>CM066032.1:1698771851-1699371851 GCA_033557465.1 Ichthyophis bannanicus
TGATCAGACAACCGTCCACACAAATATGATCCAAAGATTTTGGTGGTACAGGCACAGGTACTTCGTTGCTAGAGGCATAGGCCTAATTGCTGAGGGAAGGTTGGGGTAACGTATGGACGTTCTTATTTTTTAAGTTGTATCCCTTCACAATGCAAGAGCAAAAATAGCACTCACTGCTGAGGACTCAAAGATCACCCAACATCAAAGGAATTACGACACGAAAAGCATGTTTTTTACCTATCATCCATACGCGTAGATCTTCCTCACATGTCTTGCCAAACTTTGTGAGGCGCCCAACGGTTTGTCTTGATCGCCTATTACTTCAAACCGAAATAGAGCGAAATATAACTTTTTTAATAAATGCAGACATGTTCCATTGCCCGCGTTTCACGGTAGATTCCACAACAAATAAACCAAAAAATGTCCGGAGAGTTGACGCAACCTCTGGCTCTGTGGAGCCATCACAAATAACCAGCACTGCAAACTACCACTGTAGTGAACCACTTCGGAATAAAGCTGGATTACGACTGAGCAAACAAAAGGTAATAATGAACTTGCAAAGAAACTGAAAAATTTGACAGGAAAGTTCATGTCGCAAACCACCGTGTTTGAGCGAGACGAACGAGGCGAGGCGAACAGGAAAAGAACATGCGCCCAGCCGCGAGTACGGGAGTTTAGCCCCCCGCCTCCCCATTGTCATGTTAATGTATAAAATGAATACAAAACACTCTAAAATCTCATGAGGGCGTGTTTATAGTTAGTGAACCATTACAACCTCTATTTTGGGCCAAGAAAATAATCTGGCAGTCGGCCTAAAAAAGAATTATCGGGAACATTCCTTATATGGGTAAGAACATCTAATTTTGCAAGAAAACGTGACGTGATGGACAATTTGGGCTATTTTTCCGGATTCAGCACCCCAAAAATCTATAGGAATCAGTTGCAAAACTGGAGGGGCAGTTTTTGGTTAGATGTACCTGTGTAATTAATGGTAAGTGGCTCATTAGAATTAATGATTCAGTGTATCTAAACCTTTTTGTAAACCAAGACATGGAAATGCTACGACTCAATAACAGAGGACCCTATCTTTACATTCCATTTCTATTTGGAGGAGGAACAAGAAAACTTTGGGGGATTAAGGGGGATAGACCCCTTACCACATCTGTACGGGGGGAGGAGCAGATGAATATCCAGACATGAGAAATTTTGGACTTGCACATGCATTCCCTATATGAAATAGGGAGGCAAATGCAGATTTCAGTCAAATCCAGGCCATGCCCCCCAACATGGCCCTGGACACCCCTCCCCGCCCCCCCCACAAATCTACTTATGATCTAATGAGTCATCCATTTCGAAAATGGCCATTTACAAATGTATGCATTCCTATTGGCACATGTAAATCTCGAATAAGGTTTTTAACATAGCCCCTTAAAAATCTCAATACTTCTGCAAAGTTCTACAAAGGATGATTTTTGGACATGTAAACAGGAAGCATGCACTTAAGGTGCTGTCATGAACCAGGCTCTTATCCTATGCGAGTATTTTCTGTAGATCTTAAACAGGTACAAGAAATAGCCTCTAGTTATATATTTCATCCCTGGGTGCCCTGCATCCATGCTAGAACTGAACTGAAAGCAAGATAGCAAAATACAGGAGAGCTTCCTGGATAACAGGTTCTTCTAATAGTCTAAAATCTTACTCCCATTCTTGAGGGCATCCTGGTAACCCTCCAACCTACTTTCCAATACATGGGAATATTATTAGATTCAGAACTAATCTTTCTCTCCATAGTTAGCACAGGTTGTCGAATACAACATTCCTTTTGCTCTTTGAAGCTTTAATGGCCATCAAATCTTTTCTGGAATCAGTTGGGCTCAAAACTACAGTTTTGCTCCATAAGTATTCTCCCATTTAGACCTAACTGCAATGTCGTATATTGCAGAGTTACCCCAGTATCAAGCTTAAGCATTTACAGGACCAGTTCCCAGGAACACTTCTATAAGTATTCTTGCCCACGCCCTGGAAATTTTAAACGCATGACCGCCTTTATTTAGTGCAGCACCACTGGCTGTCCAATGTAAGGTTCATACATTCAGTTCAAAAATCTTGACAATGACTCATAAAGCCATTCACGACATAGCTGCTGGCATATATCTCTGTCTCTGATCACTTTATACATTCCAGTCCATGCCCTTCGCTGTTTTCACAGAATACAGACTAACATATACCATCACCATCCATAATCCAAATCTGAGTTACATGACAATCTGCTTTATTTGCCTTAGTCCTCAACCCTCTGGAATAAGTTTTGGGTCCACACCTTTATGGGTTTGAGCCAAATTTAAAATGTGTCAAGAAGGCACTGAAGACTTCTATTGTATTTGAAGCCCTCTAAAGTGTTTCCTCTTTAATTCCTTAGGCACCTTTCAGGTTGTTACCTGGCAGAGCAACCCCTCTCTCTACACTTACCCTTGCCCCTTTCTCCCTCCAGTGGCCTATCTTGCTCAAGCGGGCTCCGTCTTTGTTTCTCTTTTCCGATTACCAAACTGATGGCACATCCATGTCCTGCTTAATTTTCAACTAGTATTGATTGCGCACAGATTTTGTGGCATACGATCAAATAAAGTCAAACATAAACATAAAACAATTTAGGAACTGAAGAAAGCCAAAAAAGACAGTTCAAAACAAGCGCTTCAGTCCCTCCAAGCAGACACCTCTAATCCTAACCTGCGGCCCAGTTGGAGCTGGCTCCTCTCTCAGATGAATGACAGTAGAGTTAGCTCAGGGAAAACTTTCAGATTCTGGTGGGCTCTGGAGAGTTTATCAGCACAGTGAGAGTGAACTGATCAAGAGAAAGGAAAAAAGCAATCAGTGATTCTGCAGCTCCTAACTACCTCTCCTCTTTTATCTCGCCCTACCACCCTTCCTTGGCAACTTTGCTCATAAAGCAAATCACTGTTATACCTATGCCCCTCTCCTCTACTGACTCCAGATTCTGTTCTTTCCTTCTTGCTGTACCGTATAGCTGAAATGGACTACCTGAGTTACTACATGAGGCTGCATTTCTGGTCCCATAGGCAGCAGACAGGGGTGGGCACAAGGACCATGGTCTCACCAATATTTTGCACAACACAGTATCAGCAATAGAGAGCTAGGGGGCAGGGCCGGAAATTGGAGGGGCCCTAGCAACCAATTAAAAAGGTGTTCCACTGCCCCTCTGTGGTCCTATTCAAATCCAAGCTAAAAACTCATCTCTCTGAGTTTGCTTTTGGATCCCAATCCCCTTATTCCCCCTGTCTACACCAAGGTGTATTTGAATCATTTCCCTTAAGAATTCCCTAGTCCCCTGTTTGTTCTATTTATCTTGTGTTAGCAGATGGTAAGTTGTGTGAGTAGGGACTATCGTTCCGTTGTACGTGTGCAGCACTATGTATGCCTAGTAATAGTAGTAGTAGTGGTAGTAGTGATTCTCAAAGTGAAAACGGGAGTCTGCAGAGGGTGCTTGTGTACCCAGAGCTGTGACAGAGGAATGGCTGTCATCACAGCAGTTGGCTTGGCAGAGCAGCATGACAGAAGCAATTCCTGCACTGTCAGGTGTTTTTTATGCTTTATTAGGACTTCTATACTGCCCTTCAGACATCAGTGAGGATTACAAAAAAATGAAAATTAGAAAAAGGGAGACAAGAACTCCAAATAAAAAGGCAAAAGCAGATAGAGAAAAAGATTAGACAGAACACTAGAAACACAAACATACTCCACGGGACACAGTATGGAATAACTAGGATTCAGTATTAAAGGCCTGCGGGTTTTCCAGTCAGTCTTATATTGACGGAATGAAAGTCCCTGGTGGAGGTCAGAGGATCTTTTTTCTTTTTTGCACATTCTCGCTCTTCCTTTTCGCTGTCCTGTAAGGTGCACCAAACCCCTGCATACAGCTGGCCTCTGGAATTCGCTCCCTACATTCCTGTGCCAGCTCTGCAGGTCACCTCTTGCTAAAATCCATGCCTATGCTGACTTTCGTACATTTCAAATTCATGCTGACCTGCTTGCAGCCTACTTTCAAACCAACTACTACGTGCCATCAGAGAAACTCTCTTGCTTCCACCCTCTCTGTTTCTTCCCCCCACTCAATTTACTCCTCAAATTGCCTCTGTCTCCCACTCTCCTTCCCTCTGTGCCGACTATGGTTGAATACACCCATGACAAAGTTCACAAATTGTTTTTTTTTTAAGTTTATTATAATTATAAGGAAACATACAAAATCAAAAAGGTAACAATAATTAGGAGCAAATAATTGGGAGCAAATCCCCACTTCATGCAACAACTAGTACAAAATTGTAATTTAGACCACATTTAGGAGAAATTAACTGACATTCAACAAATTTAACATAAATCTTTGACTAAGACCGGCAAACAACCCTAACCATAAAGGAGAAAAGAGAAAAGAAACAAGAAAGAAGACAAACCAGAAAAAACTAAGAACTTAAAACTTAACCTTTCCCCTCTAAAAAAGCTACAATTGATCCACTTCAGAAAAAACATACCGCGTCCCCTGATACACTATATGGCATTTGCATGGACATCTTAAATAGAATAGAGCTCCCAGGGCCAAATACGAGGACGAACTTCCAAAAAGGCTTTCCGTCGTCGTTGTGTGGCCCTGGAGACATCAGGAAATATCTGGACACACTGACCACAAAATTTATCCTATTTCTTCTTGAAATAGGCTCTAAAAATTTTTTTGTTTATCTAATTCAGAGGCAACAGTAACTAATAAAGTTGCCCTGACAGGAATTTCATCCTGTGAGGACTCTAGAAAATTTGAATGTTTAACGAAGGTAATTCATGAGATCCCCCTTGTGCCCCTTCTTCCTTGCCTCCTTCCTCCACAACATTTATTTTGAAGAAATATAATAAATTTTCACCAGAGAAATAGAATCAGAATCAGTAATTAACAATACAATCCTTCCGATATTTATAAAAAAGCAAAATAGGTGCAAGATAATGTGTTTTCGGGAAATTCAAAATGCGGAGATTCCTTGAACGCAAGGAATTCTCCAACATTTCATCTTGATAACGTAAAGAGGTCACGTCACGTACTAAGGTATCTACAATTGTCCGCTCTACAATCAATCCGAGCTTCCGTAGAGACAAAAGTTTTTTCAATATTGGACAACCTAGACTCCTGGTTAGCAATCTTTTCAACAGTTTCCTTTGTAAAAACCGAGACCTTTTGAAGAGAGGAATCCAAGGTCAACTTTAACTTAGATAACATTGCCCACAAATCCCTTAATGAAACATCATCCGGGGGGGTCGGTGGCTCAACAATCCCAGCAAATACTACCACAGAAGGGAGCGGTGGTGGCAATGATACATTCGGTGGTTCAATCCTCAAAAAAGAAGAGGAAAGGATAGGTTCCTCTAGACCTAAATGATTTGAATCACACACAACAATGGAACCTTTCTCCTTAAACAGCTAGGGAAGAGTGTCTCCATTTGCGGCGAAGAGTTAGAAGAAACACTACTCACAGTTGACTTCTCACTTGACGAAATATCCACTTTCTGCTCAGATGCTACTCTCACGGTCAAGTGTGCATCCATAGGCCCCACAGTTTTTACAGCCTTCGGCTGAGCAACCGGCTGGAGGCGTTTCTTTCGTCCCTCTTCCCGCTTCTGCGAGCAACTATCTTGCCGAATCTGCGCCAAAGGGGCGCCAAAGGGGCGTGGCCTGCCCCTTTGGTCACGCCCCTTCGGGCACGCACCACGGGCACGCGCCCGCTAACGCGTCCCGCGTCGGGGGCAGAGTGATATAGCCCCAGGAAATCCACAAGCCCCAATCAGAGGCAAAGCGGGAACCGGCACAATCAAGATACAGGTACAGGTAAAGCCAGGAAAAGTAACTTCTCAGCGTCCCGCGTCGGGGGCAGAGTGATATAGCCCCAGGAAATCCACAAGCCCCAATCAGAGGCAAAAGCGGGAACCGGTCAATCAAGATACAGGTACAGGTAAAGCTAGGAAAAGTAACTTCTCAGCGTCCCGCGTCGGGGGCAGAGTGATATAGCCCCAGGAAATCCACAAGCCCCAATCAGAGGCAAAAGCGGGAACTGGTCCAATCAAGATACAGGTACAGGTAAAGCCAGGAAAAGTAACTTCTCAAAGTTCACAAAATTAATGTTAAATTCATTGCCAGGTTGCCCTATCTTCTTTTTCTCCTCTTCATTCCTCCTTCCCTCCTTCTATCCCTGCCACTATTTCTTCATTTTCAAAAGACACAAAGGAGAAAACTGCAGATCTTCTCTCCTCCTCCAAACTCATTACCCATTCCTCTGATTCCATTCCCATCCAGTTACTCAGTAGGGATAGATGCAGGCAAAAGAAATTCCGTTTATTTTTTTCTGAATTTCCAGGACTTTTTATGGTGCGGGTTGTAGCACTGTTGTGGAGCTTGCGCAAACAAACCCATGTAGCAGGACCCTATTTCTCCCCTGCAGAGAAAGAAACAGAGGCAGCCAAGAGCAGTGCTGTATGCTGGTGGGAAGACCATATCCTGTCAGCAGAGGAGGAGAGAGAGGCGACCACAGAACAGCCCCTGGTAGCAGGGCACTTGGCGCATGGCTCCTGAAGGCTGTCTTGTGCCAGTCGGTGGTGCAGGAGCTGCTACGTCCACTGGCAGATGAAATGAAGAAGGCCCCAGTGAAGAAAGCAGCAGCCTGCTGGTGGAAACCCCATCCCCCACAGGCAGAGAATATGAAGGTAGTCATGGCCATGAGAAACCCTCAAACCACCACCAGAAGAGAGCAAGTGGTAGTGAAGTTGGTGGCCACTTACTTTCTCCTGGGCAGGAGAGCCCGTGGGGTCAGGCAGAAGACTAACTACTTTGTGTCCTGGCCAAGTGTTCCTCGCTGGATGGTGAAGGGGATGCCAAGGTGGCTGAAGTCCTTCCTCCTCGGGGGCTCCCACCTACTGCTCTTGTTTCATTTTTTTTTCTGGGTCCTTGAAAAAAATACAGCATGGTCAGCCATGAGAGATTGCAGAGGAACTGGGCCTGGAAAAAGAAGTGAGCTGGACTTAAGGAGGGAAAGAAAAGAGTGCAAAGGAGGAAAAGAATGGAATGGGAAAGGAGAGGATGCACACCTTCGGTCTTCCTGCCCCCCCCCAAGAAATCCCCTTATTTCCCATCATACTCCCCCCACACTCACAATCTGCCTCTCCGAAAGACATGTGCCCCCTTTGCACACACCCATCTGCCTCCTTATTCCTCACCAAGAACCCCCTATCTCCCAGTCACTCACCCACATCACAGATTCCCAAAGATGCACATCTACACTCTTCCCATACATACAATACACACTTTCCCAAACTACGCAGCTACCGACCAGCCTGCTAATACACACTCTATGATGTGTCTCACCATATTGCCTTACTCACTGACATGAAGAAAGGGGAAATGTACATTTTCAACTTGTTTTGGTTCATTTCACAGATCGCTTTTAATATCAAACATTTTTATTGCACTACAGTGTTTTAATGCTCACTAATCAATGTAACAGGTGTTATTTCATAAATTAGTGCACATTAAATCAATTTTATATGTGCTAAATTTTTCAAAATGCATTAATGAATGCACATTTCTGTTATTCAGCTCTGTCTTCCCTGCTGTAATCTCTTCTGTCCCGGGCCAACCCAAGCCAACCGTTGGTTCAAGGTGTTTGTGCCCTAGGCAGACCTTAAGCTTTACACATCTGGCTGTCAAAATCTATTGTTCATCTTTGAATGCCCTGCTCTTTGCTGCCCCCAGAGGTTGCCACCCTAGATGACTGCCTTGTTTAGCTGATGGTTGGGTTGGGGCGAGCACAGAAACAGAGTTTTGGTAGAGCATGGAGGGCACAAATTTGTATGCATCAATTATAAAAATATGCATGTTCTTAGAGATCTACAGGTTGGCTTAAGTGATCATGCCTTAAATGAACATGCATTTTCAACTATTTATGCTATTATTTTATAAAGAAAAGAGGGCGCCTCCTTATAAAATTACCCACTGTAACACACTTCTATGCAAAAAATATTCTGTGCTTAGGAGGTTCTAGACTTTGATTTTAAATATAATTTTTTATTGAAGTTCTAGAGGATGGTACCAGATATATCAAGATAAGCAAATGTCAATATAAACAGCAAGAATGCAGATATGCCCACATCGACCTTCGATATCCCAAGATTCCGGATCATCCAACCAAGCACCAAATAAATATCCTTGCACAAATAAGACATGTTATCACCACAGTCTTGGACACAATTTGTTAGAAAACAGTTGCATTAGTACATAACTCCCCCAAACTGTCCATTCTTCCCTCCTATTTGTACCATTCATTTTACAGCATCCACCACTCAGTCATTCATACTCCCATTGTCCCCCCCCCCCCCCGCCCCCTTCTCAGGCGGTGCCCTAATAGTCATTTTTGCTTAGTTTTTTGGACTAAAGAATGTTTAATTTTCATTTCAGAAATGTTTAAAAGAAATAAATGAATAAATAAGACAGAAAATGATTCACCCTGTCCAATTTCAAAACCTAATTTAGACCATAAGAGAAGAAAGAGTAGAAGAGTGGAAGAGTAACCTAATGATTACAGAAACAAGCTAAGAAGCAAGGAAACCAGGGTTCCTTGTTGTCATGAGATTTAAATCCTTACTGCAAGCCTGAGGGTCTGCACACTCAGTGAGAAGGATGAAAATGTCCCTCCACAATTTTAACAACAGTACTAGATAATGGGTTAACTAAGATGATCCATTGCTTGTTCATCATGATCAGGTTGCATTCATCCCAAACGAACTGAAGACAATGCTCATGGGACAGTTAGGAGGCTAGTTACTAAGTTGTGGTAAAACTTTGGACTTTACCACATCTTAAATTACCATGGAAGTCACTAAGCTACGGGAACTGAAAACCGCAAGTTAGTAACTTTTTCAGTAAAGGAATAATGCAGCTTGCGATCAACCTGCTGGTGTTATTTTTCCTGACTGAGAACATCGGGCCTCTAACACATGTCTAGATGCTCATGGCTGCATTCCTAAAGGGGCCAGCCCCACTTATTGTTGCAGAACACCCCAATGAAGACCCCACTCCCCAGAAGACTCCCCCCCCCAATACCCCTAGTGAATATCCCCACCCCCCAAAATGTATCTGTGTATTCCTCTTCTCTCCTGAAGACCCCTTCCAAGGAAGTCCTCCCCACCTGAGAAAGATCCCCATCCACTTCAAATGTCCCCCCGGGCCTACCTCTATATGCATTGGTGATGCAGAAGTCTTTGGGCAGGAGCAATTGCGAGTTTTCTCCTGCCCCGTGAAATTCTGGGTTCAAAATGGTGCTGCTTGACCCTTAGAGGTAGTGTTGCAACCACTAGGGTTCAAATGACCATAAGGGATTTTTGCCCTTATATGGCAGCATCAGGCTGCATTTTGGAAGCCCAATGCCCTAGAACAGGAAAAATAACACTTTGAGCTGGTATTATTTTTCCAGGAATAACACAGCTTACGCAGTTAAACATAAGTTGCTTTATTCTATTTGAATCATAATGAGGAGCTATGGATGCACTTGAATGCTTACATCTCATTATGATGCAATGGAGAAAATTAATGGGGTATGTTTACTAAAACCCCGCTAATGTGCGGGCCACGCTAGTGTGCGGGTGGCATATAAGGAGTGGGCGTTTCAAGCAGAAAAAAAAAAAACGGGATTATGCATGCGTTAATGTGCGCGGCGCCCATGTGCGCCCCACACATTAGCGCAGGAGAAAGCTGCACAGGAGGCATAAGTGGCGCGCTGATGTGTAAGCAGAGGAGCAGAGCCACAGCACAATGGTTAAGACACTGACCAGTGGATCAGGGGTTCAATCCCCCACAGTGCCCAATGAAGACGGCTGGCTGAGGCATTACTTTAGGAGGCGTTTAAATAATGGGCAGCATAAGGCGGTGCGCTGATGCTTTGGGAGGCATTTTAATATTGGATGGCATAAGGCGGCGGGCTGATACACAGGCAAAGGAGCAGAGCCACAGTATAATGGTTAAGACACTGACCAATGGTGCAGGGTTCATGGGTTCAATCCCCCACTGTGCCCAATGAAGAATGCTGGCAGAGGCATTACCTATTATGGGTAAGTTTGCTTTAGGAGGCATTTTACTTTTTATTTTAATTACTACTACTAGCAAACGCATTCTCAAAGCGTGTTAACATAAGACGCCCCATAAGGCACATTTTAAAGTGCACTGTCTGCCAAGGCACCCTAGAATGTTGCTTATAGGGCGCTTTATAGGGTGCTGTATGAGGTACCGCAAGGTCACAGCAATGTTTTTGATGGCAGCACTGTGCAGTTTAAGGAATGAAAATCATAAGTAGGTGCGCTGACATGCAAGGAGGAGCAGCAGTGTAGCACAATGGGTAAGGCACTGACTGCTGATACAGGGGTCATGAGTTTGCTCCCCAGTGTGCCTAATACATAAGGCTGGCTGTGGCATCAACTTTGCAATGTATGTATTTTTTCCTGCAGCACTTTAGTTGTATTTTATTAATTGCTGCCAGCAAACAGGTCCTCACGTGCCGTAATTGAAGGTGCCGCATAAGGCACCCTATAAGGCACTCCATAGGGCACATTATAAAGTGCACTGTCTTCCACGGCACCCTAAAATGTCCCCTATAGGGCACCCTATAAGTTGCTCCACAGGATAACGTATAGTGCACCTTATATGGAGGGTAACCATAAGGTAACCTATAGGGCGCCCTATAAAACGCCCTCTGAGGCACCTTATGGGTACAGTACGATGAGGGTGTTTTTGCTGGCAGCAATAATGGACATTAAAAAGAAATAATGCTCTGGGCAGCCCCATCAAATAACCCCACTGTGGGTTTGAACCCAAAATCTCTAGCTCTACAGGCAGGGAAGTAACCATTGTGCTACAGCCCTATAGCTACTAGCAAGTCCCTGGCTGGCTGCAGAGGGAATGCACGTCACCACACAGACAGTCTGCTGTGGTCACCAGGATAGGGTTAGCCCACCCGTACACATGATGCACTGCACATGCAAATCAGCTGTCCACAGATAAACACAAGATGGGGAATGCACCCCCAAAGCACCCCGGCCTGGTAGGGGGAAGTGACCATGTGCACCCCCACAGCACCTCGGCCTGGTAGGGGGTACTGACCGTGTGTTTTACTGGCACAGAGTAGCTACACACCGTCACATTGTGCGGGTACTGTGCTCACCCTGAGGGTGCAATGAGGCGCCCAGCACCAGGTCCACAGCACCTTCCTTGGCTGAAAGAGGCCATGCTGGAGGTCCAAAGCAGTGTTAATGTGTGAGATGGGTAGTTTCTGCAGAAAACACCTTGGATGTCTCAGTCAGGTGTAGTCCCCGTGGGCCATGCACCACCACCCCCCCTCCCCCCCCCCGCACCAAGGGTGGCAAACAGGGTCCCCCATCAACAGATCCACATTCTACCTCCCTGCAATGGTGGCAGCAGAGGGGACAGACATCCTACAGGGCAGTCAATGCAGCTCTGTAAACATCTGTAACACAATAGCAGACAGACATTAGGCCTGGATATGCTAAGCTGCACCCCACCACCATCTGATATTCTCCTGCAACAAGCCACTCCATCAAGACACATACCAGCTGCAAACAGTCTGCTAGCTAGTCCATAGTGCATGTTCCCAGTGGAAATGCACACACCCAGAACTGGGATGTCAGCATACACAACAAGCAGATAAATCAGTGACTGGGCCCCAAAAGAAAACCCATAAATATCACATGAGAGAAATACTACATAGCACTATGAGGGTGCCTAGCCATGCTGTCGTCACTGCACAGTCAGGGTGAGAGTGATCCCCCAGCAGGACATACTGAGGTCACCCTGTCTGTGTAGGTGGTGGCCGGGCACTACAATGTCCCAGCCAGTGCCCTATGCCCTGTGCAGATGCATCCTGGCCAGGTCACCCTGTCCGGGCTATACTCATGGTACCTTGCTCCTCATTATGCACATTGGCAGGCCAATACTGGCAACAGTGCTGGCAGTGTTGGCTGTGGAAGGTGTTTGCAGCCACCACACACTGTATAGACAGACACACACTCCCACACCTATGCCAGCATTGTGCTACTATAGAGGAATTTAGCAGCCCTGCCCACCACACCAGTCCTGGGCACAGTACAGGCATGGATATGCTACGCAATACTGTTGGGGGTCACTCCCCAGGGTGGTAAACACTGTCAGAGACCAGACCTGAAGCACACACCGCAGACATCAGAAAGATTGTTATGATGGAGCTCAATGAGCAAACTGTGCTTAACGTAGGACTTGCTATCTGCCAGTAATCATAGGGAACGTTTGATAGGTGTGTACCGTATACCCAGGTGTAGGGTGGCATTGCTAAGGTATGCAAGTGCTAGTATTGGGAGATGCACGCAGGGCCCAATGTCCTGCCTCTCCAGGAGGCATTAGCCAACGGGGCCTGTGGGTTTGGGTGTGGGTGTGGGTGTGTCTGGCCCTGTTGGCTGCTGCTTTACGGCAGAGGTTCCCAACTCCAGTCCTGGTGTGCCAAACACTGTTCGGGTTTTCATGCTGTCCCTCATGAATATGCATGGATACATCTGCATACCATGGGGGTGGTGCATAGATATGCAGCACAGGCATCTTTATTAGAGGCAGCATGGAACATGAATGGTGTTTGGCCCTCCAGGACTGCATTTGGAGGATTCTGCCATAGGTAATGCACATTTCTATGGTGTTTGTGCTGTGTAGGGTAAAATAGAGGTTTTTGATCCATACTTATGGTCTCAGCAATAATGGTTCAGTCTTTACTGCCATGTTTTCTTCATGGGTAAAATAAGGGGACTGGGTTGGCAGGAACCCCAGCTGGGATTTGAACCTGTGACCTTCTGGTCCTAAAGGCACTGGCTGTGTCCACTGCACCACTGTCTTAGCACGAAAACAGTGCATTCCCTGGGGAGTCCATGGCTGTTTGTCAGACAGGGCCTGTCTGTTGGAGGGCACTGCACCCACGTGAAGGGGGCTAGGCCACCGTCTGCTGTGGGCAGCAGCCACTGCCCCCTCCACCAACGGTACCCCTCCGCCACCATGCTGACATGGCCTTATATTGCTGACAGCATCACAGCTAAATGATATGTGGCCCTCCAGGACTGCATTGAGGAGACTGTGGTCTAGGTAATGCGCATGTTTTTGGTGTCTGTGCTCTGTAGGGTAAAATAGAGGTGTTTGGACCATGCTTATGTTACCTGCAAAAAAGGTTGGTCTTAACTATCATGGTTTAGTGGTGGGTAAAATATGGGGATTGGGTTTACAGGAGCCCCAGCTGGGACTTGAACTGGTGATCTTTGGCTCCTGAACACACTGTCTGTGTTCACTGCACCACACTGTGGCCACAGAGACAGTGCAGTCCCTGGAGATAGGAAACCTGGCCAAAGGAGTCATAAACCCTGCTCTGCACAATTTCACTGTGGGATCATTCACCTTGTATGGGGACGGAGCGTAGACCCTTCTAAATTTCATATTTATTTTTTGGGGCTTTCTTGGGAGTGAGTTTTGATGTTTTCCATGACTATCACTGTTGCCCAGCTGGATTATAATTTTTTAGAATTTTGTTGTGGTCATTTTCAATTTTTATTTGCTATTTTGTTCTGTGCACATGTATCACACTGCTCACGTTTTGTAGGTTTCCCTGGTTTTGCTGTACATTGCTGACAGAAATGGTTTCTCTTCCCTTTAAATCGGCTCTTACGCGAGGTTTTCACTCGCGGTATTTTTTTCATCTAATTTCAGCCCCGCTACTGTGCGGGGAGCCTCTCCCCTCCCACTCTCCACCCATTGACCCCGTCTCTCCGCCCCTGGGGAGCCTTCCTCCGCCCTCCGGGAGCCTTTCCACGCCTCTATCGCTCATTTGTGCGACGCGCACATGAGCGGGCCCGTTATTGCGGCGCGCACTTGTGCGGGGCCCAAAAACGCATCATTAGTGTGCGCTAAGGTACCTTAGCGCATGCTCAAGTGTGCCCCGCACAGTAGCGCGGTTTAGTAAACATACCCCAATGTGTGTTATGGTAAATGACAAATGTTATTGCTCTTTAACATGCAATAAGGAGCAAATAACATGCATTATTACTGTAACATGCTTTATCAAATACCCCCTTAAACTTATTGATATTGCTAAGGTGACTCTTGACATTGCAACAGCCCTTAGTTATGTGTGCAGCCTAATTTCCGGGTTGGACTAAAACAAGGCATGATGCTTCTAAAGCTTGTGTCAGAATTGATGGATGTAACTCTGCTTTGTTGGTGGTGAGACGAGATACGATGTAGGGATTTTTCTTTCCGCCTTCTTTTTCTGCCAGCAGTGGAACCCTTTTCTATTTAAATTCTAATGAACTCGAATAACAAAGGCAAAATTACAGGTGAGAGGGAATATAACGTTTCCCATTTATCAAATGGTGTGCTTTTAGCACTCATAAAAGCTACATACAACACTGCCTATCTTGATAAACATAATATAAGTATAAGCTACCTTTTGGTCAGAACTGAGTCACTTAATATTAATTTGCAATATACAATACTGGAAATGTTTCAAGAAAATTTTCCCTTTAACCAGACAAGCCAATACATAATTTTAAGAGCCATTTCCAGCAACAAAATAGTGCTGTACCAACAGAAATGGGCTTTTATAAAATTGCCAACCCTATATGGGTGTTAACCATCCTGAGTGTATAGGTCTACTATGAAGGTCATTCTAGAAGCACTGTTTGCGAGCCTTTTCTCTGGCAGCCCCTGCCATCTGGAATGTCCTCCCAGATAACCTAAAAGCAACAGAAGATATAAAGGATTTCCGGAAACTACTAAAAACTATGCTATTCATTGAACAATTCAATGAAGACCACCAATCCACACTAACCACACTACAAAACGAGTTACACAAGAGATGACATCCACAATTTCAGAACACACAAGTGGAGTGGAGGAGTAGCCTAGTGGTTGGGTCAAGGTACTTCAGGCTGGAAGGTTGGGGGTTCAAATCCCACTAGAGGACAGCAACCTTGGGCTGGAAGGACTGGGGTTTCTAGTCCCACAGATGCTCCTTGTGGTCTTGGGCAAGCCACTTAACCCTCCATAGCCCATGTTCCCTGTAAATTAGTTCTCTGTGTGCTGTGCTTTCCTGTCTAATCAATGTGTTTATACCTCAAAAATTTCCTGTCATGATTTGACAATTTCCAATCTGTAATCAAAAAACACTGCTGATCACTGGAAGTAGCAGTATACAAATGTATGCTAAATAAATAAAATAAATAACCACTCTAAGAAAACTGTATATAGCCCAATGTAGATAGCTCAAACTGTATATATTGTACCCCAAATCAAAACCTACCTATCCATACACTCATGAACACTAAACTTACAGCCACTGCATGCTGACACCCCCGCACTACCCTACTTGATTGTTTGCAGTGAAATCTGCTATGATTCAAGGATAAAGCGGGATATAAATACTTTTAAATAAATAAAATAAATTTGGATTTCTGAAAAAGGGCAGAGAGATGTCAAAAGACCAGAGACATCTCCAGAGCCATTTTACAAGCCGGATCTGCGGATGTCCAAATCTGAACAGGGGCTGTCTTACTAACCTGTCATATTCTTGTCTTACTAAACTGTTATACTTCTTTGAAGGTGCGTAAAAACTGGTGGACAAAGGTGAGCTGGTCAATATAGTGTATCTGGATTTTCAGAAAGTCTTTGACAAGGTCCCTTAAGAGAGACTCTTGGAGCAATTAAAAAGTCATGGGATAGGAGGCAGTGCACTACTGTGGATCAGGAACTGTTTAAAATATAGAAAGCAGAGGGTAGGGCTAAATGGCCAATTTTCCCAATGGAGAAAGGTGAAAAGTGGAGTACCCCAGGGATCTGTGCTGGGTCCACTGCTTTTTAACATATTCATAAATGACCTGAGAATGGGAATAATGAGTGAGATAATCACATTTGCAGATAACACAAAATTATTCAAAGTTGTTAAAACCCAAGAGGATTGTGAAAAATTGCAAGAGGGCCTTGATAAATTGGAAAACTGGATGTTCAAATGGCAGATGAAATTGAATGTGGACAAGTGCAAAGTTATGCACCTGGGAAAGAACAACCCAAATTATGGTTACACGATGCAAGGTTCCACATTAAGAACCACGACCCAGGAAAACGTTTTAGGTGTCATCATGGATAACACGTTGAAACCCTCTATCCAATGTGCAGCGGCAGCCAAGAAAGCAAATAGAATGCTAGGTATCATAAGGAAAGGAATGGAGAAGAAAATAAAGGATGTCATAATGCTTCTGTATCATTCCATGGTGCGACTGCACCTTGAATATTGTGTGCAATTCTGGTTGTCGTATCTTAAAAAGGATATAGCAGAATTAGAAAATGTACAGAGAAGAGCCACCAAAATGGTAAAGGGGATGAAAGGATACCCCTATGAGGAGATGCTTTAAAGGTTAGGGCTCTTCAACCTGGAAAAGAGACAGCTGAGGGGAGATATAATAGTGGTCTATAAATCAATGAATGGACTGGAACAGGTAAACGCAGATCGATTGTTTAAGTCATCAAAAAGTAGAAAGAGTAGGGGACATGCAATGAAGCTACAGTGTAACCTGTTTAGGACTAATAAAAGAAAATATTATTTCAGCCAACACATAATCAAACTCTGAAATGCATTACAAGGGGATGTAATAAAAGCTATTAGTGTAGCCGGGTTTAAAAAAGGTTTGGACAAGATCCTGGAGGAAAGGTCCATAAACCATAATTAAAGATGTCCCAGTACAAACATTGTGGAACCTGTATCTTTTGGTTAAACTGCTAGGTACTTGTGATCTCGATCGGCCACTGTTGGAAACAGGATACTGGGCTTGATGGACCTTGGTCTGAACCAGTATGGCATATCTTATGTTCTTATGGTGTGGAGGAGGCATAGTTTGGGGTCCCACCTGATCACAGAAAAGCATAATGTCTAAGTTAGATCTGCCCGTAGGCATGAATAACAAAGAACAAGCATCTGAAAGTGCTGTTTTAGCTGATGAAAGTCCAGAGATTGTACAGAAACCATTCACCACAATTTCAACTATAGCAGTAGCAGGATTTGAACCTTGGCTGTTATGTTCCTCATCCATTTCACAAACCAGTATGCTATCCTAAATAACTGAGTTCTACTTTACACTTCTAGGATTGTCTAGGTAGATTCCCCTGCAGACATCCCTATCAAGTACGTCCAAGTTTGTGAAATGATGTTTGCATTTGCCTGCATTTTCTTTCAGACGTTCTGGCCTAAACGTCCCAGATTGTATTAGGATGGATCTTCTAAAATTCCCCTCCATACTTTTATTATCAGTAGAGGAGGTATTCTTGGGCAGAGGGGTTGGGAAATACACAGGTCCTTTTCTATTTTCAACAGCATATATGCAAATTTCCTCTGAAAAAGCAGCTGTAATTTTGGATTATTTGCGATTTCGATTTCATTACTTGCCTCTCCAAATCCAAGCTCATAATGAGTTACAAATTCAAATACACTAATAGCGTCATGTGTATGGATATTTTTTCTCATTCCGTTTTCCACATGAAAGTACATGCTCACTTTCACTTAGAGAACTCATGTAAGATCCATGAGTAAAAAAAACTTCATATCTGGCCAATCACCTCCTAGATATTTTGATGTTAATCCTGAAGAGCTTACTTAACTCTCTCCTCACCAGTAACCTCACTGGGTTCTTGAAGCTACAAATAACTACATTCAAAAGCAATGGGAAGGTTATCAAGACAGCAATAAATACAACACAGTTCTATAAAAAAATACACCAAAGCTTTGTGGAGAAAAACTGAGAGAAGCACGTTCTCCCTGTTTACTCTAACTTCTTAGCCATGGTTCACTTTATTTATAAGGCTTTTTTAGATGATACAGCATAATTTCACTTTATCATTATACGTCATGTATGTATCATATTGTAGGTCAACTTATTCAGTGTGGGTCAATGTGGAGCCATAAATGGAGTCCAAGACATAATTATTTACTGTTACATGGCCATTATAAGGAGACATACAGGAATCCAAGATATAGAATGACCTAATTGACATAATTGTTTACTGCTAATACCTCTTGATATCTACTAATTACTAACCCTGAGAGTATTTTAGTTAATAACTCTGAGACTGCTATCTGGTATCCCTGAGTCAGAGAGGCTGGGGTACAACCTGCCCTTTCTTTATTTATGTAAACCTTCACCTAGTAAGCTAATATATGAAGTTTTATTTCTAAGCAAGGTTCTGAACAGAATTAACTCTTTCTCAGTTTTAGTTAGTCTAATAGTGTATGGTACCCTGTACTAATATACATGCTTTCAAATCCTATAACAGTTGAGGAACAATGAAGGTCATTTTAAGCCTTGTGCAACAATTCTGCATGTAAATTATGTCATTTACAAGTGCAATTTGCATACAGCAGTAAATGTTGATTTTAGAATGTGGTGATATACATATGTAGAAACTGGACTGCATAGATTAAAGGGGGGGGAGGTCTGGGCAATCTCAAAAATATACATGCATTGTCCATTTTACAATGCAAATACGTGTATATTTGTACACCCATCCCTGCCAGCATTTACTTGTTCTCTGAAGGCAGGTTAAAGTGCCATCTATACATCATATGAAGAGAGAGATCATTAGAAAAAGACATCATGCTTGAGAAGGTTGAAGGTCAACACTAAAGAGGATACACTGATACAGCAGTATACTAATAGGCAGTTACATGCATAGAGCTGTAACCTACATGTTAGACATGAGTAATGTATGACATCATGACTGTGACTGTACAGCTTTGGCTCCATCACATCTCTGCAGTACATGCACACACATCCTACCCCTCAAATAGCCACCTGCAGGTATCACCTCATGTCCTTATGTGCCCCAGTTTGGATGACACCAGTCCAGCTGTTATCTGCACATTTGTCTGGGGTGTTATATAGTGATTGTGTGGCTGGGACAGGTGTGAGACCCACATGTCTGGTTTCAGGCCTTCCACGTGGCACTGACACACATTTTCCCACATAGTACAAATGTGCAGGGGATGGCAACTACGGCACATCAGTGCTGCTAGCCCATACCACCCTCTTTTCTGCCGCCATCCTTCCTTCAGCCCATCCATCAGCCTCTGTCGGCTGTGTGCAGTCATGTCTTCTTGTGCAAGCTGCTACAGCATGGCCTACACAGGTACTCTTTCCCACATTTCATCTCTTCACGCACGCCACTCCTGTGCCTGATCTGCATGTCACCACTCCTATTCTGTCCTCCTTTCACTGCACATATCCTGCCACTTCTGACTCCGCTGGGAGAAACAATGCGCCATTTTACATTGGCACCACCAGTGCATCGGTACAGCTGCCTCCCACATGCTCATCCAAATTACTGGCTGCCATGTAGGGTGCCCACGAATCTGACAGGTCCATCAGCTCCCCCACCTGTCCTTCCATCTATCACCTTTACATTGACTTTCCTTGGTGCTCCCTTATTCAGCGTTAGGATGACAGCCATTTTCAGAAGTTAAGGTGCACACTTGACACCTTAATGTCCGATGTCCTGTTAATACACATTAAATGGCCCATTGCGCCATTACCACTGGAACGCCTTCTACCCGCCCAGAGCCTTTTTCACATGTAAAACCCCTTACTGCTGCCATTAATGCTCGATAATGCCTGCTACCTTAACGTCCTTTAGTAAGCATACCCCTTACAGAGTATTCTCCTAGTATGTGCTGGAGAGACTTCCTGCCACAAGAGCCAGCAGGGTACTAGACTTTACAAGGCGCCTTAGGCTAACGCGCATTACAAGGCGCCTCATAAAGCACATTACAAGGCACCGTAATAGGCACAATACAAGGCACATTATAAGGCACATTATAAGGCACGTTACAAGGAACCTTATTAGGAACAATACAAGGCACGTTTTAAGGCTCGTTATAAGGCACGTTACAAGGCACCTTACTAGGCACAGTACAAGGCACGTTATAAGGCACATTATAAGGCACCTTATTAGGCACGTTACAAGGCACATTATAAGGCACATTACAAGGTACCTTACTAGGCACATGCTTTGTAACATGCCTTATAACATGCCTTGTACTATGCCTAATAAGGTGCCTTGTAACGCCTTATAAGGAGTGATGGCAACGGTGGTGAGGGTATTATAGGTTGGCAGCACGGATCTGCAAAGATATGACTGTCACAGGCATGCAAAATATCTGACATGGACAGGACGGAACAATGAGGAGCCAAACCCATGACCACTGCCTAGAGTGTCTATGTACTAACCAGTAGGTTAGACTTCTATGGCTTGTTGCACAGCAATGGCTGGGTACAGAAGGACTGTAGGTCACCGCGCAAACCGTCTACTCTGTGTGCCAGGATGCATTGCACATGCAGAACAGCGGCCTACAGCTGACCACCAAGTGGGGTCTGCACTTCTCCGGTACTGCAGTGTGTGATACTGGCACAGAGTAGCTACAGACCATGCCATTGTGCAAGTTCCATGTTCATCCTGAGGGATAGGATGGGCACCCAGCACTAGGTCCACAGTACATTTGATACTCTAATAGGTCCTGCTGTACATCCCCATCACTACCAGTGTGTGATAGGTGCTCCCAGCAGTGCAACTGAAAGTACTTCTGTTCCCATCTGTGTTCTGCAGTCACATGTGGCCCTGTGGGACTGATCACCACCCAAATTAGTGTGTATGCAGTGTTAAGGTCTGGCTGCCATGGGTACCTGTTATCAGGGCAGCAGGATGTCTAGATGCGCATGAGGTTTAGGTAGCACTGCCACTAAGTGGCATGCACTATATACCCCAAGAGGCCAACAATCACCCCTTTTGTAGATGAGGATGTGGAGGAATAGGTACCTCCGCCCTGCAGAATGGCTGTAGTACCAACAACCACTGTCCCGTTGGCGGATGACAGCCCTCCAGGGCTGATGGGCCAAAGCCATACCTGTGACAGTGGCAGACCAGCAGTGATGCCTGGGGTGGCCAGGGGAAGGCTCAACTGCCCCATGCCACAGTCTGCCAGCCACCAGCAGACAGCACAATCAGACTGCACCTGCAGTATCCTACAGGATGGTCCCACCATGCACAGACTAACTGCAGGCAGCACACTAGCCAGTCCTAAGTGCATGCTCACAAGGGAACTCTGTGCACCTAGAGATGAAATGCACAGCACAGACACCAAGCAGGTACCAACATGATTGCACCCCAAAAGCAGGAACACACAGGTATCACAGGAGACAAATAATGTGCGGTACTATGTGGGAACATGGACATGCCATGGTCACTTCTCGGTCAGAGTGAGAGTGACCTCCCAGCGTGACATGCTGTGGCCACCCTGCCCATGCAGGTGGTGGTCGAGCACTACAGTGACCCAGCCATTGTCTTCCACCCTGTGCAGATGCATCCTGGCCAATCCGCCCTGTCTGAGCCATACCCATAATACCTTGCTCCTCCTTATGCACATTTGCAGGCTAATGCTGGAAACAGTGTGAGCAATGTGGGCCCAGTGAGGTGTTGGCAGACACAAAACAATGGATAGACATACGCACACTCCCACACCGATCTCAGCATTGTGCAGGGATAGAGGTGGCTGACAACCCTGCCTGCCACAATGGTCCTGTTCCCTGTAAAATAGTTATCTCCAAGTTATAATGCCCTGTTCAATGTAATTTCAGTTTGTTCAATGTAAACCGCACTGATGCAGAATAGCGCGGTATATAAGAGAATGTAAATAAATAAATAAATAAAATAAATCACAGTGCCGACATTGCTAAACTGTGCAGGGGGTAGTAGTAGTGCTCCGTTGATAAGCCCAGCCCCGTGCTGGGGCCACCAGCCTAACACTCCATGAGGATATGGATAGTGGAGCCCATGTGAGTGGGTGTTTGTACCCCTGTGCACCGCTGCATTGGGGTTTGCACATGTTGTTGTTGTGGCTGCATTGTGGGAAAAAACTATGGGGTGATGCTCTGCAGGATCCACAGTCTGGGACTTGAACCTTTGACCCTCTGCTCTGGGACACACTGGCTGAGTGTACTGCATCACACTGTTGCCACAGCAGCATAGTGGTCCATGGGACTACCCTTCCCCTCCCCAGCCTGACCTCTTCTGTTGCACTGCACACCACGTACTGGTACAGGGCATGGCCTAGGTCCACTGCAGGTGGGTGCTACTTCTCCCTCTAGCACAAACACCCCACCCCACCATGCCGCCATGGCCATATGCTGTCGATGACAGTGGTGCGCAGTCCCAGGCCATCCAGGAGGCAGGAAGGCGGCTGCCTAAGGTGTGGGTTCTGGGGTAGGGGTGCCTACATAGCTGTCCACGCTTCCCCCAGCACCGCCTGTCACTGTTATGTGCCCCTTGGGGTACCTGCTGGGTAATGTCCCCTGGATGGGACACTGTGGGACACAGACTCATGGGCATGTTTGACCCTGGTCAGTTGCTGTCTTGCTGGTTTCCATTTTCCACGTTCCCATGTGTCACCTAGGCAACTGCCTAGTCCACCCCATGCCCCAGTAGCCCCCAATGCATGTCCCACCTGCAGCCCCAATGCCCCATTTGTGCCATCACCATAGTGGCCTTTCATACCTGGGCACTATGCTGTTGCTTCAAATGGAGCACTACTATCACGTTTCTTGTGCTCCTTGCCTATGATGTTTCTCTCTCCTGCAAATGTGCAGCTAACAGCAGGTTTTCATTCACGGTATGGTTCAGCCCTTCAGTTCAGCACGTTAGTGTGCAGGGAGCCTCTCCCCGCCCACTCCCCGCCCATTGACCCCTGCTCTCCGCCCTCTCTCCTCCCTCTGCAGTGTGTATTGCGCCGCGGAACACTTCCACATGGTTTGTAACTTTACCTAAAGCGGGTTAACATTACATACCTCGCGTTATTACCTAACGCGCGGTCTGTAACGTTACCGCAGTTTAGTAAACATACCCCTTGATGTATATATTCTGTAAATAAATTGTAAATAATATTTGAGCCTGCCTTGTTCACAGTAGTGTTTTTGGAGAGGTTTCCTGGGGTGAAAGGAGGAAAATCCTACCCACTAACACCTTTCTTCCCCAGGTGGAGGCAGCAGGTGCCAAACAAATGAGGACCGATGGAGCTCACCCTTGAGGGGACTCCAGCCGGACCGGTCCCGGACCCAGAAGTGCGCCCAAGAGGGCACTAAATATGTGATGTAAACCATCACTGTATCACACACTTGGCTATGATATGTAATGACATATGTGAACAACTCAGAATCCAGAATAATTTGCACTGTTTATGCTCACTGTAAAAGCATTATCACTTAATGGACTTGATAAAAAAGCATAGAAATATAGAAACATGATGGCATAAAAAGACCACATGGCCTTTCTAGTCTGCCGTTCCATATCAACCACTACAACAGTCCCCTTTTTTCCCTTAGAGATTCTCTGTGTTTATCCCATGCTTTTTTGAAATCAGATACTGTTCTCATCTCTACCACCTCCACTGGGAGACTATTCCATGCATCTACCACTCTTTTCGTAAAGAAATATTTCTGCATATTACTATTGAGTCTATCCCCTTTCACCCTCATCCTATGTGCCCTCGTAGCAGAGCTTGCTTTCAATCGAAATGTATACATATTAAGATCCTTAAGCATGTCCTCATATGCTTTATAACGAAGATCACTAACCATTTTAGTAGTCACATTCTGCATTAACTCCAACCTGTTTATATCCTTTTGAAGCAGCTTTTAAACTAGATATTAGGGGAAAGCCGACAGTATTTATTTATTTATTATTTTATTTAACACTCATTTATATACCGCATCTTCCAGTGATCAGTAGCCCAAGAGCGGATGGTTTGGAAGAATGTATCTTTGAAGGATACTACCAAAAAGCAGAGAGGTTCCGCAAAAGAGTAAAGTAGCCCAAATGCCCTCAAGTATGGAGCAGACAGAGCTTAAAGATCCCAAATTACCCATGTCTAACAATAGCCAAATTAATATGAATAAAATACATTCTCTAAAATGCTTGTATGCAAATGCTAGAAGTCTAAAAAATAAGATGGGAGAGTTAGAATATATAGCACTAAATGAAAGGTTAGATATGATTGGAATATCAGAGACATGGTGGAAGGAGGACAACCAGTGGGACACTGTGATACCTGGGTACAAACTATATCGAAATGATAGAGCTGATCAAATTGGTGGAGGGGTTGCTCTCTATGTTAGAGAGCGCATTGAGTCAGTAAGGATTAAAGTTTTACAGGAAGCAAAATCTGCTGTAGAATCTATATGGATTGAAATTCCATGTAAAAGGGGGAAGGCAATGGCAGTGGGGGTGTACTATCAAGCGCCTGGCCAGAATGACCAAATGGATGATGAAATGCTCAAAGAAATCAAGGAAGCTAATAAAATTCACAGCACAGTAATAATAATGGGTGATTTCAACTACCCCGGTATCGACTGGGTCAGTGACACGTCAGGACATGCTAGGGAGATAAAGTTCCTAGATGAAATAAATGACTGCTTCTTGGAGCAGCTGGTTCATGAACTGACAAGAGGGGAAGCCATATTAGACCTAGTCCTTACTGGAACACCAGATCTAGTGCAAGAGATAAGGTTGTTGGGACCACTTGGCAATAGTGATCATAGCATGATCGCCTTTGATTTAATTAGTGGAGGAGGGATAGTAAGGAAAATCCACAGTACTACCTTTTAACTTTCGAAAGGGAGACTATGATAAAATGAGGAAAACAGTTAAGAAAAAACTAAAAGGAGCAGTTGCAAAGGTTAAAGACGTACATCAGGCTTGGCTGTTGTTAAAAAATACTATCTTGGAAGCCCAGACCAGCTGTATTCCATGCTTTAAGAAAAGTGGAAGGAAGTCCAAAAAACTGCCAGCATGGTTTAAAGGTGAGGTCAGAGAGGCTGTTGTTGCCAAAAAAGCATCTTTCAGGAAATGGAAAAAAGAGCCAAACGACGAAACCTGGAAACAACACAAGCGCTGGCAAGTCAAATGCAAGGCATTGATAAGGCAGGCAAAGGGAGAATTTGAGAAGAAGCTTGCTGCGGAAGCAAAAATGCGAAGTAAAGACCTTTTCAAGTACATTCATAGCAAAAAACCTGTGAGAGAGTCAGTTGGTCCATTAGATGATAAAGAGGTTAAAGGAGCACTAAGAGGCGACAAGGCAATAGCGGAGAGACTGAATGAATTCTTTGCTTCAGTATTTACTGAGGAAGATGTAGGGATGTTACCCATGACTGAAGTGGTATTTAAGGGTGCGGAAGAATTGAAGGAAATATCGATACATCTGGAAGATGTATTACAACTATTAGATGAACTGAAGAGTAGCAAATCACCTGGGCCGGATGGTATACATCCAAGGGTTTTGAAAGAACTGAAATAGTGTAACTGTAATTAGTGTAACAGAACTATAATTAGTGTAACAGAATGTATATATATAACTGCAAGTTGTAAATATTGTAACAATATGTATATATGTAATTGCACCTGTAAATATTGTATCAGATTTTTGTGCAGTGTGAACCCAGTGTGAATCTTGGCATGCAATCATTCTGTATTAACTGTTGATTACCCCTCCTGATATGTATAGTCAACCGCTGCTGATCGCTGGAAGCAGCGGTATACAAATGTTCTCTAAATAAATAAAAATAAATAAATAAATATGAGATTGCAGACCTGCTATTAGTAATCTGTGAACTATCATTAAAATCATCTCTAATACCTGAAGATTGAAGGATCGCCAATGTAACACCAATTTTTAAAAAGGGTTCCAGGAGTAATCCAGGAAACTACAGACCGGTGAGCCTGACATAAGTACCGCGAAAAAGGGTAGAAACCATCATTAAGAATAAAATTAATCGGCATGTAGATAGTCATGACCTAATGGGAGACAGCCAACATGGCTTCAGACAAGGAAAATCTTGTCTTACTAATCTGTTATGTTTTTTTGAAGGAGTGAATAATCAGGTGGACAAAGGTGAGTCGGTTGATATTGTGTATCTGGACTTTCAGAAAGTCTTTGACAAGGTCCCTCATCAGAGACCTTTGGCAAAACTAAAGAGTCATGGGATAGGAGGCAGTGTACTATTGTGGATCAGGAACTGGTTAAAAGATAGAAAGCAGAGGGTAGGGCTAGATGGCCAATTTTCCCAATGGAGAAAGGTGAATAGTGGTGTACCCCAGGGATCTGTGCTGGGTCCGCTGCTTTTTGACATATTCATAAATGACCTGGAAAGTGGAATAACGAGTGAGGTTATCAAATTTGCAGATGACACAAAACTATTTAAAGTTGTTAAAACCCAAGAGGATTGTGGAAAACTGCAAGAGGATCTTGATAAATTGGAAGACTGGGCATCAAAATGGCAGATGAAATTTAATGTGGACAAGTGCAAGGTTATGCACCTAGGGAAGAACAACCCAAACTATGGTTACACGATGCAAGGTTCCATATTAGGAACCACCACCCAGGAAAACGATTTAGGCGTCATTGTGGATACCATGTTAAAACCCTCGGCCCAGTGTGCAGCTGCGGCCAAGAGAGCAAATAGAATGCTAGGTATGATAAGGAAAGGAATGGAAAATAAAACAAAAGATATTATAATGCCTCTGTATCGTTCCATGGTGAGACCGCACCTTGAATATTGTGTGCAATTCTGGTCGCCATATCTTAAAAAGGATATAGCGATTTTAGAAAAGGTTCAGAGAAGAGCCACCAAAATGGTAAAGGGGATGGAAGGATACTCCTATGAAGAAAGGCTTAAAAGGTTAGGGCTCTTTAACCTGGAAAAGAGACGGCTGAGGGGAGATATGATAGAAGTCTATAAATTAATGAACGGAGTGGAACGGGTAAACGTAGATCGATTGTTTACATTATCAGAATATAGAAAGACTAGGGGACATGCAATGAAGCTACAGGGTAAACTATTTAAGACTAATAAAAGAAAATATTTTTTCACTCAACGTGTAATCAAACTCTGGAATTTGTTACCGGAGGATGTAGTAAAGGCTGTTAGTGTAGCTGGGTTTAAAAAAGGTTTGGACAAGGAGGGACCCAGGATATCAATGCTTGAACCAATACAAGCATTGTGGAACCTGTGTCCCTTGGGGAAACTGCTAGGTACATATGACCTAGATTGGCCACTGTTGGAAACAGAATACTGGGCTTGATGGACCTTGGTCTGGCCCAGTATTGCATATCTTATGTTCTTATATGTTCTTAAGGTGCAGTCTCCAGAATTGCACACAATACTCCAAATGAGGTCGCACCAAAGACTTATACAGAGGCACTATCACCTCCTTTTTCTGCTGGCCATTCCTCTCCCTGTGCACCCAAGTAGCCTTCTAGCTTTCACCATTGCCTTCTCTACCTGTTTAGCTACTTTAAGATCATTAGACACAATCACTCATAGGTCCCGCTCTTCTTCCGTGGACAGAGGTTCTTCACTCCTATACTATATTGCTCCCTTGGATTGCTGCAGTCCAAATGCATGACCTTGCATTTTTTAACATTAAATCTCAGCTGCCAAATTCTAGATCATTCTTCAAGCTTAGCTAGATCTCTCCTCATGTTATCTACACCTTCCTGGGTGTCTACTCTATTACAGATTTTGGTATCATCCACAAAGAGGCAAACCTTACCTGATAGCTCTAATGCAATATCACTAGCTCTCGAAAGCTTGTTAAAAATATGTTTAATTAGTCCAACAATTAACTATCATCTACAACTTGTTTGTTGACATTTATTTGCACGTATCCACCTCCCCTTTCCTCCCTTCTATATTTCTGTGGATAACACTGTCATCCTTTCTGTCTCCTCAGCTCACAGCCTTAGTGGACCTAATCTTTCGTGGAACATAGGATCTAGTGCACGAGATAAGAGTATTGGGGTGACTTGGTAATAGTAATCATAGCATGATTGCATTTGATTTAATAAATGGAAGGACGGCAAGGAAATCCACAGTATGATAAAATGATGAAAATAGTTAAGAAAAAATTAAAAGGAGCAGCTGCACAGGTTAAAATTTTACTTCAAGCATGAGTGTTGTTTAAAAATACTATCTTGGAGCTCAGACCAGATGTATTCCACGCTTTAAGAAATGTGGAAGGAAGGCCAGAAAACTGCCAGCATGGTTTAAAGGTGAGGTCAAAGAGGTAATTATAGCCAAAAAAGCATCTTTCAGGAAATAGAAAAAGTAGCCAAATGATGAAAGCGAGAAACAGCATAAGCACTCGCAAGCAAGTTAGATGCAAGGCATTGATAAGACATGCAAAGAGAGAATTTAAAAAAACTCTTGCCATGGAAGCAAAAACGCATAATAAAAACTTTTTCAAGTATAATCATAGCAAGAACTCTGTGAAAGAGTCAGTTGGACCATTGGATCATAGAGCTGTAAAAGAGGTGCTAAGGGAGGACAAGGCCATAGCTGAGATACTGAATGAATTCTTTGTTTTGGTCTTTATTGAAGATGTAAGGAAGTTACCCATGCCTAAAATGGTATTTAAAGATGATGTATCAGAACTGAAAGGAATATCAATAAACTGGGAAGAGGTGTTACAACTATTTGATAAACTGAAGAGTAGCAAATCACTGGACCAGATGCTATACATCCGAGGTTGTTGAAAGAACTGAAATATGAGATTGCAGACCTACTTATTAGTAATCTGTGAACTAACATTCAAATCATCTGTAGTAGCTGAAGAGTGGAAAATGGCTAATGCAACGCCAATATTTAAAAAAATTTCAGGAGTGATCCAGGAAACTATAGACTGGTGAGCCTGATATCAGTACCAGGCAAAATGGTAGATAGTCATGGTTTAATGGGAGAAAGCCAACATGGATTTAGCCAAGGAAGATCTTGTCTTTCTAATCTGTTATATTTTTTAAAGGTTAAAATAAACAGGTGGATAAAGGTGAGCCAGTTGATATAGTGTATCTAAATTTCAGATAGCCTTTGACAAGTTCACTCATGAGAGACTCTTGGTGAAATTAAAAAGTCATGGGATTTAAGGCAGTGTGCTATTCTGGAACAGGAACTGATTAAAAGATAGAAAGCAGAGAGCAGGGCTAAATGGCCAATTTTCTCAATGGAGAAAGGTGAATAGTGGAGTACCCCAGGGATCTGTGCTGGGTCCGCTGCTTTTTAACATCTTCATAAATGACCTGGAAATGGGAATAATGAGTGAAGTGATCAAGTTTGCATAAGACACAAAATTAATCAACCTCTCCTCAAGAAACCCTCACTTGATCCCACATGTCCTTATCAATCTATCTCCTTCCTCCCCTTCATTTCTAAACTACTTGAACACGTGGTTCACCACAGCTGCCTTGACGTCCTCTCCTCTCATACCCTCCTGGATCCTTTACAATCTGGCTTTTGTCCTTTATACTCTACTGAAACGGCTCTTGCCAAAGTCTCCAGTGACTTGTTCTTGGCAAAATCCAAGGGCCTTTACTCTCTCCTCATCCTTCTTGTCCTCTCTGCTGCTTTTGACACTGTTGACCACAACCTTCTCCTTGATACCCTCTCCTCACTTGGTTTTAAGGGCTCTGTACTATCCTGATTCTCCTCTTATCTCTCCCAACGCTCTTTCAGTGTTTGTTCTGGTGGTTCCTCCTCTGCTGCTATCCTGCTCTAAGTTGGTGTACCCCAAGGATCTGTCTTGGATCCACTCTTTTTCTTTCTCTATACCCAGTCCTTTGGTGCGCTCATCTCTTCCCATGGCTTTCAGTACCATCTTTATGCTGATGTCTCCCCTATCTACCTTTCTACGCCTGAAATCTCTCCAGCAATCCAGACCCGGATCTCTGCTGCCTTTCTGACCTTGCTGCCTGGATGTCACCACCACTTGAAATTGTACATGGCCAAGACTGAGGTTCTTATCTTTCCCCCTAAAACCTCCTCTCCTCTTCCTCCTTTCTCAGTCTCTATGGGTAATTCTCTACTCCTATCTTTTTCCTCGGCTCACAACCTTGACTCCTCTCTCTCCTTCTCCACACAGATCCATCTGATAGCTAAGACCTGCCGTTTCTTTCTCTATATAATATAACGGTCAACTAGCAGAGTGGAACTAGCAATATACAAAAGACTCACTCCATCAAAAACAAAGATGATCTGTTGAAAAATCTTTCAGAAAACTTGTTTGTCAAACAAAAAACAAGGTCTCAGCATATACGGGCATATAGTGAATCAGGTCCCGAATGACAGGACCATTAACACACTAGCAAGGCCCAATCACATCAATGACCTTGACAAATACTGCAAGCAGCCAGCTTCAACCCTAAATCAGCACATAAGTATTTAAAGTGAAATAATCACTTAGCTGTAGCAATCACTGTGACACTATAACATTGTGCTTGAACCTGGATCACAGTGATTGCTACAGCTAAGTGATTTTTTCACTTTAAATACTTGTGTGCTGATTTAGGGTTGAAGCTGGCTGCTTGCAGTATTTGTCAAGGTCATTGATGTGATTGGGCCTTGCTAGTGTGTTAATGGTCCTGTCATTCGGGACCTGATTCACTATATGCCCGTTTATGCTGAGACCTTGGTTTTTGTTTGACAAACAAGTTTTCTGAAAGATTTTTCAACAGATCATCTTTGTTTTTGATGGAGTGAGTCTTTTGTATGTTTCTTTCTCTATAACATCAACAAAATCTGACCATTCCTTTCTGAACACACTGCTAAGACAGTTAACCACTTCTTAATCCCATCTTGACTACTGTAACCTACTCCTTGCTGGTCTCCCTTTGAATCATCTCTCTCCCCTTCAATCTGTTCAACACTCTGCTGTGCAGCTAATCTTCCGCCAGCCTCGTCATTTTACCCCTCTTCTCAAGTCACTTCATTGGCTCCCTATCCATTTCCGCATCCATTTCAAACTTTTCCTGCTGACCTTAAGGGCATTCACTCGTATCTCTTACCTTTCTTCTCTTATCTCTCTTTATACCGCACCCCCCTCTCAGGAACTCCACTCTTCTGGCAATTTGCTTCTATCTGTGCCCTTCTCTTCTATTGCTAACTCCAGACTTCGCTCCTTTCACATTGCTGCACCTTACGCCTGGAACAAACTACTTGTGTCTGTACACAGGCGCCTTCTCTGACCCTTTTCAAATCCAGGGTGAAAACTCACCTCTTCACTGTTGCTTTTGGATCTTGACTCACCTGATCTCCTTGTTTCTTTACCATTCTCCTTTATTTTATCCCTGTCTACACCTGCTGTGTTGTCTGTCTTGACTAGATTGTAAGCTCTGATGAGCAGGGACTGTCTCTTACATGTCTGTGCAGCACTGCATACGTCTTGTAGCGCTATACAAATGCTCAGTAGTAGTAGTAATAGTAGTAGTAGTAGTAGATAAATTGGAAGACTGGATGTCCAAATGGCAGATGAAATTTAATCTGGACAAGTGCAAAGTTATGCACCTAGGACAGAGCAATCCAAACTACAATTACACGATGCAAGGCTCCACATTAGAAACCACCACCCAGGAAAAGAATTTAGCCACCCAGTGTGCAGCAGTGGCCAGGAAAGCAAATAGGATTCTAGGAATCATAAGGAAAGGAATGAGGAATAAAACCAGGGATATTATAATGCCTCTATATTGTTCCATAGTGTGACTTCACCTTGAATATTGTGTGCAATTTTGGTCGCCATATCTTAAAAAGGATATAGCAGAATTAGAAAAGATACAGTGGTTTGCCACTGTCGGAAACAAGATACTGGGCTTGATGGACCTTGGTCTGACCTAGTATGGCATTACTTAAATTCTTATGTTGGCTCCTCTCTCTTGTTTCAGCTAAAACCCGTTGTTTCCTTCTCTACAACATCAGCAAAATTAATCTCTTCCTCTCAGAACGCACTACCAAGACCATTATCCACTCTCTCATCACTTCCCATCTAGAAGATTATAACTTGTTCCTCATTGGTCTCCATTGAATCCTGTATTTCCCCTTCAAACTGTTAAAAATTCAGCTGCATGGCTAATCTTCTGCTAGTGTGTCATGTAACCCTTCTCAAGTCACTTCATTGGTTCCCTGTCTGTTTCCACATAAAGTTCAAACTTCTCCTATTGACCTATAATTGCATTCATTCTGCAGCTTCTCACTTACTTTCCCCTCATCTCTCCCTTCACTCCTCCTCTGCTACTCTGCTCATCAAGAAAATTAGTTTTATCTATGCCCTTCTCTTCTACTGCCAACTCCAGACTCTGCTCTTTCCAACTTGCTGTATCATATGCCTAGAAAACACTAGAGTACTTGAGTTGGTATGTCAGACTCCATCTCTGGTCCTATTCAGATCCAGGCTAAAAACCCATATCTTCAAGGCCAAGGCAGACGCTACTTATTAGGTGAACTAGGCAGCTGCCTGGAACACTGTTTCCAGGGCGAGCCATCACTGCCGCTCTCCAGATCTGCAGTGGCAGTAATGACATTAAAACACAGATATCACCCAAACTTGCTGATGCTGCACTTTAACCAGCCATTTCCATTACCTGTGACGAAGACTTCATGTTTGCATGGGGGTGGAAGCGGCTGGTCAAAGTACAACATTGGTAAGTTAGAGCAAATGCTGTGTTTTAATGTCATTGCTTATGCCCTTGCAAGTCCCAGAGAAGGGTGGAGCAGGGACTTAGTCTGAGAAGGAAGAGTTGCCAGGCCTGGAGTGGAAGAAGTGCGGCAAGCCACCCCCTATGCTAAGGTAGGTTTGCCATGCTGGTACCGCCCTGTGGGCCCGTTGGGGTGCTTGACTTGTGCCGTGAGGAGCGCCCACTCTGCGAGGGGGGGGGTGCCCTTCAAGGTGTCTGCAGGGTTTGGAACACCACTGTGCCTAGAGCACCCTACTGTATATCCTTGAACTGGCCCTGGCTGTGGAAGAATATGAGGAAGGGGGATGGTTAGGGGTATGGCGAGTTGAGCAATGTGCTTTTTTAAATGTTTGCTTTAACAAATAAATAAAGCCAATATTACTTTAATATTATTAAATAAAGTTCATTCATATCCGATGGCAATTTCACACGTTTTCATTTTCAGAAAAACAACCAGCTAGTTTCATTTTTCATTTTGATTCTGATATGGGACGAATGTCCATGTTTGCAGTTTCTGCGAAAAAGAAAAAATAACTTTTAGTTAGTCTAGAATACTGAGAAATTTGCCATTGCCTTCTGTTTTTGCTGGCGGGATCCTATTCCATTTCTGACCCTGCTTAGCTTCTGAAATCTAATAGCTTCAGACCCTTTCAGGTCAGTGCTGCTGGTCTGACATGATAATGCTCTTATTTTGGTACAAAATAAGATGGTTTATCACCCGTGCTTAATAATGATGGCACTAATCTATCACCAATAGATCTACCTCTTATATTAAAAAATAGAGGGACACCAATGAATAAATTACCTAAACCTGTGGACAAAATGGGCCAATATGTTGGCTCAATTTCATATGTCTAGAAAATGGACTATTTGTGCTTACCATTTATATTAGGTGCTTGTTTCATCTAACTTAATGCATTTGTTTGTAATAAATCCTTGTTTGATTTTTCCATTGCTCTATGTAGCTGGTTATTGAACAATTCAGGTTCATGTCCTCTCTCCAGAAATCTATTATACATTCTGACATTTACTCTTGGCACTTCCATTCATCACTAACTGTCCTTCTCACTCTTGAAAACTGTGAGCAAGGCAGTCTAGTCTTGAAGGCATGATGACTTCTGAAATATGACAACCTGTTTCCTATCTTATAAACAGTGTCATATTTATTGTTCCAGTTAGACTGGCTGTGATCATATCCAAAATTATAACTACATTGAGGGAGGGTATTTTCAAAGCCATTTTTATGAGTAAACAGTACATTATCTTCAGAAATGGGTTTTTATTTGAAAAAAAGGTCTACCCTCTACGATGGTAAAAAATATACTTGTAGTAAGGATGTGCAGAGGGGAAAATGGCTTTTTTCAGAAAATTTAGCTTTTTCCTCAATTTTAAGTTTTTGGGTTCACTTTACACGTTCATAGTAATAAACATTTTTAAATCCACGCTAGAACTTTTTTAAACTGCAGAATCAACTGCGCATGCAGTTACAGCAAATTCATGGGCCTATGTGCATAAAATCGATTTTGCACAAACTTTTTAAGTCATCTTAATAAACCAAAAGTTCATCAATGAATAACCCCCCTCCCCAATATGTCATGCCATTTGGAATAACCTTTTATCTGCTGTGGGCAGGGGTGGTTTGAGGTTGTGCATATATCTTCCGTTTCCATATTCAATACAAACTTCTCCTTCTGACCTAAAAAATGCATTCATTCTATTGCTCTTCACTACCTTTCCTCTCTTCTCTCTCCCTACACCCTTCCTCGTGAACTCCACTCTGACTTGCTTCTCTCTATGCCCTTCTCTTTAACAGCCAACTCCAGACTTCGATCCTTTCACCTTGCTGCTCATTATGCCTGGAACAAACTACCTGTATCTTTACATCAGGTTTCATCTCTCCCCCTTTTCAAATCCATGCTAAAGACTCACCTCATTCAGGCTGCTTTTGGTTCTTAATCCTTTGTTCTCCTTCTGTGTCATTACCCTTCCCTACTATACACTTGTTCTCATCTATTGTACTATCTGTCTTGATTAGATTGTAAGCTCTGATAAGCATGGACTGTCTTTTATATGTGTCTGTACAGTGCTGTATATGCCTTGTAGCACTATATAAATGATTAATAGTAGTAATAATAGTAATATTTGAATTTTCAAAAGTATGTGTGTATTTTTACTCAGAAAAAGTATTCTTACCGAATACTGGCTATAAATGCGTGCAGGTACTTTCCAGGGCTAATTTCCAATATGAAAGGATGCACATATTTTTACTCTGTGTATGAGCATATGTGAGTTATCGGAGCTGGTTCTTGGAGTCTATTCTATAAAGGCACCTAAGCACCTGTAATGCCTTTATAAAATAAGTCTCTTTTTTCAACTTGGACATAGATGACCTCTTAAAAAATTAACACCCCCCCCCCCCCCATCCAACACATATCTCATTTTATTTGTATGCTCCTGTTAAAAAAAAAATCTTAGACCTTTTGGGTCATGTTTACTTAACTGCCTAACACAGGTTGAGGTGGAATCAGGGTGGGTTCTGGGGTCAATGACGGTTATTGCATGGTATGTTGCCACTCAATAGCTGGCATGACTGCCAATAGCATAGCTGCACGTAATGTCACTTAACATGGTTTGGTGGTGTGGTAGCTGCCCACTGCCTGTCCACAAAATAAGCATCAGCCATGATCATCCAACCCCCCCCCCCTCAATCCAATCCTCGCCCCACAACGACCTTCCTCAAAGATCATATCCCCCCATTCTAATCTCCCCCTTTAGACAGGCCCCTGATCAGATCTCCCCAACATTAACTACTCACCATCAATCCCCCCTAACAATGAAATCCCTTCCCAAGCTAAGCCCCTCAAAAAAGCCCCCCAAACAGAACTCCACTGGACAGAAGGCATCCCAAAAATTATATTCTGACCCTCCCCCGCCCCCACTGACCCATATGGGGGATTCCCTGGTCACCTAAAGGAACACAGCAAGAGTAGATCCTTTCCACTATTAACCCAAAGCCACAGGGATTAAAAAATGTCAACTATGACCCCTATTGTAGTACCACAAGACTACCACTAGGGGTTAGGGTTGCCATTTTGAACCTCGGTGGCTACAACAAAAGTGAAGGGAGCTTATTCCTGCCTTGGTCCTCTAGATGACCAGGGAAACTCACAGGTGCATCCAGAGGGGCTGAGGGGATGGCCAGGGCATGGTCTGGGGGGGATTCTGTTTAGTAGGTTCTATAATTAGTGTTCCGTTAGATGGCTTATCTTGTGAGGGTGACCCTGAGTGACTTATGTTGGACGGCTTGAGTGTGGAGGAATTATTGTTGAGAGACAGCCAGAATCTGGATTAGGCTTGGCAAATGTCTCTGATAGTATGTTTGGAGATTATTTCACAGAATTTCTGGTGCAAGAACATGGAAAATAAAAAAGTCTTTGCAGTAAGCCTCTAGAGCAGGAGACAATAGATTCACAAGGAAAAAAAATCCAGGAAGAATTTTGCATAGCATTCCAAAACAGTCAAGCTTTGGGTCGATCAGGAAACAGAACTGAAGATCACAAACAATATAAGACACAGTTAAGAGCAGGCTGGTTAAAGCCATTCCTCACAGAGACATAATAGCTCTTCTGCAAAATACCTACTTTCTAACTTAGTGGTTACTGATTGTACTGGTGTGAAGTTAGCCTGCCAGTGATGACATTGGGGGCAAAGAAAATCAGAATTTTGGATTTTTTAATGTTGTATATGGATTAAAAATGATATGAAACAACATAGGAAATGCTGATATTTCCCATGTTGTTGCAAATGAAAGTACATTTCTGGCAATTTATTACTGGAAGGATCACCAAAGATTTATCTAAAGTATGTGCATATTGTTCAAAATTCTGTAGCATGGATAGTAACAGGATATAGCATTCACCAGCATGTTTCCTGTGTTGGCAGCCTTGTATTTGATGCTGGTAGAATATAAAATATGTTTCAAAGCACTCTGTTTAACTTATAAAGCTCATCGGTCAAATAGGGTAAGCAGCAATATAGGCACAAATATACCCCAAAGAGAGCTTTGCGCTTTATTCAGTGTTGTTTGTCGTGGAACCTACTGTGCATGATATTAGGTTGGCTGTTTCAACAGCAAGGGCATTTCGTTGTTTTGGCCCTAGATTATGGAATCATATTCCTTTAGATATTAGGCTAGTAAAAAAATGTATTTGACATTTCAAAGTAAGTTGAAGACATTTCTTTTTCAGGATGCTTATGGATTAGTGGCTACTGGCTGCATGGGTTGTCTGAAAATTACTCCATGGAGCAGACTCAGCCCTACCATTAGGCACCTGCCTAGGCTAGTGGTACTGGAACAGCCTGGTACAGGGGCAGCTTACTGTCAGCAAGGTATTGGGGCATTTAGCACCCATGCATGCTCAAGGTCTGCTGCGTCTTGCCCCTCTAATGGGAAATTAGCATCAGAGGGGGCAGGGCACAGCAGGCCATGAGCGCACAGCAGCTCAAAGGCCCACTTCCATGCTGTTTTCTTAGGCAAAAATATCTAGAAATACACTGGTCAACAAAATTTTACAAAAGTCATGTTACTGAAATAAAAATAGTCATTTCTTATCAATTTTTATATGCTGAACACGAATATGACAGTGAAATTGCAAAGTTGGCTCTAGTTCTTTTGTAATCTACAAGAATTAATGTTTACATCACGAAATGCATGTCAATAGTAAATATAATAGGCCTTCGGTTAATACCTATAAAAAAACAAGTCATAGACTACTTCTTAGATTTTTTCACCTGTCTCTTGTACAGCTGTTCGGGAACTTCTCTGGTAAGTGTCCAGCAGTAGTCAGCCAGCATTGTAGTGGACAATTTTCCCTGGTATCTTTGCTCCATCATTGCGATATCCTGGTGAAAACTTTTGCCCTGTTCATCACTAACCATACCACAGTTGTCAGGAAAGAAATCAAGATGGGAATCAAGGAAATGGATCTTTAGAGAGATATTGCAGCCAAGTTTCTGATACTGCATCAGCATGTCTTCTACTAGTTCCTTGTAGTTTTCTGCCCTAACATTCCCGAGAAAGTTTGTTGACACTAGACGAAAAGCATTCCATGCTTGTTTCGCATCACCCTGCAACAGGTTGTTGAACCAGTCATCTTTGAAGAGCTCTCGAATCTGAGGAACCACAAAAACTCCCTCTTTAATCTTTGATTCGCTGAGTCGAGGGAATTTTTCAAGCAGGTATCAGAAAGCTGGCGAAGTGTGTTCCATGGCTTTCACAAAGTTTTTCATCAAACCTAGTTTGATGTAAAGGGGTGGTAGCAGGATTTTGTGAGCGTCAACCAAAGCTGGGTGCTGGATATTCTTCTCTCCAACTGTTACATTTTGTCTGCGATTCCATTCCTTCCGCAAGTAGTGCCAATCCCTTGCTCGGCTATCCCACTCACATAAGAAACACATGTATTTTATATATCCCTGCTGCAGCCCCATTAAAAGGGCAACTACCTTCAAGTCACCACAGAGGTGCCAGCTGTACTTGTTATAGTTAATGGAAGTCAGTAGATGCTTTAAGTTATCGTATGTCTCTTTCATGTGGACGGCATGCGCTACTGGAATAGATGGAAGACGGTTTCCATTGTTCAAAAGCACAGCCTTCAGACTCAGTTTCAAAGAGTCTATAAATAGTCTCCAGTCTTGTGGGTCATGAGTGATTTTTTTTTTAATTTTATTTTATATTTATAGGTTTAACAAATTTTTACATCCACACAATATCCATGAATGAAATGGAAAAATGGAAAAACTTAAACTTCAAATACAATAGGAAATAGATACTGCCATCACATACTCATTTTCCCCTTGTCAGACCACAAAAGAAAAAAGGAAAATAGGGGCGTACTAGGCAACAATCAAACAATATAATGATACAAATATCATAACCATTGAACACACATTCAAACAGGCGAATGGGAGACTCACACGTCAGCTGTATGAGAAGTTACAACAACCTCAACATCACTCACTTCCCTGGCCTCCAAGAAAGCTAACAACTGCTTGGGCTCAAAAAACAAATACATCTTTTGTTTAAAATTAACATAACATTTCACAGGAAATTTAAGTTGGAAGGAAGCGCCCAAGGCTAAAGTCCTAGGGCGAAGAGCCAAAAACTCCTTCCTTCTTAGTTGTGTAATTCGTGCTAGATCAGGAAATACTCTTACTCTTGAGCCCATAAAAGCTTCATTAGCATTTCTAAAATACATTTTAAGAATAAACACCTTATCCGTCTCCAAAGCAAAAGTAGCAAGGAGGGTAGTTCTTTCCGTAACAATCTTCAGAGAACTCTCAAGGAGACCTGTGAGATCCCCCAACCCCGGGTGAGAGGGGGGGGGGGCCCGTGTACTCCACCTCTACTACCCAAGGTTAAGTACTGGGCCCTAGTCAAAGGGGGATACTGCTCCGAGGGGAGTTTTAACACCTCCCCAAAGTACTTCCGCAGCATCTCAACCGCTGATAAAACTGGAGACCTAGGAAAACCCAGGAACCGGAGATTGCAACGCCGGGCCTGGTTTTCCAGGTACTCCATCTTCCTAGCAGCCACAGTACTCTCCTTTAGCTGAGCATGAACCAGACCCCGCACCTCCCCCATCTCCTTTTCCAGGGTGGTAACCCTACTAACTTGCACTTCATGAGCCTTAGAAAGAGAAACTCCAGAATCTCTAACCACATTAAGTTCCATTTGAAACGTCCCACAAAGTCTATTCATGGAGTGATTCAGGGATGCTATTCCTTCCCATAGCGTTTCCATCGTAATTACCGCGGGTCTCTGCAAAACTGGAACCACAGGAAGCTCTTCCCCCATCGCCGGGACTGCAGGCGCAGACCGCTCCGCTGACACCCCCATCTCACAGCTCCGACCCCAACCTGCATCCGCCGAAGGGGAGATCACCGCTGTAGCTGCACCTCCTATGCCCTCCAAAGTCGGCGTACTTGTTGCTACCAACTCCGGGGTCAAAGCAGCACCAGAGGATAAGCTTCCGGGACGCGGCGGCGGTGTCCGTTCCTCAGGCGAGAGCCAGACACCCGACACGCTCTGGGGGCGACATTCCTCCCTCTGCCCCAGCCAAAGACGCCGCTCCCACGTGGGGCTCAAAGCCACACTGCCCCAGCGTACGCTCACCCACGGAGCTCACTGGTATCTCGCCCGGAGGTAAGGCAACTTGCTTCCGCTTTCTCCGACCCATCTCGCGGTCGCTGCTCCACCGAATCAGGAAACTCAAGGCAGACTCTCACCGCTCCGCGTTACACATCCGCCATCTTAGTTACTCCCCTAAATGTAAACTCCGGTCATAAGTGATTTTTAAGGCATTCATGAGGCTTTCAGTATCGGAACAGAATACCAGATTACTTTCCTTTCCAACTGCGTATAGTACATTGCTGACGTCAGATGGCTTCAGCAGCTGTCTGGCAGTAGTATTGCATTGCATCAGAAAATGATGCAATCAACTCTGGATGATGTGTGCATGCTGGTATTATGCAATGTGATGCAATATTACATCATTCAAGGCTTATTTGGGATGTTGTTGATGTCCTACTGGATACATTTACACGGTGAAATGTCAAAAATGAACTACATGCAATATCTTCAAAACAAGAGCCAATATTTTTTTTAATGTTATATTCGTGTTCAGCTCACCAAGATACTACAGATTAGGGCCTTTTAAAGTCAGTAACGATTTCAATGTTGACCAGTGATATCACTCTCAGGTGCAATAGGCTACTAAATGATTCCAGTCATTAGTCAACTGCATGTCAAAAAATGTTTTGTATTATAAATGGGAACCATCAAATTGGGAACCAGTCCATATTTAGACATAGACCATAGCTTTCTCTCCTATATATATCATCATCGGTTCCCTCACTCCACTATTAAAATGCTTATTTATTATAATTGATTAAAATTTAGCTGAATATGCATAGTGGCTTAAGTCTGACACAAATTCATGTTTCAAGTGGCACTAATCTTACATCACCTCTCTGTTTTATGGACCATCTATAACTGCAGCAACTCCAATTCTACCAAATACCATTAAAACAAAATATGGTATGGGAGGGTTTTAAAGCCTCCATCAGAGCCACTATTACGAGCTATGCGATCCTCCTGGCACGACAACGTAAGGAGCGGTTAGCTGATCTGGAAAAACAGATCAAAGCAGGTGAACGTATTCGAACACAACGCTCAGATCCATGTATATTACTACGTCTTCAGAGATTGAGATTTTGCTATAATTTATTTATTTATTTATTTATTTATATTCTCTTATATACCGCACTATTCAGCATCAGCGCGGTTCACATAGAACAAAAATCTCAGTACAGTCAACTTGCATGAGTTTACAGATAACAAGGGAAGGAACTTGGATAACAAGGGAAACTATCTACAATCTATTTACAGGTGTAATCAAACTGAATAGATGCTTTGAAGGGACAGAAGGAGGCGGGTCGAGTAGCGGCACTGCGAGACACTTCCAGCCAGAGTCTGCTAACTAAAGATGAGGAGATTGCGGACGCATTTGGCTCCTATTATGCTCAGTTGTACTCGTCAGAGGTTAAGACTTCTAAGATAGCTTTTGATGAACTGATAGCCGAGGTGCAGAGACCGACGTTGGACAAGGACGTGGCGAAATCGCTGGAAGCCCCAATTTCCCATACAGAAATCCATCAGGCCATTCAGACACTGGCTGTGGGCAAGGCGGCTGGTCCAGATGGACTTCCTGCAGACTTCTACAAGGCCTTTTCCAAAGAGCTTGCCCCGCACTTGCAAGATTATTTTCTGGCCCTGCTACGGGACGTTCCTCTGGTGGGGAATTTTGCGGCGGCGAGTGTGATCGTTCTGGAAAAGAAAGGTAGGGACTCCCAGATGGTCAGTAATTATTGTCCAATATCCTTATTGAATGTTGATTATAAAATTTATGCTGCGATCCTCGCCAGCCGACTTGCCCAAGACCATAGAGATACATCTCTGCACTTGAGAATGTTGACTAGGTCCTTTATAGCTGTTCTGCCAAGCAGAGCCAACCCATCCACTAGGCGAGAGCTAGGCGGCCGCCTATGGTGGCCTGCCTGAGTGGGTGGCAGCAGCGGCACACACGGGCGGCCGCGCTCCCCCCCCCCAACTGCCTCTGATTCCATTTGGGGGGAGATGGGCAGCAACAGTATTTTGAAAAGCGGTGGAAATTCTGCTGCTGCCGCTGCTCACCTCCCCCTCCAGAGACGGAATCAGTGGCAGATAGGGGAGGGAGTGGCAGCAATGGCAGCTGGGAGGGACGGCAGCTGAGGGGGCGTTGAGGCCAGGGTTTCTGCCTTGGGCAGCAGAAACACTTGGCCGACCCTATTGCCAAGATCAATGCGTTGTCGAATTTCTTGACTGCTTATCATTTCTTTATTGATTATTGACCAAGCAGGTTAATGTCGTCTAATATTTCTATTTTTTCTCCACCAAGGATGAAATTATTGATTTTGCCAATGGTCAGAATCTTTATTTTCTTCAGGTTAATGTGCAGGCCCATTTTAAGACTATGGGGGTCATTTTAAAAGTCTTAGGGGTATGTTTACTAAAACCCTGTTAGGGTGCGCGCCACGCTAGTGTGCGGATGCCATATAAGGAGTGGGCGTTTCAGTCAGAAAAAAGCAAAACCGGGATTAATCATGCACACATTAGCACATGAGAAAGTTGCGCGCTGATGTGCAAGCACAGGAACAGAGCCACAGTACAATGGTTAAGGCACTGACCAATGGTGCAGGGATCATGGGTTCAATCCCCCACTGAGCCCAATGAAGAAGACTGGCTGAGGCGTTGCCTATCATGGGGAAGATTGCTTTAGGAGGCATTTTATTTTTATTTTAATTATCTCTACTAGCAAACGCACTCTCAAAGCGTGTTAACATAAGGCGCCCCATAAGGCACATTTTAAAGTGCACTGTCCGCCAAGGCACCCTAGAATGTTGCTTATAGGGTGCTTTATAGGGTGCCGTATGCGGTACCGCAAGGTCACAGCACTGTTTTTGATGGCAGCACTGTGCAGTTTAAGGAATGAACATCATAAGTAGGTGCGCTGACATGCAAGGAGGAGCAGCAGTGTAGCACAATGGTTAAGACACTGACCAATGATGCAGGAGTCATGAGTTCAATCCCCCACTGTGCCTAACAAAGAAAGCTGCCTGAGGCACTACCTGCTATAGGTAATATTGCTGTAGGGGGCATTTTATTTTTATTTTAAATAGTGCTGCCAGCAAACACACCCTCAAAGTATTGTAATAGAAGGTGCTGCATAAGGCGCCTCATAGGGTACCCCAGAGGGCACATTTTAAAGTGCACTGTCCGCCACGGCACCCTACAATGTTGCTGAAAGGGTGGCCTATAGGGCGCCATATAGGGTGCCCTATGAGGCACAGCAAGGTCATAGCACTGTGTTTGATGGCAGCACTGTGCATTTAAACGCATGGAAATCTGAAGTAGGTGCACTGACATGCAAGGAGGAACAGCAGTGTAGCACAATGGTTAAGGCACTGACTGCTGATACAGGTATCATGAGCTTGCTCCCCAGTGTGCCTAATATGTAAGGCTGGCTGAGGCATCAGCTTTGCAATGTACGTATTGTTTCCTGCAGCACTTTATTTGTATTTTATGAATTGCTGCCAGCAAACACGCCCTCACATGCTGTAATTGAAGGTGCCGCATAAGGCACCCTATAAGGCACTCCATAGGGCACATTATAAAGTGCACTGTCCACCACGGCACCCTAAAATGTCCCCTATAGGGCACCCTAGAAGTAGCTCCACAGGATAACGTATAGTGCACCTCATATGGACGGTAACCATAAGGTGCCCTATAGGGCGCCCTATAAAGCGCCCTCAGAGGCACCTTATGGGTACAGTACGCTGAGAGTGTTTTTGCTGGCAGCAATAATGTACATGAAAAAGAGATAATGCTTTGGGCAGCCCTATCAAATAACTCCACTGTGGGTTTGAACCAACAACCTCTGGCTCTACAGGCAGTGAAGTAACCATTGGGCTACAGCTCTATAGCTGCTAGCAAGCCCTTGGCTGGCTGCAGAGGGAGTGCATGTCACCACACAGACTGTGCTGTGGTCACCAGGATAGGGTTAGCACACCTGTACCCATGATGCACTGCACATGCAAATCAGCTGTCCAAAGATAAACACAAGATGGGGTATGCACCCCCACAGTACCTCGGCCTGGTAGGGGGAACTGACCAGGTGCACCCCCACAGCACCTCGGCCTGGTAGGGGGTACTGACCGTGTGTGTTACTGTGCAGGTACTGTCTCAGGCAGGTGTAGCTCCTATGGACCCCTAGGAGGATTATGCACCACCACCACCACCACCCTCCTCCTCCAGGGCTGAGGGTGGTAAACAGGGTCTCCCATCAACAGATCCACATTCTACCTCCCTGCAATGGTGGCAGTAGAGGGGACCATCAACCCCGGTCCTGCTGGGGAACAGACACCCTACAGGGCAGTCAATGCAGCTCTGTACACATCCATAACACAATAGCAGACAGACATTAGGCCTGGATATGCTAAGCTGCACCCCACCACTATCTGATATTCTCCTGCAGCAAGCCTTCAGCCGCTGCACCCTGCAAGGCGCTCCATCAAGACACATACCAGCTGCAAACAGTCTGCTAGCTAATCCATAGTGCATGTTCTTGGTGGAAATGCATGCACCCAGAACTGGGATGTCAGCATACACAACAAGCAGATAAGTCAGTGACTGGGTCCCAAAAGGAAACCCATAAATATCACATTAAAGAAATACTATATAGCACTATGGGGGTGCCTAGCCATGCTGTGGTCACTGCCCAGTCAGGGTGAGAGTGATCTCCCAGCAGGACATGCTGAGGCCACCCTGTCTGTGTAGGTGGTGGCCGGGCACTAAAATGTCCCAGCCAGTGCCCTATGCCCTGTTCAGATGCATCCTGGCCAGGCCAACCTGTCCGGGCTATACCCATGGTACCTTGCTCCTCATTATGCACATTGGCAGGCCAATACTGGCAACAGTGCTGGCAGTGTGGGCTGTGGAGGGTGTTTGCAGCCACCACACACTGGATAGACAGACACACACACCCACACCTATGCCAGCATTGTGCTACTATAGAGGAGTTTAACAGCCCTGGCCACCACATCAGTCCTGGGCACAGTACAGGCATGGATATGGTACGCAATACTGTTGGGGGTCACTCCCCAGGGTGGTAAACACTGTCAGAGACCAGACCTGAAGCACACACCTCAGACATCAGAAAGGTTGTTATGATGGAGCTCAATCAGCAAACTGTGCTTAACGTAGGAATTGCTATCTGCCAGTAATCATAGCAAACGTTTGATAGCTGTGTACCGTATACCCAGGTGTAGGGTGGCTAAGGTATGCGAGTGCTAGTATTGGGAGATGCACGCAGGGCCCAATGTCCTGCCTCTCCAGGAGGCATTGGCCAATGGGGCCTGTGGGTGTGGGTGTGGGTGTGTCTGCCCCTGTTGGCTGCTGCTTTACGGCAGAGGTTCCCAACTCCAGTCCTGGTGTGCCAAACACTGCATACCATGGGGGTGGTGCATAGATATGCAGCACAGGCATCTTTATTAGAGGCAGCATGGAACCTGAATGGTGTTTGGCCCTCCAGGACTGCATTTGGGAGACTCTGCTCTAGGTAATGCGGCTGTTTATGGTGTCTGTGCTCGGTGGGGTAAAATATATGCGTATTAACCATGCGTATGTTCTCTGCAATAAAGGTTTGTCCTTACTATCACGGTTTAGTTGTGGGAAAAATATGTGGACTGGATTGGCAGTAGCCCCAGCTGGGCTTTGAACCTGTGACCTTCTGTTCTTGCACACACTGTCTGTGGGCACTGCACCACCGTGTTGCCACAGATATGCTGCATTCCCTGGGGAGTCCATGACTGTACATCCGACAGGGCCTGTTTGTTGCAGTGCACGGCACCCACCTGGACAGGGCTAGGCCATGGTCTGCTGTTGCTACCAGCTGCTGCCATCTCCACCACCAGTACCGCTCCATCCTTAGATTGGAGACAGCATAAACCCTGAAGGATTTGTGGCCCTCCAGGACTGCATTTGGGGGAATCTGCTTTAGGTAATGTGCACGTTTCTGGTGTCTGTGCTCTGTAGGGTAAAATAGAGGTGTTTGAGCCATGCTTATGTTCTCTGCAATACAGGTTCGTCTTTACTATCACGATATAGTTGTGGGTAAAATATGGGGACTGGATTGGCAGGAGTGCCAGCTGGGGCTTGAACCTGTGACTTTCTGTCTCCAAACACACTGGTTGTGTGCACTGCACCACCGTGTTGCCACAGAGACAGTGCATTCCCTGATGATACCATGACTGTTTGTCGGGCAGGGCCTGTCTGTTGCAGTGCATTGCACCCACCTACACAGGGCTAGGCCATGGTCTGCTCTTGGCAGCTGCCACTGCCCCCCTCCACCTCCAGTACCCCTGTGCCACCATGCTGACATGCCTTTCTGCTGGTGGTGCTGGTGGTACACAGTCTCAGGCCATCCTGTGTGCGGGTAGGCGGCTGCCTATGGTGCGGGTTATGGGGTAGGGGTGCCTGCATATCTGTCCGCACGTCCCCCAATCACCGCCTGCCACTGTTCTGTGCCCTTGGAGGTACCTGCTGGGTACTATCCCCTGTGACACTGTGATAGACACGCTCATGCCCATGTTGGGCCCTCATCAGTTGCTGTCTGGCTGCTGTACAGTTTAAGCATTCCTAGGTGCCACCTAGGCATCTGCCTAGTCCTCACTGTGCCCCTAGCTGCGCCACAGCATTTGCCGCCTGCAGCCCTCTGTATCCCCTTTCCCATCGTCTGTCCAGTTGCCCATTCCGACCTGCCCGCCCTGCTGCTGTGGAACATGGGCATGCCATAGGAAACCTGTCCAATGGAGGACGTAACCCTGATCAGTGCTATTTCACTGTGGGATCATTCACCTTGTATGGGGTATGTTCACTAAACGACAATAAGGGAGCATATGTGCCATTAACACATGTTAACGGCACAAATGGCCCTTTAATACCACAAAAATGCCAAGTTTCCAAGCGTAAAAGGCTCCTGCAGCATAAAAGGAGCAGGAGGCAGAGGGTGGGTGTCTATGAGGTGGAGAATGGGCATTAACGACGTGTGTACCTTTAATGTCTGTTGCGCAAACACTCCCTAGAGCCCCTTAATGCCTGTAACCTTATCACTATGTGAAACATCACGGAAAGGATATTTGCTGAGAAGAGAGAGCCTACTTAAACATCTGCAATACATCTGCAATGTGATGCACAGACAGGGGAGCCCAAGACAGTGATAGTAGTGTTACACTAACAGCAACAGCATCATGTCTACATATGACAGGGCACTATGTTAATGGTGCAAATGTGACACCAGAGGTTTCTTGTGGATCATGCAGTGGGGGTTGCTGGTGCATAGGGCAGACCAGGCAGCTGCCCAGGTGTCACATAGGAATATAAGAACATAAGATCATAAGATACGCCATACTTACTACTGGGTCAGACCAAGGTCCATCAAGGCCAGTATCCTGTGTCCAACAGTGGACAATCCGGGTCATAGGTACCTAGCAGTTTCACAAAAGATGAACAGGTTCCACAATGCCTGTATTCGGGCAAGCAGTGCATTTCCTGGGTCCCCTTGAATAATGGTTTAGGGACCATTCCTCCAGGAACCTGTCCAAACCTATTTTAAATCCAGCTACACGAATAGCTTTTACTACAAACTCTGGCAATGAATTCCAGAGCTAGGTTAAATGTTGTATGGGAAACTATGTTTTCTTATTAGTCTTACAAGGGTTACACTATGACCTCATTGCATGTCCCCTAGTCTTTCCACATTTGGATGGTGTAAACAATCAATCTATGTTTATCCGTTCCAATCCATTCATTAATTTATAGGCCACTATGATATCTCCACTCAGCCATCTCTTCTCCAGGTTGACGAGCCCTAACCTATTTAGCCTCACTTCATAGGGGTATCCTTCCATCCGCAGTACAATCTGTGATATCCGTCATGATCCCACAGTGATGGTGCGAAAGGTGATGTGCCACATGGGGCAGTCCAGGGGACCTGGCATCCTAGGCAGAGATCTCAGTTGCATCCCCCCCCCCTCAACTGTCACTGAGCCCAACTGTGGAAGAGGTGGCCGATTATGCCAGTAGCTGTAGCCCTCCAAGTAGCTGCAAGATGCAGGTGCCTGGAGAACTACCACAGAAGTGGCTGTCATTCCTCCCCCTGAGATGTATCAGTGGCAGGTGGTGATAGGGACCCTACAGAGGCTACGTGGACGTCCATGTGTGCTTCTGCCCCCACATCCAGTTCTGGTGCCCTAGGCACACACTAAGTCCATATGTTGGAAAGCTGGGATTGCACACTACTACCACTGACAGCATGCAGGCATGTCAGCATGGTGTGGGGATGTTGGTGGCAGTGGCAGCAGCACTCGCCTGCAGCAGACCAGAGCCATGTCCTGGCCCTATCTGCCGTGCACATTGCAACATATGGCAAGGTCTGCCTGATGGAAAACATATCAGCCTCAGGGAGTGTTATATCCATATGCCAGCAGTGTGGCTCAACACACACAGTCAGTGTGTATATGAATGGAGGGTCACATGTTCAAGTTCTGGCTATAGATCATGTCCTATGGCTAAACTTTAGCCTGCAGTGCAGATACAGCACCAGCCTATGCAATCTCCAATGAATCAGCCTACAAGGGCAAAAACACCCATTTGCCATACAGACAGGTTCCACTAATCACAGTTCACGGCTGGATAGAGAGGCAGGCTGATAGCAGACTTTAATGTCAGGGCACACTATTAGTGCCAGTACAATGAGCACAAGTTAACAATGCTTGAGCTGATATGGAGACCAATGTAGCAGGCAGGAATGCCAATCAACCCCACGTTTGCACAGCACGGTGATGTGAGTGTGTGCATGTGTGTGTGCATGTATGTCTCTCCATTGTTCTGTGACTTTCTGCACTTCACTGTGCCTCGCATTGCCTAAGCTGTTCCTAGCATTAGTCTGCAAATGTGCATGACGAGGAACAGAGGATTGTGGGTATGGCCTGACACAGAGCCTCGGCAATAGGGTCAATGACTGTGACTTTGCAGTGCCTGTCTGCCACGTGCATACCCTGGGTGACCACTGCATGCCATGCTGGGAAGACACTCTCACTCTGACCGAACAGTGATCATGGCATGGCTGTGTATCCACTGGTGCTAAATAGTGCCTGGCTCCATTGATATGAGTGCAATCTCTGTCTGAGGATCCCAGTCATTGAGCAAAATGATGGGCGTCCATTCTGTTTACCCCAAGCTAGGGTGCACATGCATTGTGTACTTACCAGCCACAGTTAGTATGTGCATGTCTGACACAGCCCAGTGGTGGGCAGTAGGTGCAGTCTGACAGAGCTTACTGTTGTGAATTGTTAGTTCTAGATAGTTGGGACAGCAGTTGTTGCTGGCCTACTCACTGCAGTCATGATAGGACAGTAGCTGCAACCCTAAAGGCCCTCCCTGCATTTGGCATCCATGACAACAGCTTTTAACACTGGGCACTGACATGTTCTGTTCTAGGAGTGTCCTTTGTCCAACAGCGGCAGGACACAGGGCACAGCTGTGACTGACACCTACAGCATGCTGCAATTGTGCAGGAAACAAGTTGACTAGCATAACACACTGTAGACATTACCTGCCACATGCTGGAAGTGATGTGGACCTACTACACAGCTGGCAGAGACCATCTCTAGCAGTGCAAGTTCTGGGCAGCATGGTTTACATAGAAACATAGAACCATGATGACAGAAAAAGACCACATGGCCTATCTAGTCTGTCCTTCCATATCAACAACTACAACAGTCCACTTTTTACCTTTAGAGATCCTCTGTGTTGGTCCCATGCTTTTTTGTAGTTTGTAGTTGTTCTGTGCATGCCGCACACACTGACAGGGCATCTTACTGAGCGGGTGAGATGGATCAGCGCATTCTCCATTTGGTGATCAGCTGCAGTGCCTCATGGATACTGGAGGGGCTAATCTTTACCAGCACACACAGCAGTTTAGGCAGTGTCCTTCAGCCTCTTTCAATCCAGACATTGCTACATAGAAAGGTGTGGAGTTGTAGGCTACTGTTTAGTGCAATGTCTTCATATGCAGGGGTTTGAATCCCACTTGCTCATTCTGGGCCTATGTGCTACTCAGTTCATTTCCCTGTCTGTAACTGTCCTGGCTCTACTATGACTTGCAGACATTCATTCTTCTACTTTTTTATGCGTTCTGGCCACACTTTGGGTCAGCAAACATGCTATTCCCCATCATGGCTTTCTATGAGCATGGCTTTATTGCCTCTGATATAGCCCATTGCAGGGGGTATGTCAAGTTCACCCTGCAAATATCAGGATCCTGTTTGGGTGTGTGATATTACGGTCATGGCAATGACTTGGGGGGGGGCACAATGCCACAGTTTGAGGCCCACTACTACTCCTTATGTGACATTTCGGAATGAGTTAGTATCATATTTTATGTCTGCCACAACCTTCATGGACTGACAACACCTCCTTGTGGCCTTGCGCAGGTCACTTAATCCATCAATGGCTTAGCTGATTACTGGTCCATACAGTCCCTGGTTATCATCAGACATTATAAATTGATGGTAAGTTGTACCCTGACAACTGTACTGCTACTGCGATATACTAATAGGCAGTTACATGCACACAACTGTAACCTACTTGGGAAATATGAATCGTGTGACATCATGTCTGTTACTGTACAGCTTTGGCTTCTTACATCTCTGCAGTACATGTGGACACATCCTACCCCTCAGATATCCACATGCAGGTCTCAGCTCATGTCCATACTTACCCCATTTGCCCAGTTTGGATCACACCTGTACAGTTTTTATCTGCACATTTGTCTGAGGTATTGTATGGTGGCTGTGTGGCTAGGACATGTGTGAGTGGAAGGCCTGATACCAGCCTAGCCTGGTATCAGGCCTTCCAAGTGGCACTGGCACACATTTTTACACACAATACAGATACATTGAGGATGGCACCTATGGCACATCAGTGCTGCCAGCCCATACCACCATTTCCTCCGTCGCCATCCATTTTTCAGCCAATCTATCCACCTCTGTCAGCTAGGTGCAGTCATGTCGTCTCATGCAGGCTGCTATACCATGGCCTACACTGGTATTCTTTTCCACATTTTGGAGTGGAGGAGTAGCCTAGTGGTTGGGGCAAGGTACTTCAGGCTGGAAGGTCGGAGGTTCAAATCCCACTAGAGGACAGCAACTTTGGGCCTGAGGGACTGGGGTTTCTAGCCCCACAGGTGCTCCTTGTGGTCTTGGGCAAGCCACTTAACCCTCCATAGCCCATGCTCCCTGTAAAATAGTTATCTCCAAGTTATAATACCCTGTTCAATGTAATTTCAGTTTGTTCAATGTAAACTGCACTGATGCAGAATAGCGTGGTATATAAGAGAATATAAATAAATAAATAAAATTTGGCTTTTCACACACACCTTTCCTGTGCTTGATCTGCACGTCACCACTCCTACTTTGTTCTCCTATCACTGCACATATCCTGCCACTTCTGACTCCGCTGGGGGACACATGTTCCCCATCCTGTGCCACACACTGACATTGTGCCATATTACATTGGCACCCTCCTGTGCATCGGTACACCTGCCTCCCACATGCTTATCCACTTTACTGGCTGCCAGTCTGGCAGATCCATCATCTCCCACCTGTCCTTCGATCCATCACCTTCAGGTTGGCTTCCCTTGCTGCTCCTTTATCCAGCATTAGGATTACAGCTGCTTTTGGATGTTAAAGTGCATGCTTGACACCTTAACGCCCGATGTCCCGTTACTGCACATTAAATGGCTTATAGCACTGGAACGCCTCATACATGCCCAGAACCTTTTTTGCACGGAAAACCCTATTTGCTCAATAACACCTACTCCCTTACTTCCCTTTAGTAAACATACCTCTTAATCATGATTTTGGAAATCCAGAGACCTGCACATAGATGTTGAAGTCACAGAGATATCTCTGGTGCGGGGATGTCCAATTAGGCAAGGGGTATGTTGGAGACGCAATGAACTTAGAAGTCCCAATTTGATTATAGAAATGATGAGGATGTTTGCAGGCACATCTACCTTTAGACCTGCTCAAGGCATTAGGAAAGTGCTTGCTGTGGCCTTAAAACAGCCAAAGGGTGTAGAGAAGATAGAGAATTAAGTGACTAGCCTATGATCTCCAAAGCCCATGCTGGGATGTGACCACTGGCCACCACACTCTTAACCCACTACTTTAACAATTATGCTATTACTGTAGTTATCCATGCCCTTAGATGCTGTTCTGGGGATGTCTATGTAGACATCTCTATAGCCATCCATATCAGGCATGTCCACATTTCTGAAAACGTGCCTGAACTTGCATGCTCCTGCTTTGTTTTCAGGCATTCTGGCTTTGATGTCCCAGATTGCCTTTATGTTCCTTGATCCTGATAAGCAAATGTTTCAGATTGTCTTCACATGCAAATAGCAATTGTATAAAGCTGCTATTACATGTGGTGAACTTCCCCATGCAGAAATTGCAAAGAAGCTTGGTTAGCGCATGAAGAGTGGATTCTTTAGGCAGGCCTAAAATATTAATGTGTATTCTCTTTTTTACAAGAGGAATGCATGTGGATATCAAAAATTCTATACATCAGCATCTGCACCTGTGCTGAGGCACATATAGATGCCTGCTTGAAGAAATAAGTACAAAGGTTGAGGTCAGCACCCCATAGATCCCTTCAACATTACCATCCCCTTGTATTCTTCCCCCCTCCAACATCACCAATCTCTTTTGATCCTCCCCACATTAAGAAACCACACAACACCCCTCAATAGAAAGACCCCCCCATTATCCCCCAAGACATCCCTCCACTTCCCCGATCCCTTGCTTTTATCTGGGGCCACTGGTTTCTAGTGGGAAGCAGGAGCAATCTCTAATTGTTCCTGCTCCATCAGAGTTCAGGTGCAAAATAGTGCCGCAACCCCTAGCACTAGTCTTGCATTATGACCACTATGGATCAAGCTGCAAAATAAGGACCCTTGTCTATACCTTTTCTAATTCTATCATATCTTTTTGAGGTTGCAGTGACCATAATTATACACAATACTCAAGGTGCAGTCACACTATGGAGATATACAGATAGTCTTTGTTTTATTCTCAATTCCTTTCTTAATCATACCTAACATTCTGTTTGCTTTTTTGGCCGCTGTCACAAACTAGAAAGATTTCAATGTATTATCCATGATGATGCCTAGCTCCTTTTCCTGAGTGGTGACTCTTAATGTGGAACGTGGCAATGTGTAGCTATAATTTGGGTAATTCTTCCCTATATGCATCACTAGGAGTGGAGGAGTAGCCTAGTGGTTAAAACACTGGCTTGGTATCTGAGCAACCAGGATTTGATTCCCACTAGCACTCCTTGTGGCCTTGGGCAAGTTACTTAACCCTCCGTTGCCTCGGAAGAAAGGCCTGGCAATCTACTTCCGGTGACACTGCCAAGAAAACCCAGGAGCTTCTGGGTCGCCAGGAGTCGGCAATGACTCAAAGGCACACAATGCATGCATGCATCAATTTGTACTTGTCCAAATTAAATTTCATCTGCCATTTGGATGCCCAGTCTCACAAGTTCCTCCTGCAGTTTCTCACAATCTGCATGCAATTTGGTATCATCTTCAAATTTAATGACCTCTCTCATTGTTCCCATTTCCAAATTATTTATGGGTATGTTAAAAAGCACCAGTCTTGGTACAGATCCCTGGGGTATTTCACTATTTACCTTGCTCCAATGAAAAAATTGGCCATTTAACTTTACTCTGATATCTATCTTTTAACCAGTTCCCTATCCTAAGTAGGACATTGCCTTATATCCCATGGCCTTTTTATTTCCTCAGAAGCCTTTATGAGGTACTTTGTCAAACACTCTGCTTTACCAGAAATGACCCCTCTTTCTTCATGCCACATTGCCACTGTGCAATTATATTCTTGGTACCACCAAGAAGAAGTCAGAAGAACAAGTATGCTTCAAATATAATGCTCTGTAGGAAACGTTGTTCCTCCTATCAGAGGAACATTGTTTAGGCCAAGCAACTTCAATACTCTAGCTTATCCAATCTAGTAGCAATCAGCCTAAAAAGCTTTTTCAGATCACTGTAAACATATCTCATGACCTTTTGATCTCTAGCTCCTTTGTGCTTCTGTATGCCAGTGCTTTTGCCTCTTTCTTCACAGCCATAAACCCTGACATTCATAATGAACTTCTCCTCCCTACATCAGGAGCCCACAATAAACCAATTTTTCATCTATCTCAATTATATTAGCTTCATACTTTCAGTCCTATGGTCTTCCTTTCACCTGGCCACCACTATCAGCCTTAAAGAACTCATCATCTGTGAAGACCTCTACCTCACTTTCTGATTCTCTTCCATCTAAATTTGTGAAGGACCCTAACTCTGGCCTGCATTTATTCATCTTTAGTGTGGTTAACACTAGCCATATTTCAGGGCAGGTTCCTGAACAGTCGAAACGAGAAATTATCTGGCTATCCTTGAAGAAAATGAATCTTGATGCCCACATTCTTACAAACTACCACAAGCTCTCAGACCTCCCTGTTAATTTTGAAGGTTATAGAGAAAGTAATTTCTGTTCAATTAGTTGACTTCATTTTTAAAGAAAACTAATGATTGCACCCTAAGCAGTCCGACTTCCATCAAGGACATAGCATTGAATCCATTTTGACCTCTATGCTGAGCGAGGTGCACTGTTCATTGACTATGGGCAAAGCAACTTGATTGGTGTCCTTGATCTTTCTGTCATCTCTGATAACTGTCTGACTTTCTGATCAAGGTATTGGCAGGACTGTTGCACTAGTTTGACACCTTCCTCAGGTCCAGGCCATTCAAGGTATTCATAGACTCCTCCTTTCCTGCTAAGTACCCTCTGAGCTGTGGGGTACCTCAGGGTTCTGATCTTGCTCCAGTGCTCTTTATATTCATCAGCCCTTTAGCAATCCTGTTCTAAAACCAGGAAATAGTGGTTTCTATTACTATATGCTGATGGCATTCAGTTGCTGCGTTGTGTAGATCCACTCTGCCAAGGTATCAATCCTCTTAACATCTAATACCATCTAATACTTGTGTCTGGCCAATTCCACTCAGGGATTTTGATTCCATTTTAGATATCTATGCTGATTCACATCTCTCTTTTGAAAGACAAAATCAAGTTTATATTCCCTACTACAAACAATACATACAAAACTTAAATGTATAATCACTCCACTCTTATGCATTGAAATTCTACTTGTATATAGTTACAACTGTCATAATCTGTATATAGTTACAACTGTCATAATCTGCCTATGTTACAGGGACAGTACTTTTGTTTTAACTGTTACACAATCTGTCTTAGTTGAATTATTGAATTATTCCGCTTAGTTTTTAAACCTGTTGTTGTGTAAGTTAAGATGTTCTATGTAAAACAAGCTCTGCATTGTTGACTGTTGTTGATTGTACACCGCAACTGATCGCTGGAAGATGCGGTATATAAATAAGTGTTAAATAAATAAATAAATAAAAATATTCCTTAATCTCACTTTTGAAAGACATATTTCTTGCACTTAGGCAAATTTGTTCTTTTTAGTCATTGCTGGACACCTAAAACTTTCAAATCCATATTCAGTTATTCTTAATTGATTAGATTACACTGATCAACATTGAAATTGTTACTAACTTTAAAAGATCCTAATCTGTAGCATCTTTGGTGAGCTGAACACGAATATAACATTAAAAAAAAATATTGGCTCTTGTTTTGAAGATATTGCATGTAGTTCATTTTTGACGTTTCACCGTGTAAATTTATCCAGTAGGACATCAACAACATCCCAAATAAGCCTTAAATGATGTAATATTGCATCACATTGCATAATACCAGCATGCACACATCATTCAGAGTTGATTGCATCATTTTCTAATGCAATGCAATACTACCGCCAGACGGCTGCTGAAGCCATCTGACGTCAGCAGTGAACTATACGCAGTCGGAAAGGAAAGTAATCTGATATTCTGTTCCGATATTGAAAGCCTCATGAATGCCTTAAAAATCACTCATGACCTACAAGACTGGAGACTATTTATAGACTCTTCAAAACTGAGTCTGAGGCTGTGCTTTTGAACAATGGAAACAGTCTTCCATCTATTCCAGTAGCGCATGCCGTCTACATGAAAGAGACATACGATAACTTAAAGCATCTACTGACTTCCATTAACTATAACAAGTACAGCTGGCACCTCTGTGGTGACTTGAAGGTAGTTGCCCTTTTAATGGGACTGCAACAGGGATATATAAAATACATGTGTTTTTTATGTGAGTGGGATAGCCGAGCAAGGGATTGGCACTACTTGTGGCAGGAATGGAATCGCAGACAAAATGTAACAGTTGAAGAAAAGAATATCCAGCACCCAGCTCTGGTTGAGGCTCACAAATTCCTGCTACCACCCCTTCACATCAAACTAGGTTTAATGAAAAACTTCGTGAAAGACACGGACCGCACTTCGCCAGCTTTCCAATACCTGCATGAAAACTTCCCTCGACTCAGCGAAGCAAAGATTAAAGAGGGAGTTTTTGTGGATCCTCAGATTTGAGAGCTCTACAAAGATGACCAGTTCAACAACTTGCTGCAGGGTCATGCGAAACAAGCATGAAATGCTTTTCGGCTAGTGTCAACAAACTTTCTCAGGAATGTTAGGGCTGAAAACTACAAGGAACTTGTAGAAGACATGCTGATGCAGTATCAGAAACTTGGCTGCAATATCTCTCTAAAGATCCATTTTCTTGATTCCAATCTCGATTTCTTTCCTGACAACTGTGGTATGGTTAGTGTTGAACAGGGCGAACGTTTTCACCAGGATAGCGCAATGATGGAGCAAAGATACTAAGGAAAATGGTCTACTACAATGCTGGCTGACTACTGCTGGACACTCCCGAGAGAGGTTCCCGAACAGCTGTACAAGAGACAGGCGAAAAAATCTAAGAAGTAGTCTATGACTTGGTTTTTTACAGGTATTAACCGAAGGCCTATTATATATTTACTATTGACATGCATTTCGTGATGTAAACATTAATTTTTGTAGATTACAAAAAACCTAGAGCCAACTTTGCAATTTCGCTGTCATATTCATGTTCAGCATATAAAAATTGATAAGAAATGACTATTTTTATTTCAGTCCAGACACAAAGAAGAGCAGAACCGCTCTTGCTGGAGCAATCAGATGAACACAAGGAGCAAGAAGCGTGCGATGGTCATAGGATACTTTTAATTAAATAACCCCAACGCATTTTGGCAAACGTCTTCCTCAGGGGGTATGCAGCTTACAACATAAACAAAATCAAAATTAAATAAGGATGAGCAATTAAATGAGGAAGGCGTTTGCCGAAATGCATTGGGGTTATTTAATTAGAAGTATCCTATGACCACCGCACACTTCTTGCTCCTTGTGTTCATATTTTTATTTCAGTAACATGACTTTTGTAAAAATTTGTTGACCAGTGCTATTGTGACATTTTTAGTGGCATCAATCTATCGTCCATCAAAAGAGCCAACTCATTCAAAGTATTGCTGTCAAACTCTGTATAGTGCTCACAAATGGTGATCATGCAATTCCAGAGTTTAATCAGCACTGGCTTCCAGTCTCTTAACAAATTACATTTGAGGTGCTGATGATCACACACAGAGTTCTTTATACCAGTATCCCCCTCATTATGTCCTCTCTTGTTTCATCTGAGAGCAATAGCTTCTTAACTATTCTCTCTCCTAATCAATTTCAACTTGAAATTTCTCATTGAACTGCCTTTGTACCCCACTCTCTTTAGAACGCCATTCCATTTGGACCCAGGAATGAACCCTCCCTGTCCAAGTTTAAAACTGAATTGAAAACTTTGATAGTTTAAGAAAATAATTGTCCCTATGGTATGTTCCAATGGTTGATAGTTGGTCCTGTGTTCATGTCTCTCTTTCCAGTCCCTCAATTTACTACGCAATTGCCTCTCGTGTTCTACTGATGTTCCCACTTTGCTGTATTTTTGTAACAGGTAGTAAAGCAAATTCTTCAATAAATAAACTAAAATAAATTAGTCAGAGCTAAATGCAGGATGATAGAGTACAGAAACAGACTGCCACAAAGTCTTCTGCTTCAAGATTATCAAGGCCCATATACATGCCTGAAGAAGAAAATGTATTCTCAACATATGGAGCCCCAGTGACAGGGGCTGTCATTAATCTGTCATCAGTCGGGTTGTCTTTAGTTCAAATTCATCTTTTATCTAAAGGACCTTCATATGTGCCTGGACCTTTCCTGAACTGTTTTCAGAACCATTTAGTGGTAGAGCAACTGCTTAGAACTTTGCAGGTTTGCTTGTTTTTTTTCAGATAAAATGTGTGTACCTGATAGTTCTGTGGTGTGCCTGAGGTCCTTATGGACACTTCCTGGGCCGTTTCATGCTGTGTTGTAGACTTTTAAAATCTTGATCCTGAACAATTTGTAAAAGATTGAGCGCCAATGTAAAAAAACATTAGTCGAATTTGACATCTGAGGAGATGCAGGCATTAAAGGATTTACAAGACATTAGGCTGCTTATCATCAAGCGAGCAGATAAGGGTGGGGCAATCATAGTGATGGATACATCTGACTGTGATGCAGAAGCCTATCACCAGCTCAGTGATGTCTCATGCTATTAGAAGTTGACTGGGGATCCTACTAGTGATCTACATTTACAGGTTCGCCAACTCACGGAAACTGCAGTAGCAGCTGGGTATATGTCAGAGAAAGAAATTGCTTTTTTGAACCCATCGTTTCCAAGAGTGCCTGTTCTTTATCTTTTGCCTAAGTTACATAAAACCTTAGATCATCTTACTGGGAGACCAATATTATTATTCAATGACTCGCTGTTAGAATTCGTGGGTCATTATCTGGACATTTTTCTAAAGGATGAAATGCTAAAAATGCCCACATATTTGAGGATACAACACATTTTTTACAAGTTTTACAATAAGTCTCTGGAGTGGAAAAAGTTTAAAGGCTAGCAATGTTTGATGTTGCTTTGTTGTATATTTCTATTCCTCAAGTAGAGGCTTTGGCAGTGCTGCGATCCATTTGGGAGTCTAGGCCTGTACCAAATAGCGTCCACACTGATTTCCTTTTGGCTTTAGCTGAATTGGCCTTGACAAAAAAATTTTTCCTGTAAAAGAATATTTTTTACCAACAGATTTCTGGAACAGCTTTGGGGGCAACATTTGCGCCATCATTGCTCAATTTATATATGCATACTTTTGAAGAGCGTTGGGTTTCTCCTTCAGTCCACACAAGTCGTCTTACTGAATGGCATAGGTATATAGATGACATTTTTGTTCTATGGAGTGAGGCATATGAACAATTACAAGATTTTTTTCATTATCTTAATGCTTGAAATGTTGTCATCAAATTTGAAATGTGTCATCATGTGTCATTCATTTTTTGGATGTGACTGTGGTAAAGCAGGATAATCAGCTCGAGATTACACTGTTTACCAAACCGCTAGATAGGAATACATTGTTTCAGTATCATAGTTTTCATCCCTACCCACTGAGGAACAGTCTGTCATTTTCATAACTTTTACGGTGTCGGCATATATGTTCCAGCGATTCTGAGTTTAGATGCCAAGCAAGTGTTCTGATTACTAAGTTTAAAGATCATGGCTATCCAGCGTCAGTATTGTGGAAGTTATATAGACAAATGCTTTTTAACCATTGTGAATGGCTTTTATTTATTTAACATTTCTTATATACCGCCTTTCATGATATCAAGGCAGTTTACATTGAACAAACTGAAATTACATTGAACAGGGCATTATAATTTGGAGATAACTATTTTACAGGGAACATGGGCTATGGAGGGTTAAGTGGCTTGCCCAAGACCACAAGGAGCACCTGTGGGACTAGAAACCCCAGTCCTTCTGGCCCAAGGTTTCTGTCCTCTAGTGGGATTTAGAACCCCCAACCCTCTGGCCTGAAGTACCTTGCCCCAACCACTAGGCCACTCCTCCACTCCACAGTGGCTAATTATGAGATTGTTACTTGTGTGCTGCAACACTCTAAAGTGTCTATTGCTTTTGGCATACTCTATTAAATGTCATTGGCCGGTTCTTTCTGATCTTCCATGTCTGGCATCTATTTGTCCACGTATGGCCTATAGTAGAGGGCTTAATTTGTGGGATGTGTCCAGCTGTTACCTGTGGTCTCTCTATGGGCGATTCCAAAGGATATTTTAAATGTGGGTCATGCATTTTTTATGAAATTATAGATGAGGGCCCTAGTGTGAGTATTAATGACTACACATGCTATCTTCAGTGGCTGACCTTCTACACTTCTGCCTATATGGTCTACTTGCTGCGGTGTTCCTGTAATAAATATTATGTGGGCAAAACCATACGGCAATTATGAGTGCGTCTATCTCAAGAATAATCTCATGAAAGCTCAAGAAGAGGCACCATGGTCCAATATGGCCATGCGTTCCAGGATTTACACTGTATGGCTATAGATTTCGTGCCTGCTAACCCTAGAGATGGTGATCGTGGTAAATTTTTACTACAGTGGAAAGAGCGGTGGATCTTTAATTTAAACTCTCTCGAATTGTGTGGCCTTAATGGCAAGATAGACTTTTTTTTTTATGATGCAATTGATGTTTCCAGTTCTGTGCAACTCTATATTGTGCTCTCTCTTTTGAAAACTTTGGTTTTCTAAGTGCTCCAATCAGGGCAGTATTATGCTCTGATTGGTTGGGATTCCCTTTATATGTGGTGTTGTCAGACACCGTCTTTGTGTTCAGAATTTGTCTGGCTCCATTTTCCTGTCTCTGAAGAAGTCCGTGAAGGCGAAACAAAGATCTTTGTCAGATGGACAGGCAGTAAGGATTTCATGCCACTACTGGGCAGCAGATTAGAGTGCTAGCAGGGGAGGAGTGGCTCAGTGGCTGGGACAGGTTACCTCAGGCCAGAAGGCCAGGGGTTCAATTCCCACTTGGGGACAAGCAACCTCAGGCTGGAGGGACCAGGGTCTCTAGTCTCATAGCCACTCCTTGTGGCCTTGGGCAAGCCACTTAACCCTTCATTGCCTTAGGTACACTCAAATTGTGAGCCCTTCAGGGACAAGGGAATAAAAAGTACCTGTTAGTATACATGTAAACCACACTGGCTCTAAAGAGCACAGTATAAAAAATAAATAAATAGCCATTTTGGTGTGAAGAAGTGGATTTGTGTGGTTGATTTTCCTCTGGCAGGAGCCATCAAGGAGCTTCTCATCAGCAACCTTCAGATAAGTAAATTAGTTGGGCTAATTTCAGTTGCAGGGTTGAGCCCCCATCTTCAGGTGGTTCTCACTTTCAGTGTGAATTTATCACTATACTGTTAGTTGATGATGCTAATCTCTTTGTAAAATTGGAAGAATGTGATTGGGATATGTTAGTTTGAATTGTTGGTGTTGTGAATGTGCTTTATTGATACCTATCTATAAGTCGGTGGTTTTGAGCAGAATGATGTATCGGCTGTTCTCTGCTGTGGCTACAGTGATAAGGTTTTGTTTTGGGAAAGTTAAATTTTAACTAACATTTACTGGCAGTGCCGCTGAAGGTTTGAATGAGTGATTTGCTAGAAGGTTGGCTGACTGAATCAGTAGTGTGTTGGTTGGAACAGTGGGTATTATGAAAGCACGTTCTCTGTACCTTTAGTAACTGGTTGTTTTATACATTTTTTTTTTTTTTAAAAAGGGGAGTTTTTTCAACCAATGATGTTGGTCTTGAAGGACTGGAAAGGGGGGCTGTTACTTCTGGAGAGAAATCTGAAATTGTGAGTATATACTTCTGGGAATTTTTCTGAAAGGAATTTTTTTTTCTTTTAAAGCTAATTAATCTGTGAACCCACTATTTTTTTTTTGTTAAATCAGTCAGGGCCTAGTAGCAACAGTTTAAGATTCAATTTAAAAACACAGAAGAGAACTTTCTGGTTACCTTTCATACCCAGTAGACAGCTGTAGTTTAAATTTCATAGTCACTCAGGGCCTAGCATCAGCAAAGTACTTTTAGTTTCAAATTAAAACACAGAAGAGAGCTTTCTGGTTAAATTTAGAATCCAGCAGAGAGCTTGTAGTTTAAATTTCATAATAGGTTAGAGCCTAGTAGTAGCAAAGAGCTATAATTTAAATCAAATCAGAATATAGTTTTCCTCAGCAGCACAGGACAAGGTACTGTGTAGCAGCCCTTTTTTAATAAGTGTTATATCCCTCCCTCCCTCCCCACACCCACCCTCCCCTGGGAAAATCACAGCTTTATAGGTACTTGCACAACTTAAAAGACAGGAGGTGCTCTCAGGTGAAGCTCATTACCCAAATCAGTCATACACCAAGGACCTGAGATTAATTAAGCTTCAGGTGAACAAGGTATATTAAACTTCTTAGGTACAGTTTTAGTGGTATAAATATCCATTGCACCCTTTAGTACATATAGAACTTAAAGATCTAAACACAAACTTAAAAATAAGATGCAGACAGCAGTCCAGCAGCGGGATGTGGGCTTTCCAGTCTTTTGCATTGAGTGTCACATGTATGATTTTCTCCCAGCTGGTGAGAGGTCTTACGTGTGCACTAGGTGCAAGGAGCTCTCTGCTCTCAGGGAACGAGTCCGTTCTCTAGAGGCTAGAGTAGCAGACTTGGAAAACATAAGACAGACAGAGAGGTACATAGACGAGACCTACAGGGATATAGTCCTGAAGTCCCACCTCCAGTCTGGCAGCATCCCTGTTGCCATGGAGGAGAGAGGTCACGTGACAGGAGAGCATCACCCTGGTGTGGCAGGAAGTGATCCTGTAACTAGGACCTGTCCTCCAGGTGATGTAAACCCCTCTCGCACCGAGGAGGTTTCTCCAGGGCCAAGTGCCCATGCGGGAAGGGTTAGGACAGCAGTTATAGTTGGTGATTCGATCATTAGGCATGTAGATAGCTGGGTGGCTGGTGGACGTGAGGATCGCCTGGTAACATGCCTGCCTGGTGCGAAGGTAGCGGACCTCACACGCCACCTAGATAAGGTCTTAGATAGTGCTGGGGAGGAGTCTGCTGTCTTGGTACATGTTGGTACCAATGACATAGGAAAATGTGGTAGGGAGGTTCTGGAAGCTAAATTTAGGCTTTTAGGTAGGAAGTTGAAATCCAGAACTTCCAGGGTAGCATTCTCCGAAATGCTTCCCGTTCCACGCGCAGGACCCAATAGGCAGGCAGAGCTCCGGAGTCTCAATGCGTGGATGAGACAATGGTGCAGAGATGAGGGGTTCGGATTTGTTAGGAACTGGGGAACATTCTGGGGAAAGGAGGGGCTCTTCCGAAGGGATGGGCTTCACCTTAACCGGGATGGAACCAGGCTGCTGGCATTAACCTTTAAAAAGGAGATAGAGCAGCTTTTAAACTAGATAATAGGGGAAAGCCGACAGTCGCCCAAGAGCGCATGGTTCGGAAGAATGTATCCTTGAAGGATACTACAATAAGCAGAGAGGTTCCAAAAAAGAGTAAAGTAGCCCAAATGCCCTCGAGTATGGAGCAGACAGAACTTAAAGATCCCAAATTACCCATGTCTACCAATAGCCAAATTAATATGAATAAAATACAGTCTCTAAAATGCTTGTATGCAAATGCTAGAAGTCTACAAAACAAGATGGGAGAGTTAGAATATATAGCACTAAACGAGAGGTTAGATATGATTGGAATATCAGAGACATGGTGGAAGGAGGACAACCAGTGGGACACTGTGATACCTGGGTACAAACTATATCGAAATGATAGAGCTGATCAAATTGGTGGAGGGGTTGCGCTCTATGTTAGAGAGGGCATTGAGTCAGAAAGGATTAAAGTTTTGCAAGAAACAAAATTTGCTGTAGAATCTCTATGGATTGAAATTCCATGTAAAAAGGGGAAGGCGATGGCAGTGGGGGTGTACTATCGTCCGCCTGGCCAGAATGAACAAATGGATGATGAAATGCTCAAAGAAATCAAGGAAGCTAGCAAAAGTTACAGTGCAGTAATAATAATGGGTGATTTCAATTACCCCGGCATCGACTGGGTCAGTGTCACAACAGGACATGCTAGGGAGATAAAGTTCCTAGATGAAATAAATGACTGCTTCTTGGAGCAGCTGGTTCATGAACCGACCAGAGGGGAAGCAATATTAGACCTAGTCCTTAGTGGAACACCAGATGTAGTGCAAGAGATAAGGGTGTTGGGGCCACTTGGCAATAGTGATCATAGCATGATCGCCTTTGATTTAATTAGTGGAGGAGGGATAGTAAGGAAATCCACAGTACTACCCTTTAACTTTCGAAAGGGAGACTATGATAGAATGAGGAAAACAGTTAAGAAAAAACTAAAAGGAGCAGTTGCAAAGGTTAAAGACGTACATCAAGCTTGGGTGTTGTTGAAAAATACTATCTTGGAAGCCCAGACCAGCTGTATTCCACGCTTTAAGAAAAGTGGAAGGAAGTCCAAAAAATTGCCAGCATGGTTTAAAGCTGAGGTCAGAGAGGCTGTTGTTGCCAAAAAAGCATCTTTCAAGAAATGGAAAAAAGAGCCAAATGATGAAACCTGGAAACAGCACAAGCACTGGCAAGTCAAATGCAAGGCATTGATAAGGCAGGCAAAGAGAGAATTTGAGAAGAAGCTTGCTGCGGAAGCAAAAACGCGAAATAAAGACCTTTTCAAGTACATTCGTAGCAAAAAACCCGTGAGAGAGTCAGTTGGTCCATTAGATGATAAAGGGGTTAAAGGAGCACTAAGAGGCGACAAGGCGATAGCAGAGAGACTGAATGAATTCTTTGCTTCGGTCTTTACTGAGGAAGATGTAGGGATGTTACCCACAACTGAAGTGGTATTTAAAGGTGCGGAAGAATTGAAGGAAATATCGATACATCGGGAAGATGTCCTACAACTATTAGATAAACTGAAGAGTAGCAAATCACCTGGGCCGGATGGTATACATCCAAGGGTGTTGAAAGAACTGAAATTTGAGATTGCAGACCTGCTATCAGTAATCTGTGAACTATCATTAAAATCATCTCTAATACCTGAGGATTGGAGGATCGCCAATGTAACACCAATTTTTAAAAAGGGTTCGAGGGGTGATCCGGGAAACTACAGACCGGTGAGCCTGACATCAGTACCGGGAAAAATGGTAGAAACCATCATAAAGAATAAAATTACTCAGCATATAGATAGTCATGACCTAATGGGAGACAGCCAACATGGCTTTAGACAAGGAAGATCTTGTCTTACTAATCTGTTATGTTTTTTTGAAGGAGTGAATAAACAGGTGGACAAAGGTGAGTCGGTTGATATTGTGTATCTGGACTTTCAGAAAGCCTTTGACAAGGTCCCTCATGAGAGACTTTTGGCAAAACTAAAGAGTCATGGGATAGGAGGCAGTGTACTACTGTGGATCAGGAACTGGTTAAAAGATAGAAAGCAGAGGGTAGGGCTAAATGGCCAATTTTCCCAATGGAGAAAGGTGAATAGTGGTGTACCCCAGGGATCTGTGCTGGGTCCGCTGCTTTTTGACATATTCATAAATGACCTGGAAAGTGGAATAACGAGTGAGGTTATCAAATTTGCTGATGACACAAAACTATTTAAAGTTGTTAAAACCCAGGAGGATTGTGGAAAATTGCAAGAGGATCTTGATAAATTGGAAGACTGGGCATCAAAATGGCAGATGAAATTTAATGTGGAGAAGTGCAAGGTTATGCACCTAGGGAAGAACCACCCAAACTATAGTTACACGATGCAAGGTTCCACATTAGGAACCACCACCCAAGAAAAAGATTTAGGCGTCCTTGTGGATACCATGTTAAAACCCTCGGCCCAGTGTGCAGCGGCGGCCAAGAGAGCAAATAGAATGCTAGGTATGATAAGGAAAGGAATGGAAAATAAAACAAAAGATATTATAATGCCTCTATATCGTTCCATGGTGAGACCGCACCTTGAATATTGTGTGCAATTCTGGTCGCCATATCTTAAAAAGGATATAGCAATTTTAGAAAAGGTTCAGAGAAGAGCCACCAAAATGGTAAAGGGGATGGAAGGCTACTCCTATGAAGAAAGGCTAAAAAGGTTGGGGCTCTTTAACCTGGAAAAGAGACGGCTGAGGGGAGATATGATAGAAGTCTATAAATTAATAAACGGAGTGGAACGGGTAAACGTAGATCGATTGTTTACCTTATCAGAATATAGAAAGACTAGGGGACATGCAATGAAGCTACAGGGTAAACTATTTAAGACTAATAAAAGAAAATATTTTTTCACTCAACGTGTAATCAAACTCTGGAATTTGTTACCGGAGGATGTAGTAAAGGCTGTTAGTGTAGCTGGGTTTAAAAAAGGTTTGGACAAGTTCCTGGAGGAAAGGTCCATAAACCATTATTAAGAAGGGACCCAGGATATCAATGCTTGAACCAATACAAGCATAGTGGAACCTGTGTCCCTTGGGGAAACTGCTAGGTACGTATGACCTAGATTGGCCACTGTTGGAAACAGAATACTGGGCTTGATGGACCTTGGTCTGACCCAGTATGGCATATCTTATGTTCTTATGTTCTTATGTTGAGTTCATCATCTCCCCTATGGCATTATGTTACCGCATAGTGGGAAAAGTCATGGTCCTGAGGCTTTTTCTCCGATATTTTAATGAAGTTGCTGCTGTGTTTGTAGCTTGGCATAATCTGCTGTAAGGAGTTTAGGATTTTTAGCCATAATGTGGTACTTTGTAATCTTTTACTTTTGGTAATAAGTTTCTAAATTACGAATTTAATTCCGGGGGTATTCTTTGCTTGTCCTGATAGTTTAATACTCTCAGTGTGGGGTTTTTGTGTGATTACCAGAGCATAGAGATTTTTTCAGCTCAGAAGAGAAAACTGATACCTAACCTTCTGCAGTGACTCTTAGGGGTATGTTTACTAAACCACGGTAAAGGAGCAACTGTGCCGTTAACACGCGCTAACTGTTTATCTGCGCCCCTATGATACCAGCCACTTTAGCACACGCTCAAGATACCTGTGGGTGGAGAGAAGGCATGCATGGGGCAGAGAGTGGGGTTCAATAAGCAGGGAGTGGGCGGGAACAAGGCTTGCTCCCTTAACGCAGGCACTGTAATGGCAGGAACCTTAACACAACTCAAAACCTCGCAGACGGGGTGTTTTGTGAGGAGAGAGAGAGAGAGATCTTCCTTGTCTAAAGCCATGTTGGCTGTCTCTCATTAGTTCATGACTATCTACATGCTGAGTAATTTTATTCTTTATGATGGTTTCTATAATTTTTCCCGGTATTGACGTCAGGCTCACCGGTCTGTAGTTTCCAGGATCACCCCTGGAACCCTTTTTAAAAATTGGTGTTACATTGGCGATCCTCCAATCTTCAGGTATTAGAGATGATTTTAATGATAGTTCACAGATTACTAATAGCAGGTCTGCAATCTCATATTTCAGTTCTTTCAATACCCTTGGATGTATACCATCCGGCCCAGGTGATTTGCTACTCTTCAGCTTATCTAATAGTTGTAATACATCTTCTCGATGTATCGATATTTCCTTCAATTCTTCTGCACCTTTAAATACCACTTCAGTCATGGGTAACATCCCTACATCTTCCTCAGTAAAGACTGAAGCAAAGAATTCGTTCAGTCTCTCCGCTATCGCCTTGTCGCCTCTTAGTGCTCCTTTAACCCCTTTATCATCTAATGGACCAACTGACTCTCTCACAGGTTTTTTGCTACGAATGTACTTGAAAAGGTCTTTACTTCGCGTTTTTGCTTCTGCAGCAAGCTTCTTCTCAAATTCTCCCTTTGCCTGCCTTATCAATGCCTTGCATTTGACTTGCCAGTGCTTGTGCTGTTTCCAGGTTTCGTCGTTTGGCTCTTTTTTCCATTTCCTGAAAGATGCTTTTTTGGCAACAACAGCCTCTCTGACCTCAACTTTAAACCATGCTGGCAGTTTTGGACTTCTTTCCACTTTTCTTAAAGCGTGGAATACAGCTGGTCTGGGCTTCCAAGATAGTATTTTTCAACAACAGCCAAGCCTGATGTACGTCTTTAACCTTTGCAACTGCTCCTTTTAGTTTTTTCTTGACTGTTTTCCTCATTTTATCATAGTCTCCCTTTCGAAAGTTAAAAGGTAGTACTGTGGATTTCCTTACTATCCCTCCTCCACTAATTAAATCAAAGGCGATCATGCTATAATCACTATTGCCAAGTGGCCCCAACAACCTTATCTCTTGCACTAGATCTGGTGTTCCACTAAGGATTAGGTCTAATATGGCTTCCCCTCTGATTGGTTCATGAACCAGCTGCTCCAAGAAGCAGTCATTTATTTCATCTAGGAACTTTATCTCCCTAGCATGTCCTGACGTGACACTGACCCAGTCGATACCGGGGTAGTTGAAATCACCCATTATTATTACTGTGCTGTAACTTTTGTTAGCTTCCTTAATTTCTTTGAGCATTTCATCATCCATTTGGTCATTCTGGCCAGGCGCTCGATAGTACACCCCCACTGCCATTGCCTTCCCCCTTTTACATGGAATTTCAATCCATATAGATTCTACAGCAGATTTTGTTTCCTGCAAAACTTTAATCCTTTCTGACTCAATGCCCTCTCTAACATAGAGAGCAACCCCTCCACCAATTTGATCAGCTCTATCATTACGATATAGTTTGTACCCAGGTATCACAGTGTCCCACTGGTTGTCGTCCTTCCACCATGTCTCTGATATTCCAATCATATCTAACCTTTCATTTAGTGCTATATATTCTAACTCTCCCATCTTATTTTTTAGACTTCTAGCATTTGCATACAAGCATTTTAGAGAATGTATTTTATCCATATTAATTTGTCTGTTAGACATGAGTAATTTGGGATCTTTAAGCTCTGTCTGCTCCATACTTGAGGGCATTTGGGCTACTTTACTCTTTTGTGGAACCTCTCTGCTTTTGGTAGTATCCTTCAAAGATACATTCTTCCGAACCATCTGCTCTTGGGCAACTGTCGGCTTTCCCCTAATATCTAGTTTAAAAGCTGCTCTATCTCCTTTTTAAAGGTTAATGCCAGCAGCCTGGTTCCATCCCGGTTAAGGTGAAGCCCATCCCTTCGGAAGAGAGCCCCTCCTTTCCCCAGAATGTTCCCCAGTTCCTAACAAATCCAAACCCCTCATCTCTGCACCATTGTCTCATCCACGCATTGAGACTCCGGAGCTCTGTCTGCCTTTTGGGTCCTGCACGTGGAACAGGAAGCATTTCGGAGAATGCTACCCTGGAAGTTCTGGATTTCAACTTCCTACCTAAAAGCCTAAATTTAGCCTCCAGAACCTCCCTACCACATTTTCCTATGTCATTGGTACCAACATGTACCAAGACAGCAGACTCCTCCCCAAGCACTATCTAAGACCTTATCTAGGTGGCGTGTGAGGTCCGCTACCTTCGCACCAGGCAGGCATGTTACCAGGCGATCCTCACGTCCACCAGCCACCCAGCTATCTATATGCCTAATGATCGAATCACCAACTATAACGGCTGTCCTAACCCTTCCCTCATGGGCACATGGCCCTGGAGAAACTTCCTCGGTGCGAGAGGGTTTTACATCACCTGGAGGACAGGTCCTAGTTACAGGATCACTTCCTGCCACACCAGGGTGATGCTCTCCTGTCACGTGACCTCTCTCCTCCATGACAACAGGGATGCTGCCAGACTGGAGGTGGGACTTCAGGACTATATCCCTGTAGGTCTCGTCTATGTACCTCTCTGTCTGTCTTATGCTTTCCAAGTCTGCTACTTTAGCCTCTAGAGAACGGACTCGTTCCCTGAGAGCAAAGAGCTCCTTGCACCTAGTGCACACGTAAGACCTCTCACCAACTGGGAGAAAATCATACATGTGACACTCAATGCAAAAGACTGGAAAGCCCCCATCCCGTTGCTGGACTGCTGTCTGCATCTTAGTTTTAAGTTTGTGTTTAGATCTAAGTTCTTTACTTACTAAGGGTTGCTATGGATATTTATACTAATAAAACTGAACCTAATACGTGTAATATACCTTGTTCACCTGAAGCTTAACTAATCTCAGGTCCTTAGTGTATGACTGATTTGGGTAATGAGCTTCACCTGAGAGCACCTCCTGTCTTTTAAGATGTGTAAGTACCTATAAAGCTACGATTATCCCAGAGGTGGGACTGAATTAACACTTATTAAAAGAGGGCTGCTACACAGTACCCTGTCTTGTGCTGCTGAGGTAAGCTATATTCTGATTTGATTCAAATTATAGCTCTTAGCTGCTGCTAGGCTCTAACTTCTTATGAAATTTAAAGTACAAGCTCTCTGCTGGGTTCTAAATTTAACCAGAAAGCTCTTTTCTGTGTTGTAAATTTAAGCTAGAAGAACTTTGCTGATGCTAGGCCCTGAGTGACTATTAAATGTAAACTACAAGCTCTCTGCTGGGTTCCAAATGTAACCAGAAAGCTCTCTTCTGTGTTTTAAATTTAAACTAAAAGTACTTTGCTGTTACTAGGCCCTGAGTGACTATTAAATTTAAAGTACAAGCTCTCTGCTGGGTATGAAATGTAACCAGAGAGTTCTCCTCTGTGTTTTAAATGTAAACACACTGCCACACACTGGCAGTGATGAGGATGTGCAGCATGGGCGGCAGAGACCATCTCTTGCACTGAAGGTACTGGGGACCTGGTGCTGGGCACCCTTCTTCCTGTTGGCTATGTACAGTCCTGTCTTCTTGTGCAGGCTGCTACTCCATGACCTACACAGGTACCTTTTTCTGCATTACGGCTCTTTGTGCTCGCCTCTCCTGTACCTGATCTGCACATAACCACTACTTCTCTGTCCTCCTGTTGCTGCAAACATCCTGCCGCTTCTGTCTCTGATGGGGACACATCTTCTCCATCCTATGCCACACACTGACATTGCAGCACTTTACATTGGCACCACCCTGTGCATCAGTACAGCTGTCTCCCACATACTCGCCACATTACTAGCTGCCACATAGGGTGCCCACTGATATGGCAGGTTTATCATCTCCCATCTGTCCTTCTTTCCATCACCTTTACATTGACATTCCTTGGTGCTCTGTCCAGAGTTTGGGTTACAGTTGTTTTCCTGCCTTAAGGTGTATGATTTCCACCTTAGGGCACCTTGTCTCTCCTTAGGACACCTTGTCTCATGTTAGGGCACCTTATCTCATTTTAGGGAACATTGTCTCATGTTAGGACACCTTATCACATATTAGGGCACCTTGTCTCTCCTTAGGACACCTTGTCTCATGTTAGGGCACCTTATCTCATTTTAGGGAACATTGTCTCATGTTAGGGCACCTTATCACATATTAGGATGCCTTGTCTATCCTTAGGACGTCTTGTCACCTTACCGCACTTGGTCCTGTTAGCTCACGTTAAGTGGCCCAAGACACCCTAATGCTGGCATGCCCCCTACCCGCCCACTGCCTTATATGGCTTCAGGCACCTTAAAACTGCCATTACCGCTAGTGACTTTACCGCAGTTTAGTAGACATAGGCCTTAGAGAACCTATACATGTTTACCATACACTCACAGTTAAAAATGAATCCACTGGAGAGGTTTTATTTTATTTATTTATTTACTGTTTCTTATATACCGCGCTATTCTACATCAGTGAGGTTCACATAGAACATTTAACATGCGCATTTCATAAGGATGGTCCGCGTTTACAATAAATTCTTGGACATTGCTGCGGCTTTTGATTCTGTACATCATGATCTTTTAATAGGGCGACTAAAAGAAAAAGGCATCAACAACACTGCCCTGGATTGGTGCAAGTCATACCTCGATCAGAGATGGCAGTACGTGACCTCAGGGACCGCAACATCCACGCCTTACCACCAAAAGCAAGGCATACCACAAGGATCATCCCTATCTTCACTCTTATTCAATATATACATACAGCCAGTATGCAATATCATCAGGTCCTTCAAGGTTGAATGCTTGATATACACGGACGACATCCTTCTATACATGCCTTTCTCCACAGTCCATATGGACCTTTCCCCGCTAGCCAAATGTTTTGATGCAGTGTCTGAATGGCTTCAATCCCAGAACCTCCGAATTCAACACAAAAAGACTGAGGTTCTCTTCATCACTAGGGACCCACTTTTCACCCCCCCCCCCCATCCCACATAAAGGTGAAAGAAGCCGAGCTCCAATCAAAACCTTCCATTCGTTACCTTGGGGTCACCCTTGACCAACGCATGGATTTGAAACTACATATAACCAACGTAGTCAGAGCAATCTACCTCAAGATCCGGACACTCCGTCATCTTCGCCCCCTGCTTGATCCTGATGACTTTCGAACTATATTTCAAGCCTTAAACCTACCCCACCTTGACTATGCTAATGCCATTCTCCAAGGCCTCCCACACTCCACATTAAACCCTTTGCAACTCGCCATGAATACCACTGCTAGAATCCTCTATGGAGCATCAAGAAGAGATCATGTAACACCCATCCTAAAGCAACTCCACTGGCTCCCCATACATGGCAGACTATTGTTCAAAATATTATTACTCACCTTCAAGGCCACTAAAAGCATCACCTCCTCCTCTCTAATAGACCTCATTCAGGCCGTTCCACCCAACAGATCTAGGAGAACGATATCAACTAATGCTCTAATTATCCCTAAAGCAGCGACAAAATGCCTATCAGTGACATCTAACAGGGCCTTCAGCTTCTATGCCCCTAAGTGCTGGAACGCCCTACCTCCAGAGATTCGGGCTATCACCGATCTATCTCTTTTCAGAAAGGCTCTCAAATCCCACCTTTTCCCTCAATATTACTAGCCCAGCCAACCAATCTCGATCACCACCCAACTAAGAATAAATCCTGTTATGTATATACATGCAAATACTCATGTAAATAGTTGCAGTAATAACCTCCCCGTGTGTTATCCAAGTTCTCTGACCTGTTCTCTGTAAAACCAAACAGTTTGTTGTTCTGGTCTGTTGTTATATTGTGAACCGCGCTGATGCTGAATAGCACGGTATATAAGAGCCTGTAATAACTAAATAAATAAATAAATAAACAGGTGGTACAACTTGGATTAGGAACGAGGGTAACTATTTACATCTGTGCCTTAGTAATTAGGGGGTCCATTTGTGCTACTTTGGTCAGCTCGATGCGTCGGTTCTAGAGGAGCAGTCATTGGGGTAATGCAGTAGGAAGAGGTGGTGTTTCAACACCTTTCTAAACTGTGCAAGATCAGTGACTGCCCGGATGCTGGGTGGGAGGGAGTTCCAGCATCTAGGCGCAGAGAATCTGAAAGCCCTGTTCGTTGTTGCCTGGGTACAGTTAGTTATTTCTTTTGGGACTACTAGCTTATTGACTGTTGTTGACCTTCTAGATCTATTGGAGGGGTTGAGTTGTATGAGTTCCAATAGATAGTGATAGCAGGGAGAAGCCATTTATGATTTTGAAAGTCAGTATCAGATTTTTGAAAGTGAGTCGGCCTTGTATGGGAAGCCAGTGTAACCGTTTCAGGATAGGTGTCATGTGGTCACGGCTGGATACCCCTTGGAGAACTCTTGCCGCTGAGTTCATTGCCAGCTGCAGGGGATGCAGGGTGACTTTAGGGAGGCCATGGAGTATGGCATTTGCATAGTCAAAGTGTGGTAAGATTAAAGCTTGGTAAACTGTCCGGAAATCGTCCGGTTCAAGTAGGGAGCGGAGGTGTCTGAGTGTCCGGATTTTATGGTATACTGCTTTTGCTAAATTACTTATGTGGGCTTTCATGTCTAAATGTTGGTCCAAGGTTACTCCAAGGTATCTGATCGAGGGTCTGGTAACAAGTTCTGCTTCCTTGACCTTCAGGTAGGGTGGGGTGTTGAAATTCGGATTTCTTGTGATGTATAGGACCTCTGTTTTCTTATGCTGGATTCGTAGGTTTTGTGTTTGTAGCCAGCCTGATACTGCATTAAAACAGTCGGATAGTGGGGAGAGGTCAGGGTTGTCTGTTGAGAAAGGCATGTACAGGAGAACATCATCGGCGTATAGTAGGCAATTCTCCTTGAATGACCGAATGATGTCGCAGATAGGCTGCATGTAAATGTTAAACATCAAGGCGGAGAGAGAGGATCCCTGCGGGACTCCTTGATTTTGGTGGAACGGCTCTGATATTGACTCCCCTGTTTGCACATGTTGCCATCTATCTGAGAGATACGACTTGCACCACTCTAGTGCTGAATCCCGTATCCCTTTCTCTTTGAGGCGTTGTAGGAGGATCTCGTGGCAAACTGAATCAAAAGCGGCTGCTTTGTCCATGAAGATGAGTGCATATCCTTGCCGGATGTTATAGATTCCAGTTATTAAGGTGCTAAAGAGAGTGGTGAGGAGGGTCTCGACACCGTGAGCTTCTCTAAAGCCGTGTTGGCACGAGTCGAGCGGAGCGGAGGAGTCAATGTGATCTTGAATTTGCCTTTGGACATCTTTTTTGATGATTTTGGCCAAGAACAGTATACTTGATATAGGTCTATATGAGTCAGGCTTCTTGGGGTCCAGCTTGCGGTTTTTTAGCAATGGCCTGATGGAGGTGCGTTTAAGGGATTGGGGAAAAGCGCCTATTGTGAAGGAGCAGTCAATTAGCCTTGTTATGAAAGGGCTGACGGCGGTTCGTAACTCCTTTATCCAGAACACTGGGCAAGGGTCTGTTTGTGCAGTGGTTGTGTTGATCGCTGCTATTGTATCTTCAATGGTTTTCTTGGATGGTGTGGAGAACCTGGACAAGGGGGTTGAATAACCCTGTTCACGAGCGATGATGGGTGTGGGAGGCTTGTTTGTCTGGCAGATCTTTGACTGTAAGTAGTTAGCGAAGTCTTGTGAATGGATCTGGTTCAGGTTTTCTGGTACTGGTTCCTTTGTTAGGTTCTTTACCAGGGCGAACAGGTCATGTGGTTTGTTTAAGGACCTCTTTAGTGTGTCCGTGTGGAATCTTTTCATGCTCTCAGATATTGCTTGGCGGTGTTTAGTCAGTTGTATGTTGTAGGCCGCTGAAGCGTTGGAGGAATGTGTTCTGCGCCAGCGTCTTTCCAGCTTCCTCAAGCACTTGAGAGAGACTCTAAGCTCGGTGGAGTACCAAGCTGCATTGGCCCTCTTACCTGATGGTTTGTTTGATGGTGGTAGTAGCGTGATGGCACTGAGATTTTTATTCCAGGCTGATACCAGCTCTTCCAGGTCCTGTGATGTCGCGTCGAGGAGTGGGCAGGTTCTGTCTAGTACCAGGTCTTTGTCAAAGGCTTGAAATCTGCATGGCGCTGATTTGATGTTGGGGTTGAGTCTGTTAGGGTTCTTTTGTGCATTGTTGGGCATGGATACCTGGAATACAATTAACATGTGGTCGGACCAGGGGACTGCAGTAGTGGACAGTACCGTGGTCTTGATCGCATTTGAAATGGGCTGAGGGGTGAAAATAAGGTCCAGTTGGCCACCTTTCACATGGGTGGGTTCATTGACCATTTGTTTGTATCCTAGTTCTTCGAGGGCTTCTAGGAAGGCTGAGGCCTGTGCTTTTTGCATGGATGGAAGGTTGAAATCCCCTAGGACCCAGTTTGGTGTTCTTCGGCACTGGGAGTTGGTTGCAAGGTTTATTATCGTTGCAAGGGAATCAGTGTCTGTGGATGGTGGTCTGTATACCAGGTTGATAGAGCAGTGTGTGTTTTTTATGGTGATTGAGTCGAGGCATGCAACGTTGGATGTGTTGCTCAGTTGGAAGTGGAGGTCTGTTTTGGTGATAGCAAGCGCTCCTCCCCCTCGCTTGCCGTTCTTATGGCATGTGTGCAGTGAAAAATTGCTAGGTAGTAGCTGGTTTAGGAGGACATTATCTTCGCTAGAAAGCCATGTCTCAGTAATTAGGAGCATGTCAAGTGCATTGTGGACAATCAGGTCAGGTATGACTGGCCATTTCTTGCGTATAGATCGTGCGTTTATGAGGGCACATCTTAGGTTTTGGTGGTGGGTGTTGATTTCTTTCTCTACCTCCTCATTGTGTTTTAGTTCTATATGTAATAGGTGGGGGTGACGAGGGAAGTCTGTCCCTTTCGGTAAGTGGTGATGGGAGTGTATCCACCTTCTCCTGTGGTTCTGAAGGGTAGGTATTTGATTATAGATTGGGGATAACGCTGAAATGGTGCTTAGCCAACCGGTGAGCAGATATATGGCAACTATGGAGGTGCCTGAAAGGGCCATCCTGTGTCTTTGTCTTGTGAGCTGGACAATGCTGGATCCTACTTGACGGGTAGAGCTATGGTGATACCACAATGCAACAGATAAGCGCAGTACAGCAGTGAATGCACTACAGGCAATACAGCGGTCAATGCGGTTGGAGCAATGCACAGATGAAGCAGTTCGAGCAGTACAGAGGTCAATGCAATTCAAGTGGTTGGAGCAATACAACAGATGAAGCAGTTCGAGCAGTATAGAGGTCAATGCAATTCAAGCAATACGACAAACAAAGCAGTTCGAGCAGTATAACGGTCAATGCAATTCAAGCAATACAACAGACAAAGCAGTTCGAGCAGAACAGCGGTCAATGCAATTCGAGCAATACAGCAGTCAGTGTGGTACGAGCAAAACAGCATGCAATGCAGTTCGCGCAGATCAGCGGTCAATGCAATTCGAGCAATACGGCGGTCAATGTGGAACAAGCAGCACAGCAATCAATGTGGGAGAGCTGCCGCTGGCTGGTTTTAGGCTTAGAGGTCCTTTTACTAACGTATGCTATAGCTTTGCACCTAATGTACTAATAGCATATAAAATTGAAGCATGTTAAGTGCAAAGTCACTGCATTACCTGTCGAAGGCATGGAAAACATTTCCCCTGACTGTGCTGTGCTCATTATAACCATGCTCCACCCCTAACCTGCCCATTTAGCACTTCATTGCGCAAATCACAGTTAGCGCAGAAATCAGCCCACACTAACTGTGATGGCCTTGTGCTAACAGTTACCGCAGACTACAGCTTGTGGTACCTGCGCACTGAAACCCACGCTAACTACATAGTGCATGTTAGTAAAAGAGATTCTTAATGTTCTTATCTATCATGGGACAAATGACAGACCCCCCAGAGTTCTTAGCTACTCCAAAGGGGCTCACCCCTACAGATATCACCCTATGAGTGTGTGCTTGCAGTGACACACCTGTGCCCATTTACTACCAGATGCCTTAATTCTATCCATGCTTGCAGGTGTGAGGTTTGACATCACAGGGACCTTGGAACAGAAGGAACCCAGAGCTCCCTCATAACATAGTCCTTCTCCTAGGTCTTTTAAAAGGCTAATGAAACTTGCCCTCTCCTACTTTGTGCTGCAGCACACCTCAATTTTATCTGTACCCACTAGCATTGTAGACAATATTGCAGGGGCCATGGAAAGGAGGAAAGCAAAGCTCTCATAGAACACAATCTTTCTCCCCAAATTTCTTAGGGGATTTTAAATAACATGTAAATAATAGAACTAACAGGGTTATCCTATTCCAAAATTTTCAGATACCCAAGGGATGACATTTTAAAAAATTAGCAAAACAAAGGTTTAAGCAGTCAAGTTATGCACTTTATCATGACCTTTCATAAAAATGTGTGAGTTCTAAGTCCAAATAGGTGCATATACTAACAAAACTATACATTTAACAAAACCTAAGTAAATAGATATGTATGCAGATTTTTCATGATTAGAGCACTTCTTTTGCTACGTTTTCAAAAAAGGGCTCAAAGTGAGGGATTTTATTTAGCAACGCAGACATTCTATAAATATGGAAGAAAGAACATGATAATATTGAGACGAGTATAAATCCCACAACCACCAAGGAGCGAGGTGTAAAAGAGTACTTTATTAGAAGAACCCCTGACACAGCCACATTTCCGCAGATGCCTTCGTCAGGGGGGACCTCAAAAAGAGAGAATATATTTCTATTCTGTGTATACAGATGAAGGATCAGGAGCAGAACATCAGAAAACAACCACAAACAGGAACAGACGCGAGGGGCATCTTGAATGATTTTCATAAGACTGTTTGTGAGGAACTAGCTAAACTAAAAGTAGACAAAGTGAAGAGATTGGATGGGATATGTTATGCCATGAGTTAAGAATATATTACAAACTAAATAGCATTAACAGTGAAATGTCACATTGTTAACAAGCATCCAAATTAAAAGCACAATAAATGGAAGTTGCGTTGAGGGGGTCAGAAGTGGCACACCATGTGTGCCAAAGCACATGGTCTGCCACGGGCACAAAGCCACTGCTTTTAAACTGCCACCACTGTTGCAACCAGCTCCCCACCCCCAAGGATGGAAGCAGTGGCAGCACGGAATGGCGAGGGGGGGGGTGTCATGGCTGGAGCTTCTGCCTGGGGCGGCATGGCCATGGTTTGTGCCTGGGACGGCAGAAACCCTTGGGTCAGTCCTGCCTGGTAGTGCACCTCAGGGCAGGGACTGGGTGGAATGAGGGTGCTCCTGCCATGTTGTGGTTAACATGGGCATTAGTGACCTGCACAAACAGCACTTGTCACTGGTACCATAGATGCACCTACGCTGCCTCAGTGGGTTATGTTAGTTGGATCTGCGGCTAGCTTGTCCCATTAAAGCATAGCATTCCTGTGCTAACTGCAGAAGGACAGATGTACAAGTCCCCCCTGAAGTCAGTTTAAAGCCCTGTGCTGGGAACGCGGCCCAAATGTGTGTCGGTGAGGGGCTTCATAAACAAGGTCCTTAGTCATCCTATCTTCTCCTCCATTTCAACAATTTAGACACTACTGTATTCAATTTCATACATGTTTAAATTTCAAACATTCATATTCTGCATTTACTTTACAAATATTTTAAAGCAGATATAGAAAGATAGTCTCTGAATCCCTTCTCTGAATTCCAGTTTCATGTTTGTCCTCATTATATCCACTGGGAGGTTTTCTGTGCAACTATAGTCTTTTCTGTGAAGAAATGGTTCTTTATGTTGATCCTTAATTTGGTCTTATATCATGACCTCCTTGTTCTAGAATGTCTTTCCTATTGAATAATGTATGCTCTCCCTTATCTCAACAAGAAGATCTTTCTGACCAGCTTAGATTAAAACAGCCTAGGAATTTAAAACTCTTCTCTGGCGCTGATTAAATTCAGCTTCTTTAGAAGTTAGACTAAGGGATTCAGGATGAAATTGTTACCCAAGATTCAATGTAAACAGAGGAAAATAATATCAAAATAATCCACAGTTGAAGTGGTAAGTTATTTTATATTGTGTTATCACGAGATAACATGATCAGTTATTGTTTTCTGGCATTGTTCTGAATAAAAAATAATGTATCTATAAAGAAAAATGAGTATTAACAGTGCAAATGACAGATAATGCTGATGTTTCTATCTACTAACTGCTATTTTTAACAATGCAGCCAAACCTGCTGAGTGTATGAAACAGAGACGCTCTTCACTGATGCATCAACATCCAGATAGTATCAAGACCAGAAAGTCAGAGTGCGGGTTAATGAATTGCCAACAAAAAAGGACAACTAGTCACTCAATTTCCATTTATTGGAACATGCAAATGTCAATTAGACATGCTACTGTCTAAGAATTAGACAACAGCATGTGTAGATAGAGCCCGCTGCGTGCTGTACATTTTTAATCTTGAGGGTCAAGTTAAGTGGAGTATTAAAGAAAAGAGGCAAAAGTTAATTGCCAATGAAAGACTTGCTGTTGTGATTGATATGCTGCTATTAGTCTGAAGTAGCATGACTTAAAAATAGAGTTGAAGATTTGCATTTCAGAATAATTAGGGTGTTTATTGTAATTCCCCCGATATCCACATAGTTTCTCATTTATGGAGAAACCCTGATACATTTATCTTCTCAAATTAGTTTGGAGGAAAATCTATACTAGAGAAGTCTTGTAAAAAGGAAAACTAAAATTCATGTGAATAATATTCTGCAGTGTCTGGAATGTTGCATGAGGTTCCACAGCCCCATCTAGTGGTTGGAATTCTGGTGTCCGGCACTTGAAAAACGTATGTACACAACACCATAATCTCAATATTTGTGTACATTTCTTAACTATTTTATCTAGAAAAGCTAATACATCATTCTGTCCAGCACTTCCTTTTCACTCAGTGCCAGGTAAAATTTGGTTAAACATACATTTGAGCAGTGTATGCTGAGATACAGTAACTTGCTGTGGTTGTTCTTACCGTTTGAATTTTTGTGCATGAAGATTCATGGCTTACTAACACAAAACTCATTTGAGAAATACATTGCTGATTTTATTTTGCAGCTTACTTTGCCTCAGAAGAATAATCTGTGGAAGTGAACATTGCTTAGAAGTAGCAGTATGATAGTAGTATCATAATTGATATGTTTTTATAGCTGTGAGTATTAATAATTTTGCTAAAGTGTTAAAATCAAAGACAACCATTTCCACAACTTAAAGCTACTGCTTGCAGTCCCAGTCTCTAATCAGAGTTTTAAGGCTATCCTTGAGAAGAAAGGCTTCCTGTATTGTAAACTTGAGGGCCTTTTCACTAAAGTGCAGTAAGTTTTTGCACTTACTGCAAACCAGGATCAAACGTAACACATGATAAGTGCAAAGAATGTGTACTAACTTTTCAAGGTGTAGTCTGCAGTTAGCGCACAGGGCAAACTTACCACATGGCCACCGGGGCCAGCCTTAGCACTAGGTAGACTAGGCAGACTCTTACGGTGGCATAATTTTAGTAGCGGTAGATAGTGCACAATTCATTCATTAGCAACCATCAGTGTGTCATTCATGTACCTATCAATCCATGATTTGGCAGTTGTTCTTCCCCTAACAATGAATGGGCTGACATCAAACATCAGAGCAGTACAGTAGGAGCAGACACTTGTCCTCTCCAGCCCCGCCCCCCAGCAGCCACAAAGGCCCAGCCTTTGGCTGTTTCTTGTAGTGCTGGCAGCTCTATAAGTCTTCTGATCCTCCTTGCCTCCCATAGGAAGAGGAAATGATGTCACACGTAGCTACTGTTCCTTAGAGGGAACGTGGCTGGTATGGGCTGCATCCGCATTTGAATTCCTCCTTTTCCACCATGGTGATTTTCAGCTATATGGTGTAATAGCATTACTAGGTCAAAGACGGCACGGGATGAAGAAAAGGGGCTGTAACCTGGAAGAGGCAATACTAAGGCTTCGGATGGAGGAAAGAGTCTGATGTGTATTGTACAGCACTCTATACTGTATGCCTGGTAGTGCAATGGAAATGATAAGTAGTAGTAGCAGCAGCAGCAGCTGGGACTGGGAAAATGGGGCTTAGGGCTGAAGGACACAAGGATTGGGATTCGGAAAAGCAGGTTTAAAAAGATGTGAAGGTGGGGATGTCAGAAGGGGGCTTATATTGGCAGATGGGGCTGGCAGAAGGAGGCTGATACTGGGGACGGGGGAAAAGGGGATTATGCTTGAGCGTAGAGAAGACTTTGATGTTAGGGCTAGGAAAAGAAGGCTTAGAGCTTGCATGGAAGCAGGGAGTGGAAGAAGAGTGCAGATGCTAAGGGATGGGAGGACAGAAGCTGAGGCTTGGAGAAGAGGGTTGAGGGTTGAGGGCTATCTTTATTTAACAGGTTTTTTATGCCACTTTTATCATTTCAGTCATTAACAAATGGACAAAAGAATCAGGGCTGAGATGATGCTAGGGATGTCAGAAGGTGGATAAAGTAAGAATGGCAGAGGCTGATGTTAGGGTCAGACGTGGCTGCCTAGTCTTCTTAGTACTATGGATGACCCTGGAGGAGGGGGGAGGGGCAGATGGGGATGGAAAGAACACACAGATATTCTTGGGCAAGCCTTGATGGTTCCACTTTATATGCATCCACAGATAGCTTGGATGCACCTGCACTATCTGGGCCCTAGTGCTATAAAACACTAAACCATCATGCCGCAGCTAGCAAAACCCAATCCACCATCCAGATCTCTAACTTCCCCCAACTCGTTCAAACCACCCATCCAATTAGATCCCCCATTATAGCTGATATAAACAAATGTGATATGTTATTTTTACAATGTAATATAATTCTTGTATTCCATTCATTCACCATTCTGTAATATATTTTTGTATGTAATGACTTTCTGACTCCCTTTGTTGTATGCCTGCATCCTGGAAGGAGAGACAATGTGGCTAATAACACATAGCCTGTCACAGGTGCGGAAAGACAAAGAAGTGGAGTGAGACAGTATTAACCAATGAGTTATAGACATGCTGGAAGTGGGCGAGGACATAGTGTAGTATGTAATGATTTTCTGACTTCCTTTACTGTATGTCTGCATCCTGGGAAGAGAGACTATGTGGATAATAACATGTAGCCTGGCACAGGTACAGAAGTATTAAGCAATGAGTTATGGACATGCTGGAAGTGGGCGAGGACATAGTGTACTATAAAAGAACTGTGAAACAGAGAATGATTAACATAACATAAGATAAGAACATAACATAAGATATGCCATACTGGGTCATACCAAGGTCCATCAAGCCCAGTATTCTGTTTCCAACAATGGTCAATCTAGGTCATATGTACCTAGCAGTTTCCCCAAGAGACACAAGTTCCACAATGCTTGTACTGGGTCAAGCATTGATATCTTCGGTCACTTCTTAATAATGGTTTATGGACCTTTCCTCCAGGAACTTGTCCAAACCTTTTTTAAACCCAGCTACACTAACAGCCTTTACTACATCCTCCGGTAACAAATTCCAGAGTTTGATTACACGTTGAGTGAAAAAATATTTTCTTTTATTAGTCTTAAATAGTTTACCCTGTAGCTTCATTGCATGTCCCCTATTCTTTCTATATTCTGATAAGGTAAACAATCGATCTACGTTTACCCGTTCCACTCCGTTCATTAATTTATAGACTTCTATCATATCTCCCCTCAGCTGTCTCTTTTCCAGGTTAAAGAGCCCTAACCTTTTTAGCCTTTCTTCATAGGAGTATCCTTCCATCCCCTTTACCATTTTGGTGGCTCTTCTCTGTACCTTTTCTAAAATCGCTATATCCTTTTTAAGATACGGCGACCAGAATTGCACACAATATTCAAGGTGCGGTCTCACCATGGAACGATATAGAGGCATTGTAATATCTTTTGTTTTATTTTCCATTCCTTTCCTTATCACGGAAAAGGCGGTATAAAAAACGTGTTAAATAAATAAATAAATACCTAGCATTCTATTTGCTCTCTTGGCCGCCGCTGCACACTGGGCCGAGGGTTTTAACATGGTATCCACAATGACGCCTAAATCTTTTTCCTGGGTGGTGGTCCCTAATGTGGAACCTTGCATCGTGTAACCATAGTTTGGGTTGTTCTTCCCTAGGTGCATAACCTTGCACTTGTCCACATTAAATTTCATCTGCCATTTTGATGCCCAGTCTTCCAATTTATCAAGATCCTCTTGCAATTTTTCACAATCCTCTTGGGTTTTAACAACTTTAAATAGTTTTGTGTTATCTGCAAATTTGATAACCTCACTCGTTATTCCACTTTCCAGGTCATTTATGAATATGTCAAAAAGCAGCGGACTCAGCACAGATCCCTGGGGTACACCACTATTCACCTTTCTCCATTGGGAAAATTGGCCATTTAGCCCTACCCTCTGCTTTCTATCTTTTAACCAGTTCCTGATCACAATAGTACACTGCCTCCTATCCCATGACTCTTTAGTTTTGCCAAAAGTCTCTGATGAGCGACCTTGTCAAAGGCTTTCTGAAAGTCCAGATACACAATATCAACCGACTCACCTTTGTCCACCTGTTTATTCACTCCTTCAAAACAACATAACAGATTAGTAAGACAAGATCTTCCTTGTCTAAAGCCATGTTGGCTGTCTCCCATTAGGTTGTGACTATCTACATGCTGAGTAATTTTATTCTTTATGATGCTTTCTACCATTTTTACCGGTACTGACGTCAGGCTCACCGGTCTGTAGTTTCCCAGATCACCCCTGGAACCCTTTTTAAAAATTGGTGTTACATTGGCGATCCTCCAATCTTCAGGTATTAGAGATGATTTTAATGATAGTTCACAGATTATGTTTATGTTTATGTTTATTGTCTTGATTGACCGCCCTTCATTGGTAAGCAAAGCGGTTTACAAAAATAATTCTTCATTGCAATAGGCACAAGGCCGGAAAAAGAAAAGAAAGTTACAACTCAGTAAAAGTAGAGCAGCAGGGACAGGAGAGGAGGGTCAATAGAGGAAAGGAGAGGCTAGGAGGGAGAGAGGTTGAAGGCAAGGGAGAAGAGGTGAGTTTTCAAGACGTGCTTGAAGGTAGGATGGTGGGGCTCCAGACGGAGAGTAGAGGGGAGGGAATTCCAGAGGGCCGGGCCTATAAAGAAGAAGGCAGAGGAGCGGGTGGATTGGAGATGAGCATGTGAGGGGGGGGAAGAGTGAGGCGGTTGAGGTGGAAGGAACGAGGAGTGTGCCGGAGGGTGTGAAAGTGGATGAGGTCGGCAAGGTACTGTGGTGTGGTGGTGTGAAGAACTTTGTGAACGAGCGTGAGAAGCTTGAATTGGATCCGGAAGGAAACGGGAAGCCAGTGGAGATGGAGGAGGAGGGGTGTGACATGGTCCCTGTGGGAGGCGGAAGAAGCGAGACGGGCAGCGGTGTTTTGGATGCGTTGCAGACGAGAGAGGTGGAGCTTAGATAGGCCAGAGAGAATGGAGTTAGTGAAATCGATCCGGGAGATGACAAGGGCTAGGAGCAGAGTGGCAAGAGCGGAAGGAGAGAGGAAGGGGCGAACAGCGCGTATCTGTCTAAGATAAAAAAAGGAGGATTTAGACACGTGAGAGACATGGGCAGAGAAGGAAAGATCCGAGTCGAAAACTACCCCAAGATATCAAAAGGTGGAGACCAAAGAGATGGGAGTGGCAGGAAACGATGGGGCAATAGACGGGGGCTGGTGACCGTGGGGGAACCAGATAGCTGTGGTTTTTGAGGGGTTGAGATGCAAGCAGTTATGGGTCATCCAGTCAGTGATAGCGGCAAGGCAGGAGTTGAGGGGAGTGAGATCAGGACAGGCTGGGGACGTATGGTAGAGAAGGAGGATGTCGTCAGCGTAGTAAAGGCTGAGATACCAGATTGTTGGATAAGAAGTGTGAGAGGAGTCAGGAAGAGATTGAAAAGGAGGGGAGCCAGCACAGAACCATGGGGGACCCCACATGGGATGGGAAAGGAATCAGAGGAGGGGTGAGAGGGGGAGGGGGACAGGACAGCACCTGATCGGGAGGAGAGGAAGGAGTGGAACCACCGAAGAACAGTGCTACAGAGGCCGGCATCATGCAACCGGGAGAGAAGAAGGGAGTGATCTACAAGGTCGAAAGCAGCGGAAAGATCAAGGGCCACCGCCACCGAGATTTCACCACGGTCGTGGGCAACATGCAGGGCGTTGGTGAAGGCAAGAAGAATAGTCTCAACACTGTGCCCAGGACGGAAACCGGACTGATGGGGGTGAAGGAAGTTGGTGGAGTCGAGGTGATGGGATAGTTGGGCAAAGACAACCTTCTCAAGAAGTTTAGACAGAAAGGGAAGGTTGGAGACTGGGCGGTAGTTGTTGGGGTCAAGAGGGTCAAGAGAGGGTTTCTTAAGAAGGGGGCGAATGAGAGCGTGCTTCCAGGGGGAGGGAAAAGTTCCAGTTGATAGACTGTTGTTCATGATGGATTGGATGTAGGGGAGGAAGGACTGAGAGGGTGTCAATAACCAGGAGGGAGGGACAGGGTCAAGGGAGCAGAAAGTTTTGTTGGACGCAGAAATAAGGTGATGAAGCTCAGCGGTGGTGGTCAGGGAAAAGGAGGACCATGTGTGGGACAGTTGGGAAACAGGGGGAGTGGAGGCAATTGGGGGGGGAGAGGGAATGGGCGGAGGATGAGAGGGCAGTGAAGCTCGTAAGGTGGAGACTTTGTTGCTGAAGGCAGAGGCGAGAAGAGAAGGGGCGGGGATAGGATGGGAGGGTGCAGAGGGGGCAGAGGGGTGTAGGGAGGTAAGAAATTTGAGGGTAGAGTAAAGATGGCGGGTCTGGTTGGGAGCATTAGCGATGGCGGTAGAGAAAAAGGAAGACTTGGCAAGATGGATCTGGGAACGATAGTGGGAGTGTTGGGCCTTGAAGAGGGATAAGGTGACCGGAGAGGGGGACCTATGCCATTGCCTTTCGGCTCTGCGAAGTTGGGAACGAAGTAAGAGTAGACCAGGATGGTACCAGGGGTGAGAATGGCGACGAGGAGGAGGGTGCGGGCGGAGGGGAGCAATGTGATCAAGGGCGGCTGAGAGGGAAGAGAACCAGGTAGAGGCCTGTGAGTTTGGAGATAAGGAGGCAAAATCGGCAGGGAGCAAATCTGAGGCTGGAGGGGATTGCTGGGCCAGTGATGGAGTAATGGAGCGGGAGAGACGAGGGGTGGAGGGAGGAACGGGAGAAGGGAGGGATGGGATCGAATGGGAGCAGGAGGCTGAGATGCAGAGATGGTCTGACAAGGGAAGGGAAAGGGAGGACAGGTTAGAAAGGGAAAGTGAGGAGGAGGAGGGAGACAGGAGAAGATCAAGAATGTGGCCAGCGGAGTGCAGGTCTGCAATCTCATATTTCAGTTCTTTCAACACCCTTGGATGTATACCATCCGGCCCAGGTGATATGCTACTCTTCAGTTTATCTAATAGTTGTAAGACATCTTCCCGATGTATCGATATTTCCTTCAATTCTTCCGCACCTTTAAATACCACTTCAGTCATGGGTAACATCCCTACATCTTCCTCAGTAAAGACCGAAGCAAAGAATTCATTCAGTCTCTCCGCTATCGCCTTGTCGCCTCTTAGTGCTCCTTTAACCCCTTTATCATCTAATGGACCAACTGACTCTCTCACAGGTTTTTTGCTACGAATGTACTTGAAAAGGTCTTTATTTCGCGTTTTTGATTCTGCAGCAAGCTCAAATTCTCTCTTTGCCTGCCTTATCAATGCCTTGCATTTGACTTGCCAGTGCTTGTGCTGTTTCCAGGTTTCGTCGTTTGGCTCTTATTTCCATTTCCTGAAAGATGCTTTTTTGGCAACAACAGCCTCTCTGACCTCACCTTTAAACCATGCTGGCAGTTTTTTGGACTTCCTTCCACTTTTCTTAAAGCGTGGAATACAGCTGGTCTGGGCTTCCAAGATAGTATTTTTCAACAACACCCAAGCTTGATGTACGTCTTTAACCTTCGCAACTGCTCCTTTTAGTTTTTTCTTAACTGTTTTCCTCATTTTATCATAGTCTCCCTTTCGAAAGTTAAAAGGTAGTACTGTGGATTTCCTTACTATCCCTCCTCCACTAATTACATCAAAGGCGATCATGCTATGATCACTATTGCCAAGTGGCCCCAACACCCTTATCTCTTGCACTAGATCTGGTGTTCCACTAAGGACTAGGTCTAATATGGCTTCCCCTCTGGTCGGTTCATGAACCAGCTGCTCCAAGAAGCAGTCATTTATTTCATCTAGGAACTTTATCTCCCTAGCATGTCCTGACGTGACACTGACCCAGTCGATACCGGGGTAATTGAAATCACCCATTATTATTACTGCGCTGTAACTTTTGTTAGCTTCCTTGATTTCTTTGAGAATTTCATCATCCATTTGGTCATTCTGGCCAGGTGCTCGATAGTACACCCCCACTGCCATTGCCTTCCCCCTTTTATATGGAATTTCAATACATATAGATTCTACAGCAGATTTTGTTTCCTGCAAAACTTTAATCCTTTCTGAGTCAATGCCCTCTCTAACATAGAGCGCAACCCCTCCACCAATTTGATCAGCTCTATCATTACGATATAGTTTGTACTCAGGTATCACAGTGTCCCACTGGTTGTCCTCCTTCCACCATGTCTCTGATATTCCAATCATATCTAACCTTTCATTTAGTGCTATATATTCTAACTCTCCCATCTTATTCTTTAGACTTCTAGCATTTGCATACAAGCATTTTAGAGAATGTATTTTATTCATGTTAATTTGGCTATTGTTAGACATGGGTAAATTGGGATCTTTAAGCTCTGTCTGCTCCATACTTGAGGGCATTTGGGCTACTTTACTCTTTTGTGGAACCTCTCTGCTTTTGGTAGTATCCTTCAAGGATACATTCTTCCGAACCATCCGCTCTTGGGCGACTGTCGGCTTTCCCCTAATATCTAGTTTAAAAGCTGCTCTATCTCCTATTTAAAGGTTAATGCCAGCAGCCTGGTTCCATCCCGGTTAAGGTGAAGCCCATCCCTTCGGAAGAGCCCCTCCTTTCCCCAGAATGTTCCCCAGTTCCTAACAAATCCAAAACCCTCATCTCTGCACCATTGTCTCATCCACGCATTGAGACTCCGGAGCTCTGCCTGCCTTTTGGGTCCTGCGCGTGGAACAGGAAGCATTTCGGAGAATGCTACCCTGGAAGTTCTGGATTTCAACTTCCTACCTAAAAGCCTAAATTTTGCCTCCAGAACCTCCCTACCACATTTTCCTATGTCATTGGTACCGACATGTACTAAGACAGCAGACTCCTCCCCAGCACTATCTAAGACCTTATCTAGGTGGCGTGTGAGGTCCGCTACCTTCGCACCAGGCAGGCATGTTACCAGGCGATCCTCACGTCCACCAGCCACCCAGCTATCTACATGCCTAATGATCGAATCACCAACTATAACGGCTGTCCTAACCCTTCCCTCATGGGCACATGGCCCTGGAGAAACTTCCTCAGTGCGAGAGGGTTTTACATCACCTGGAGGACAGGTCCTAGTTACAGGATCACTTCCTGCCACACCAGGGTGATGCTCTCCTGTCACGTGACCTCTCTCCTCCATGGCAACAGGGGTGCTGCCAGACTGGAGGTGGGACTTGTGATAAGGAAGCTTATCATAGCTCAGGAAGGAGCTATAGAAAAGGTGAAGTGTCTCTGAACAAGCAACCTGTCAGTGCTGGTAGAAATGAGAAAACAGAATTTTGCCATAAAAGACTACCAGTCCCAGAATGCACCAGGTTTCCAACAGCCATTAGAGGAGCTGAAGTGAAGAAACGTGTGTTCAATCAGGAGGGCTATGAGGTAATCCCTAAGCACTCATCTCAAAGGGCAGGGCCTGATTCAGCACAGCTGCGCTGTGTTAGGGAGGAGCACTCATCTAAGCAGAATAAGAGTAGAGTTTATTCTACAGATGACCAGCTTCATGATCACCTTGGATATCCAGAGAATTGTCCTCAGTATCCTGAGAATCAGCTTGAGTTTGATCATCAGTTTCATCTGAAGGATCATCAGAAGCAGAAGCCAAACCGGACGGACAGAGAGGGAAAGAGACCCTTTGGAAGAAGGAAGAGAAAAGCCTTTGAGAGGTCTAGAAGAGTCCAAAGAAGTACGTATACTGGGAGGTATTCCAAGGGCCAGCATACACCATTGGACTGGGGAAAGCCAGAGGAATGTTGCTGCAGAGCTAGGAATCACCAGAGGCTACCTGTGAGGGAGACGGCTGCACGTGGGAGGGACTCTAAGACCTGTGCCAGAAGGTATGTGAAGAGAGATCCAGTGTCCAGGGATCTGGATTGGAAGGCTGGACATAAGAACTGGACTACATACTGGCCAGGCTATATAGAGAGGAACTCTAGCAGCAATGGAAGCTCAGGTATGAACACTGATCTATGCCCTAGCTATAACCTTGAAAGACAGCAGGGAAACAAGTATTCTCCTGAAAATGTTCCATTGAGAGATTCATCTGTGCCAATCCATGATATTGAACCCATGCTTGTTGAACAAGGGGGAATAATAGCAGATGAGGATCCTGTTTATATAGACTGCTCTCTATCTAAAACTCCGTTGGTAACTTTCTGTTAAAAAGTACAGCAACCATCACAAAGAAATACAAATTTGTTCTTTAATCTACTCAGAAAAGCTCCTGAAGCAGGATTTGACCCACACAGTACAAAGCAAGCCAGCTAAGGGGTTTCAGCTGGATAACTGCTAGCAATTAAGCCTTACGTAATTGCTTGTGAGCTAGGAGAGAATCACTTCTGTATCTATGTGGGAAGTAATCAGGAGTTAACCTGAAAAGAACAGTTTGTTTCTTTCTTTGTGGCTTTTCATTTGTTGTTTTCCTGATTTTGACTTTGTTTTTCCAAGTTAACACTGAAAGCAAGTTACCCAATTTATGTGCTACCAAGCATATCTGTGTTGGGAGAAATAACCCCATAAATAAATATCTTATTGGCTTTACCCAAGAGCACAACTAAATTATTGTCAGCAGCTGTGTCTGGTGTGAATGAACTACATTGCCCACAATACCTTGCAAATCATATAGAAATATGCACTTGCCAAGAGTGTGAAGATTCTCACCCAGGCAGCCGTCTGACAAATGGCATAGTTTTTCAGATTGCTTTTGCACAAAAGGGGATTTACTTGCTGAGGATTACAACTACAGTTCAAGTTTAAAGCTGGAAAAAAAGATTTTCCCTCAACTGCACTTTGGAGGAGAGGAAGCTGTCCCAGGAGGAAAAGACCCTGTGCAGAGCTGGATTCATCACTGAGACAAGGTAATAAGTACCTGGGCATGTCTAGTGGTGGATGGGAGTAAGCACAGGGTAATTGAAAAAAAAAAAAAGAGTGTAAAAAAAAAAACCAAAAAAAACAAAACACCTGTTTGGAAGGTGGTGCACTGTGTTTTTCTTTCTTTGTATTTTTTTTACAGGGTTCAAGATGGATTCAAAGGAACTAGCTCAGTGGATGGCAGCCCAGTTCAGCAGGCAGCAGGAGCTAGCACAGCAGGCTCAGGACACTGCTATGAGAGCCTTAATGGACCAGCAGAGGCCAGTGCTTGATCTGGTGCAAGCCCTAGTTGAGCTGAAGAACCAAAGTGGAACAGATGCAAGACCAGCAGTGAATATTGGTACACCACATGTGGACAGTGTGGGACTCAATCAAGGGATTGGGGCATTTAGTTTTGGGAAGCTAACTCCAGATGATAATGTTGATGATTTTCTAGAGTCTTTTGAAAGAGTGGCACAAGCATTAGCATGGCCAGAGACCCAGTGGGCAGTAAGTCTGGCAGCCTCATTAACTGGAGAGGCGCTTGCAGCTTATAAAGCAATGCCAGCAGCCAAGGCTTTGATTTATAAGGATGTAAAGGCTGCTATTAGGGATCGCCTAGGGTTGTCTATTTCAGAGTATAGGCGAATGTTTAGAGCTACTACATTGAAAGTGGGTGAAACACCCAGGGCTCTGAGTCAGAGAATCAGAGGTTTAGCTGTAAAATGGTTGGAGCCTGAGCAAAAGACGGTTAGAAATGTTATTAGATATTATAATGCTTGAACAATTTATGTCTGGGGTGTCTAAAGATTTGCACACTTTCCTTATACAGCAAAATTGCCAAAATCTTGGAGAGGCAACCATGCTAGCAGAGAGATTCTTGGGAGCCACGCAGGCTTGCCATAGAATGGGTGGCCCTCTGAAGATAGGTGCTGAGGCAAGTTGTGCTGTATCAGAAAAGAAAATAATTAAAAATGTTTCTGATAATGAATGTACTGTATCAAACCAGATGACACAGTGGAATAGAGAGAAATGTTTCAAGTGTGGAAAATGGGGACACTTAGAAAAAGGATGCCAGTCACACACTAGCTTAATGGGTGTGGAGTTAGAACAGCCCAAGGAAGGATTTCTTTTGATGGTTGATGTGCAAGGAATTATCATAAATGCTTTGTTAAGACTCTGGGGCAGACCAGAGTATGATGTCAGAAAGGCTTTGTCAGAGAATAGAGGCCCAAGAAGGATTTGTGCCTAGAACCCCTGAAAGCCAAGTTCACATCGGGTGCATTCATGGTGCTGCAACATCACATCCCACCTATAGGCTAAAGGTTAAGTGCCTGGGGGAACAAGAGGAAGTCCTGGTAGCAGTGGTGCCTAGGCTACCCTTTGATTTGGTTCTAGGAAAGGACTGGCCAAGATTTAAGCAGGGTCTAGTGGAAGGGCTAGGAAAGAAGGAGGGAGAAGGTTTAATAATGGAAATAGCTCCCGGGCCTTTCTTTGGAAGTCCTCAGTCCCTAGCTAAAAAGATGGTTCAGCTTCCAGAAGGCCAAACTATGGGTAATAAGAGGGGCTTTGTATCCACCCGATCACAGGCTAAGGTAGAGAGCCAGCAGGAGGAGGAGGGGGAACAGGCAGAGTTATTAGGAGACTTACCCTCTCATGATTTAATAACCCCATCATCTGGTAAAGTAAGAAAGTTGAAAGCACAAAAGCGGCGTGAGAGACTTTGCAGAGCACAGGGTAGGGCTGAGATGTTAGCTGGTCAAAGTTTACCCTGGGTGCCAGCTGAGTTAGTGGAAAAGTTTCCTAACTTTCCACAAGAGCAGCGAGCTAATCAAGCTCTCACCCGGGCTTTTAAGTATGCTCAGGAGGTCAGGGAGGAATTGCCCAGATTCAGACTAGATAATGATATATTATATAGAGAGAGTCAGGACCCCAGGAATGGGACCATACGTAAACAATTGGTGGTACCCACAACTTTCAAAGGGCTAGTACTTAGACTAGCACATGATCATCCAGTGGGAGGTCATAAAGGGATGCAAGGAACGCTGGATCAAATACTTATGCGTTTTTACTGGCCAGGTATTTTCAAAGAAACTGCCCAGTTTTGTGCTGCATGTCCAGCGTGTCAGCGAGTTACAGCGGCTCACCCACCGGTGGTGCCATTGATTCCCATGCCAATTATCACAGACCCAATTGGTCGCATTGCCATGGATATTGTAGGCCCATTAGTCAAAACGCCCCGAGGTTTCCAATACATCCTAGTTATGGTAGATCAGGCAACAAGGTTTCCCTGGGCCATACCATTGAGGAATGTGTCTGCAAAAACAATAGCTTTAGAGCTAGTAAAATTGTTTTGTGAAGTGGGATTCCCAAGAGAGGTGTTGACTGACCGAGGGTCCAATTTTGTATCCAAATATTTGGCCCAGGTCTGGGATGCCTTTGGCATTCATCACGTGAAAACCTCAGCCTACCATTCACAATCAAACGGTTTGGTGGAGAGATTCAACCAAACTCTGAAACAAATGTTGAGAAGGGGGTTAGCAAGAGAGGTAAAAGAATGGGATATGTTATTGCCTTTTGCCTTGTATGCCTGCAGGGAAAGAATTCAGGTGTCCCTAGGTGTAACCCCATATGAATTGATGTATGGTAGGGCTCCACGGGGTTTGTTAGACATTTTGAGGGAACAATGGATTGATCCTGAACCAGGAAGTCAGGAGGTGCCACTGTTTCTACGTGACTTGAGAGCATGTTTGAAAAGGACGTCGCAGGTTGCTGAGAGGAACCTGCAGGACAGTCAAGTGCGCCAGAAAGGGTGGTATGATAGGAAGGCCAAAAGCCGCCAATTAAGCATTGGTGAAAAGGTTTTGGTTCAAGTAGCAGGTACAGCCCCAAAATTTGAAGTACAGTGGAAAGGGCCATGGAAGGTTGTTAAACAAGTGAGCCCAGTATCTTATGTGGTAGAAAATGCAAGAGGGCGTAGGCAGACCTACCATATTAATGTACTTAAGTCTTGGAAGGAGAGGCCTGTAAATAATAATGTCCCTGAAGCCAGTCAGGAAGTAAGTGAGCTTCAAAATAACACTCTCGTAGGTATTACGGACTGTAGGAAAGGAGTTTCACCAGTTAAACCAGTCCGTAATAACTTAAGCAGGGGGGTATGTGATAAGGAAGCTTATCATAGCTCAGGAAGGAGCTATAGAAAAGTTGAAGTGTCTCTGAACAAGCAACCTGTCAGTGCTGGTAGAAATGAGAAAACAGAATTTTGCCATAAAAGACTACCAGTCCCAGAATGCACCAGGTTTCCAACAGCCATTAGAGGAGCTGAAGTGAAGAAACGTGTGTTCAATCAGGAGGGCTATGAGGTAATCCCTAAGCACTCATCTCAAAGGGCAGGGCCTGATTCAGCACAGCTGCGCTGTGTTAGGGAGGAGCACTCATCTAAGCAGAATAAGAGTAGAGTTTATTCTACAGATGACCAGCTTCATGATCACCTTGGATATCCAGAGAATTGTCCTCAGTATCCTGAGAATCAGCTTGAGTTTGATCATCAGTTTCATCTGAAGGATCATCAGAAGCAGAAGCCAAACCGGACGGACAGAGAGGGAAAGAGACCCTTTAGAAGAAGGAAGAGAAAAGTCTTTGAGAGGTCTAGAAGAGTCCAAAGAAGTACGTATACTGGGAGGTATTCCAAGGGCCAGCATACACCATTGGACTGGGGAAAGCCAGAGGAATGTTGCTGCAGAACTAGGAATCACCAGAGGCTACCTGTGAGGGAGACGGCTGCACGTGGGAGGGACTCTAAGACCTGTGCCAGAAGGTATGTGAAGAGAGATCCAGTGTCCAGGGATCTGGATTGGAAGGCTGGACATAAGAACTGGACTACATACTGGCCAGGCTATATAGAGAGGAACTCTAGCAGCAATGGAAGCTCAGGTATGAACACTGATCTATGCCCTAGCTATAACCTTGAAAGACAGCAGGGAAACAAGTATTCTCCTGAAAATGTTCCATTGAGAGATTCATCTGTGCCAATCCATGATATTGAACCCATGCTTGTTGAACAAGGGGGAATAATAGCAGATGAGGATCCTGTTTATATAGACTGCTCTCTATCTAAACTCCGTTGGTAACTTTCTGTTAAAAAGTACAGCAACCATCACAAAGAAATACAAATTTGTTCTTTAATCTACTCAGAAAAGCTCCTGAAGCAGGATTTGACCCACACAGTACAAAGCAAGCCAGCTAAGGGGTTTCGGCTGGATAACTGCTAGCAATTAAGCCTTACGTAATTGCTTGTGAGCTAGGAGAGAATCACTTCTGTATCTATGTGGGAAGTAATCAGGAGTTAACCTGAAAAGAACAGTTTGTTTCTTTCTTTGTGGCTTTTCATTTGTTGTTTTCCTGATTTTGACTTTGTTTTTCCAAGTTAACACTGAAAGCAAGTTACCCAATTTATGTGCTACCAAGCATATCTGTGTTGGGAGAAATAACCCCATAAATAAATATCTTATTGGCTTTACCCAAGAGCACAACTAAATTATTGTCAGCAGCTGTGTCTGGTGTGAATGAACTACATTGCCCACAATACCTTGCAAATCATATAGAAATATGCACTTGCCAAGAGTGTGAAGATTCTCACCCAGGCAGCCGTCTGACAGACTTCAGGTCTATATCCCTGTAGGTCTTGTTTATGTACCTCTCTGTCTGTCTTATGTTTTCCAAGTCTGCTACTTTAGCCTCTAGAGAACGGACTTGTTCCCTGAGAGAAAAGAGCTCCTTGCACCTAGTGCACACGTAAGACCTCTCACCAACTGAGAGAAAATCATACATGTGACACTCAATGCAAAAGACTGGAAAGTCCCCATCCCGCTGCTGGACTGCTGTCTGCATCTTAGTTTTAAGTTTGTGTCTAGATCTTTAAGTTCTTACATACTAGGGGTTGCTATGGGTATTTATACCAATAAAACTGTACCTAATATGTTTAATATACCTTGTTCACCTGAAGCTTAATTAATCTCAGGTCCTTAGTGTATGACTGATTTGGGTAATGAGCTTCACCTGAAAGCACCTCCTGTCTTTTAAGATGTGTAAGTACCTATAAAGCTATGATTATCCCAGGGGTGGGTGGGAAATAACACTTATTAAAAGAGGGCTGCTACACAGTACCCTTTCTTGTGCTGCTGAGGTAAGCTAAATTCTGATTTGATTTAAATTATAGCTCTTAACTGCTGCTAGGCTCTAACTTCTTATGAAATTTAAACTACAAACTCTCTGCTGGGTATGAAATGTAACCAGAAAGCTCTCCTCTGTGTTTTAAATTCAAACTTTAATTGCTGCTACTAGGCCCTAACTGATCCAACAAAAAACAATGGGTTCACAGATTAAGTAGCTTTAATACAAAGAATTCTTTTTAGAAAATTACCAGAAGTATATACTCACAGTTGCAGATTTCTCTACAGAAGTAACAGTCCCCCTTTCTAGTCCTTCAAGACAGAGGTTCACAGATTGTGAAAGCTTAGTCAAGCATTTCACCCTTTCTTGCAAGAATGTAATGTGATGTGATTAAATTAACTCTTTGCTTCACTGAGGAGTCTGTTATTGTGTAAAAAGTTGTGTTTATTATAGATTGGGGGCTCATATCCAGGATTGTGTCATCGCTGGAGGAGACCACTGCCACAAAGGACGGGGAGACGTGCCCCGTTGAGTTCAATGGCCTCGTGTATCAACGATGGGGGGCTCCAACAGTGTACTGACAGCGAAATCCCGAGACCATAATGGATAAATCATTACAGACTCAGTGAAGCAGACCAGGTATTAAGAAGGTACAATGTGTCAACCGGTTAACTCCGTGCACGGACCAAGGTAAGAAACAAGACTGTAAAGTATTATTTTAGTGGTTGGGTATCGAGACAGATTGTTGTGTGTATGAGACATGTCCTAGACACGAAGTGAGTGCAGAGTCTCAATCCGCAGTTCCAACACATCCATGAGGAGTGCAGCAGGAGAGAGACGAAGTGAAAAGCACACTGGTGAAACAAATCTCGATGGGATTAGCAGTTCTAAAGGAAACTTGAGTAAGGATGGGACCAGGAATAAAGACCCCGGGGACATTCCTCCAGACAGTCAATTAGGGAGGATGTTGAAGTAAATAGTAGATTAATGAACACATTAAGAATAAGGATAAAGCAAAGAAGTGTTTTAAGAATTGCTGTTTTACATGGACGAAAGAAAACATAAAGCCAGCTGCAATCTTCTGGCTGAAATTTGGCACAGACGAAGGATGGTTATGTCAAATCCTTAACTTATATGTAAACAATGAAAAGATTAATTCAGCAAGTGTTTGCTGCTGCCAAAAAAATAGCAGTGGTGCATGAAAATGGTCATTAAGCAGGGAATTCTTGGGCTCCCTGCCTTGGCTGTACATTGCTAACACTTAAATGGCAATTGTGGTTTTCCAGACCTAACCCCAGCATTGCTGCTGGTCTGCCACTGCTCCAGTCATAGGTATGGCTCTGGCCCACAAACCCTGGAGGGCTGTCTCAGACAAACAGGATGGAGGTTGCTTCCCCAGGCCAGGGGCACCTGTTCTTTACCTGAAAAAAGGGTGATGTGGGCCCTTTGCGGTATGTAGTATATACCACTGCAACCTATAAAGGCACTGCTATACACACCTCATGCAATTCTAGGAACCCCTCTACCCTGATAACAGCTGCCCATGTCAGCCAGACCCTAACATGGGGTACACACCAATCTGACTGGTGTCTGGTCCCACAGGGCCACATGTGACTGCAGGATACAAATGGACACCAAATTACCTTTGGTTGCACTGCAAGAAACACTTGTCACACACTGGTAGTGATGGGGATGTACAGCAGGACCTATCTCTAGCACCACATGTACTGCAGACCTGGTGCTGGGCACCCATCCTATCCCTCAGGGTGAACACAGACCTGCACAATGGCATGGTCTGTAGCTACTCTGTGCAGTATCACGCACTGTCAGTTCGTCTTTCCAAGCTGAGGTACCGGAGAGGTGCGGACCCCATTTGGTGATCAGCTGTAGACTGCTATTCAGCATGTGCATTGCATCATGGGTATTGGTGGGGTTACCCTATCCTGGCACTCAGAGCAGACAGTTTGTGCGGTGACCTGCAGTCCAGACATTGCTGTGACATACACCATGGAGGTATAGCCTACTGGTTAATATAATGCCATTCTTGGCAGTGTTCATGGGTTCAGTTCCTCATTGTTCCCTCCTCTCATGCCTGTCCTACTCAAATAGTGTGCATGGCTGTAGAGGTCATATATTTGCAGATCTGTGCTTCCAGCCCATAATACCCTCGCCATAATTGCCAACATTCCCTCGGTCCGTCTATCTGCGTCTGTCAGCTGTGTAGAGTCCTGTCTGCCAGTGCAGGCTGACACCCCATGTCGCCCTGCTACCCTTTCCTGCATTGCGCCTTTTCATGCTTGCCTCGCCTGTGCCTGATCTGCATGGCACCACCACTCCTCTGTCCACCCATCATTGTAACTATCCTGCCACCTCCACCACCACTGTGGGACACGTATTCCCATCATCTGCCACCAACTGTTTTTCTGGTACTTTACATTGCCAACACCCTGTGCTGTGGTACAGCTGCCCCACCATGTTTGTCATCAGTACTAGCAGGCACATGGGATGCCCGCAGATATGGCAGGTCCAGCGACTCCCACTTCTCCCTCCTTCACTCACCTGTTCATTGCCTTTCCTGAGTGCTCTATCTAGTGTTAGGGCTACATCTGTCTCTGTTCCGCACAGGTCATGCATGTCATCCTGAGGCACCTTGCAGTCCCTAGGGCACTTAGCCTAGGAGGCCCTATAGGGCACCTTACTAGGCACCTTACATGGCATGGAGGAGTGGAGGAGTGGCCTAGTGGTTGGGGCAATGTACTTCAGGCCGGAAGGTCGGGGGTTCAAATCCCACTAGAGGACAGCAACCTTGGGCTGGAAGGACTGGGGTTTCTAGTCCCACAGGTGCTCCTTGTGGTCTTGGCAAGCCACTTAACCCTCCATTGCCCATGTTCCCTGTAAAATAGTTATTTCCAAGTTATAATGTAATGTTCAATATAATGTTCCATGTAAACCGCACTGATGTCAAATAGCATGGTATATAAGAGAAATAAATAAATGGCACCTTGCAAGGCACCCTGTAAGGCACCTTACAGGGTGCCTTACAAGGTGCCTTGTAACACTCATTAGTCTAAGGCGCCTTGTAACGCATGCTAGCTGCTACAGCTTGCTGTAACAATGCAATGCCCACACCTTTATATGGGCATCTGTACCTTTACCGCGGAACCTAACGTGAATGACATTACCGCAGTTTAGTAAACATACCCCCTAGACATAGTAATTTCTGAGAAAAATAAAACAAAATATGATCTGGACAGGATTAATGGCACCCTTCACTAATATGTGGTTGCATACCCCTTGACAGTGATGAGAGCCTCCAGACATTTCTTTTAGCCATCTATAAGTTTTGTATATCTGTCTGCATTCTTCAACTGCAATTTGTTCCATCTCATGAATGTTTCCAGGATTCCTTTTACCAATGACAGATTTCAGCTCTTTCCAAAGGTTCTCATTTGAATTGAGATCAGGACCCATTGCTGCCCAGATGATATTAGTCCATTTTTTCCTTTTTAACCATTCTTTTCTACTTTTGGATGTATGTTTTGGGTCATTGTCCTGCTGGAGGATCCATGACTTTCGACCCAGACCTAGCTTTCTGACACTAGGTAGCACATTTCCCTTCAAAACATCTTGGTAGTCCTCTGACTTCGTGATTCCTTTAATACATTCCAGGCCACCAGTTCCTGAGGCAGCAAAACAGTCCAAAATTATGGAACCTCCAACATATATAACTGTAGGAAAGGTGTTTTTTTCCTTATAAGCTTCATTTCTTTGCCTGTAAAGGTATCGCTGGCCTGCATTGCCAAAAAGCTCAAGTTTGGTTTCATCTGTGTACAGAACATTTTCCCAGAAAGATTGTGGTTTTCTAAATATAGATTTGGGCAAAGATCAGGTGTGCCTTTTTATTCTGTCTTTGAGCAGTGGGGTGCTCCTCGACCTTCGCCCATGAAGTCCTTCTTTGTTTAGTGCATGGCATATAAGCGGGTTGAAACCACCACTCCAGATTGCTCCAGGTCAGTCTTATCCTCTTTGAATGTTGTATGTGCTGTTTTTCCAACAGTTTGCACTAATTTTTGAAGACTTCTTGGCTAATTTTCCTTTTCCCACCACATTCTGGGAGGTCCTCCACAGGTCTATGAGCAGAAAACGTCTTAATAACATTGAAAACTGTAGACACAGGAATCACAAGGTCTTTAGAGATGGCCTTGTACCCCTTTGAAGTTTGATGTTTGGTGAGAATAGCTTTTCTGATGGTCTCAGGCAGTTCTTTTGTCTTCACCATTGCAAAAATGGAACAGGGAGTCAATGTGGCCATTTTATTTATTTATTTAAAAGGATTTATATCCCACTTTATCCTAAAATCAAAGCGGTTTTCACTTCAAACAAATCAGACTCAGTTTAAGAATGCAGAGTGCAGGGATGTCGGCAAGCAATGTTTGTCTAATATTGAGTCTGTAGGTATAAGAAAGATGTAACTTGATTATAAGTTGCAATATATACAGGGGTGAGCTATCTACAATGTCTATATACAAAGAGGAGGTGGGGGGGAGGAGGGAGGCAAAGGCAAGGTGGGGGGGGGGGGTGTCATGAACAATTAAGTCGAAAGGGACCCTGGACAAGCTATGTGATGTTGCCGTAATGCTCTATGTAGAGCATGCTCTATGTAGAGCATGGTCTTGAGTAACTTTCTAAAGTCCTTAATGTCCACCGTTGATCTTAAGCCAGCAGGGAGGGAGTTCTATAGGGCAGGCGCTGCCAGGGATATTGCTCTCCTTGAGGTGGTTTGCCTCATTTTGGTGAAATCTTTGGGGGTTGTGATGGTGTCCGTGGTGCCCCTCCTCTGGATCTGGGGTTTGAGTCAAAACTGATAATGGACTGCAGAATGTTCATCAATCATTGGCTGATTCAAGTCATGTGAGTACTGACAATTGATCACAGGTGCAATGGGTATGTGGTTCTTCTGTTCAAACTCATTTGAATTGTTTATAATAATAATCATATCCTGGCAATGTCCCAATTTTTATACTATTTCCTCCTATTTCCTCTTTTAATTGGTCTTATTTGATTTGATTTTTTATGTGTCAAATGTGTGTGCATATATAGTCCAAATCCATTTCATTGGACACTTTTTAAATGAGATATAGGGCATTAAGAGATTGAACTACAAGGGTGCCAATAATGTTGACCACAACTTTATGATCTACATCCAGAAAGGACTTTGAGAGCAGTCTGATCAAAAATATCCAAAAGATTTGAATGAAGGTTTAAGTAGTATAGATGAGAAATTTTAAGCTGCCATATGTGCATTACAAACATAGAAACAAAGCAAAAATCATGGCAGATAAAGACCATATGGACTATCTGCTTTACCCATTCATACCCATTATTAAGCTCTACAGTGCCCTCCACTCCCTTCTTCTTTAGAGATTCTCAGTGCTTGTCCCATGCTTTCTCTAATTCATATGCAGTCTTTGTCTCTTCCACTTCCGCTGGAAGGTTATTCCATGCATCCACCACCCTTTCTATAAAAAAATATTCCCTTAGATCACTCCTGAGTCTATACCCTTTCACCTTCATCCTATGCCCCCTTGATCCTGAGCTTTTTCCAATTGAAACAGGCCTCCTTCATGTACATTTATACCATAGAGGTATTTAAATGTCCCATTCATATCTCTCCTCTTCCACCTTTCCTCCAAGCTTTACATAAGAACATAAGATATGCCATACTGGGTCAGACCAAGGTCCATCAAGCCCAGTATCCTGTTTCCAACAGTGGCCAAGCTGGGTCATACGTACCTAGCAGTTTCCCCAAAAGACACAGGTTCCACAATGATTCTATTGGTTCAAGCATTGATATCCTGGGTCCCTTTTTAATAATGGATTATGGACCTTTCCTCCAGGAACTTGTCCAAACCTTTTTTAAACCCAGCTACACTAACAGCCTTTACTACATCCTCCGGTAACAAATTCCAGAGTTTGATTACATGTTGAGTGAAAAAATATTTTCTCTTATTTGTCTTAAATAGTTTACCCTGTAGTTTCATTGCATGTCCCCTAGTCTTTCTATATTCTGATAACATAAACAATCGATCTACGTTTACCCGTTCCACTCCATTCATTCATTTATAGACCTCTATCATATCTCCCCTCAGCCGTCTCTTTTCCAGGTTGAAGAACCTTAACCTTTGTAGCCTCTCCTCATAGGAGGAGCCTTCCATCCACTTTACCATTTTGGTGGCTCTTCTCTGTACCTTTTCTAATAACGCTATATCCTTTTTAAGATACGGCAACCAGAATTGCACACAATATTCAAAGTGCGGTCGCACCATGGAACGATACAGAGGCATTATAATATCCTTTGTTTTATTTTCCATTCCTTTTCTTATGATACCTAGCATTCTATTTGCTCTCTTGGCTGCCACTGCATACTGAGTGGAGGGTTTTAACATGTTATCCACAATGACTCCTAAATCTTTTTCCTGGGTGGTGGTTCCCAATGTGGAACCTTGCATCGTGTAACCATAGTTTAGGTTGTTCTTTCCTAGGTGCATAACTTTGCACTTGTCCACATTTATTTATTTATTTATTTTAATTTCTTATATACCGCACTCTTTGACATCAGCGCGGTTCACAGAGAACATAAACAAAACCAGAACAACAGGCTGTTCTTTATTACATATAACAGGAGTATAAACTTGGAGCAACATGGGAGAACTATTTACATGGAATATGCAATCTGTTAACTAATTAAACATTAAATTTCATCTGTCATTTGGATGCCAGTCTTCCAATTTATCAAGATCCTCCGTCAATTTTCCACAATCCTCTTGGTTTTTAAGAACTTTAAATAGTTTTGTGTCATCTGCAAATTTGATAACCTCACTCGTTATTCCCTTTTCCAGGTCATTTATGAATATATCAAAGAGCAGCGGACCCAGTATAGATCCCTGCGGTACTCCGCTATTCACCTTTTTCCATTGGGAAAAGTGGCCATTTAGCCCTACCCTCTGCTTTCTAACTTTTAACCAGTTCCTGATCCACAAAAGTGCACTGCCTCCTATCCCATGACTTTTTAGTTTTGCCAAAAGTCTCTGATGAGGGACCTTGTCAAAGGCTTTATGAAAGTCCAGATACACTACATCAACTGACTCACCTTTGTCTACCTGTTTATTCACACCTTCAAAAAAACATAACAGATTAGTAAGACAAGATCTTCCTTGTCTAAAGCCATGTTGGCTGTCTCCCATTAGGTCATGACTATCTACATGCTGAGTAATTTTGTTCTTTATGATGGTTTCTACCAGTTTTCCCGGTACTGACGTCAGGCTTACCGGTCTGTAGTTTCCTGGATCACCCCTGGAACCCTTTTTAAAAATTGGCATTACATTGGCCATCCTCCAATCTTCAGGTATTACAGATGATTTTAATGAAAATTCACAGATTACTAATAGCAGATCTGCAATATCATATTTTAGTTCTTTCAACACCCTTGGATGTATACCATCCGGTCCAGGTGATTTGCTACTCTTCAGTTTATCAAATAGTTGTAATACATCTTCCCGGTGTAGCGATATTTCTCTCAATTCCTCTGCATTATCACCTTTAATTACCACTTCAGTCATGGGTAACATCCCTGCATCTTCCTCAGTAAAGACCGAAGCAAAAAATTTATTCAGTCTCTCCACTATAGCCTTGTCCCCTCTTTCAGCCCCTTTTACCCCTCTATCATCTAACAGTCCAATTGACTCTCTCACAGGTTTTTTGCTATGAATGTACTTGAAAAAGTCTTTATTTCATGTTTTTGCTTCTGTAGCAAGTTTGTTGACAAATTCTTGCTTTGCCTGCCTTATCAATGCTTTGCATTTAACTTGCCAGTACTTGTGCTGTTTCCAGTTTTCGTCATTTGGCTCTTTTTTCCATTTCCTGAAAGATGCTTTTTTGGCAACAACACCCTCTCTGACCTCACCTTTAAACCATGTTGGCAGTTTTTTGGACGTCCTTCCACTTTTCTTAATGCATGGAATATAGCTGGTCTGGGCTTCCAAGATAATATTTTTAAACAACACCCAAGCTTGTTGTAAGTCTTTAACCTTTGCAACTGCTCCTTTTAGTTTTTTCTTAACTATTTTCCTCATTTTATCATAGTCTCCCTTTCGAAAGTTAAAAGGTAGTACTGTGGATTACTTACCATCCTTCCTCTACTAATTAAATCAAACGCGATCATGCTATGATCACTATTGCCAAGTGGCCACTACACCCTTATCTCTTGCACCAGATCTGGTGTTCCACTAAGGACTAGGTCCAATATGACTTCCTCTCTGGTCAGTTCATGAACCAGCTGCTCCAAGAAGCTGTCCTTTATTTCATCTAGGAACTTTATCTCCCTAGCATGTCCTGCCGTGACACTGACCCAGTCGATACCGGGGTAATTGAAATCACCCATTATTATTTCTGTGTTGTAACTTTTGTTAGCTTCCTTGATTTCTTTGAGCATTTCATCATCCATTTGTTCATTTTGGCAAGGCGATCGATAGTACATCCCCACTGCCATCATCTTCCCCTTCTTATATGGAATTTCAATCCATAGAGATTCTACAGCAAATTTTGTTTTCTGCAAAACTTTAATCCTTTCTGACTCATTGCCCACTCTAACATAGAGCACAATCCCTCCACCAATTTGATCGGTTCTATCATTACGATATAGTTTGTACCCAGGTATCACAGTGTCCCACTGGTTGTCCTCCTTCCTCCATGTCTCTGAGATTCCAATCATATCTAACCTCTCATATAGTTCTATATATTCTAACTCTCCCATCTTATTTTTTAGACTTCTAGCATTTGCATACAAGCATTTTAGAGACTGTATTTTATTAATATTAATCTGGCTTTTGGTAGGCATGGGTAATTTGGAATCTTTACGCTCTGTCTGCACCATACTCAAGGGCCTTTGGACTACTTTACTCTTTTTTGGAACCTCTCTGCTTTTGGTAGTATTCTTCAAGCATACCTTCTTCCGAACCATGCGCTCTTGGTCGACTTTTGCCTTTTCCCTATTATCTAGTTTAAAAGCTGCTCTATCTCCTTTAAGTCTGTCCCCATCTGCTTTATGAAAAAGACCACTTTAGCAGCTTCCCTCTGCATGAACTCCATCCTATTTACACCTTTTATGAGGTTCATTCTCCAGAAATGCACACTGTACTCCAGATGATGTCTCACCAGATACTTTTGCAGAGGCACTATCACTTCCTTTTTCCTGCTGGGTATTCCTCTCCCTTTGAACCCAAGCATTCTTCTGACTTTTGCCATTGCTACATTAAGATCACTATCTACAATCACCTCTAGGTCCCCTTCTTTTGTGGACAGATGTCCTTTCCTCTTATACCGTAGCACTCCATTTGTTATTTGTGTCCTAAACACAGGGCCCTGCATTTTTTAGCATTAAAACTCAGCCGCCAAATTTTAGACCATTCTTTAAGCTTTGCAGGATCCCACCTCATATTATCTACAGCTTCCATGCTGTCTATCCTATTACAGATCTTGGTATAATTAGCAAAGAGAATAAGGGGCATGTTTACTAAGCCGCGTTAGGCTTATGGCAGCTAACATGCGTGATAGTGCAAATTGCACCATATTAGATGCAAAAGCCATATGTTATCTGTCAGAGGCATGCCCAAAATTTCTACGGGACATAGTACAGTGAAAAAGCAGAGAAAGCGGCGCAGCAGCATTGCCAGTGCAGCTAACACCACATTTTGAGGTGGCATCAGCTGTGCCCATGATGTCTGCAAAATGTGTGGTTACCATGTGCTGTCGACACTCACAGTAACCTCATGTTACTAGCGTGCTCCTACCCCTCCCCCATTCATGTGACTAACATATCGTCTGCAGATAGTGCAGGAACTGGACTGATCCTTTCAGGACCCCACTGGTAATGTCTTTTATTTATCATTAATATCTAGCTCATGCCTTTCCAGAAGAAGATCAAGGCAAGTTACATTTAGGTACACTATGGGGTATGTTTACTAAACTCCGCAAATTTGCGCACCGCACAATAGCGCATGGCAATGACGCACTTAAGTGCTCTTAAGTGTCCCGCACACGTGCGCGTCACACAAACGGGCCGCCGCACACGTGCGCATCACACTAACGGGCCCCGCACAAGTACAGGGCCCGCAAATGTCCGATAGAGGCGTGGAATGGCATACGGAGGGCGGAGGAAGGCTCCCGAGGGGCGGAGAGACGGGGTGAATGGGCGGGGAAGGGGAGGGGAGAGGCTCCCCGCACATTATCAGGGCCAAATTTCCAAATTCCCACTAAAGTAAAAACTACCGCGAGTGAAACACTCGCGGTAGAGTGCATTTAAAGGGAAGAGAAACCATTTCCGTCAGCAATGTACAGCAAAACCGGGGAAACCTACAAACGTGAGCAGTGTGATACATGTGCACAGAACAAAGGTGCAAATAAAACCTGAAAATGACCTCAACAAATTACCTAAAAATAATAATTAAGCAGGGGAACAGTGAAAGCAATGGGCAACAATAAAAAACTCTCCCAGGACAGCCCCCAAAAAAAGAAATGATGTTTGGAAGGGTCTACGGAGCGGAGACCCTTCCAAATATCATTCCCTTTTGTTAGAGCTTTCCTGGGAGTTCTTTTATGTGTGCCCATTAATATCACTGTTGCCCGGCTTAGTTATATTTTTCCCCACTTTTTTCACGGTCATTTGTGGGGTTTATTTGCACTTTTGTCTCCAGACAAGGTGAATGAGCCCACAGTAAAAATGTGCAGAGCAGGGTTTCCGACCCATTCGGTCAGGTTACCTATCGCCAGGGACTGCACTGTCTCTGTGGCCACAGTGTGGTGCAGCGGACAGAGCCAGTATCTCTAGGACGAGAGAGTCACAGATTCAAATCCCAGCTGGGGCACCTGCCAGGCTGTCCCCATATTTTACCCACCACTAAACAGAGATAGTAAAGACACTCCTTTATCGCAGTGAACATAAGCATGCTTCAGACACCCATATTTTACCCTACACCGCTCACACACCAGAACAATGGGCAGTATCTACAGCCGAGTCCCCCAAATGCAGGCCTGGAGTGCCACAACTCAATCACGTCATATGGTTTTACTACGATAAGGACATGCCAGCATGTTGGCGGAAGGGTACAGGTGGTGGAGGGGGCAGAGGCTGCTAGCCACAGAAGACAGTGGCCTAGCCATGTGCAGGCTGGCACCATCCACTGCAACAGACAGGCCCTGTCGGATGTACAGTCATGGACCTCCCAGAGAATTCAGCCAATCTTTGGCAACACAGTGGTGCAGTGCACACAGACAGTGTGTACAAAAACAGAAGGTCACAGGTTCAAAGCCCAGCTGGGGCTACTGCCAATCCTGTCCACATATTTTTCCCACAACTAGACTGTGATGGTAAGGACAAACCGTTATTGCTGAGGGCATACGCATTGGTAATACGCCTATCTTTTACCACACCCAGCACAGACACCATGAACAGGGGCATTACTAGAGCAGAGTCTCCGAAATGCAGTCCTGGAGGACCACACACCATTCAGTTCCCATGCTGCCTCTAATACAAATGCCTGTGCTGCATATCTATGCACCACCCCCATGGCATGTAGATGTAGCTCAGGCATATTCATGAGGGACAGCAGGAAAACCCAACAGGCACACCGGGACTGGAGTTGGGAACCTCTGCCGTAAAGCAGCAGCCAACAGGGGCAGACACACCCACACCCACAGGCCCCATTGGCCAATGTCTCCTGGAGAGGCAGGACATTGGGTCCTGCGTGCATCTCCCAATACTAGCACCTGCATAACTTAGCAATGCCACCCTACACAGCTCTCAAACGTTTGCTATGAGTACTGGCAGATAGACATTCCTACGTTAAGCACAGTTTGCTCTGTGAGCTCCATCATAACAATCGTTCTGATGTCTGCAGTGTGTGCTTCAGGTCTGGCCTCTGACAATGGTCACCACCCTGGGGAGTGACCCCCAACAGTATTGCGTACAAAATCCATGCCTGTACCGTGCCCCCTGCCACAGTAAGTATTTCAGATGTGAAGGTAAAGACACCTAGATTAGACGATATAGAAACGAGTTTAAGATCAATGCTTGCTGAGAAAAAGAGGCAAATGTTTGCTTTAGAGCACTCACTCATTCAATACTAACCTATTTCTAACATTTTACATTTCTATGGTTGGTACCCTTTCTCTACCAATTGAGTAAATGTAATAGCAGTTATCATTTACCAAATGGAACATGTCCATGCAGTAATTCTATGGTTCATGATTGCCACGCTGCTGAAAATGTCACATTGTACAAAGTTGATTGCCTTACAGAAACATTTAATCGGGGCATGAAAATTTTTGATTGAAATCAGTGGAGTGCCACTTTCTTTATACTGCTGTTATGGCAACAGTAAACCAGACCCTTTTCCTTTTTGGTTGCAAGAAAGGTACTTAAAATGAATGACAGAAAAATTCATAGTGCAAAAGTACTAATGAAATGTCATTTTGCCTGCATATCTTAAAAAGTAGTATTGCTAACCAACTCAGCTGCTCACATTTATTTTTTTCTGGACTATGAACAAAGCAATGTAAACTATTCTTTTTACTGCAACATCTCTGGAGCTGCTGTGTAAAATGAAAACGATGAGTTTTCTTTACTGGCCAATAAAATTGTTTTTTTCTCTTTATTGATGCTTTACTTTAGAATTTTCTTTAACCGAGGTATCCGGATGCCCATCCCCTTCCCTACAAGCAGCCATGCCACCTTACCTCCACCCCATCACCCTCCCCAACCCCCACACTTCAATCCAAGCCCAAAGTTTTTGCTTCATGAGCACCCCCCTCCCCATCTCCCCGCCTCTATCTCCTAGAACAAAACACTCACACACCATAACTTTGGTGAACAATTAGTTGGTTGCAGCTTTATTCATAATATTCAAACCGGCCCAACATAGGCCGACAGAACGTTCTTAAATCAAACATTACCCCCCCCCCTTTCATTTCCGGATGATGCCCCCCACCAGCCATTTATAGGAAAGTGGTGCATCATCCACCCCCCATTCCCCTACCACCCGTCTTGCCATGTTATTAGCAAAGGCCGGTAATTTGCCTTCCACCGGGCAGAGACCAAAACTGTGATGTCTCTCCCAATCTAAAGAGCACTGCTGCTCCCCTGCCAAGCGGCATCTGCCTCAAATGCTCCGCCGGGTCGGCAAACGCCGGCTTGCTACCCCGCCGGGGCATCTGCCTCAAATGCCCCGCCGGGTCGGCAAGCGCCGGCTCGCTACCCCGCCTGCCCCACGACTGAACAACGACCCCCCCCTTACCCAGCTGCGATGACCACACCCTTTCCTTACTGCCATAAGCGAGGGAGGGTGGGTAGGGACACCTTTTTGCAGCGGTGAGCACGCTGGAAAGAGGGAGATCGCACGCCGGCGATCTCCCTCGCGCGCCGCTGCTCCGCCCCCCAGCTGGCACCAGCACCAATCACCTTCACCTACGTAGGTCGCTGGTGCCGGCCTCCGCTCACGTCCGCGCTCCCCCCCTCATCCACCCTGCACCGCGCTGCTGCCGGAAGGGAGCTGGGTCCCGGGAACCCAGTTACAACCGGCCTCAGGACCCTGCCCTACGGCGCGGCGGCATTATCATGCAGAAAAAGGAAGAACAAAGTTTCATTCAAAAAAGAATTCAGTCTAAAACATCTGTTCCTTTCATATAGCTTTTCATAGTTACGTGGAGTGCATTCATAAGATAAATCTTAAAATGCATTAATTACATGAAAGCATCCATAGATTTAAAATTTCCCATCAACTCTATATTCTCTCTTCTTTGAAACCCCACTTCAAAGAATAGGATCAGATGACTCAGATGCCCTCCCTGTTCTGAAGGCCTGGAGGGACGTCTCCTTTCAAACTATCCCTCAGCAATGTTCTGTTGCTGGTTAGAGAACCAAACAAGCAGATACACAAGAACTGGCGACAATTCAGTTCAGGTGGAAAATCTTTTTATTGGGCCCCAATGCGTTTCGGCTAAAAAGCCTTCTTCAGGGGGTCTTTAGAAGAAAACACACCTCAAAAGATAAATAATAACAATGTAAACATTTAAAAAGCATAAATTAATTAATTGATACAAATCAATTAAAAAATAATAAATAACCACATAAAAAACATAATTTTAATAAAAACAATCACAAATATTAAACATATAGAAGATGTAGATCCATTAAATGAAATATAAAAGATAAACACCATCAAAGAATCATAAAAGATAATAAAAATTATTAATGTGAATATAAATATTAATATAAACAAAAGATAAAATCATATAGTCAAATAAAATATAAGAAAGTGAAAGTAAAAAGAGAGATGAGGAGGACAAGATTACAGGAAAAAGAAAAGGGGTACCTTATTTCTGTCACGTGGTACACTAAAAAACTAAAAATAAATAAATAATTTATCAATAGAGAAAACAATAAATAAATAAATATAATCTTAAGACCAAAAAAAAAAATATATATATATATATATATAACATGAGAATACCAAGGGGTATGTTTACTAAACCTTCTTAATGTGCGCCCAGCGTTAGTGTGCACGATGCCATATAAGGAGTGGGCGTTTCAGTTTAAAGTAGCAAAACGGGATTTGCGTGCGATAACGCGCGCTGCTGCGCACATTATCGGGCAAAGCGCCGCTAAGCGCGTTACCGCGCGGTAATCTTAAGTAGGCGCACAGACATCCAAGCATAGAAACAGAAGTGTAGCACAATGGTTAATACACTGACTGATGATGTAGGGGGCATGAGTTTGATCCCCAGTGTACCTAATGCATAAGGCTGGCTGAGGCATCAGCTGTGACATGTAAGTATTGTTTCATGAGGCATTTTATTTGTATTTTATTTATTGCTGCCAGCAAACACACCCTCACGTGCTGTAACCTAAGGTGCCGCATAAGGTACCCTATAAGGCACCCCATAGGGCACATTATAAAGTGCACTGTCCGCCACGGCACCCTATAATGTCCCCTATAGGGCACCGTATAAGGCGCTCCATAGGACACCTTATAAGGCACCTTATACGGACTGTAACCATAAGGTGCCTCGCAAGGCGCTTTATAGGGTGCCCGATAAGGCGCCTTCTGAGGCACCTTATGGTTAAAGTACCCTGAGGGTGTTTTGCTGGCAGCACTAATGTACATTAAAAAAAGACAATTCTTTGGACAGCCCTATCAAAGAACACCTACTGTGGGCTTGAACCCATGATCTCTGGCTCCACAAGTAGTGAAATAACCAGTGGGCTACAGCTCCATAGCTGCTAGCAAACACGTCACCACACAAACAGTCTGCTGTGGTCACCAGGATAGGGTTAACCCACCCATACCCATGATGCACTGCACATGCAAATCAGCAGTCTACAGATGATCACAAGATGGGGTATGCACCCCCACAGCACCTCGGCCTGGTCACATTGTGCAGGTACTGCACTCACCCTGAGGGTGAGGTGGGGCGCCCAGCACCAGGTCCACAGCAGAGATAGGCCATGCTGCAGGTCTCCAGCAGTGCTAATGTGTGAGATAGGTAGTTTCTGCAGACACACCTTGGATATATCTGTATATCTCAGTCAGGTTTAGCCCCTATGGACCCCTAGGAGGATTATGTACCACCACTCTCCTCCTCCACCACCTCCAGGGCTGAGGGGGGTAAACAGGTCTCCCACCAACAGATCCACATTCTACCTCCCTGCCATGGTGGTAGTAGAGGGGACCATCAACCCCTGTTCTGCTGGGGAACAGACACCCTACAGGGCAGTCAATGCAGCCCTGTACACATCCATAACACAATAGCAGACAGACATTAGGCCTGGACATGCTAAGCTGCACCCCGCCACTATCTGATATTCTCCTGCAGCAAGCCTTCAGCCGCTGCACCCTGCAAGAAGTTCCATCAAGACACATACCAGCTGCAGACAGTCTGCTAGCTAGTCCATAGTGCATATTCCTGGTGGAAATGCGTGCACCCAGAACTGGAATATCAGCATACACACAAAGCAGATAAGTCAGTAACTAGGCCCTAAAAGAGAACCCATAAATATCACATGAAAATCACCAGTGTGTAAGAAACCTTCGTTTCTTAAATTTTCCATCCACTCGTTTACTTTCTCCTGAGATACTGTTGAAAAAGTACTTGTCTGAAATCTTGCATTTAGAGGATTCTGTGGATATTGTGCAAATGTATTCTTTTTTTCCTAAAGTTGGGACCTCGGGCCAGACTAAGGATGAATTTCCTTTGAATGACTCGGTAGGTCCTAATCTTACGGAGTTTTTGTCGGATTCACTCGATGTCATACCAAAGCGGTGTACTTTGGTGGTGACTTTTGGGTCTGAATCCCTTAAGTTGAGAATCATACGTGCTCGACGGAAGCAGTTCCTCGAGCTCAGAGCTAGAGTGGTGGCTTTGGGGGCTTCCTTTTTTCTGAAGTTTCCTTGCCGTTGTTTAGTAACTTATGAAGGTCATGATTATGTTTATATTGATGTGGCTTCTTTGCGTCAGTTTCTTGTGGATAAGGAGGGAGTTAGTAGGCAGGAAGATGTGTAGGTGGGTTGGCTCTTTATTTAGCTCCTTGATCTGGAGTTAATTCTCCTTTTTTCTTCTATAAGATTCTCTTAGTCTCTCCTCCGGGAGTTTGTGGCTCTCTCTCTCTCTAGATGTGTTTTGATGATGTGGTTGATATAGTGGAGGAGTGGCCTAGTGGTTGGAGCAAGGTACTTCAGGCCGGAAGGTTGGGGGTTCAAATCCCACTAGAGGACAGCAACCTTGGGCCGGAAGGACTGGGGTTTCTAGTCCCACAGGTGCTCCTTGTGGTCTTGGGCAAGCCACTTAAACCCTCCATAGCCCATGTTCCCTGTAAAATAGTTCTCTGTGTGCTGTGCTTTCCTGTCTAATCAATGTGTTTATACCTCAAAAAATTTCCTGTCATGATTTGACAATTTCCAATCTGTAATCAAACCGCTGCTGATTGCTGGAAGTAGCAGTATACAAAATGTATACTAAATAAATAAATTGCTCTTGAATGTATCATTTAAATGGTTGGAATTTTTCTCTTGCATATTTATTTATTTATTTATTTTATTTAGTAAACACTTGTATACCGCTGCTTCCTACGATCAGCAGCTGTTTACTTTACAGAATCATAATGTATTGTATAGTACATTGAGATTTTCAGTTTACATTTTGATTAGTCAATGATTACGTAACACGGGATAAGCATTTGGATACGATACACATTTGATTATAGTACACAGATCAGGGTATACATTTGATTTCAATAGGTTGGGAGGGGCCCTATATATACAATTTGTACAGAGTTAATTGCCAAGGAGTACAGGCTATATGTGACTATATGCTATTAGATTATATGCTGCCGTGGGCGGCAGAGGGGATCTAGTTGAGGTAGGGTATTGCAGTTATATCACGTTATAGTGGGTTTGAAACAGATGGGTTTTAAGTTTTCGTCTAAATTCACTCAGGTTGTTTGCGCGCCTTAATTCATGCGGTAGTTGGTTCCATTGGATTGGCGCTGAGTATGTGAACACCCTATTGCTTGTTTCGGCCTTGACAGATCTTATGCTGGTTGGGATACATAGGGTGTTGAGATTCATAGTTCTCCTGCTCCTGTTGCATGGTTGTATAGTGATTAGGTTATTGAGGTAGGATGGTGCGATGCCATTGATGAGCTTAAATGTTGTGATGAGTAGTTTGTAGAGGATGCGGGCGGCTACTGGGAGCCAGTGCAGTTCCATTAGAACTGGGGTTATGTGGTCGGTGACTTTCTTTTCCATGATGACTCTTGCAGCCACGTTCTGAGCCATTTGCAGGATGCTTAGTGTGTTATTTGGAAGCCCTTGTAGAATGGCATTGCTGTAGTCCAGGTGGGGAATGATTAGTGCTTGAGCAACAGACCTAAAGTCGGATTTCTCGAGGATATTGCGAAGTGGTTGTAGGATTTTGAGTTTGTAAAAGATAGCTCGGTTAACTGTTCTGAGGTGTTTGTCCATCTTGAGGTTGCTGTCTAGTAGGACACCTATATACTTTATTACAGGCTTCGTATAGTATATGTTTTTGTTTAGTGTGACTGTGGTGGGCGGGATGAAATTGGCTTTCTTGGACATGAACATGACCTCTGTTTTTTTGTGATTTATTGACATGTTGTTTTGTTGAAGCCATAATTGGAGCATGCCAAGGCATTCTTCTAGTGGACTGAAGTTAGGCTGTGTTATGTCAAGCTGTGTGTATAGCATCACATCGTCGGCATATATGTGGTAACTGATGTTGCTTTTCTGGAAAATACTGCAGACCGGCTTTATATACAAATTGAACAGTAGGGATGAGAGGGCAGACCCTTGAGGGATCCCTTGGGTTTGGGGGAAAGCATCAGCTTTGTCGTTGTTGAATTGTACTTGTTGCATCCTATTGGATATATATGAAGCGAATCATTTCAGGGGGGTCCCTGTTATCCCTAGCGTGGCCAGACGGTCCAAAAGGGTGTTGTGATGTACTGTATCGAATGCCGCTGAGATATCGATGAATATGAGTATGAACATGGAGTTTTTGTTCTCGAGGCCCCTAAGTAGATTGTCAAGGAGTGCCAGCAGTAGTGTTTCCACTCCGTGATTCTGACGGAATCCGTATTGATGTTCATCTAGGGCTTTTCTCTCATCCATGTGGTCTTGTAGTTGGTGCTGAACCGCTTTTTCAATCGTTTTTGCTAGGAAAGCTATGCTTGAGATTGGGCGATATGATGCAGGGTCACTTTTGCTGAGTGACTTGTTCTTTAATATGGGTCTTATGATTGATTTCTTGAGATGAGTCGGCATGATTCCTTGTTTCAGAGACTGGTTGACAATGTGCGCGATGGGTTTCGCGTTGTCTTTCTTAGTTGCTTTCAACCAAGCGGCTGGGCATGGGTCGAGGGGGGAGGTAGTGGTGTTTAAGTTGGTTATGATGTTTAAGATTTGTTGCTCACCTAATTGCTGGAAGGTGTTCCATTCTGTTTCTAGGTCTGCTTGAGAGGCAGTGGTGGTTTCTCGAGTGGTGAGGACTGGTGGCATTCCTTGACTAATGATTGTGGGAAGTGGCGGGTTTAGCTTTTTGGCGTAGTGGTCGGCAAGCGTCTGGGCCTTTATATCGTCTGAAGAGATGGGGTTTTGTGAAGTTTTGGTCAGATTTTACGAGCTCAAAAAGTTCCCTGGGTCTGTTGAGAGCTTTGTTGAGTAGATTGGTGTGGTGAGTCTTCTTAGCGAGGTTGACCTCATTCTTGTATCTTGAGAGGAGTGTTAGGTACAGTTTCTTGCATTCTTCGGTTTGCTTTTTCCTCCATTTTCTTTCAAGTTTGCGTAGTTCTCTCTTCATTTTAGATAGCGTGGGAGAGTACCATGGTTCGGATCCTGTCTTTGTTGCAGCGTTTGTGATCTTCCATGTTGGTCTTGCAGCTGCCTCGATCCCTGAGTTCCATTGGGCTACCAGCTTGTCTAGGTCTGTGGTGGTGTACTCAAAATGTGTAGATATAGAAGTTACCAAAGCTTCGCTATTGAATTTTTGGAATTTCCTCTGTTGATGTATTTTTGGGTCGGCTTGATGCTTTTCCTTTTGTGGAGGTAGGTGGATTTCAAATTTGACTAGGAAATGGTCGGACCATGGGACTGGGGCTACTCGAGGTTTGGTGTTTTGTTGGATGTTGTGTGATAAGAACACCATATCGAGGGTGTTACCTTTGTTATGTGTGGGTTCTTGGATGATTTGTGTGTATCCGAGTTGATTCATGGCTTCAGAGAATGCGTCTGCCTGTACAAGGGGAATCGATGGGAGATTTAAGTCACCTAGTATGATGCGCAGTTTTTTGGTTGCAGAGGTTGAGATATTTTCCAGTGCGGTGGCCAGGGTTTCATGGTGGGCCGAGGGGGGTCTGTAGATTAAGCAAAGTATTGATGTTTTGTTTTCGATCTTGAGTATATCAATGTCTTTGGATTCAGGTAGAGAGGGGCTTGTGAACATTAGGGAGGTTTTGGCAATGACAAGTACTCCTCCTCCTCTCCTGTTGGGCCGGGGGCAGTTAAATACTGTGTAGTTGGGTTGGGGTAATTGGTTTAGTATTGCTGGGTCAGTGTCTGTGACACAGAGGATATCGGGTTTGTTGTCAGTGATGATGTCGTGTATGATGTGGGTTTTATTTCTAATGAATCTGGCGTTGATAAGACAGATTGTGATGGGGGATTGAGATAATTGGTGTGGCTGGTGTTGCTTGTTTCTGGTCTTTGTGGCTGTCGGTTTCCTGTGTTTATTATGTTTTGTTTTGGAGCTACGCCTTTTTTGGGGTTTGCCAGTGACCTTTAACGCAGCGTTCAGGCCTGGGTTGAGTAGGGTTTCATCATGAGCTATGTAGGTTGGGCCTAACGGTGGTAGTAAGGGTAACAGTATTTGGTCATGGATAAGGATTGGGTGCCATCCTATTGCCTGGTGTTGCATCAAGTGTGGTAAGTAAGCGTATGCGGTTAGGGATACGTAGAGGCAGAGAATTACCATATAGGTGATGGGAGCCATGGTTTGTGTGGTTGAGCCTGGTGCAAAGTTTGTTATGGAATCTTTGGGGGAGTAACTCTGTGCAAATGTGGTAGAGGTTACTTACTTGTAGGCTAGGGTAAATTGTCAGTTGTAGTACATGAGATAACTCAATCAGTATATATAATATAAGAATAACGGGTAAAACTTCTGATACCATGTGAGAGATGCACAATAAGTAGTTTGTATCTCGGCAGGAGCTGAACCGGGGACGTCTGTTAGCTCAGTAGCGGCTCCCTCGGGGTAGGGATGCTGCTTTTAAGCGGTGCTGGAGAGTGTGTGTGTGCCTCCCACTGCCTCCGATTGGGCAGGAGTGTGTGTGTGTGTGTGTGGGCTCCCACTGCCCCGATCTGGGCAGGAGCTGAACCGGGGACGTCTGTTGGCTCAGTAGCGGCTCCCTCGGGGTAGGGATGCCGCTTTTAAGCGGTGCTGGAGAGTGTGTGTGTGCCTCCCACTGCCTCTGATTGGGCAGGAGTATGTGTGTGTGTGTGTGGGCTCCCACTGCCCCGATCTGGGCAGGAGCTGAACCGGGGACGTCTGTTGGCTCAGTAGCGGCTCCCTCGGGGTAGGGACGCCGCTTTTAAGCGGTGCTGGAGAGTGTGTGTGTAATTTTGTATTCAAGAAAATCTAAATAAACAATTAAAAAAAAATAAATAATTAATTCAGTCTCTCCGCTATCGCCTTGTCGCCTCTTAGTGCCCCTTTAACTCCTCTATCATCTAATGGTCCAACTGACTCTCTCACAGGTTTTTTGCTACGAATGTACTTGAAAAAATCTTTATTTCACGTTTTTGCTTCCGCAGCAAGCTTCTTCTCCAATTCTCCCTTTGTCTTCTTTATCAATGCCTTGCATTTGACCTGCCAGTGCTTCTGCTGTTTCCAGGTTTCATCGTTTGGCTCTTTTTTCCACTTCCTGAAAGATGCTTTTTTTGGCAAGAACAGCCTCTCTGACCTCACCTTTAAACCATGCTGGCAGTTTTTTGGACTTCCTTCCACTTTTCTTACAGTGTTGAGTACAGCTGGTCTGGGCTTCCAAGATAGTATTTTTCAACAACACCCAAGCTTGACGTAAGTCTTTAACGTTTGCAACTGCTCCTTTTAGTTTTTTCTTAACTATTTTCCTCATTTTATCATAGTCTCCCTTTCGAAAGTTAAAAGGTAGTACTGTGGATTTCCTTACTATCCCTCCTCCACTAATTAAATCAAAGGCGATCATGCTATGATCACTATTGCCAAGTGGCCCCAACACCCATATCTCTTGCACTAGATCTGGTGTTCCACTAAGGACTAGGTCTAATATGGCTTCCCCTCTGGTCGGTTCATGAACTAGCTGCTCCAAAAAGCAGTCATTTATGTCATCTAGGAACTTTATCTCCCTAGCATGTCCTGCCGTGACACTGACGCAGTCGATACCGGGGTAATTGAAATCGCCCATTATTATTACCGCGCTGTAACTTTTGTTAGCTTCCTTAATTTCTTTGAACATTTCATCATCCATTTGTTCATTCTTGCCAGGGGGTCGAAAGTACACCCCCACCGCCATCGCCTTCCCCTTTTTACATGGAATTTGAATCCATTGAGATTCTACAGCAAATTTTGTTTCCTGCAAAACTTTAATCCTTTCTGACTCAATGCCCTCTCTAACATAGAGCGCAACCCCTCCACCAATTTGATCAGCTCTATCATTACGATATAGTTTGTACCCAGGTATCACAGTGTCCCACTGATTGTCCTCCTTCCACCATGTCTCTGATATTCCAATCACATCTAACCTCTCATTTAGTGCTATATATTCTAACGCTCCCATCTTATTTTTTAGACTTCTAGCATTTGCATACAAGCATTTTAGAGACTGTATTTTTTTCATATTAATTTGGCTGTTGGTAGACATGGGTAATTTGGGATCTTTAAGCTGTGTCTGCTCCATACTCGAGGGCATTTGGGCTACTTTACTCTTTTTTGGAACCTCTCTGCTTTTGGTAGTATCCTTCAAGTATACATTCTTCCGAACCATCTGCTTCACTTGGGCGACTGTCGGCTTTCCCCTATTATCCCCTATTATCATAGCAACCTTTCTGATATCTGTGGAGCGTGTTTCAGTTTTGGTTTCTGACAGTGTTTACCACCCCTGGGAGTGACCCCAGCAGTATTGCGTACCATAGCCATGCCTGCACTGTGCCCAGGACGGGTGCGGTGGCCAGGGCTGCCAAAAGCCTCTATATTTGCACAATGCTGGCATAGGTATGGGAGTGTGTGTCTGTCTATCCAGTGTGTTGTGGCTGCCTACACCTTACTCAGCCCACACTGCTTGCACTGTTTCCAGTGTTAGCCTGCCAATGTGCACAATGAGGAGCAAGGTACCGTGGGTATAGCCCGGACAGGGCGGCCTGGGCAGGATGCATCTGCACCGGGCATAGGGCAATGACTGGGACATTGTAGTGCTCGGCCACCACTTGCCACGGACAGGGTGGCTACAGCATGTCCTGCTGGGAGGTCACTCTCACCCTGACTGAGCAGTGACCACGGCATGGCTAGATTCCCTCGTAGTGCTCTATTGTATTTTTCTCAAGTAATATATATGGGTTCTCTTTTCTGGGGCCCAATCACTGACTTATCTGCTCGGTGTGTATGCTGACTTCCCAGTTCTGGGTACACGCCTCTCCTCCAGGAACATGCACTATGGACTAGCTAGCAGACTGTCTGCTGCTAGTATGTGTCTTGCTGGAACACCTTGCAGGGTGCAGCAGTTGGAGGCTTGTTGCTGGAGAATGTCAGATAGTAGTGTGGGTGCTCACATCCCCTCCAGAAACATGCACTATGGGCTAGCTAGTAGACTGTCTGCAGTTAGAATGTGTATGGCTGGAACACCACCACCCCCCCTGGTTACTTACATCATGTGACCATGGCACCCACACAGGATATGCACTATTCTGGGTACATCATAGTCCACAAGGGCTAGATGTGACTGGGAAATACAGACAGACAGACACAGGTATATTCTGGGTGCGTCTGCAAGGACTACCTATCACACATTGACACTGATGGTGACATGCAGCATAGCCAGCTCAGCTGAGCCAGGTCCTGTGGACATGGTGCTGGTTGCCCCACCTCACCCTCAGGGTGAGCACAGTACCCCCACAATGTGTCAGTCTGTAGCTACTCTGTGCCAGTAACACACACGGTCAGTTCCCCCTTCCAGGCCGAGGTTCTGTGGGGGTGCATACCCCATCTTGTGATCAGCTGTAGACTGCTGATCTGCATGTGCAGTGCATCATGGGTATCGGTGGGTTTACCCTATCCTGGTAACCACAGCAGACAGTTTGTGTGGTGACCTGCAGTCCTTCTGTAGCCAGCCAGGCATGTGTTTGTAGCAATAGAGATGTAGCCCACTGGGTGCTTCACTGACTGTAGAGGCAGAGTTCATGGGTTTAATCCCACAGTGGTGTTATTTGATAGGGCTGTCTGAGGCATTTCCTTTTTTAATTTAAATTAGTGCTGCCAGCAAAAACACCCTCATAGTGCTGTAACCTTAAGATGCCTCATAAGGCGCCCTATAAGGCACACTATAGGGAACATTATAAGGTGCCTAGGCGGACAGTGCACTTTATAATTTGCCCTCTGGAGTGCCTTATAGGGTGCCTTATGCGGCACCTTAGGTTACGGCACTGTGAGGGTGTGTTTGCTGGCAGCACTAATTTAAATTAAAAAAGAAAATGCCTCAGACAGCACTGATTTAAAGTAAAGGGCAATGTCTCAGACAGTCTTACTCATTAAACCCACTGGGAGATCAAACTCATGACCCCTGTTTTATTAGTCAATGCATTAACCATTGTGTTATACCTCTGTTACTGTGCTTCTAGGTCAGTGTGCCTAATTAAGGCTAATGCGCGTTAACGTGCCACAGCTGCTCCTATTGCATGAAAATGGACTTTATTGCAAGATAACCCGAAATGCTACCTTAAGACTGGAACGCCGACTACCTTATATGGCATTCGTCACAGTAAGACTGCAACTAACGCCGGTAACATTAAGGGGTATGTTTACTAAACGGCGCTATTTGCGCTGCTGTCACGTTATCACACGATAAGATGCCTTATCACGTGATAATGGCGCTTTACCGGGCGATAAGGCGCCTTATCGCACGTTAACGCATGCAGTGGTGCAAACAAGCGCTGAAGGCGGAGAAAGGCTCGCGGAGGGCGGAGGAAGGCTCCCAAGGGGCGGAGAGAGAGGGTCAATGGGTGGAGAGTGGGAGGGGAGAGGCTCCCTGTACACTAACTCTGTGGATTTCCTGGGCTGAAAACTAACGTGAGTGAAACCCTCGCGTTAGAGCAGATTTAAAGGGAAAAGAAACCATTTCCGTCAGCAATGTACAGCAAAGCCAGGGCAACCTACGAAAAGTGATAAGTGTGATAAATGTGCACGGAACAAAAGGGCAAATAAACATTGAAAATGACCTGAACAAACTGGAAAAAAAACATAACCCAGCTGGGGAATAGTGATATTAATGGGAAACATCAAAAAACCCTACCAGGAAAGCTCCAAATAAAGGATATCAGTTTTGGAAGGGGCTATGCTCTGTCCCCATACAAGTTGAATGATCCCACAGTGAAATAGGTCTGATCAGGGTTTTCCTTTTCTATTGGACAGGCTTCCTATGGCGTATACATATCCCGCAACAGCAGGGTGGGCATGTCAGAATGGGCAAATGGACAGATGCTGGAAAAGGGGATAAAGAGGGCTGCAGGCGGCATATGCTTTGGTGCAGCTGGGCCACAGTGCGGACTAGGGCGATGCCTAGGTGGCCCATGGGAATGCTGAAACAGTAGAGCCATCAGACAGCAACTGATGAGGGCCCAACATGGGCACGAGTGTGTTTCCCACAGTGTCACAGGGGATAGTACCCAGCAGGTACCCCCAAGGGCACAGAACATTGGCAGGCGGTGCTGGGGGGAAGCGTAGACGTCTATGCAGGCACCCCTACCCCAGAACCCACACCATAGGCAGCCGCCTATTGGAACAATGGATGACCTGAGACTGCGCACCACCAGCATCACCAGCACCACCAGCAAAAGGGCATGTCAGCATGGCGACAGAGGGGTACTGGTGGTGGAGGGGGCAGTGGCAGCTGCCCACAGCAGACCATGGCCTAGCCCTGTTTAGGTGGGTGCCATGCACTGCAACAGACAGGTCCTGTCTGACGAACAGTCATGGTATCCCCAGGGAATGAACTGTCCCTGTGGCAACAGTGTGGGGCAGTACACACAGCCAGTGTGTTCAGGAACAGAAAGTCACAGGTTCAAGTCCCAGCTGTGGCTCCCAGTCCCCATATTTTACCCAGTACTAAACCATGGTAATAAAGAGGGAACCTTTATTGCAGATAACATAAACATGCCTGAAATGCCTATATTTTACCCTACAGAGCACAGACACCATAGACATGTGCAGTACCTAGAGCAGAGTTTCTCAAATGCAGTCCTGGAGGGAAAAACTCCATTAAGGCGTCATGCTGTCCCTAATAAAGATGCCTGTGCTGCATTTCTATGTGCCGCCCCCATGGTATGCAGATGTATCCATGCATATTCATTAGGGACAGCATGAAAACCCGAACAGTGTTTGGCCCACCAGGACTGGAGTTTGGAACATCTTTCCTACAGCAGCGGCCAACAGGGGCAGAAACACCTGCACCCACAGGCGCCATTATCCAAAGCCTCCTGGAGAGGCAGGATGTTGGGCCCTGCATGCAGCACCATCTCCCAATACTAGCACTTGCATACCATAGCACTGCCACCCTAAACCTGAGAATACGGTTCACATATATCAAAAGGTTGCTATGATTACTGGCAGATAGCAATCCGTAGGTTAAGCACAATCTGCTCATTGAGCTGTATCATAGCAACCTCTCTGATGTCTGTGGAGTGTGTTGCAGGTCTGGTGTCTGACAGTGTTTACCACCCTGGGGAGTGACCCCAACAGTACTGCGTACCATAGCCATGCCTGCACTGTGCCCAGGACTGGTGCGGTGGCCAGGGCTGCCAAAAGCCTCTATAGTTTCACAATGCTGGCATAGGTGTGAGAGTGTGTGTCTGTCTACCCAGTGTGTGGTGGCTGCCAACACCTTACTCAGCCCGCACTGCTTGCACTGTTGCCAGTGTCAGCCTGCCAATGTGCATAATGAGGAGCAAGGTACCATGGGTATAGCTCGGACAGGGTGGCTTGGCCAGGATGCATCTGCACAGGGCATAGGGCCATGGCTCGGACATTGTAGTGCCCAGCCACCACCTGCATGGACAGGGTGGCCACAGCATGTCCTGCTGGGAGGTCACTCTCACCCTGACTGAGCAGTGACCATGGCATGGCTAGGTTCCCCCCTAGTGCTGTAGAATATTTAGTTCATGTGCTATTTATGGGTTCCCTTTTGGGGCCCAATCACTGACTTATCTGCTTGGTGTGTATGTTGACATGCCAGTTCTGGGTACACGCATCTTTTCCAGGAACATGCACTATGGACTAGCTAGCAGACTGTCTGCAGCTAGTATGTGTCTGGATGGAACACCTTGCAGGGTGCAGCGGCAAGAGGCTTGCTGCTGGAGAATGTCAGATAGTGGTGGGGCCAGCTGAGCATTTCCAGGCCTACTGTCTGTCTGCTATTGCTTTATGGATGTGTACAGATCTGCATTGACTGCCCTGTAGGGTGTCTGTTCCTCAGCAGGACTGGGGTTGATGGTCCCCTCTACTGCCACCATTGCAGAGAGGTAGAATGTGGTCTGTTGGTGAGGGATCCTGTTTCCCACCCTGAGCCACAGAGGGTGGGTTGGGTGGTGGTACATAATATGTCTATAGTTCCAAACACCCCCCACCCACATCATGTGACCCTGGCACCCACACAGGATATGCACTATTCTGGGTGCATCATAGCCCATAAGGGCTAGACATGACTGAGAAATACAGATGGACACAGACATATCCTAGGTGCGTCTGCAGGCACTACCTAATCACACACACTAGCACTGATGGGGACCTGCAACATGGCATGTTTTGGCTATGAAAGGTGCTGTGGACCTGGTGTGGGGCGCCCCAACTCACCCTCAGGGTGAGCATAATACTCACACAATGTGACGATCTGTAGCTACTCTGTGCTAGTAACACACACGGTCAGTACCCCCTACCAGGCTGAGGTGCTGTGGGGGTGCACACGGTCAGTTCCCCCTACCAGGCCGAGGTGCATACCCCATCTTGTGATCATCTGTAGACTGCTGTTGTGCATGTGCAGTGCATCATGGGTACGGGTGGGTTAACCCTATCCTGGTAACCACAGCAGTTTGTGTGGTGACCTACAGTCCTTATGTAACCATCAAGAGGCTTGCTAGTAGCTGTAGCCCACTGGTTACTTCCCTGCTTGTGGAGCCAGAAGTCATGGGTTTGATCCCACAGTGGTATTATTTGATAGGGCTGTCTGAGGTGTTTTCTTTTTTAATTTAAATTAGTGCTGCCAGCAAAAACACCCTCACAGTGCTGTAGCCTTAAGGTGCCTCATAAGGCGCCCTCTATAGCGCTCTATAAGGCACCCTATAAAGCACCCTATAAGGCGCCTTATAAGGCGCCCTATAGGGAACATTATAAGGTGCCTTGGTGGACAGTGCACTTTATAATGTGCCCTCTGGAGTGCCTTGTAGGGCGCCTTATGCGGCACCTTAGGTTATGGCACTGTGAGGGTATGTTTTCTGGCAGCACTAATTTAAATTAAAAAAGAAAATGCCTCAGACAGCACTGATTTAAAGTAAAGGGTAATGCCTCAGACAGCCTTACTCATCAAGCCCACTGGGGAATTGAACTCATGACCCTTGCTATATCAATCAATGTATTAACCATTGTGCTATACCTCTGTTGCTGTGTTTGCAGGTAAGCGCACCTAATTAAGGCTAACGTGCATTAACGTGCCACGGCTCCCTCTATTGCACGAAAAGTACCTTATCGCACGATAACCCTAAATGCTACCTTAAGACCGGAATGCCCACTACCTTATATGGCATCCTGCACACTAATGCTGGCTGCACGTTAAGACTGCTTAGTAAACATACCCCTAAATCCCTAATGTGTGAGGCGAAACACTGACATTCAATGTCATAAATTAACTTAATTCAATGATTAAAGAAAACTTCAAAATGTACTGTTTCAAGCTAAAACATCCCATAAATTGACAAGGATTTTAAAAAGTATATCCTTTTTAGAAAAGGATTCTTGTGCACTATTCCCCACTTGCAGGCAAGGTTTTATAGCCCACTGATATGGAAGGCAATTTCTAAATTGCACTGTTATAGAAGCGAAGTATCACAGAACAAGGCATTTGGAGGACGTGCCAAGAAAAACTTCACCATTCACTGCATATTACACATATGTATTTGTTAAAAATATAACGCCCTCCACCTCAAGTTTCAAAAAACGTAGTAATTTCCCACTCATGAAGGATAAAAAACCGTAGACACGCATGCATACAGTGCAAAAAAACCTTCAAAATTAAGACAAACATTAAAATGTAAAAAACACTAATAAACAGAAATACTGAATCTAATGTTAGGAATGAAAATTGGAAAGTAGAGTCATAATGAAGCTATGAAATACTATAATTCAAGAAAGACATTCGAAAGAAGATCTGTGGTGCAGTGCGCCCCACACTGTAGAGGTTGAAATTACTTATAATGTATTTATTTATTTACATTTCTTTTATGCCGCGCTATTCAACATCAGTGCGGTTTACATAAAACATAAAACATACACGTTGCATATAATGAACTGTGTTTACAGGTAACAGGAAATAAAACTTGGTTAACTTGGGGTAACTATTTACATCGGATTTTCATATTATACAGGCTATACTCATGAGTGTCTTATAGGGTAGGTTTAGTCATAATATCTATCTTAGACTGCAGGTGACGCTACTGTATCTTCGTCTGTCTTGTAGTACTGAAGGAATAGGTAGTGTTTCACTGCCTTCCTAAATTGGACCAAACGTCCAAACGTGAAAGCTTAATAATGTAAGGAGCTAATGGCCGACAGATCAAGGATGTGTTTCAAAAACTACTGTTTTGAGATAAAAAAATTCCATGATTAAACAAGGCAAATCTGAAAAAAAGAAGAAGAAAAAAGGAAGGCTTACCGTGCATTGCACGCTACGCTGTTTGCTTGTTCAGAATGAAATGCGCTGCACTACAACTTCTCATAAATATTAGCGTTTTCCTGCTCTCACAAGGTGAAAGGTCATAAAAGTGCAGACATACAGCGCTAAGGAATTTGCTCTAAAAGATACCTTTGAATGAAAACAAATATAACCAGCAAAGAGCCAAATGACATTATAATTAAAATCCCTGAATTAGAGTATAAATTATTCTTATACTAAAATCTAAGAGTGAATGTATAGAAAATCAAAGTTGTGATAGAAAGGGGAGGGAAAAGGAAAAAAGGAAAGAGGAAAAAGGAAAAAAGGGAAGAGGGAGAGGAAAAAGACAAGAGGGACAAACGGGGGAGGGGGAGGGGGAAGGTGGGGAAAGGAGGAGGGGGAAAGGGGAGGAAGGGGGGGAAGAGGGAAGGGGGGAGGGGAAGGGTTTGGTTTTAAGGGCTCTGTGCTATCCTGGTTCTCTTTTTATCTCTCCCATCGCACTTTCAATGTCTGTTCTGGTGGATCCTCCTCTACTGCTATTCCGCACTCAGTTGGTGTACCCTAAGGGTCTTTCTTGGGCCCACTCCTTTTCTCTCTTTATACCCAATACCTTGATATGCTCATCTCTTCCATGGCTTTCAGTACCATCTTTACACTGATGACTCTCAGATCTACCTCTCTAGACCTGAAATCTCTCCGGCCATCCAGGCTCCGTTCTCAGCCTGCCTATCTGACATTGCTACTTGAATGCTACCACTGTTTCAAACTGAACGTGGCCAAAACCAAACTTGTTATTTTTTCCCCTAAACCCACCTCTCCCCTTCCTCCTTTCCAATCTCTGTGGATAATGCTCTACTTCTCCCTGTTTCCTCGGCTCGCAACCTTGGGATTGTCTTTGACTCCTCCCTCTCCTTCTCCACATATATCCAACTGATAGCGAAAACCTGCCATTACTTTCTGTATAACATTGGTAAAATTTGCCCCTTCCTTTCTGACCACACTGCTAAGACACTCATCCACTCTTTAGTGATCACTCGCCTAGACTATTGCAACCTCCTCCTTGCTGGTCTCCTTCTGAATCATCTCTCTACCCTTCAATCTGTTCAAAATTCAGCTACGCAGCTAACCTTCCACCAGCCTCAATATACTCATATAATCCTTCTTCTCAAGTTGCTTCACTGGCTCCCTGTTTCCGTATCCAGTTCAAACTTCGACTGATGTATAAGCGCACTCATTCTGCTGCTCCTCATTACCGTTCCTCTCTTTTCTCTCCCTGCACCCTTCCTCAGGAACTCTGCTCCTCTGGCAGAGCACTTTATCTGTGCCCTTCTCTTGTACTTCCAGCTCTAGACTTTGCTCCTTTCACCTTGCTGCTTCTTATGCCTGGAATAAACTACCTGAGTCTGTCCATCAGGCTTCATCTCTGGCCCTTTTCAAATCCAGGCTGAAAACTCACCTCTTCAAGGCTGCTTTTGGATCCTGATCCACTTAGGGGCATGTTTACTAAACTGCGTTAATGTTACTCGTGTTAGGTTCCGCGGTAAAGGTACAGATGCCCATATAAAGGCATGGGCAGGGCATCATTATGGCAAGCCATGTCAGGTAACGTGTGTTATAAGGCATGTTATAAGGCACATTATAAGGCATGATACAAGGCACCTTATTAGGCACATGCCTTAACGTGCCTTGTACTGTGTCTAATGAGGTGCCTTATAACGTGCCTTGTACTGTGCCTAATAAGGTGCCTTGTAACGTGCCTTGTACTTTGCCTAATTAGGAGCCTTATAATGCCTTATAAGGATTGTTGGCAACTGTGGTGAGGGTACTATGGGCTGGCAGCATGGATCTGCAAAGATATGACTGTCACAGGCAAGAAAAATATCTGCCTTGGACAGGAGGGAACAACAAAGAATTGAACCCATGACCTCTGCCTAGACTGTCAGTGTACTAACCAGTAGGCTGTACCTCTATAACTTATTGCATAGTAATGGCTGGATACAGAAGGACTGCAGGTCACCGCACCAACCATCTGCTCTGTGTGCCAAGATAGGGTAATCCCACCAGCACCCATGATGCATTGCACATGCAGAACAGCGGCCTACAGCTGACCACCAAATAGGGTCTGCACCTTTCCAGTACTGCAGCGTGGTAAGACGGACTGACAGTGCATGATACTGGCACAGAGTAGCTACAGACCATGCCATTGTGCAGGTTCCATGTTCACCCTGAGGGATAGGATGGGCGCCCAGCACTAGATCCACAGTACATGTGGTGCTAGAGATAGGTCCTGCTGCACATCCCCAGTAATGCCAGTGTGTGACTAGTGTTCCCAGCAGTGCAATAAAAGGTGCATCTGTTCCAGCTGTGTTCTGTAGTCACATCTGGCCTTGTGGGGCCAGCCACCACCCAAATTAGTGTGTACCTAATGTTAAGGTCTGGCTGCCATGGGTACCTTTAATCAGGGCAGTGGGGTGTCTAGACTCGCATGAGGGCCATGTAGCACTGCCACTATGGGTCTAGGGCAGGGGTGGGCAAACTTGGTCCTGGAGGGCCGCAGACCAGTCAGGTTTTCGGGATATCTCTAATGAATATGCATGAGATATATATGCATTAGAGATATCCTGCCAACCTGACTGGTTTGTGGCCCTCCAGGGCTGGATCTGGAGACCCCTGCCTTACACCGCTGTCATTTAAGATAGTGAGTGGACAAGGTGCAGATGTCCAAGACATCAAAAAGGTTAGATAGAATTTGTCACAGTCCTCCTAACTTCTCACCACCACCAAAAAATTGTCTATTAGACAACTTTTTGGTGGTGGTGAGAATCGAGGAGGAATGTGACACATTCTATATACCCTTTCGATGTCTAGGACATCTGTACCTTGCCCACTCACGATCTTAAATGACAGAGGTGTAAGGCAGGGGTCTCCAAATCCAGCCCTGGAGGGCCACAAACCAGTCAGGTTGGCAGGATATCTCTAATGCATATATATCTCATGCATGTTCATTAGGGATATCCCGAAAACCTGACTGGTCTGCGGCCCTCCAGGACCGGAGGTGCCCACCCCTGGTCTAGGTGGTATGCACTATGTACCCTAACAGGCCTCAATCACCCATTTTGAAGATGAGGGTGTGGTGGGACAGGTGCCTGCACCCTGCAGAATGGCTGTAGTACCAGCAACCACAGTCCTGCCGGTGGATGACAGCCCACCAGGGATGCTGGACCAGTACCATACCTGTAACCATTGCATACCAGCAGTGATGCTTGGGGTAGGCAGGAAAAGGCTCAACTTCCCCACACCATGGTCTGCCATTCATCAACAGACAGCATAGTCAGACTGCACCTGCAGCGTCCTACAAGGTGTTCTCACCATGCACAAGCAAACTGCAGACAGCCCACTAACCAGTCCATAGTACCTGCTCACAGAGGAACCCTGTGCACCCAGAGATGGAGTATACAGCACAGACACCAAGCAGGTATCTCCATGATTAGACCCCAGAACCAAGAATACACAGGTACCACTGGGGGGAAAATAATGCACAGCACTACGTGGAAACATAGACATGCCATGGTCACTGCTCGGTCAGAGTGAAAGTGTCTCCCCCCCAGCGTGACATGCTGTGGCCACCCTGTCCATGCAAGTGGTGGTCAAGCACTACAGTGTCCCAGCTATTGCCCTCCACCCTGTGCAGATGCATCCTGGACAATCCGCCCTGTCTGGGCCATACCCACAATACCTTGCTCCTCATTATGCACATTTGCAGACTAATGGTGGAAGCAGTGTGAGCAATGTGGGCTCAGTGAGGTGTTGGCAGACACAAAACAATGGAGAGACATATGCACACTCCCACACCTATCTCAGCATTGTGCAGATATGGAGGTGGTTGACAACCCTACCCGCCGCACTGGTCCTGATCACAGTGCCAGCATTGCTAATCTGTGCAGGGGGTAGTAGTAGTGCCCTGGTGATAACTGCAGCTCTGTGCTGGGGCCAACAGCCTGACACTCCATGAAGCTGTGGATAGTGGAGCCCTTGTGAGTCCATACCCCTGTGCACCACTGCGTTGGGGTTTGCCCATGTTGTTGTTGTTGCAGCTGCATTGTGGGCTAAAACTATGGGGAGATGCTCTGCAGGATCCACAGATGAGACATGAACATCTGCTCTTGGACATGCTGGCTGAGTGTACTGCACCACACTGTTGCCACAGCAGCATAGTGGTTCCTGGGGCTACCCTTATGTTCCTCGGCCAGACCTCTTCTGTTGCACTGCACAACCACGTACTGGTACAGGGCATAGAAACATAGAAATATGATGACAGAAAAAGACCACATGGCCTATCTAGTCTGTCCTTCCATAACAACAACTACAACAGTCCCCTTTTTACCTTTAGAGTTCCTCTGTGTTTGTCCCATGCTTTTTTGAATTCAGTTACTGTCCTCATCTCTACCACTCCACTGGGAGACTATTCCACGGATCCACTACTGAATCTATTTCCGCATATCACTCCTGAATCTATCTCCCTTCACCCTCATCCCATGTCCCCTTGTAACAGAACTTGCTTTCAATTGAAAGAGGGTCTCTCCCTGAACATTTATGCCACGGAGGTATTTAAACATCTCAATCATATCACCTCTATCCCGCCTTTCCTCTAAGGTGTACATATTAAGATCCTTGTCTGTCCTCATATGCTTTATAATGAAGACCACTAATCATTTTAGTAGCCACCCTCTGCACCGACTCCATCCTGTTCACATCCTTTTGAAGGTGTGGTCTAAAGAATTGCACACGATACTCCAAATGAAGTCGCACCAAAGACTTATACAGAGGCATTATCACCTTCTTTTTTCTGCTAGCCATTCCTCTCCGTATGCACCCAAGCATCCTTCTAGCATTTGCCGTTGCCTTTTCTACCTGTTTAGCTACTTTAAGATCATCAGACACAACCACACCTAGGTCCCGCTCTTCTTTAGTGGACAAAATTACTTCACCCCCTATACTATATTGCTCCCTTGGATTGCTGCAGCCCAAATGCATGGCCTTACATTTTTTAACATTAAATACCAGCTGCCAAATTCTAGACCATTCTTCAAGTTTAGCTAGATCCCTCCTCATGTTATCTACACCTTCCTGAGTGTCTACTCTATTGCAGATTTTGGTATCATCTGCAAAGAGGCAAACCTTACCTGAAAGCCCTTCCGCTATATTACTAACAAAGATGTTAAAAAGAATTGGACCTAGGACAGATCCCTGGGGCCCACCACTGATAACATCCTTCTCCTCAGAGTGAGCTCCATTTACTTGTACTCTTTGTCACCTCCCACCCAACCAATTTCTAACCCAAGCAGTAACTTTAGGGTCCATCCCTAGGGTGTCAATTTGTTTATAAGTTGCCTGTGAGGAACAGTGTCAAAGGCTTTACTGAAATCTAAATACACCACATCTAGGGCTCTCCCTCGGTCTAACTCCCTGGTCACCCAGTCAAAGAACTCAATCAGATTTGTCTGACAAGACCTGCCTCTGGTGAATCCATGCTGTCTCGGATCCTGTAATCCGCTGGACTCCAGAAACCTCACTATTTTCTCTTTCAGCAGCGTTTCCAATAATTTACTCACCACCGAAGTTAAACTAACCGGCCTGTAGTTTTCAACCAGGTCCACTGCAGGCGGGTGCCACTGCTCCCTCCAGCACAATCACCCACCCCCTATGCCATGCCGCCATGACCATATGCTGTTGGTGCCGGTGCTGCGCCATCCCAGGCCATCCAGGGGGCAGGTATGTGGCTGCCTAAGGTGTGGGTTCTGGGGTGGGGGGGGCCTACATAGATGTCCACGCTTTCCCTGGCACTGCCTGTCACTGTCTTGTGCTCCTTGGGGTACCTGCTGGGTAATGTCCTCTGGATGGGACACTGTGGGACACAGACTCATGGGCATGTTTGACCCTGGTCAGTTGCTGTCTTACTGGTTTCCATTTTCTGCGTTCCTATGTGCCACCCTGACAACTGCTTAATTTATCCTGTGCCCCAGTAGCCCCCATTGCATGTCCCGCCTGCAGCCCCCATGCCCCATTTGCGCCATCACCATAGTGGCCTTTCATACCTGGGCACTATGTTGTTGCTGCAAATGGAGCACTACTATCACCTTTCTTGGGCTCCCTGCCTATGCTGTACATTGCTGACACTTAGATGCACATTTGCAGGAGAGAGAAACCATTTAACGCCAGTTTTTCAGTTGCGTTAAGACTCAGCCCTTCATTTCCCCACGTTAGTGTGAAAGGGGACTCTCCCCGCCCATTGACCACTTCTCTCCGCCCTCTCTCCACCCTCTGTGGGACTTACCGTGGCCGGGAACGCTAACGCGCATTATGTAACATTAAGGCACATTAACATTACATAATGCGCCTTAACATAGCCATTGCTACATTACCGCAGTTTAGTAAACATGCCCCTTAGGGATATGTTTACTAAACCGTCTTAATATGCGCCCGGCGATAGTGTGCAGGATGCCATAAAAGGAGTAGGCGTTTCGGTCTTAACGAAGCAAAATGGGATTATCGTGCGATAACGCATGCTGCGCACATTATCGGGCGAAATGCCGCTAAGCACGTTAACGTGCGATAATCTTAAGTAGGCACGCAGACATGCAAACATAGAAGCAGAGGTGTAGCACAGTGGTTAATACACTGACTGCTGATACAGGAGTCATGAGTTTGATTACCCAGTGTGCCTAATTCATAAGGTTGGCTGAGGCATCACCCTGTATGTTTAAGTAGTGCTTTTTGAGGCATTTTACTTTTATTTTAATTAGTGCTGCCAGCAAACACACCCTCACAGTGGCGTAACCTAAGGTGCCGCATAAGGCACCCCATAACGCACTCCATAGGGCACATTATAAAGTGCACTGTCCGTCAAGGCACCCTATAATGTCCCCTATAGGACACCTTATAAGGAGCTTGATAGGGTGCCTTATAAGGCGCCCTATAAGGTGCCTTATGAGGCACCTTAAGGTTACAGTACTCTGAGGGTGTTTTTGCCGGCAGCAGTAATGTACATTAAAAATAGACAATGCCTCAGATAGTCCTATCAAAGAACACCACCATGGGTTTGAACCCATGACCTCTGGCTTTACAGGGAGTGAAGTAACCAGTGGGCTACAGCTCTATAGCTGCTAATAAACTCCTGGCTGGCTGTAGAAGGATTGCAGGTCACCACACAAACTGTCTGCTGTGGTTACCAGGATAGGGTTAACCCACCCATACCCATGATGCACTGTGCATGCAAATCAGCAGTCGACAGATGGGCACAAGATGGGGTATGCACCCCCACAGCACTTCGGCCTGGTAGGGGGAACTGACCGTGTGTGGTACTGGCACAGAGTAGCCACAGACAGTCACATTGTGTGGGTACTGTGCCACCCTGAGGGTGAAGTGGGGCGCCCAGCACCAGGTCCACAGCACCTTTCATGCCTGAAATACACCATGCTGCTGGACCCCATCAGTGCTACTGTGTGTGATAGGTAGTTCCTGCAGACATACCTAGGTTACAGCTGTGTCCTTCTGTGTTTCTCAGTCATGTCTAGCTCTTATGGGCTATGATGCACCCAGAATAGTGCATATCCTGTGTTGGTGCCATGGTTACATGATATAGATCAGGGGTCTCCAACTCCAGTCCTGGAGGGCCGCAAACCAGTCAGGTTTTCAGGGTATCCCTAATGAATATGCATGAGATATATATGCATTAGAAATAGCCTGTCAAACTGACTGGTTTGTGGCCCTCCAGTGCTGGATTTGGGGACCCCCACCTTACACCTCTGTCATTTAAGATTGTGAGTGGGCAAGGTACAGATGTCCTCGACATCAAAAGAGTAGATAGAATGTGTCACATACCTCCTCGCTTCTCACCACCACCAAAATATTGTCTATTAGACAACTTTTTGGTGGTGGTGAGAAATGAGGAGGGATGTGACATATTCTATCTACCCTTTTGATGTCGAGGACATCTGTACCTTGTCCACTCACAATCATTCATGACAGAGGTGTACGGCAGGGGTCCCCAAATCCAGCACTGGAGGGCCACAAACCAGTCAGTTTGACAGGCTATTTCTAATGCATATATATCTCATGCATATTCATTAGGGATACCCTGAAAACCTGACTGGTTTGCGGCCCTCCAGGACTGGAGTTGGAGACCCCTGATATAGATGAAAGTGGAGGGGTGTTTGGACCCATAGGCAGATTATGTATCACCACACAACCCACCCTCTGGGGATCACGGTGGGAAACAGGATCGTCCACCAATAGATCTGCATTTTACCTCCCTGCAATTGTGGCAGTAGAGGAGACCATCAACCCCAGTCCTGCTGGGGAACAGATATCCTACAGGGCAGACAATGCAGAGCTGTACACAAACATAAAGCAATAGCAGACAGACAATAGGCCTGGAAATGCTCAGCTGTCTCCACCACTATCTGACATTCTCCAGCAGCAAGCCTCCAGCCACTGCACCCTGCAAGGTGTTCCAGCAAGACACATACTAACTGCAGACAGTCTGCTAGCTAGTTCATAGTGCATGGTCCTGGAGAAAATGCATGTAACCAGAACTGGGATGTCAGCATACACACCAAGCAGATAAATCAGTGACAGGGCCCCAAAAAAGAATCTATAAATATCACATGGAAAAAATACTGTACAGCACTATGGGGGAACCTAGCCATGCCATGGTCACTGCTCAGTCAGGGTGAGAGTAACCTCCCAGCAGGACATGCTGTGGCCACCCTGTCCGTGCAGGTGGTGGCCGGGCACTACAATGTCCGACCATTGCCCTATGCTCTGTACAAATGAATCCAGGCCTGGACACCCTATCCAGGCTATTCCCACAGTACCTTGCTCCTCATTATGCACATTGGCAGGCCAATACTGGCAACAGTGCTAGCAGTGTGGGCTGAGGAAGGTGTTAGCAGCCACCACACACTGGATAGACAGACACACACTCCCCACACCTATGCCAGCATTTGGCAACTATAGAAGTGTTTGGCAGCCCTGGACACCACACCAGTCCTGGGCACAGTGCAGGCATGGCTATTGTACGCAATACTGTTGGGGTCACTCTGTCAGACACCAGACCTGAGGCACACTCCACAGACATCAGAAAGGTTGCTATGATGCAGCCCAATCAGCCAATTGTGCTTAACGTAGGAATTGCTATCTGCCAGTTATCATAGCAACCTTTTGATAGCTGTGTACAGTTTTCCCATGTTTAGGGTGGCATTGCTAAGGTATGCAAGTGCTAGTATTGGGAGATGCACGCAGGGCCCAACATCCTGCCTCTCCAGGTGGCTTCAGATAATGGAGCCTGTGGGTGCGTGTGTGTCTGCCCCTGTTGGCCGCTGCTCTAGGGCAGAGGTTCCCAACTCCAGTCCTGGAGGGCCACACACTGTTCGGGTTTTCATGCTGTCCCTAATGAATATGAATATGAATATGATTTAGGCGTTATTGTGGATACCATGTTAAAACCCTCGGCCCAGTGTGCAGCAGCGGCCAAGAGAGCAAATAGAATGCTAGGTATGATAAGGAAAGGAATGGAAAATAAAACAAAAGATATTATAATGCCTCTATATCGTTCCATGGTGAGACCGCACCTTGAATATTGTGTGCAATTCTGGTCGCCCTATCTTAAAAAGTATATAGCGATTTTAGAAAAGGTTCAGAGAAGAGCCACGAAAACGGTAAAGGGGATGGAAGGATACTCCTATGAAGAAAGGCTAAAAAGGTTGGGGCTCTTTAACCTGGAAAAGAGACGGCTAAGGGGAGATATGATAGAAGTCTATAAATTAATGAACGGAGTGGAACGGGTAAACGTAGATCGATTGTTTACCTTATCAGAATATAGAAAGACTAGGGGACATGCAATGAAGCTACAGGGTAAACTATTTAAGACTAATAAAAGAAAATATTTTTTCACTCAACGTGTAATCAAACTCTGGAATTTGTTACCGGGGGATGTAGTAAAGGCTGTTAGTGTAGCTGGGTTTAAAAAGGTTTGGACAAGTTCCTGGAGGAAAGGTCCATAAACCCTTATTAAGAAGGGACCCAGGATATCAATGCTTGAACCAATACAAGCATTGTGGAACCTGTGTCCCTTGGGGAAACTGCTAGGTACGTATGACCTAGATTGGCCACTGTTGGAAACAGAATACTGGGCTTGATGGACCTTGGTCTGACCCAGTATGGCATATCTTATATTCTTATGTTCTTATGCATGAGATACATCTGCATACCATGGGGGTGGTGCACAGAAATGCAGCACAGCTATATTTATTAGAGGCAGCATGGAACCTGAATGGTGTTTGGCCCTCCAGGACTGCATTTGGGAGACTCTGCTCTAGGTAATGCACATGCTTATGGTTTCTGTGCTCTGTAGGGTAAAATGTAGGTGTTTTGGGCATGTTTACGTCATCTGAAATAAAGGTTCTGTCTGTATTAGCACGTTTCAGTAGAGGGTAAAATAGGGGGTTTGGGCTGGCAGGAACCACAGCTGGGACTTGAACTTGTGACCCTCTGTTTCTGAGCACACTGGCTGTGTGTACTGCATCACCGTGTTGCCATGGAGACAGTGCATTCCCTGTGGATACCATGACTGTTCATCAGACAGGGCCTGTCTGTTGCAGTGCATGGCACCCACCTACACAGGACTAGGCCACGGTCTGCTCTGGGCAGCTACCACTGCCCCCTCCACCACCAGTACCCCTCTGCCACCCTGCAGACATGCCCTTCTACTGGTGGTGCTGGTGGAGCGCAGTCTCAGGCCATCCAGTGTGTGGGTAGGCGGCTGCCTATGGTGCGGGTTCTGCGGTAGGGGTGCCTGCATAGCTGTCCACGCTTCTCCCCAGCACTGCCTGCCAATGTTCTGTGCCCTTGGGGGTACCTGCTGGGTACTATCCCCTGTGACACTGTGGGAAGCACACTCGTACCCATGTTGGGCCCTCATCAGTTGCTGTCTGGCTGCACTACTGTTTCAGCATTCCTATGGACCACCTAGGCATCACCCTAGTCCGCACTGTGACCCAGTTGCACTACAGCATGTGCCGCCTGCAGCCCTCTTTGTCCCCTTTTCAAGTATCTGTCCAGTTGCCCGTTCCGACATGCCCACCCTGCTGTTGTGGAACATGTGCACGGCATAGGAAACCTGCCCAATGGAGAGGAAAATACCTGCTCAACGCAGTTTCACTGTGGGCTCATTCACCTTGTATGGGGACGGAGCATAGACCCTTCAAAAATTCATATCTTTTTTTTTTTTAGCTTTCTCAGGGGGGGGGATTGATGTTTCCCATTAATATCACTATTACCCAGCTTGGTTATGTTTTTTTTCAATTTTGTTCAGGTCATTTTCACTGTTTATTTGCCCTTTTGTTCCGTGCACATGTATCACACTTATCACTTTTTGTAGGTTTCCCTGGTTCTGCTGTTCATTGCTGACGGAAATGGTTTCTTTTCCCTTTAAATCAGCTCTAACACCAGGGTTTCAAGCTGTTCTGCAGGGTTTCACTGGCGTTAGTTTTCAGCCTCGAATTTCACAGCGTTAGTGTGCAGGGAGCCTCTCCCTTCCCACTCTCTGCCCATTGACCCTCTCTCTCCGCCCCTGGGGAGCCTTACTCCACCCTCCGGGAGCCTTTCCCCGCCTTCAGCGCTCGTTTGCACTGCTGCATGCGTTATCGCGTGCTAAGGTACCTCTGTGCCCGATAAAGCGCCAATATTGCGCGATAAGGTACCTTATCGCGCGATAACGTGTCAGAGCGCACATTAAGACGGTTTAGTAAACATACCCCTTAGTCTCCAATGTATTTCCTTATCTTTCCCCTAGATGTGCCCTTGTCCTCAGCTGTTGTACTGTCTTGATTAGATTGTAAACTCTGCTGAGCAGGGACTATCACTTACTTGTGTGTGTACAGCGCTGCATACGCCTTGTAGCACTATACAAATGATCAGTAGTAGTAGTAGTAGTAATTCTCTGGTGAGATCTCAGAGTACTGTGCCGTTCTAGAGACTGCACTTTCAAAAACATGAAAACCAGTTTAAAGGGCAGCAACTAAAATGGAGGATGATTTTTGTCAGAAAGCGTAAGGGGGCAGATTTTTTTTTTTAAGTTTATTGAATTTCCATATTTTTACATATAGAAAACAGTCAAGCAATATGAAGAATAGAACATAAATAAGCAAAATTAATAAGATGGCCAACACTCGCAGCCATCCTATACATATCACATAAACCATACAAGCCCACATGATGAGAGCGTGTAAACAAAAAATAAAATACCTTGAATAAACACATTAAGCATCAGCAGAGTGATAAATTAACTTATACCCTATATTTATACTAAGGGGCATGTTTACTAAAAACCGCTAATTTGCGCGCCGCAAAATAGCGCACTAAAAGCGGTACTTAAGAGCGCTTAAACGCCCCGCAATCGTGCGTGTCACCCCCGCACAGGTGCGCGGCACAATAACGGGCCCCGCACAAGTACGGGCCCGCAAATGTCCGATAGAGGCGTGGAACGCTAACGGAGGGCGGAGGAAGGTTCCTGAGGGGCGGAGAGACGGGTTTAATGGGCGGGGAAGGGGAGGGGAGAGGCTCCCCGCACATTATCGGGGCCGAATCCCAAAGCAAAACTACCGCGAGTGAAACACTCGCGGTAGAGGGCATTTAATGGGAAGAGAAACCATTTACGTCAGCAATGTACAGCAAAACTGGGGAATCCTGCAAAACGTGAGCAGTGTGATACATGTGCACAGCACAAAAGTGAAAATAAAAATAGAAAGTGACCACAACAAAAATATCACAAATAGTAATGCAGCTGGGGAACAGTTATAGTAATGGGCAAATATAGAAAACACACCCAGGAAAGCTCCAGAAAGAAGAAATGAATATTGGAAGGGTCTACGGAGCGGAGACTCATCCAAAACAAATGTCCTTTTTGGAGCTTTCCTGTGAGTGTTTGCTATGGTTGCCCATTAATATCACTTTTGCCCAGCGTGGTGATATATTGTCCCCCAGTGTCTGTGGTCATTTCCGGGGTTTATGTGCACGTTTGTCACCAGACAGAGTGCATGTGCCCACAGTAAAAATGCGTAGAGCAGGGTTTGTGACTCCATCCTGCCAGGTATACTACCTCCAGGGGCTGCATTATCTCTGTGGCCATAGTGTGGTGCAGCGGACAGAGCCAGTACCTCTAGGACCAGAGGTTCAAATCCCAGCTGGGGCACATGCCAGCCCAGCCCCCATATTTTACCCACCACTAAACAAAGATAGCGCAGACACCCCTGTATTGCAGGGAACATAAGCATGGGGAAAACACCCATATTTTACACAACACTGCAAAAACACAACAACAATGGGAATTACCTACAGCCAAATCCCCCAAATGCAGTCCCGTACTGCCACATTGCAATCTGGTCATCTGCTGTTTCTGAGAGAAGCTCATGCCAGCATGTTGGTGGACGAGTACATGTGGTGCAGGGGGCAGTGGCTGCTAGCCACAGAAGACAGAGGCCTAGCCATTTGCAGGCTGGCACAGTCCACTGCAACAGACAGGCCCTGCCGGATCCACAGTCATGGACGTTCCAGGGAAACCAGCCAATCTGTGGCTACATGGTGGTGCAGTGCACACAGACAGTGCATGCAAGAACAGAAGGTCACAGGTTCAAAGCCCAGCTGGGGCTTCCGCCAATCCTAGCCACATATTATTCCCACACCTACACAGTGATAGTAAGGACACACCTTTCATGTCGAGGACATATGCAATGGTAATATGTCTGTCTTTTACCCCACTGAGCACAGACACCATGAACAGACTCTCCCAAATGCATTCCTGGTGTGCCACACACCAGTCAGGTTCCATGCTGCCACTCATACAAATGCCTGTGCTGTATATCTATGCACCAGCCCCATGGCATGTAGCTCATGCATATTCATGAGGGACAGCAGGAAAGCACGAACAGTGTGATGCAGACCTGGATTGGGGTTGGGAATCTCTGCCGTAAAGCAGCAGCCAACAGGGGCAGACACACCCACACCCACACCCACAGGCCCCATTGGCCAATGTCTCCTGGAGAGGCAGAACAGTGGACCCTGCGTGCATCTCCCAATACTAGCACCTGCATACCTTATTTATTTATTTTATTTAGCAAGCATTTGTAGCCCGCTCCTTCCAGCGATCAGAAGCGGGTAGGATTACTATTGTGAAACTGCCGAATCAAGGCAGGTACAAATTTTGTTTACATACAGATTGTCAGAAAAGCACATCATACAGAGTTAACACTTCTTAGCTATGGGGGAGTTCATTTACATATATACATAAATACATATATACAGGATAATCTTCTTGGACACAGTGGTCAGGGGCTGCTCCATCTGTGGGTTTAGTTCAGGTTGAAATGTGATTGGAAAATGTGCGTTTTGAGTTTCTTTCTGAAGTCTAGAAGGTCATTGCTAGCTCGTAGTTCTGGTGGGAGTTGGTTCCACAGTGTTGGCGCCGCATATGAGAAAGCCCTGTGGCTGGTGTTAGCTTTGGCAGATCTTATATCTGTTGGAGTGTGAAGGATGTTGGAATTGTGGGTTCTTCTGTTTCGGGTAGGAGGTTGCAATCTTACTAGGTTGTTGAGGAAGGAAGGTGCTAAGTTGTGGATGAGTTTGAAGGTGGTTGTTAGTATTTTGTATTTTGTGCGAGCTGTTATGGGTAGCCAGTGTAATTGAATTAGTACTGGTGTGATGTGGTCACTTAGATTTTTCTTCATTATGACCCTGGCAGCTACATTTTGTGCCATTTGTAATATGTTTAGGGTTTTTTTAGGTAAACCTTGTAGGATGGCGTTGCAGTAGTCAAAATGTGGCATGATGAGTGCTTGGACCACTGTTCTGAAGTCTTGGTGATCAATAATATTCCGAATGGGTTGGAGCACTCTAAGCTTGTGGAAAACTGCTCTGTTGGTCTTTCGGAGGTGTTTTTCCATCTTTAGGTCACAGTCAAATGTGACTCCTAGATACTTTATTTCTTTTTTTGTTTGGTAAGTGTTGTTACATAGTGTTATTGATGTGGGAGGGTCAAAATTCGGTTCTTTGGAGATATACATTACTTCAGTTTTTTTGTGATTAATTGACATACTACTTTGTTGTAACCAGTCTTGCATCTCTCCGATACATGTCTCCAGTGGGTTGTAGTCTGGGTTTTTAGTGTCTAGTTGTGTGTATAGCATGATATCATCGGCATAGATGTGGTAATTAATTTCGTGCCATGAGAAAATTTTGCATAGTGGCTGCATATATATGTTAAACAGAAGTGCTGAGAGAGCAGAGCCTTGGGGGATTCCCTGTGTTTGTGAGAAAGATTCTGCTTTTTCTCCGTTGAATTGAACCTGTTGTGTTCGATTTGAGATGTAGGATGAGAACCATTTTAGTGGGGTTCCTGTTATTCCTATTGATTTTATCCTATTTATGAGGGTCCCATGATTAACTGTATCAAAGGCAGCTGAGATGTCAATGAATACAAGAATGTACATTTTCTTTTTGTTTTCAAGGCCCTTTAGGAGGTTGTTAAGTAGAACTAGTAACAGGGTTTCAACTCCATGATGTTGCCTGAAGCCATATTGATGTTCATCAAGAGGAGCACTGTCAGTCAGATGGTCTTGGAGTTGTAGAAGGACCGTTTTTTCTATGATCTTTGCCAGGAATGAGATACTTGATATGGGGCGGTAGGAGGCTGGGTCTTCTCCGTTGAGTGTAGTGTTTTTTAGGATCGGTCTAATGACTGATTTCTTTAGTTCTGAGGGCATGATTCCTTGTTGTAGGGATAGGTTAACTATGTGTGCTATGTGAGGTGCTATGTCTTGTTTCACTGCCTTGATCCAGGATGCAGGACAGGGATCTAGTGGGGAGGTGGTGCTTTTCAGGCTTGTGACAATGGCTGTGATTTGCTTGGTTCCTATTTTGTGGAAGTGCTCCCATAACTGGTTTTGCGTTGTGTTGTTCTCACTTCTGATTTGCGGTGTTGGTGGGGGGGGGGGTGGAGGACCAGGGGCCGTCAGTTTGGTTGCGTAGTGGTTTGCCAGTGTTTGGACCTTGATGGATTTGTTGAGGTTGGCATTTTGGTCGGTTTTGGTTAGTGATTTGACTAGTTCAAATAACTCTCGTGGGCGATTGATTGCCTTGTTTAGGATGTTGGTGTGATGTAATTTTTTTGCATTGTTCACGTTGTCTTTGTATTTTGCGAGATGGGCCATGTATTTAGTTTTGAGATCGGAGGATTTGGTTTGTCTCCATTTTCTCTCTATTTTACCGAGCTCCCTTTTTGATTTTATTAGAGTTCCTGTGTACCAAGGTTCCGAGTTGATCTTATGTGGGTTTGATGTGTGTTTCAGAGTTGGGTTAGATGTATTTTGGATGTGTGTGTTCTATCTGTTAGTTAGTTCGTCTAGGTCTGTGGACTCTAGGTTTATGTGGGATGCAATGGTGCTTATGAGGTGTTCCTCGTTGAGTTTGCTGAATTTCCTAATGGGGTTGGTCATTCTCATCTCCTTTGAGTTTTTGGGTTGGCACTGTAGTTTAAGTTTACAGTTGATTTGGTGGTGGTCTGACCATGGTACTTGAGTTATGTTTATTATAGGTGGTTCATTGCTTTGTTGTGGATTTCTGGGTATGAAAATCATATCTAGGATGTTTCCTCTATCGTGTGTGGGGTTGCTTATTATTTGTTGGAAACCCAATTGGTCGATGGCTTCATAGAAGGAGTCCGTGTGGGACGGAGGAATTGATGCTAGGTTCAAATCTCCGAGGATGATCTGGAATTTTTTGCTTTGTGTGGATGTGATGGTTTCTAGTGCTGTGGCTAGTGTTTCGTGCTGTGGTGAGGGAGGTCGATAGATTAGGCAGATGGATAATGCCATGCTCTCGACTTTAAGTAGGTCAAGATCTGGATTTGTGACCGTAGATGTGGTTGTGAGTTGAAGGCTGGTTTTGGCTGCTATAAGGACTCCGCCTCCTCTTCTGTTGATGCGTGGGCAGTTGTATAGTTGGTATCCGGGCTTCTGTATTTGGTTCATTGTTGCAGAGTCTGAGTCAGTGAGCCATGTTTCTGTTATGCATAGGATATCTGGTTGTTCGTCAGTTAGAATGTTGTGGATAATATGCGTTTTATTCCTTATTGACCTAGCATTAATAAGGATAATGTTACATGTGTGATGTTCTTGGTGTGTGGTTCGTGTGAATTGTATTTGAGATCCAATAGTGTTCTTTGCTTTGGTTTTAGGGTGTTTTTGAGATTTGTTCCCTTTGATATGGGTGTGTCGTTGGGGTAATTTACTTGGTGTTTGTGTGGTGGTGATAGGATTTAAGTTGTATTGATGCAGGATGGGTAATGGAGGGGGGGGGTGGAGAAGGTAGATTGGTGTATATAGTAGAGGAATGCAGTATTGTGAGTGTGGGATGGTTCTATATGAAGATGTTAGTATACACATGCACAAAATCAGGAAGGTGTGAGCAGGCTCCATTTTATGTCTGCCAGAAATACTTGGATTTTGGATTCGAGTGGCGCAGTGTGGGGTGAAGTCAAGGCAGCTGGCCTAGAGATGAGTTAGTGTAGGCCGGCAAGATAGTTGTTGGGTACCAACAGTCTAGCAGGGATAGATGGGTTGGGGTACAGCGTTTCTTATTATTTTAACAAAATAGGGATACAGTCCTAACGTTCCTTATCACTCAGTATAAACAGATACAGTATTGTGCGATACAGTCCTATCATTACCTATCATTCAGTATAAACAGATACAGTATTGTGCGATACAGTCTTAAGGTTATTGCAAGAAGGTTATTGGGTTACTGCATTGAAATGTAACAACTTGCTGGTTAGAGATACTTTGTTTCATTTAGCTCTAAATAAACAGTAGTAGCCTTTAGAGTTGGTAGGGGTTTACAATGTAACAGCTGGCTTGAGGAGAACAGGGCTTGTGACAGTGGGGAGTTTACACATTATATATACAGAGGTATGTTGGCTCCTACTTGGGGGGGGGGGGGGTTGGCCAGGGTGTCACAGTGTTCTGTTGCAGAAGGAGGTAGATAAGTCCAGTAGTTGTTTACCTGGGTGATATCGTTGTAGTTGAAAGCTCTTGATGTCGAATTTTGGTCCAGCTATGGGAATCTCGTGGAGCGTGGTGGTCGGGACCGGCGAGCTCAGACCCGGCCTGGGGAGCTTAAGCCGTCAGTCGTTTGATTGTTGCACTTTCGTTTTCTGTCCGTTATCGGAGTTTTGGTCATGTGAGTCAGGCTTCTTGATACTTGCAGCCTTGTTGTGGTTGAGTGGATGATGTTTCAACTGCGCCTAATCTCCACTGCCTAAGGGCCACCGCCAAAGGGCCCTCTGGTGAGGCCCTCAGGCGCGGGCCCGCAAGGCGCGGGCGCGCCCTGTAGGGACGCCGCTTTTATGCGGTTCTGCCTGCGTGCGTGTGAGCCTCCCACTGTCCGGATAGGGCAGGAGTGTGTGGAGGGAGGGCTCCCACTGCCCGGATAGGGCAAGAGTGTGTGGAGGGAGGGCTCCCACTGCCCGGATAGGGCAGGAGTGTGTGGAGGGAAGGCTCCCACTGCCCGGATAGGGCAGGAGTGTGTGGAGGGAGGGCTCCCACTGCCCGGATAGGGCAGGAGTGTGTGGAGGGAGGGCTCCCACTGCCTGGATAGGGCAGGAGTGTGTGGAGGGAGGGCTCCCACTGCCCGGATAGGGCAGGAGTGTGTGGAGGGAGGGCTCCCACTGCCCGGATAGGGCAGGAGTGTGTGGAGGGAAGGCTCCCACTGCCCGGATAGGGCAGGAGTGTGTGGAGGGAGGGCTCCCACTGCCCGGATAGGGCAGGAGTGTGTGGGGGAAAGGCTCCCACTGCCCGGATAGGGCAGGAGCTTCACCAGGGCGGTTGGAGGGCTAGCGATGCTCAGCGGCTCCCACGAAGTAGGGACGCCGCTTTTATGCGGTTCTGCCTGTGTGCGTGTGAGCCTCCCACTGCCCGGATTGGGCAGGAGTGTGTGGAGGGAGGGCTCCCACTGCCCGGATTGGGCAGGAGTGTGTGGAGGGAGGGCTCCCACTGCCCGGATTGGGCAGGAGTGTGTGGAGGGAGGGCTCCCACTGCCCGGATTGGGCAGGAGTGTGTGGAGGGAGGGCTCCCACTGCCCGGATTGGGCAGGAGTGTTGTGGAGGGAGGGCTCCCACTGCCCGGATAGGGCAGGAGTGTGTGGAGGGAAGGCTCCCACTGCCCGGATAGGGCAGGAGTGTGTGGAGGGAGGGCTCCCACTGCCCGGATAGGGCAGGAGTGTGTGGAGGGAAGGCTCCCACTGCCCGGATAGGGCAGGAGTGTGTGGAGGGAGGGCTCCCACTGCCCGGATAGGGCAGGAGTGTGTGGAGGGAGGGCTCCCACTGCCCGGATAGGGCAGGAGTGTGTGGAGGGAAGGCTCCCACTGCCCGGATAGGGCAGGAGTGTGTGGAGGGAGGGCTCCCACTGCCCGGATAGGGCAGGAGTGTGTGGGGGAAAGGCTCCCACTGCCCGGATAGGGCAGGAGCTTCACCAGGGCGGTTGGAGGGCTAGCGATGCTCAGCGGCTCCCACGAAGTAGGGACGCCGCTTTTATGCAGTTCTGCCTGCGTGCGTGTGAGCCTCCCACTGCCCGGATTGGGCAGGAGTGTGTGGAGGGAGGGCTCCCACTGCCCGGATTGGGCAGGAGTGTGTGGAGGGAGGGCTCCCACTGCCCGGATAGGGCAGGAGTGTGTGGAGGGAGGGCTCCACTGCCCGGATAGGGCAGGAGTGTGTGGAGGGAAGGCTCCCACTGCCCGGATAGGGCAGGAGTGTGTGGAGGGAGGGCTCCCACTGCCCGGATAGGGCAGGAGTGTGTGGAGGGAGGGCTCCCACTGCCCGGATAGGGCAGGAGTGTGTGGAGGGAAGGCTCCCACTGCCCGGATAGGGCAGGAGTGCGTGGAGGGAGGGCTCCCACTGCCCGGATAGGGCAGGAGTGTGTGGAGGGAGGGCTCCCACTGCCCGGATAGGGCAGGAGTGTGTGGAGGGAAGGCTCCCACTGCCCGGATAGGGCAGGAGCTTCACATTAGCAATGTCACCCTACACCTGAGGTATATGGTACACAGCTCTGAGACGTTTGCTAGGAGTACTGGCAGATAGATATCCATACGTTACGCACATACTGCTAGTTGACCCCATCAGAACAATCTGTTAGGTGTTTGCGGGGCGTGCTCCAGGACTGGCCTCTGACGGTGTTTACCACCCTGGGGAGTGACCCCCAGCAGTACTGCATACCATATCCATGCCTTGCCGTGCCTAGGACAGGTTTGGTGGCCAAGGCTAATTACCTCCTCAATAGTAGCACCATGCTGGTATAGGTGTGGAAGTGTGTGTCTGTCTATACCAGAGCTACTCAATTCCTTTCCTGGAGGTCTGCAACCCTGCAGGTTTTTGGGATATCCCTAATAATATGCATGAGATATATATGCATTAGAGATAGCCTGCCAACCTGACTGGTTTGTGGCCCTCCAGGGCTGGATTTGGAGACTCCTGCCTTACACCTCTGTCATTTAAGATTGTGAGTGGGCAAGGTACAGATGTTCTAGACATCAAAAGAGTAGATAGAATGTGTCACATTCCTCCTAGATTCTCAACACCACCAAAAAGTTGTCTAATAGACAATATTTTGGTGGTGGTGAGAAGCAAGGAGGAATGTGACAAATTCTAACCTTTTTGATGTCTTGGACATCTGCACCTTGCCCACTTAGAATCTTAAATGACAGAGGTGTAAGGCAGGGGTCTCCAAATCCAGCCCTGGAGGGCCAAAAACCAGTCAGGTTGGCAGGCTATCTCTAATGCATATATATTTCATGCATATCATTAGGGATATCCCAAAAACCTGCAGGGTTGCGGATCTCCAGGACTGGAATTGAGTAGCTCTGGTCTATACAGTGGGTGCTGGCTGCAAGCCCCTTCCACAGCCCACACTGCCAGCACTGTTGCCAGTATTGGCCTGCTAATGTGCATAATGAGTAGCAAGGGACCATGGGTATATCTCAGACAGGGTGGGCTGACCAGGATGCAGCTGCACAGGGCATAGGGCACTGGCAGGGACATGGTAGTGCCTGGCCACCACCTACAGAGACAGGGGGATCACTCTCACCCTGAGTGTGCAGTGATGGCAGCATGGCTAGGCACACCCATAGTGCTGTACTGTGTTTCTCTTGTGTGATATGTATGGGTTTCCTGTTGGGGCCTTTTCACTGATTTATCTGCTTGTGTGTGCTGCCACCCTAGTTGTGGGTGCATGCATTTCCATCAGGACCAACCAGCAGACTGAGCACAGATGGTATGTGTTTTGATGGAGTGCCTTGCAGGGTGCAGTGGCTGATGGCTTGCTGCAGGAGAATATCAGATAGTGGTGGGGTGCATCTATGAATATCCAGGCCTAATGTCTGTCTGATATTGTGTTATGGATGTGTGTGGAGCTGCTTGGACTGCCCTGTGGGGGGTGTCTGCTGCCCCAGCAGGACTGGGGTTGATGGTTGGCTCTGCTGCCATGGGGAGGATAGTGTGGAGATCTGTTGGTGGGAGACCCTGTTTTGTCGTGTGTGTTCCACTAACTGTGGTAGACAGCGATCTCCAAGATGTTTATGCAGCACCTACCCATTTCACAGGCTATTGCTGCTTTGGAGCTCTGGCATGGCTGCATTCAGCCATGCAAGGTGTTGTGCACCTGGTCCTGGGCGCATCATCACACACTCAGGGTGGGCATAGTAACCGCACAATGTGATGGTGTTTAGCTACTCTTTGCCGTTTGTCCACCCACTCAGGACACCCTACCAGGCTGAGGTGCTGTGTGGGTGCACAAGGACACCTCCCCCTACCAGGCCGGGTAGCTTTAGGGGTGCAGTTCCCATCTTGTGTGCATCTGTGGACAGCTGATTTGCATGTGCAGTGCATCATGGGTACGGGTAGCCTAACCCTATCCTGTTTACACAAGCAGACTGTCTGTGATGTGACATGCAGGCTATCTGCAGCCAGGCAGGAGCTTGCTTACAGCTATAGAGGTGTAGCCCAATGGTTACGCCACTGCCTATGCAGCCAGAGGTCATGGGTTCATACCCACAGTGGGGTTCTGTGATAGGGTTTTCCAAAGCATTTTTTACATTTACTGTACATATGTTGATGCCTGCAATAACACCCTCAGCATACTGTACCCATAAGGTGCCTCTGAGGGTGCTTTATTGGGCGCCCTATAGGGCACTTTATGGTTGGCATCCATATAGGGTGCACTATACATTATCCTGTGTCGCAACATACATGCTGCCCTATAGGGGACATTCTATGGTGCCTTGGCGGACGGTGCACTGTAACATGTGCCTTATGGTCCGCCTTATGTTAACATGCTGTGAGAGTGTGTTTGCTAGTAGTTATCACAAAATAGAATTAAAAGGCCTCCTAAATCACTCCACAACATAAAATATACTGCCTCAGCTAGCCTTTTTCAATGGGCATTGTGAGGGATTGAACCGCTGGTCCCTGCACCATTGGTCAGTGTCTGTGCTGTGGCTGTGTTCCTTTGCTTTAGCATCAGCGCGCCACCTTGTGGCCATCAGCGCACCGCATCCTGCTGCTCACAATGAACAGTGCGCCGCATTATGCCGCCCCACAATGAACAGTGCGCCGCCTTATGCCGCCCCAATATGAACAGTGCGCCACCTTATGCCGCCCCAAAATTATTTTGCCTCCTGACACACATTTCCACATTCAAGGTGGTGCCTCAGCCAGCCTTTTTGGGCTGCACACACTGGGGGATTGAACCTGTGGCCCCTGCACCATTGGTTATTGTCTTCACCGTTGTGCTATGGTTCTATTCCTATATGTGCACAGCTGCGCCCCGCTTAGCCTTCCCACGCGCTAATGTGCGCCCCGCACATTAACGCGACACGCACACATACGGTCTTCTTTTTTCCTTTTTCGGCCTGAACCGCCCACTCCTTATATGGCACAGGCACACTACCGCGGCCCCGCACGTTAGGAATGTTTAGTAAACATGCCCCTAACTCGTCACAGAAGGTAGAGATTCATGATTATTTAGAAAAACCAAAAGTTGATCAGGATCCAAAAAGCCATAACTCTTCCCAAGATGGCCTACTACACATCTACATTGGAACTTAAGAAAAAATGAAGCTCCCACTGCCAGTGTGTAATCTTTCAACTCCAAAAACGTCTTACGGCGGATTTGAGTTGTTCCTGACACATCAGGGAAGAGAGTGACCCTTTGCCCACAAAATAAAACATTTTTTTTAGGAAAATATGTTTTCAAAATAGAATTCTTGTCCATCTCAGGTAAAAATGTAACCACCAAAGTAGCACGAGCAGCAATAATATCTGAGGAGGATTCAAGAAAATCAGAAATATCCGTACTCTGAGGAGACACTAACTGGTCAGCAACCCCAACTTCCCCATTAACCACTTTCTTATTTCTAGGAACATAATATATATTTGCAAGCTTAAAAATTTCCGGTTGCTCAAACAACAAAACCTCTTTCAAATACTTATAAAATAAAATAAGTGGGGAAAGATAGTGAGTAATAGGAAAATTTAAAAATCTTAAATTTCTTGCACGCAACAAATAAGAGGAAGATTTAAAGATCTAAACATGGAGGGGGCAGGAAAGGGGAGATAAAATAGAGACATTTAAATACATCCAAAGTATAAATACATGGAAGTCAGACTTTTTTCATTGCAAAAGAGGCTCAGAAATTAGAATAAGGATGAAAGTGAGCAAACTGAGATGTAATCAAAGGAAATATTTCTTTACAGATGGAGTAGTTGACAAGTGGAACAGCCTCCGAGCAGAAGTGGTAGAGACAAGAATGGTATCAGAATTCAAGACAGAAAGGGATTGTAGACAGTGAGCTATTGATATGGATGGGAAAACCAAATATGCCTTCATTTTTCTATAAACAATGCCAAAGGAGGAAAATAACTCAGCAAGAACTGGAATTCTAGGTCCTGGAGGAACATATACAACGCAAGGCAGGGCAGGGTTAAAGTATAGGCAAATGAGGCACTTGCCTAAGGCCCAAATGTTTAGGAAGGCTTTGTCAAATTCACTAATCTGTCAGTTACCAACCAGTATGTGCATGTATGATGTCAGAGAGAAGAGTATGGAGAGGGGAGAGGAGGGGGTAAAATGGAGCTACTGCCAACCATGGAATTTGTTCTATTTATCCTTTGCACGTTGTCGTCCCCTTGGAAGGAGGAAAGTCAGCAAAAGCAGGTAAAACGTGCTATTCCTTGATTCTTGGCTGCTGAAGGAAATCTGGCAGGGCTGATGAAGACGATTATACTAGGGGCCATTGGGATGAGAAGATAATCTTATTATTCTAGATGAGTCAGGCATGGAGGGGTTAAAATAGTAGATGGTTGGGGAGAGAGGAGCCCAGCATGCTTTTTTGCCTTGGTCCACCAAAGGGTTAATCCTACCATGGCTGCAGACAGATCAACAGCAAATGAATATGAACTGTTGTACCTGCATATTAACTGTTGACTGGGTGAATTAGTACCTGGTTATTTCAAAGTTTTAAAGATATATCCCATTTTGGGGTTAGCTCACGGAGCACATGCTCAAAGTGCTTTATCAACATACTGTAGGGATGACATACAGACCACAGCAGGATGTGAGTCACGTGTATTATGCAGTATATGAAAATGACCACATGTTAATCAAGGAGTGACCACAAAATATGAAAGTAGATAAGTATGGGGTATGTTTACTAAATCGCGTTAGTGCAGTTCGCGTTAGGAGCCGCGGTAGTGAAAGAAACCCCAAATAAGGACATGGGCGGTACATCGTTACCACTACCGCGCGTTAGAAAAATTAACGAGCGTTACCGGGCGCCGTGCCGCGTTACTGCGCGTTAATCGTAAGAAGACGTACAGACACAAAGCACTGAAACAGAGCTGTAGCACAATGGTTACGGTACTGACCTCTGTTACAGGCAGCATGGGTTCGAGCCCCCAGTGTGCCTAACGCGAAAGGCTGTCTCAGGCATCATCCTGTACATTACAGAAGGAAAGAGGAGGCATGTTTTTCGTTACGCTGAGTATTGGTGTCAGAAAAACACCCTCGGAGTGTGCCTAGCCACGTACGTTGGTGCGTGCATTGGTAAGTGCGTAGCCGCGCGCGTACATTCGTGCGTGGGTACGTGTGTTTTTACCAGTGTGGGCATCTTATATTACAGACTTTGTAGGGTGTCCCGCACCTATGCATTATGCTAACAGATGTACGTGTGATGGCCTATGGTTTAGCAGAGCCTGTGAGCAGGTGCTGGTGTTTCACAGGGTTGGATTGGGCCAGTCACACCCATGATGCACTGCACATGCAAATCAGCTGTCCACACATACACACCATGGGGAATACACCCCCACAGCACCTCGGCCTGATAGGGGGTACCGACCGTGTGTTGTACTGGCACAGAGTAGCTACACACCGTCACATTGTGCGGGTACTGTGCTCACCCTGAGGGTGCAGTGAGGCGCCCAGCACTAGGTCCACAGCACCGTCCCTGGCTGAAAGAGGCCATGGTGCAGGTCCACAGCAGTGTTATAGTGTGAGAGGTAGTTTCTGCAGAAACACCTTGGACATCTCTGTCTGTATCAGTCAGGTGTAGCCCCCATGGACCCATGCACCACCACCCCCCCTCCCCCAGGGCAGCAAACAGGGTCTCCTATCAAAAGATACAACATCTACCTCCCTGCAAGGTGGACGTAGAGGGGGAACATCAACCCCAGTCCTGCTGAGGGACACACACCCCACAGAGCAGTCAATGCAGCTCTGTACACATCCAGAACACAATAGCAGACAGACATTAGGCCTAGATATGGCATGCTGCACCCCACCACTATCTGATATTCCCCTGGTGCAAGCCATCAGCCACTGCACCCTGCAAGCCACTCCATCACAACACATACCAGCTGCAAATAGTCTGCTAGTGCCCAGTGGAGATGCCTGCACCCAGAACTGGGATGTCAGCATACACAGTTAAATCAGTGACAGGGCCCCAAAAGGCAACCCATATATATCACATGAGAGAAATACTAGATAGCACTATGGGGGTGCCTAGCCATGCTGTGGTCACTGCACAGTCAGGGTGAGAGTGATCTCTCAGCAGCACATACTGAGGTCACCCTGTCTGTGTAGGTGGTGGCCGGCCACTACAATGTGCCTGTCACTGCCCTATGCCCTGTGCAGATGCGCCCTGGCCAGGCCAACCTGTCCGGCCTCTACCCATGGTACCTTGCTCCTCATTATGCACATTGGCAGCCCAATTCTGGCAACATTGCTGGCATTGTGGCCTGTGGAAGGTGTTTGCAGCCACCACACACTGGATAGACAGACAACCACCCCCACACCGATGTCAGCATTGTGCTACTATAGAGGTGGTCAGCAGCCATACACACCACACCAGTCCTGGGCATAGTACAGGCATGGATATGGTACACAAGACTGTTGGGGGGTCACTCCCCAGGGTGGTGAACACTGTCAGAGACCAGACCTGCAGCACACACCGCAGACATCAGAATGATTGTTATGGTGGAGCTCAATGAGCAAAATGTGCTTAACAGAGGAATTGATATCTGCCAGTTCTCATAGCAAACGTTTGATAGCTGTGTACCATATACCCAGGTGTAGGGTGGCATTGCTAAGGTATGCAACTGCTAGTATTGGGAGATACAGGCAGGACCCAATTTCTTGCCTCTCCAGGTGGCACTGGCCAATGGGGCCTGTGGGTGGGTGTGTGGCCCTGTTGGCTGCTGCTTTACGGCAGAGTTCCCCAACTCCAGTCCTGGTGTTCCAAACACTGTTTGGGTTTTCATGCTGTCCCTCATAAATATGCATGAGCTACATCTGCATAACATGGGGGTGGTGCATAGCTATGCAGCACAGGCATCTTTATTGGAGGCAGCATGAAACCGGAATGTTGTGGGGCCCTCCAGGACTACATTTGCGAAACTCTGCTTTACGGTAATGTGCCTGTTTCTGGTGTGGTAAAATATAGGCCATGTGTATGTTCTCTGCAATAAAGGTGTGTCTTTACTATCAATGTTTAGTGGTGGGTAAAGCTATGGGGACTGGGTTGGCAGGACCCCCAGCTGGGATTTGAACCTGTGACCCTCTGGTTTTACAGACACTGGCTGTGTCTGTTGCACCACACTGTAGCCACAGAGACAGTGCAGTCCCTGGAGTTAGTTAAACCGGCCTGACAAGTCAGAAACCCTGCTCTGCAACAGGTTTATTGTGACTTCATTTACCTTGTATGCAGACAACGGTGCACATAAACCTCAGAGAATATCTCACAAAAGGGGCACACACCCATAACCAAGCTGGGCAACAATGATATCATTGGGAAACATTACACAACACTCCCAGGACAATCCATTACAATGAAATGATATTTAAAAGGGTCTGTGACGCGTAGACCCTTCCACACATCATTTCTTTTTTATTTGGTGCTTTCCAGGCAGTGTTGTTCCTTGTTGCCCATTGCTATCACTGTTGCCAAGCTGTATTATGCTTTTTAAAATGTTTCCTGTGGTCATTTTTAACGTTTTATGTGCTATTTTGTTCAGTGCACATGTATCACACTGCTCACGTTTTGTGTGTTTCCCCGGTTTTGTTGTACATTGCTGACGGAAATGGTTTCTCTTCCCTTTAAAAGCCTTTAACGGCAGGTTTTCATTCGCGTTGGAATTGAGCTCAGAATTACAGCGCGTTAGTGAGGGGGAGCCTCTCCACGCCCCCTCTCCGCCCATTGACCCCTTCTCTTCGCCCACTCTCCACCTTCTGCGCTGTTTTAACGCGCCGCGGGGCTTTACGATCGTTAAGCGCGGTTTCCGCGCGTAGTACGATGTTACCGGTCGTTGGCGCGTGTTTACGCGCGTTACACTGCACTTACGGTCGTTAACGTCATACTACGCGCGTTACTCACGTTTAGTAAACATACCCCTATGTGTTTTTTAAAAGCTTGGGGCGGGAGTGCTGAGTATATCACAGTGATGTACTTTGTGACGTTCACCCTTCACGACATGACATCCACTTTCATGTGCCGCTGACGTAACAGCAGCATTCTGATGAGGGTTTCCCACTGGGATGCAAAAATAAACTTCTTAAGGATTTTAGTCAGATTCATAAAATTACTAAGAACATTGGTGAGAGAGGAAAATGCCATATGGATTTCCTTTTATTGCACAATACAAATAACACCATTGAGTGCATCATTCCAAACCAACTGAATTCCGTAAAGATGCAACCCTGCAAATATTATGAAGAGTACGTCCCAATTTCAAAACTAAAAACTTCTGGATGCACTGAGTCAATATCTGAAGACTCATTTTTCAAAAAATTACTAATGGGCCACAAGGTTTCCTCCAAAGATTCACTAAAAATGACTTATGGTACTGACTGCTAGCCCAAGAATCGATTCCACTATCTGTTAAACTGAAAGATTGTCTTTTGTTACTACTTATGATATCCATGTCTTAGGGAGAACTATAGTCTGTAATTCTTTTTTTTATTTTTGCCTGGATAATAATTCAGCTAGTGCTTGGGAATTACTCCAGTATTTTACTGGATTACTTGAGGATTGAACAACATTTGGCTTCTATTTATTGTTCAGTGCATTGATTGAGCAACTATCTTCCTGTTTTCTAGTTCTATTTTATTTATTACTTATATCTTCCTGTTTTCTAGTTCTATTTTATTTATTACTTATATGTCTGGTTGTCCCACAAATAAAAGTGCTTCTTAGGGGATATAAATCCCAGATATGCTCTTAGTGACCAGAAAATGATTCAAAATAGACTAAGGGGTATGTTTACTAAACCACGCAATTGTGCGGGGCGCACTTGAGCATGCGCTAAGGTACCTTAGCGCATGCTAATAGTGCGTTTTTGTGCCCCGCACACGTGCGCGCTGCACTAACGGGCCCGCACAAGTGCGCGGCGCGCTGATGTGTGATAGAGGCGTGGAAAGGCATTCTGAGGGCGGAGGAAAGCTCCCGAGGGGCGGAGGGACGGGGTCAATGGGTGGAGAGTGGGAGGGGAGAACCTCCCCGCACAGGAGCGGGGCCGAAATTCAACTAAAAAAATACCGCGAGTGAAAACCTCGCATTAGAGCCGATTTAAAGGGAAGAGAAACCATTTCTGTCAGCAATGTACAGCAAAACCAGGGAAACCTACAAAACGTGAGCAGTGTGATACATGTGCACAGAACAAAATAGCAAATAAAAATTGAAAATGACCACAACAAAATTCTAATAAATTATAATCCAGCTGGGCAATAGTGATAGTCATGGAAAACATCAAAAATCACTCCCAAGAAAGCCCCAAAAAAGAAATATGAATTTTAGAAGGGTCTACGCTCCATCCCCATACAAGGTGAATGATCCCACAGTGAAATTGTGCAGAGCAGGGTTTATGACTCCTGTGGCCAGGTTTCCTATCTCCAGGGACTGCAATGTCTCTGTGGCCACAATGTGGTGCAATGAACACAGACAGTGTGTTCAGGAACCAAAGATCACCAGTTCAAGTCCCAGCTGGGGCTCCTGCAAACCCAATCCCCAAATTTTACCCACCACTAAACCATGATAGTAAAGACCAACCTTTTATGCAGATAACATAAGCATGGTCCAAACACCTCTATTTTACCCTACAGAGCACAGACACCAGAAACATGCGCATTACCTAGACTACAGTCCCCTCAATGCAGTCCTGGAGGGCCACATATCATTTAGCTGTGATGCTGTCAGCAATATAAGGCCATGTCAGCATGGTGGCAGAGGGGTACCATTGGTGGAGGGGGCAGTGGCTGCTGCCCACAGCAGACGGTGGCCTAGCCCCCTTCACGTGGGTGCAGTGCCCTCCAACAGACAGGCCCTGTCTACAAACAGCCATGGCCTCCCCAGGGAATGTACTGTTTCTGTGCTAAGACGGTGGTGCAGCGGACACAGCCAGTGCCTTTAGGACCAGAAAGTCACAGGTTCAAATCCCAGCTGGGGCTCCTGACAACCCAGTCCCCTTATTTTACCCATGAAGAAATCATGGTAGTAAAGGCTGAACCATTATTGCTGAGACCATACGCATGGGTCAAAAACCTCTATTTTACCCTACACAGCACAAACACCATAGAAATGTGCATTACCTATGGCAGAATCCCCCAAATGCAGTCCAGGAGGGCCATACACCATTCAGGTTCCATGCTGCCTCTAATAAAGATGCCTGTGCTGCATATCTATGCACCACCCCCATGGTATGCAGATGTATCCCATGCATATTCATGAGGGACAGCATGAAAACCCGAACAGTGTTTGGCACACCAGGACTGGAGTTGGGAACCTCTGCCGTAAAGCAGCAGCCAACAGGGCCAGACACACCCACACCCACACCCACAGGCCCCATTGGCTAATGCCTCCTGGAGAGGCAGGACATTGGGCCCTGCGTGCATCTCCCAATACTAGCACTTGCATACCTTAGCAATGCCACCCTACATCTGGGTATATGGTACACACCTATCAAACGTTTCCTATGATTACTGGCAGATAGCAAGTCCTACGTTAAGCACAGTTTGCTCATTGAGCTCCATCATAACAATCTTTCTGATGTCTGCGGTGTGTGCTTCAGGTCTGGTCTCTGACAGTGTTTACCACCCTGGGGAGTGACCCCCAACAGTATTGCATAGCATATCCATGCCTGTACTGTGCCCAGGACTGGTGTGGTGGGCAGGGCTGCTAAACTCCTCTATAGTAGCACAATGCTGGCATAGGTGTGGGAGTGTGTGTCTGTCTATACAGTGTGTGGTGGCTGCAAACACCTTCCACAGCCCACACTGCCAGCACTGTTGCCAGTATTGGCCTGCCAATGTGCATAATGAGGAGCAAGGTACCATGGGTATAGCCTGGACAGGGTGACCTGGCCAGGATGCATCTGCACAGGGCATAGGGCACTGGCTGGGACATTGTAGTGCCCGGCCACCACCTACACAGACAGGGTGACCTTAGTATGTCCTGCTGGGGGATCACTCTCACCCTGACTGTGCAGTGATGACAGCATGGCTAGGCACCCCCATAGTGCTATATAGCATTTCTCTTATGTGATATTTATGGGTTTTCTTTTGGGGCCCAGTCACTGATGTATCTGCTTGTTTATGCTGATATCCCAGTTCTGGGTGCATGCATTTCCACTGGGAACATGCACTATGGACTAGCTAGCAGACTGTTTGCAGCTGGTATGTGTCTTGATGGAGTGGCTTGCAGGGTGCTGTGGCTGAAGGCTTGCTGCAGGAGAATATCTGATAGTGGTGGGGTGCAGCTTAGCATATCCAGGCCTAAAGTCTGTCTGCTATTGTGTTATGGATGTGTACAGGGCTGCATTGACTGCCCTGTGGGGGGCTGGTCCCCTCTACTGCCACCATTGCAGGGAGGTAGAATGTGATATCTGTTGATGAGGGACCCTGTTTGCCACCCTTTGCCCTGGGGGGGTGGGGGGAAAAGCTACACCTGACTGGGACAGAGATATCCAAGGTGCTTCTGCAGAAACTACCTATCTCACAGATTAACACTGCTTTGTAACTCCAGCATGGCCTCTTTCAGCCATGGAAGGTGCTGTGGACCTGGTGCTGGGCGCCTCACCGCACCCTCAGGGTGAGCACAGTACCCGCACAATGTGACGGTGTGTAGCTACTCTGTGCCAGTAAAACACATGGTCAGTACCCCCTACCAGGCCGAGGTGCTGTGGGGGTGCACATGGTCACTTCCCCCTACCAGGCCGAGGTGCTGTTGGGGTGCATTCCCCATCTTGTGTTTATCTGTGGACAGCTGATTTGCATGTGCAGTGCATCATGGGTACGGGTGGGCTAACCCTATCCTGGTGACCACAGCAGACTGTCTGTGTGGTGACATGCACTCCCTCTGCAGCCAGCCAGGTGCTTGTTAGTGGCTATAGGGCTGTAGCACAATGGTTATTTCACTGCCTGTAGAGCCCAAATCATGGGTTCAAACCCACAGTGGGGTTATTTGATGGGGCTGCCCAGAGCATTATCTCTTTTTAATGTACATTATTGCTGCCAGCAAAAACACCCTCATCGTACTGTACCCATAAGGTGCCTCAGAGGGCGCTTTATAGGGCGCCCTATAGGTTACCTTATGGCTACCGTCCATATGAGGTGCACTATACGTTATCCTGTGGAGCAACTTATAGGGTGCCCTATAGGGGACATTTTAGGGTGCCGTGGCAGACAGTGCACTTTATAATGTGCCCTATGGAGTGCCTTATAGGGTGCCTTATGCGGCACCTTCAGTTACGGCACGTGAGGACCTGTTTGCTGGCAGCAATTAATAAAATACAACTAAAGTGCTACAGGAAAAAATACATACATTGCAAAGCTGATGCCACAGCCAGCCTTACATATTAGGCACACTGGGGAGCAAACTCATGACCCCTGTATCAGCAGTCAGTGCCTTACCCATTGTGCTACACTGCTGCTCTTCTTTGCATGTCAGCGCACCTACTTATGCTTTTCATTCCTTAAACTGCACAGTGCTGCCATCAAAAACATTGCTGTGACCTTGCGGTAACTCATACGGCACCCTATAAAGCACCCTATAAGCAACATTCTAGGGTGCCTTGGTGGACAGTGCACTTTAAAATGTGCCTTATGGGGCATCTTATGTTAGCACGCTTTGAGAGTGCGTTTGCTAGTAGTAGTAATTAAAATAAAAAATAAAATGCCTCCTAAAGCAAACTTACCCATAATAGGTAATGCCTCAGCTAGCCTTGTTCATTGGGCACTGTGGGGGATTGAACCCCTGATCCCTGCACCATTGGTCAGTGTCTTAACCATTGTGCTGTGGTTTTGTTCCTGTGCTTGCACATCAGCGTGCTGCCTTATGCTGCCCAATATTAAAATGCCTCCTAAAGCAATAGCATCTCCAGGAACAAGCAGGAATGAGTTTTCACACGTGGGAGACGTCGCCGACGGAGCCCGCACGGGAAAATGCTCCCCAGCATCCAATCATAAAGCCCTTGGGAGCATCCCCCGCTCCTGTGCGGTGGCTTCCGTTTTTCGTTTTCCACGGAGCAGGCAGGACGTCCCTCCTGCCACCGCTGAAAATTTTCCTTTTTTCTGTAGTCGCGGCTTTCCCGCCGACGGTGGCACCTCCGTCCCCCCCCCCTTTTTTCTTTCTTTCTTTTAATTGTTTTCATTTAATTTTCGTCGCCCCCTTCGGGTGCTGAGGACCGGGGCATGGAGCCTTCTTCCCCCCAGCCTCACGGTGGGGACTTAAGTTTCCACGTGGACTCCAATGCCCGGTGCCTCTCCTGTTTGGGTCCTGACCCTTTTTTCCCGGATTCCCCGGGCTACAGTGTCGGGAGAAGACCCTCCCTCTTTCGGGTATCCCTCAACGACGTCTTCGCGCCAAGGGCGCGGTCGTCGGGTTGTCCTTCTCTCCAGGATCAGGTAACCACACAACAGTCTGTTAAGACTAGCCGAGTCTTGAGGGGCGAGTCTCATGCGTGGCATGGCGACGGCTCCGGCCAACCCCTCAAGTCCTCCTTGGCTGATATACCCCGGCGGGAGTCCTCGGGCTCCAAAGCATTTACGGGGTTCCAGGATGTTCCTGAGGTTCGCTCCTCACAGAACATTCCCGAGCCATGCCCGAGTGAGGTACCCGCTTCGAGCGGTGCCGATTCCCCAGCATCGGCGTCAGCGTCGAGTGTTTCACTCTTCGCCAGGGATCGTCAGCCGGTGTCCTCGGCGCCTTCGGGGCCGATCGGCTCGACTGGGTCTGACCTCCCTACATACAAGCCATGTTCGGGCGTGGTAGCCGCTCCGGGCGGTACTGAGCCCCGGGCATCGGCGTCGGTATCGAGCGCTCCGCTCCTCACCGAGGGTCATCGGCTGCTGTCCTCGGCGCCTCCGGGGCCGATCGACTCAGTCCAGCCTGGCGTTCCTTCAGCCCTGCCATGCGCGCAGGCGGTACCCACTTTGGGCGGTACCGGCCCCTCGGCGTCGGTGTCGAGTGTTCCGCTCCTCACCGGGAATTGGCGGCTGCGTTCCTCGGCGCCTCCGGGGCTGACCGACTCGCACCGGTATGGCGTACCTACAGGGGTGGTATCCGCTTTGGGCGGTGCCGACCCGTCGGCGTCGATGTCTAGTGACCCGCTCCCCTCCGGGGATCGCCAGCCGCTGCCCTCGGCACCTCAGGGGCCGATCGACTCGGCACTGTCTGACGGCCCTACGTTTAGGTCATGCGCGGGGGTAGTACCCGCTTTGAGGGCGCGGGTGTCAGTGGTTCTGCCCTGCGCCGGGGATGGTCATCTGGCCTCCCTCCCCTCGGGGCCACTCGCTTCGACCTGCGCCGGGTTGCCGGTATCCCAGCTCTGCGCAAGGGTGGTGCCGGGTTCGAGTGGCGCCGCTCCGCCGGTGACGGCAGGGGCGTCGAGCACGAGGGACCGCCATCGACCTTCCCCGGGGACCTCGGGGTATGTCGGCCAGCACACGGGCGACTCCCCGGCATCGACACGGCTGTCGAGGGCCCCGCCCTTCCCTAGAGAAGGGGCCTCGGGGTCTTCGACCGCTTCAACCCAATCTGGGTCTGCACCGCCCCGCTACGGTACCCCGACGCCGGCGCAGGGGCTTTGCACTCCCCCCCCCTCAAGGACTCATCGTCGGGTGACCGGGGTCCCCTCGGGGACGGGCCGTATGCCCCGGAAAGATTTCTCTCTGGGTCGGACGGGTTCGAGAGGGAGCCCGGCGCCGGGCAGTGCCCGCCGATCGACATCGGCGCCGGCGTCAGATGACCCCCTCTCCTCCGAGCACTGTCCTCAGGGGCCCTTGATGTTCGCGGCACCGGTCACGCGGTTCCAATCCGCGCTCCGGGATCTCCACCACCGGCGCGATCACTCCCGCCGGGGGCCTCGAGGATGGAGTCGATCTCCTCGCTCGGTTCGATGCCCAGCCTGGAGTCGTTGTCCAGCCTTGAAAGCCTGGCCACGGCACGTCTCGGGATTGGCCCCTGTCCTCTCCCGCAGCACAGAGCAGAGACCACTGGCCCTTGCCCTCCGGCGGCCGCGGATTCGCTCCAGTCACGGGGGGAAGCGCTGCCCCCGGGTTCGGGGCCGAGGCCGGTTCCTGTGGCGCCGTCGGTGCCATCGACTTCTTCGATGCCTAGCTTGGAATCAATTCCAGGAGCCGACGACGCCATGTTGACTGCCCCGATCCGGGTCGGTTGGTCCCCTCCTCTGCCCAGCGGGCATCGTCCCGAGCGGCCTCTTAGTGCCCGGGCGACCTCTCCCGCCATAACTGCTCCGGCAGAGCCGCCTTTTCAGGATTTCCTCCTTGACATGGCGGATTTGCTTGCCATTACTATCCCGGATCTGAGCCCAGGCCCTGCGGAACAGGCAGCCGCGATGCTTCCTCTGCATCCCGCCCTGCAGGATCTCCTGCTGGGGGCTTGGCGGTCGCCTTTGAGGGTTCCGGCGCCGCCGACTGCGATGCAGGCTCTGTACCGGGTGCCTCCGTCCCCGGGGTTTCGGCAGCACCAGCTTCCACATCAGTCCATTGTGGTGGAATCGGCGCTGAGGAAGGCCGGAAGCAAGGAGAGGCATGCTTCTCGCCCTCCAGGCCGCGCCTTGAAGACGCTAGATACTCTAGGACATCAAGCCTTCCAAATGTCTATGCTGGCGGCCAGATTTATTTCATATATATTTTATATGAGTCTGTCGCTTCGGGAGGTCACCGAGAGGTTATCTCGGTTATCCACCTTCGTATCTGCAACCAAGGCTTTTGAATATTCCCTGCTTCTTTATCATTGCAGGAATATCTCCGGGTTCCTTTCTCGTGCTTCGCTGGACTCCTTCCGGTCGGTCAGCAGAGCCTCTGCTGTTGCCATTAGAGCACGCCGCACGGCATGGTTGCAGGCGTCCGAGTTGTGTCGACAGGCACAGCACATCCTGGGTAATTCTCCCTGCGACGGAGATCACCTCTTCAATAGCGAAGCCTTACGTCAGGTCGCACAGTGCTTCGCTAACCTTCCCAGAGTTAGCAGCCAGCCTAGGGCCCGGCTTCCCCCCGGTGGTGGTAAATGCCCCTCCAGACCCCCCTTCCCTAGGAAGAGGAAATGTCAGCCCTCCGCCCACCCTCCAGGTGCGCCCAAGCAAGGGACCTCTCACCCCGGGTTGATGTCCCCGGGCCCGCGCCAGGACTCTCATACTAAGCATTTTTAGGCTCAGGTGGGCGGCTGCCTGCTCTTAACCTCCTTACCAGAAGTTTAGACTAGAGCTCTACTCTGGGGCTCGTCCAGTTGGAAAATGTTCGGGGACTTATCTAGGGGTTCAGGTCTTCTCCTCCGTGGGAAAGGGAGACCACCTTACGCCGTGATCGCTCTGGCCCACGGTCATCCTACTTACTCTTCGGTACATCCCCGAACCCCTCTCAGCCAGTATCCTCTTGCTGATTGCTTCCGTACTGGAATTCCCCTCCAGCCGCTATAGTCCCCCTATACTCTCCAGGGACTATACCCTCATGTCCCCCGATTGTGCGGGGGACAATTTCTACGCGCAGGTCCTGGGGACACATTAGGGCCTCCAACCCCTGCGGCATTCTACCGGACTGATGCTATCTCCGTCCCCCGCGCTACCGCGCTCTTAGCTCGTCGATCTGCCCTTGCCCTCTGGGAAAGATCCCTCCCCTGACGGATCTTGCGGCCACCTCTCCAGGTGGACGTTCTGGGGATCGATGGCAGATCCGCCTTACCTGAGTGCTGCTCATGGAGGCAGGCCCCCCGGCGTGCCTGCGTTAGTACCGGAGGGGGCGTCCCCATGTCCACTGGCTTAGATATACTAGATATCACCTGCTTGGCAGGCGCCTTGGGGGATCCCCACAGTACCTGTGTTTACCGCCTTTTTCCCCCTATGGCCGGTACTCACCCCCCTCCAGGGGGTCCGGCCAGTCCGCCTGCCTAATCCCCGTCGGGCCGTGGACTGGTGGCACCCTACTGCTGTGAAGTCAACAGTCCCTTTTCAGTTAGGTCCTCCTCCCGGAGGTCCGGACCCTTGTCTCCCTATCTCTCGCTAGGGCAGACTGTGTACCCCTTCTGCTCCGGGGTACACCTCTACTCTTCTCCGGGATAGGCTCGCTAGTTCGGCCTGTCTTCCACTGTTGGTCCTCTGAGTATGGACTCTACACCTAAGGGAGTGCTCAGCTTGCCGTGAGCCCCCTGGAAGACCTGCCGTCCTTCTCCTGACCCAGCTGACGCCTGGATCCCATGGCCTTCCGGATTTGGAACTTCCTCCCCGCTGCGGTGAAGTTTCCTTGATGACCTCGCTACTGCGTCTACAATGCCTTCATCACAGGACTACTTCTGACAACCCGGTGGGTAAGCAGTACAGGATTCTAAACCATTAATTCAGTAGAAACTTAATGGCCGGTAAGCTCTGCATGGTACTAGGTCATTTACTCATTACATGCTTAATGATTCTCTTCATGCTCCCCTCTGCCTACTCCCATAGCCTGGGGTTTTTTTTGCTGTATCCTAATGGTACCTGTTCTGCACTCTAAAGACTTGCCTCCGTAGTCTTTGGATTCGCTGTTCCTCTATTCAACTCCTGCCCTCCATCCCTCAGGGGATGCCGGAGATTCAGGCTGGACAAATGCCATCCCGTCTGGGCTGCGCTTATGGGATCTCCCCGGGCATCCTAAGCTAGGGAGTCCCCACGTGTGAAGACTCATTCCTGCTTGTTCCTGGAGATAGCACAGTTACTTACCTGTAACAGGTGATCTCCGGAACAGCAGGAATTAGTCTTCACAACCCGCCCACCTCCCCTGGGAGTTGTATCTCTCTTTTTCTCTATTCCTTCCTCTCCTCTCCTGCCAGCTCAGCTATGAAACTCAACTGGGGAGAGGCAGTGGGAAGGGCGGGAAGCCACCGTGCAGGCACGGGGGATGCTCCCAAGGGCTTTCTGATTGGATGCTGGGGAGCATTTTCCCGTGCGGGCTCCGTCGGCGACGTCTCCCATGTGTGAAGACTAATTCCTGCTGTTCCGGAGATCACCTGTTACAGGTAAGTAACTGTGCTACGCCGCCTTATGCCCATCAGTGCGCCGCCTTATGCCGCCCAATATTAAACTGGCTCCTAAAGTAATGCCTCAGCCAGCTGTCTTCATTGGGTACTGTGGGGGATTGACCCCCTGATCCCTGCATCATTGGTCAGTGTCTTAACCATTGTGCTGTGGCTCTGCTCTTCTGCTTGTACATCAGCGCGCCACTTATGCATCCCGCGCAGCTTTCTCATGCGCTAATGTGCGGGGCGCACATGGGCGCCATGCACCTTAGCGCATATTTAAATCCCAGTTTTTCTTTTTCAGAAAGAAACGCCCACTCCTTATATGGCACCCGCACACTAGCGCGGCCCGCACATTACCGGGGTTTTAGTAAACATACCCCTAAATGAGATAGACAAAATATGAGGGTCAAGGAGCATATGGGTTTGGGAGTTTTTCACTTATTTTCATTTGTTGTGCATGTAATTTTAATTGTAAGCTATTCTGCAGTCCTTTTTGACCATAAGCAGGGTTTCAAGAACTGATGAATAAATACATAAAAATACCCCATGCTAACTGGCTCAAAATAAATGTTGGTTACCATAGAGTATTTTCCATTTCCGTATCCCTCAAGCAGCAAGCACATGAGGCCACTGAACTCCAATACCCCTCCTGTGCCTCTTAGAGCCAAGCACTAGGATCCTCTGAGCCCCAATTTCTTCCACCCATACACATTTCCTAATAGTGAGAAAAACTATAAGGAGCTCAAGTTCACTCCTGTAGGAAAAAATTTCAAACCATTTCATAAGAACCGATTGTTATGAGTGAATCTGATAACCATACAAGACAGAGAATCAGAGCATCATAGGATGTATCTCTCATTTGTAACTTCTGATGGACTTCCTCCAATTAGTTTTAAAAGCACTACCTATTTTTTTCATGCATTTAACCAAAATTGAATGAAATAAAATGGAAATTACAAGGAAACATACCTCCCAAAGAAAAATAATATATCTTCAGACCAAAAGAAGAAGCCAAGAACAAAGAAAACAGGAAAATCAGGAATTTAAATAACGGAAGAACTACATAGAAGAGGCTTAAGGCAGCTGGAACATAGCACTCTCTGGAATAGCATTTAACAAAACCCTGGGATCCCTCTTTGGCTTCCACAAAATTTATAATCTGGCTAGGTTCAAAGAAAAGAAAATTATTATCCTCCAAACTAACAATACATTGCCATAAGGCCAAAAATCTGTGTTTCCTGGTTTGAGCATTGCATGAAAGATCCGGAAAAACTCATATACAAGACTGCAAAAAAAGACTCATTTATATATCAACCCAAACCAACCACTACCTCCCATAAAATGACACTCATCCCATTATGTAAATAGTTCATACCCCCTACATAATCTCTTATTTAACTCCAAGTTGTACTCCCTGTTTAATGTAAAACAATTGCCTGTAATTGTGATGTTGTTTGATGTAAACCGCCTTGGATAAAGTTGGTATAGAAAAACCGTTAAATAAATAAATAAATAAGCAAACAAACAAATAAATAAATAAAGGATAAATTTAATACTGTGTCTCAGTCATGTGCAAAAGAAGGCATCAGAATTGTTCTCTCAGTTATTACCTCCAACAAACTTTCTCAAAAGTTAGCTGAATTCATGGCTCCTATCAAATCTCTCTTGCTACCTTCTGATATATCACTTGTACCCCTGATATACAGGGACAAGTAATAAGTTCGAGAAATTAAAAGAAGATTTTCAGGTGACATTTTAAGAATATCCTGCATACATTTTCACACCTTGTCCACAGGAGCTATTAAAGAACACTTGAGGGAAATTCCAAAATCTCATATTACTCCTCCTAGTTTGATTCTCAAGATACTCCATTCTCCACTGTAGCACTTTCCTCTCTTAAACTTGAGCTAAGATCACAGTTTTAAGTTCAGCTTGTCGAACCTTCATCTTATCCAACCTGGCCTCAGGCTGACCTAACAGTTGTTTCTGAGAAAGGAACTCAGTAGAAACCAATTCCAAATCTTCTTTAAATTACCCACCACTAACTCAAGATCTTTTAATGCATTACAGAAGGAGTCCATTGTTATTAAAACCAGCTTAACCAAACACTTGGTTAAGCTTTTAATGGAGATCCTCTGTCCTTCCCTGGGTCAGATACCCCAATAGAAGTGCCTTTGAACTGTCTCACTCTGTACTTCACAGAATAGAACTTGCAGCTAGTTGCTCGTTCGTATTGCTGAACAATTTGCAGCATCTACTGCTCATCCGTTCCATGACTGCACTAATAGCAAAGGCAGTTCCTGGTCACAAGAGGGTTGATCTATCTTGTAGGCTAAGTGATGCTCCTTTGGTGCTCCAGTCAAAGTTTCAGTCCTGACTAACTACTACTACTACTAGTAATCATTTGTATAGCACTACAAGGCATACATAGCACTGTACAGAGATATGTAAGAGTTAGTCCCTTCTCATTAGAGCTTACAATCTTGTCAAGACAGACAACACCACAGCTGGGGACTAGGATATGTCTAGGGGAATGGTAAGGAAACACAGTTGGAGAGCAAATTTGATGAATATGGGACAAATCTTGAGTTATCTGCGTCATCTGTAAGAGTTAATCCTACCTGGAGGGAGCAAGTCAGGATTTTCCTTACTTCTTCTCTATCATAGAGAACAGGTAAGCAGGTGATTAGGCTCCTTCTAGAGAAAACTGCAGAGCTCACATATAAGCATTCTTTTTTTATGCCATCTTGGCCTCCCTCAAAAGCACTCCTATTAATTTCATTCAGCACCCCCTAGTCTTAATACTATTTGAAAGGATAAACAACCATTCACTATTTAAGCTTCATTAAAATGTGGCTTTCACCAAAGATTTAAGGACAAAAACAGGACAACATAGGCTTGCACAACATTTATCTTGATCTTGAGTATAAAGCGGTTAGTGCTCCTATATACCCATTCCATCCCATTCATGATTTTGTATCTCCTCTTAGCTGTCTCTGCTCCAAACTAAAGAGCACCAATCTCTTTAACCTTTATTGATGAACAAGCCATTCTATCCTTATACATTCTCATTACCCTTCTCTTTACCTTTTCTAAATCTGCTATATCTTTTTTGAGATAAAGTGATCAAAACGTCACACCGTACTCATAGATCGATATAGAGGCATTATAATTTTCTTTACTTTATTCTCCATTTCTTTTCAAATAATACCTCCTATTCAATTTTCCTTTTTTGGACAGCTGAGGCACACTGATCTTAGGATTTCAACGTATTGTCCACAATGACACCGAAACATTTTCTTGGGTGGAGACTCCCAGCATGAAACCCAGCATCATGTATCTATAGTTTTGATTACATTTCTCTAGGTACATCACTTTGCTCTTATCTACATTAAATTTCTTCTATGGTCTCCTAATGATCTCCCTGATCTAAGCCCCCTACAAGGAAGTATGCTCCCCTACCAGAGAACCTTCCAATCAAGAATCTCCCTCCTATCCCCCTTCTACCTCAATCAAGCTATGTCCCATAGCAGACCATTGGACACTTTCCCCCAACTCCACGTACAGAAGTGCTCTCTTGTATGCCTATGTAGGGTAGGCATGGTCCCCCTCCACTCATGTCTCTTACTGTACTGGGGTTCAAAATAGTAGATCTGATCTCTAGCAGTAGTCTTGCAGTATTACCACTAAAGATCATTTGTCAAATAAGGACATTTGCTCCTAACACTGCCTTCCTTGAGGAGGTGCCCTAAGAGACACTTCCTTGGTGCGAGAGGATACTGCATCATCTTGAGAGCAGGTTCTAGTTCCAGGATCAATTGCTGCCATAACAAGGTATTTCTCTTCTTCCAGGTGACTGTTCACCTCCAATGGTAGCATAAGGGCTACAGACTTGAAGTGAGACTGTCCTACTATGTCTTGAAGGTCTCCTTTATGGAAATCTTTGTGCACCTCTGCTCCTCCTGGATCACTTTAGCCAGGACCGAAGCAAGGGTATTGGGCAGCATTCCTCCCCCCTCCCCCCCCCCCAATATTTTGATAAACTCAGCAATCAAGTTCATATCATCACCCCCCGCCCCCCCGACTAATTCTGTAAAAAGGAATAACACTGGTCAACAAATTTTACAAAAGTCATGATACTGAAATAAAAATAGTCATTTCTTATCAATTTTTATATGCTGAACATGAATATGACAGTGAAATTGCAAAGTTGGCTCTAGTTTTTTTGTAATCTACAAGAATTAATGTTTACATCACGAAATGCATGTCAATAGTAAATATAATAGGACTTCTGTTAATACCTGTAAAAAAACAAGTCATAGACTACTTCTTAGATTTTTTCGCCTGTCTCTTGTACAGCTATTCGGGAGCTTCTCTAGGGAGTATCCAGCAGTAGTCAGCCAGCATTGTAGTGGATCATTTTCCCTGGTATCTTTCCTCCATCATTGCAATATCCTGGTGAAAACGTTCTCCCTGTCCATCACTAACCATACCACAGTTGTCAGGAAAGTATCGAGATGGGAATCAAGGAAATGGATCTTTAGAGACATATTGCAGCCAAGTTTCTGATACTGAATCAGCATGTCTTCTATTAGTTCCTTGTAGTTTTCTGCCCTAGCATTCCCGAGAAAGTTTGTTGACACTAGGCGAAAAGCATTCCATGCTTGTTTCGCATCACCCTGCAGCAAGTTGTTGAACCGGTCATCTTTGAAGAGCTCTCGAATCTGAGGATCCACAAAAACTTCCTCTTTAATCTTTGCTTCGCTGAGTCGAGGGAATTTTTCATGCAGGTATCGGAAAGCTGGCAAAGTGTGGTCCATGGCTTTCACAAAGTTTTTCAGCAAACCTAGTTTGATGTGAAGGGGTGGTAGCAGGATTTTGTGAGCCTCAACCAGAGCTGGGTGCTGGATATTCTTCTCTCCAACTGTTACATTTTGTCTGCGATTCCATTCCTTCCGCAAGTAGTGCCAATCTCTTGCTCGGCTATCCCACTCACATAAGAAACACATGTATTTTATATATCCCTGCTGCAGTCCCATTAAAAAGGCAACTACCTTTAAGTCACCACAGAGGTGCCAGCTGTAGTTGTTATAGTTAATGGAAGTCAGTAGATGCTTTAAGTTATCGTATGTCTCTTTCATGTGGATGGCATGCGCTGCTGGAATAGATGGAAGACGGTTTCCATTGTTCAAAAGCACAGCCTTCAGACTCAATTTCGAAGAGTCTATAAGTAGTCTCCAGTCTTATGGGTCATGAGTGATTTTTAAGGCATTCATGAGGCTTTCAATATCGGAACAGAATACCAGATTACTTTCCTTTCTGAAGAAAGGCTCCAACTGCTGGTGGCGCTTTCGATATGAAGTAATGTTGACATCTTCTTCTAGAAGATTCCATTGTTGGAGTCTTGATCCTAGCAATTCTGCCTAGTTCTTGGATAAGTCCAAATCACAAACCAGGTCATTTAGTTCTTCCTGTGTTATTCTGTGTGGAGTTGATATGCATCCCAGAGAAAATCTAGGTCACTGCATGCTGACGAACCAGGAGAAGAACAGGTCGGCTCACCCTTGTCCTCATCAGATGAATCAATATTCTGATGGAGGTTCTGGAATAGGAAGTCCCTTACCATGTGGAACTGGTCTCAATGCAGATGGAATGTTTGGGTAGACTATGCTCGGCTTCTTTTGCTTCGTTAATCCGCTGGAAAAAGGAAGAAGCAGGCAGAAGTAACAGTCATTTATGTGGTTGCTTGGCTCTCTCCACACCATGGGGACTGCAAACGGCATTGATGGTCTTTTGCAATTCATCCACTGTGAAAGCTGTGTTGTACATGTAGCGCAGCATATATGTGGGGCCCAAGGCTTGTCTTGGTCACCAATATTGCATCTGAAGTAAAGATGATATGCCTTCTTCAGTTGAGAAGTGATACTTTTCTTCTGGTTGGCAAATGTCACTTCCCCACAAATGTAGCATAAATTGTCAATGGTATTAACGCACTTTCATGGCATTACTGTTCTGTATTGTACCTAAATGGCTAAAATTATATGATTAATAAAAGTTACATGTAACAGTAGCTTAAACTGTCTCGCACACAGTCTGAAATATTTTAAATGCTCAACCTTTCCGACTGCGTATAGTACACTGCTGACGTCAGATGGCTTTAGCAACCGTCTGGCAGTAGTATTGTATTGCATCAGAAAATGATGCAATCAACTCTGGATGATGTGTGCATGCTGGTGTTATGCAATGTGATGCAATATTACATCATTCAAGGCTTATTTGGGTTGTTGTTGATGTCCTACTGGATAAATTTACACGGTGAAACGTCAAAAATGAACTACATGCAATATCTTCAAAACGAGAGCCAATAAAAAATTTTTAATGTTATATTTGTGTTCAGCTCACCAAGATACTACAGATTAGGGCCTTTTAAAGTCAGTAACGATTTCAATGTTGACCAATGTAATTGGAATTGTACTTTTATTGATCTTTGCTTTGTATGTATGCATGTGCTTGCTTTCCCTGCTGGTAAAAAAATTAGAAACATAGAAACATGATGGCAGAAAAAGACAATATGGCCTATCTAATCTGCCCTTTCATAACAACTACTATAGTCATTTTGTTAACTTTAGAGACCTTTTATGTTTGTCCCATGCTTTCTTGAATTCAGATACTGTCCTTGTCTATACTACCTCCATGAGGATCACTTGGTAACATGCCTGCCTGTTGCGAAGGTAGTGGACCTCATGTGCCACCCAGACAAGGTTATAGATAGTGCTGGGGAGGAGCCTGCTGTCTTGGTACATGTTGGTACCAATGACATAGGAAAGTGTGGGAGAGAGGTTCTGGGGGTCAAATTTAGGCATTAAGGTAGGAGTTAAAATCTGTAACTTCCAGAGTAGCATTCTCTGAAATGCTTCCCATTCACGCGCAAGACCCAAAAGGCAGGCAGAGCTCTGGAGTCTCAGTGCCTGGATGAGATTATTGTGCAAAGTATATGACTTTGGATTTGTTAGGAACTGGGCAACATTCTGGGGAAAGATGAACTCCACCTTAACTGGGATGGAACCAGGAACCAATAACGACTCTTTGAGGTATTGTCCCATCTTGGCAAACTTAGGGGTATGTTTACGAAACTGCGTTAATGTCACCCGTGTTAGGTTCTGCGGTAATGGTACAGATTTTTATTTTATTTATTTATTTATTACAATCTTTTATATACCACGCTATTTGATATCAGCGCGGTTCACATACAACAACATCAACAGAATAACAGGCTATTCCGTGTTTACAGCAAACAGGTATATAAACTTGGGTAACATAAGGTTAACTTATTACAAACATGATTATATAAAAGGTATCATGACAACACAAAAGTCCTAGTAATCTTACTGAGAAAGTGGGAGAGGCTAATTGAAGATAAGGTGCCCATATAAAGGCATGGGCGGTGCATCATTACAGCAAGCCATATCAGCTAACACGCGTTACAAGGCGCCTTAGACCAATGCGTGTTATAAGGCGCCTTATAAGGCACCTTACCTATAAGGCACCTTACAAAGGCACCTTATAATGTGCCTTGTAAGGTGCCTTATAATTAAGGTGTCTTATAAGGTACCGTGTAAGGTGCCTTGAAAGGGGCCTCATAAGGCGCTTTGTAAGGCACCCTATAGGGCTCCTTAGGCTAAGTGCCGTATCAGGCACCCCTGGACAAGGCATCTTAGAAGGCACCCTGGGTTATGGAACCATAGGTTAAGGTGGCCTAACAAGGTGACGGTGCCCTAGGTTAGTGTGCCCTAAGGGCTGCAAGGTGCCTCAGGATGACATGCATGACCTGTGAGGCATAGAAACAGATGTAGCCCTAACACTAGATAGAGCACAGAGAAAAGGCAATGAACTGGTGAGTGAAGGAGGGGGAGCTGGGAGCTGCTGGACCTGCCATATCTGTGGGCACCCCATGTGGTTGCCAGTACTGTTGACAAACATGTTGGGTGCAACTGTACCACAGCACAGGGTGTTGGCAATATAAAGTACTAGAAAGACAGTGGGTGGTTGATGATGGGAATACGTGTCCCCCAGTGGAGGCGGAGGTGGCAGGATAGTTACAATGATGAGTGGACAGAGGAGTGGTGATGCCATGCAGATCAGGCACAGGCGACGCAAGCACGATGAAGCGCAATGCAGGAAAGGGTAGCAGTGCAGGACAAGGGGTTGCAGCCTGCACAGGCAGACAGGACTCTACACAGCTAACAGACGCAGATAGATGGACCGAAGGAATGTTGGCAATTGTGGCGAGGGTATTATGGGCTGGCAGCACAGATCTGCAAAAACATGACTGTTAAAGGCATGCAAACTATTTGAGTAGGATAGGCATGAAAAGAGGGAACAATGAGGAATTGAATCCATGAACACTGCTGAGAATGGCATTAGTACTAGCCAGTAGGCTACAGCTTTATGGTATAGCTCATAGTAATGTCTGGGTACAGAAGGACTGCAGGTCACCGCACAAACTGTCTGCTCTGAGTGCCAGGATAGGGTAACCCCACCAGTACCCATGATGCAATGCACATGCTGAATAGCTGTCTACAGTTGATCACCAAATGGGGTCTGCACCTCTCCGGTATTTCAGCTTGGAAAGATGAACTGACAGTGCGTGATACTGGCACAGAGTAGCTACAGACCATGCCATTGTGCAGGTTCTGTGTCCACCCTGAGAGATAGGATGGATACCCAGCACTAGGTCTGCAGTACATGTGATACTACAGATAGGTCCCGTTGTACATCCCCATCACTACCAGTGTGTGACAGGTGTTCCTTGCAATACATCTGAAGGTAATTTTGTGTCCATCTGTAACCTGCAATCACATGTGGCCTTCTGGGACCAGACACCACCCAGATTAGTGTGTACCCCGTGTTAGGAGCTGGCTGACATGGGCACCTGATATCAGGGCAGAGGGGTTTCTAGACTTGCATGAGGTTTGGGTAGCAGTGCCCTTACAGGTCAAAGTGGTATACACTATATACCCCAAAGGGCCAAAATCACTCTTTTTGAAGGTAAGAGACAGGTACCTGAGCCCCAGTGAAGCAACCTCCATCCTGCTGGTATAGGACAGCCCTCCAGAGTTGGTGGGCCAGAGCCATACCTGTGATTGGGGCAGTGACAGACCAGCAGTAATGCTGGAGTTAGGTATGAAAAACCCCAACTGCCTCACACCACCCACTTCCAATCACCAGTAGACAGCACAGTCAGACTGTACCTGCAGCACCTTATAGGTGTTCCAACCATGCACTGCCTAACTGCAGACAGTCCACTAGCCAGTCCATACTTACAGAAAAACTATGTGTACTAAGCTGGTATCTCAGTGATCAGGCCCCAGCACTTAGAACACACAAGTATCACTGGAGGCATAGAGTGATATGTGGGAACTAGACATGCTATGGTCACTGCTCGGACACAGTGAGTGCCCTCCCAACATGCCATGCTGTGGCCACCCTGTCCCTGCAGGCGGTGGTCAGGCACTACAATGTCCCAGCCATTGCCCCACACCCTGTGAAGATGCATCCTGGCCAATCCGCCCTTTCTGGGCCATACCCACAATACCTTGCTCCTCATTATGCACATATTCAGGCTAATGCTGGTAACAGTGGGACATTGTGGGCCCAGGGAGGTGTGGGCAGCCACAGAACAATGGATAGACATACACACACACACACACACACACACACACACACTCCTATTGCAGCATTGTGCAAAGATAGGGGTGGTTGGCAACCCTGCCCACCACACTGATCCTGATCACAGTGCCGACATTAATAAACTGTGCAGAAGGTAGTAGTAGTGCTCTGGTGGTAACTGCAGCTCAGTGCTGGGGCCAACACCCTGAATCTCCATGCAGCTTTGGATTGTGGAGCCTGTGTGAGTGGGTGTTTGTACCCCTGTTTGCCGCTGCTTTGGGCTTTGCACATGTTGCTGTTGTATCTGCACTTTAGGGTAAAATATAGGGACATGCTCTGCAGGAACCACAGCTGGGACTTGAATCTGTGACCCTCTGCTTCTGGACACACTGGCTGGGTGTACTGCACCACACTGTTGCCACAGATGCATGGTAGTCCCTGGAGCTTCCCATACTTTTCCTCGGCCAGACCTTTTATGTTGCACTGCACACCACGTACTGGTACAGGGCATGGCCTAGGTCCACTGCAGGCAGGTGCCACTGCCCCCTCCAGCACGGTCACCCACCTCCCTGCCATGCTGACATGACTATATGCTGTTGGTTCTGGTTGTGCGCAGTCCCAGGCCATCCACTATGTGGGTGGCGGTTGCCTAGGGAGCGGGGTCTAGGGCGGGGGCATACATGGGCATCCTCACATCCCCCCCATCACCGCCTACCAATAGTATGTCCCTTCCAGTTGGGGGAGGGTTGGCTGGGGGGATGTCAGATCAGTGCCCTGGCAACTGTTAGCTAGGGTGGACCAGGTAAATGTAGGTGGATTGTGTTTGGCCTTTGTCAGTTGCTGTCTTGCTGCTTTCCGGTTTCTATGTTCCTATGTTACACCTAGGCGGCCGCCTAGTCCACTCTGTGCCCCAGCTGCCCTTCTACATGTCCTGCCTGCAGCCCCCTATGCCCCATTTGCACCATCGCCATAGTGGCCTTTCATACTTGGGCACTATGCTGTTGCTGCAAATGGAGCACTACTATCACTTTTCTTGGGCTCCCTGCCTATGCTGCACATTGCTGACACTTAAATGGTTTCTCTCTCCTGCAAATGTGCATCTAACGCAGGTTTTCTTTCGCGGTAGGATTCAGCCCTTTAGTTCAGCGTGTTAGTGTGCAGGGAGCCTCTCTCTGCCCACTCCCCGCCCACTTCCCGCCCATTGACCCCTGCTCTCCGCCCTCTCTCCTCCCTCTGCGGTGTGTACCGCACCGCGGAATGCTTCCGCGTGGGTTGTAATGTTACTGCGTGGTAACATTACGTTACTGCGCAGGAACGTTACGCAACATGCGGTAACATTACCTAACGCACGGTCTGTAATGTTACCTCAGTTTAATAAACATACCCCTTAATTTTCCTAAAGTCTAAGACCCTCGCTTTTGAATGGATTTTATCAGGCCTAATCCTAATATTGAACCATATTATCTGGTGATCACTAAATGCGTGATGATGCCCCACTGTAACATCAGAAATGCTTTCCCCATTGGTAAGCACTAAGTCCAGGATGGCTCCATCACATGTGTGTTCTGTTACCAAATGCCTGAATAGTTCTCCCTGTAGAGAATCCAGGATCTCCTTAATTCTAGATGACATCTGGCATATTAAAATCACTTATCAGTAGCACTTCTCCTTTCATGGCAATATTGTGTATGTCTTCTATTAAATCTTCATCTATTTCTGCTCCCTGTGAGGAGGATCTGTATATAACTCCAATGCAAATGGATTAACCTTTCCCTCTTTCTAGTTTATCCCACAGTGCCTCCTCTTTTCCTTTTAAGTTCTGCAATTCTATAGCTTTAATATTATTTTTTACATATAGTGCCACTCCACCTCCCCTTCTTCCTACCCCGTCCTTCCTGAATAAAGTATAGTCCGGTATTATTACATCCCAGTCATGGTTGTCTGTGAACCATGTCTCCGTAACCGCCACTAAATCTAAGTCAGCCTCTTCCATTAAAGCCTCACATCTGGGATCTTATTTCCCATGTTTCTAAAGTTCATGCTCTCCGCCAGTCCTTTACTTCCTGCCCTCCTCCCCTTTCCCCTCCTGCCATCTCTTCCCCCCCTTCTCCTTCCCCTCCTAGTGTTCCTACCCCTGCATTATCTCATGTTTGGTCCTCCTTTACAGCTATCACACCAGTCACTCTTCAAAAACCCTTTCTGTCCCTCCGCAAAACCACTTGTTCAGCCGATCCCATCCCCTCTCATTGGCTCTTAGAGCCCTCCCTATCCCTTTCACCCTATATCCTCTCTCTTTTCAATTCCAGCTTGTCTTCTGGCCTCTTCCCCTCACCCTGGAAGCACGCTATTGTTCGTCCCATACTGAAATTCCATTCTTCTGACCCTTCTGCTCTCTCTAGCTGGCGTCCCATTTCTAACCTTCCTTTTCTCGCTAAATTCCTTGAGAAGCTGGTTTTCCTCCAACTCTCCACTCACCTTGAATCTTCTCTCACTCTCCACCCTCATCAAGCTGGCTTTCGCCCTGGTTACAGCATGGAAACGGTTCTTCTTTCTCTTCTCAATGAACTTCACACTGCTCATGACCACGGTCTTTACACCTTGGCTGTCTCCCTTGATCTTTCTGCAGCGTTTGACCTGGTGGATCACCGCACACTTCTTGCTCGTCTACAGGATGCTGGTCTCTCTGGGGTGGTTCTTCAATGGTTTCATTCTTTTCTTTCCTGTCACTCTTTCTCAGTTGTAACCGGGTCCTCTTCTTCAGCCTCCACTCCTCTTTCCTGTGGTGTGCCCCAAGGGTCTGTTCTTGCCCCTCTACTCTTCAATGTTTTCCTAGCCCCTCTTGCCCTCATAATCCAGCAGTTTGGTATCTCGGCATATTACTATGCCGATGATATCATCTTATTACATCATACCAATTCCCTTATGCCTGATCTTTCCCCTCTTAATCTCTATCTCTCTGCTGTGGCCTCCTGGTTTTCCTCTAATTTTCTTCACGTAAACCCGGCTAAGTCCTTTGCTATTTGGTTCACATTTGGAAGTCCCTCCCCCACTTGTGCTCCCTCTTTTTCCACCAACCCTATTCCTCTTGTTTCCTCTATTCGTTATCTTGGTGTTGTTCTCGATTCTGCACTTTCTTTTAAGGAACATATTTCGTCGGTAGTCCAGCGTTCTTTCCTTTCCCTTAAACAACTTCGGGCTGTGCGTCCTTTTCTTTCCTCCTCTGCCCTGGCCACTCTCCTCCTTTCCTTTGTGATGTCCCGTCTTGACTATTGTAATGTCTCCCTTGCCGGTCTCCCACAGTCACAACTCTCCCGTCTTCAGCGTGTTCAGAATACTGCCGTTCGTCTTCTCACCCATGCTTCCCGCTATGACCATGTCACTCCTCTTCTCCTCCAGCAGCATTGGTTACCCATTCCATTTCGTGTCCAGTATAAAATCCTCACTTTTACACATAGGGTGGTTCGCACCGGTATCCCTCTCTACCTTGCTGATCAGATTCACTTTTGCACCTCTCATCGTCTGCTCCGTTCTATTCACACTAACCGGTTATCCCTCCCCTCTCCTTCACAGGCTCACCTTGAATCTACCCGTTCCTCTGCTTTTTACTTCCTAGGCCCTAAACTCTGGAACTCACTCCCCCCTTCCCTCCGTGCAGAAGAGTCATTCCAGTCTTTTAAAGTGCAACTCAAAACCCATCTTTTTTGTCTGGCGTTTAACCTTCCACCCACAGTCGAGTCTCCTTCTCCTCCCTCCCGCTGATGTGTGTTTTGTCTGTCGTCCTTCTCTGTCCTTTCTCTAGTCTTTCCTATTTTTTAATGGCGTTCCTTTCCTTTCTAGCAGTCTGTATTTTTAAGGTTTTAATTGCTTTTACCCATTGTAAACCGCTCAGATGCCTTTGGCCTTGGGCGGTATATTAAATCTTTTAATAAACATAAACATAAACATTTATACACACCGCTTTACAATTGTTGCCCATATTACCCATTTCTACAGAGGTATTTAATTTTTCACTTACCTGGGGGCTTTCTTCACTTTCCTGGGGGTTCTCTTCACCCATCCCCAATGAATCTAGATTAAATCCTTCTTCAGTAGGTTAGCTAATCTGCTGCTGAAGACACTTCGACCCTTCTTGGACAGATTGACACCATCACTGCCCTGCAGCCCTTGGAACATCATCCCATGGTCCAGAAAATCAAAATGCTGTCAGCACCATCCACACAGCCATGCATTCATCTCCAGGATGCGAGGTTCTCTGCCTCGGCCTATTAAAATATAAGAGGATTGTGAAAATTTTCAAGAGGATCATGATAAATTTGAAGACTGGATATCGACATGGCATATGAAATTTAATGTGAACAAGTCCAAAGTTCTGCATGTGGAAGCCAATTCCAAATCGTGCACGTCCAGCCCACGGGCCCATTCAAATCGAAAACATGTAGGAATAGAATCCGATTCAGCACACACGGGGATAGATCCACCCACAGGATCAGAACCGAGCACATAGACATACACTGCACAACCCGGACACAGCACGACGTTGCAGCACAACACCAACAACGGCTATTTATGTCCCCATGCTCACCGTAATCCGAAAAGATGTACGTCTGTGATCTTGCCCATCTCCGTGACATACCCACAAACAGCCACATCTCCCCTTTAAAACATTGAGCTTCTAAGCTGCTGTGCCCATGAACAGTGCTGTTTTGAGGCAGAATTACAATGAAGGTTGATGATTCAAAAAGGTGGATACAAGTGAGAAAATAGAAACTAGTATATGGCATGCTCAGAACACTACAAAGCAATCTCAGTGCCCTGTAATGTAGCAGAAAAACAGGTAGAGAGTAATATTTCTGACACAAGATGCAGTGTAGCATTACATACAGTGCATGGCAGGTGATTACCTCCCTAGGCATGCATGTTGTGGACATCTCTGGAACATATCTGTACAATGCTAAGAAAAGATATGACCTCAGCAGAACAGGCTCCCCATAGCAAACTGTCCAAACATTTCCCTTTCCCTAAAAAGATGTCTGCGGAATGACAGCAGTCAGCAGTGCAAGAACCATACAGACATGCCCAGAGACGCCATCATTGCTCCCTAAAACTGTGCACATTTGTAGAGACCAATGATGGTATACCTGAGCATGGCGTACTGTATTTTGCACTTTTGCACACCACACCCTCCTTCTGAGGTCCCCTTATTAGTGACAGGGAAATGTTTGCACAGGTATGTGATTGCGGAACAGTGCTGCTCACTCCTGCACATTCTCAATGGCACCTGGTGATGCTGCAGTCATCCTTACGGTCCGGGTACCTAACCAGGCATACCTGTTCCCTCCAAATATGTAGATGAGCAATCCAGATCCCCCTGTGCAGCCCTCCAACCACACACACACATGCAATCTCACTTGCAGGCCCACAGAAACAGATGTCTGCCAAAAGAATTGAAAACACAGGAGAGCTTTCTGGTTAAATTTAGAACCCAGCAGAGAGCTTGTGGTTTAAATTTCATAATAGGTCAGAGCCTAGCAGCAGCAAAGAGCTATAATTTTAATCAAATCAGAATATAGCTTAGCACAAAAGGCAAAAGAGGGTCAGTACTCTTTGAGCAACAAATAAAGTCTTCTAGAGACCTTTACAAAGAGGCCTTCTACCTAGGGGGCAAGAGACCTGTGAAACATTTTCAATAGGTGTTAACACCAGGTGGCAGGTCAAAAGGCCATTTTGAAAGACTCCTTCTATCCAGGCAAGGACTGTTAGTCACCCAGGAAGTTGGTCACAGCTTACCTCAGCAGCACAGGCATAAATAGCGCAACCAGAGCTCTGTGATCCGCAGTCTTGAAGGACTAGAAAAGGGGACTGTTACTTCTGGAGAGAGATCTGCAATTGTGAGTATATACTTCTGAGAATTTTCTGAACGGAATTCTTTCTATTAAAGCTAATTAATCTGTGAACCCACTATTTTTTGTTAAATCGGTCAGGGCCTAGTAGCAGCAGTTTAAGTTTAAATTTAAAACACATAAGAGAACTTTCTGGTTACATTTCATACCCAGTAGAGAGCTTGCAGTTTAAATGTAATAGTCACTCAGGGCCTAGTATCAGCAAAGTACTTTTAGGGGTATGTTTACTAAACCGTCTTAATGTGCGCCCCTCGATAGTGTGCAGGCTGCCATAAAAGGAGTGGGCGTTTCAGTCTTAAAGTAGCAAAATGGGATTATCGCACGATAACACACGCTGCTGCACACATTAACGGGCTAAGCACCGCTAAGCACGTTAACGCGTAGTAATCTTAAGTAGGCACCCAGACATACAAACACAGAAACAGAGGTGTAGTACAATGGTTAATACACTGACTGATGATACAGGGGTCATGAGTTTGATCCCCCCGTGTGCCTAATTCATAAGGCTGGCTGAGGCATCAGCTTTAACATGTAAATATTGTTTCTTGAAGCATTTTATTTGTATTTTAATTACACAGGTACACAAAAAAAAAATTTTTTAAACTGCCTCTAATGTTTCGATTGATTTTTACGTTTTTTGGTGCGCTGAATCCAAATCTGGTAACCAATTTGCTCCATCACGTACAGATTTTTTGCTACATTGGGTTAGCAGTTTGAGGTGAACGTTTCAGATTGAGTGCGATCGAGATAAACGTTTCTTGGATGAATTCTTTATACTAATTGTTTAGTAGTTATTCAAATAAGAATAAAGAAAATTGTAACAAGGCAGCACATAACAATAGAGTAATGTCAACAAAACACACTGTGATGGTAGCAAAATTGTCTGCACTTAAAACAGCCACATACATGTGCACAAACATTGAGCATATAAGAGTGAGGTTAGACACAAAGAAAAGCAAAGAAATGTGCAAAAAATGTTGTACAGGTATGTATGTAAGAATAGAAAACGCAAACCGCACCATTGCAATACATGAAGACAAACACCCAATGGTGTGAAAATAAAATTCTAATAAATGAGATCCGACACTGTGGTAATAACTAGCAAATTTTTATTTCAAAGTTTAGTAAAAACACGATATTTGTCAACACAGTTTAGATTTTAAAGTCATTCTTGGGTCAATCAATCTCCTGGTGGGCCCGTTTCTTCTTCCCCCGAATGCTTCTCTTGGTGCGCTGCTTGGCGTATTTTTCATCTGGGGTTTCCCGCAGCAGCAACCAGCAGAAATCAGCCATCATAGTGGTGTTCCATCTTCCTTGGTACCTTCTCTCTGCGTCCTTGATGTCCTGGTGAAACCTTTCACCTTGTTCTTCACTGTACGCCCCCAAGTTTTCGGGAAAGTAGTTCACATGGGAGTGCAAGAAATGGACTTTCAGGCTCATGTTACAGCCTTGTTCTTTGAAGGCATTGAGCATCCTGGCAACAATATCCTTATAGTTCTCATCCCGCCTGTTCCCCAAGAATTTGAGAACAACATCCTTGAAGGAATCCCAGGCTTCTTTTTCCTTCTCAGACATCGTTTCAGCGAATGCTCCATCTGAAATGAGTTTCCTTATATCAGGGCCAACAAACACTCCTTCCTTTAGCTCTGCTTCAGAAAGTCGGGGGAACTTTGAGCAAAGGTACTGAAAGCACTCACCATCTTTTGGAAGGGACTTGATGAATTGCTTAATGAGACCCAACTTAATGTGGAGAGGTGGTAATAGAATTTTATCACGAGGTACCAAGCTCTCATGAACAACATTTTTCTCACCGGGTCTCAAATACTCCCGAATTGGCCAGTCTTTTTTCCCCCAGTGTAGGTCGCGGGCCCGGCTATCCCACAAGCAAAGGAAGCAGGGATATCTGGTGAAACCGGATTGCTGCCCTAATAGCATGGATAGAATTTTAAAGTCTCCACAAATCATCCACTTATGCTCATCATAACGAATCTTCTGAAGAATCAGGGCCAAATTCTCGTATTTTTCTTGGAGAATAACAGAGTGAGCAATAGGAACTGAAGCGAATGTGTTGCCATTATGAAGAAGAACACCTTTTATGCTGTCTTTTGACGAATCAATGAACAGCCGCCATTCAGCAGGATCATACTTGAGTTTAAACTTTTCCATCACTCCGTATATATCGTTTCAAAATACCAAATCTTCCTCTTTGCTGAAATACTTCAAAAATTGTGTCTCGCGGTTGCGGTACCAATAAAAAGTTGTTCCTGGTGACAATAGATTTTTCTGTTTAAGCCGAGAACCTAGCAGTTGGGCAGCATCTTTTGGGAGTCCTAAATCCCGGACTAAATCATTCAATTCAGCTTGAGAGAAAAGTTCAGGTTTCGGATCTGGTTCAGTTTCAAACTCGGAAGTACTGGACTCATCGGGAAAAGCCATCTGATGAGTCTCATCATGATCAGAACCGTCCACACAAATATGATCCAAAGATTTTGGTGGTTCAGGCACAGGTACTTCGTTGCTATGAGGCATAGGCCTAATTGCTGAGGGAAGGTTGGGGTAACTTATTACGTTCTTATTTTTTTTAAGTTGTATCCCTTCACAATGCAAGAGCAAAAATAGCAGTCACTGCTGTGGTCTCTTTGTTCACGCCACATCATAGGTATTCCGAAACGAAATGCTTGTTTTTTACCTTCATCCATAAGCGTAGATCTTCCTCACATGTCTTGCACACTTTGTGAGGAGCCCACGGTTTGTCTTGATCGCCTAACTTCAAACCGAAATAGGCGAAATATACTTTTTTAATAAATGCAGAAATGTTCCTCTGCCGCTTTTTCATGGTATATTCCCCACAAATAAAACAAAAACTGTCCCGAGAGTTGACGCAACCTCTGGCTCTGTGAGCCATCACAAATACACAGCACTGCAAACTACAACTGTAGTGAACCACTTCGGAATAAAGCTGGATTACGACTGAGCAAACAAAAGGTAATAATGAACTTGCAAGAAACTGAAATTTGACAGGAACGTTCATGTCGCAACCACCGTGTTTGAGCGAGCGAATGAGGCGAGGCGAACAGGAAAGAACATGCGCCAGCGCGAGTACTGGATTTAGCCCCCCGCCTCCCAATTGTCCTGTTAATGTATAAAATGAATACAAAACACTCTAAAATATCATGAGGGAGTGTTTCTAGTTAGTTAACCATTACAACCTCTATTTTGGGCCAAGAAAATAAACTGCAGTCGGCTAAAAAGAAATTATGTGAACATTCCTTATATGGGTAAGAAAACTAATTTTGCAAGAAAACGTGACGTGATGGAACATTTTGGCTATTTTTCCTGGATTCAGCACCCCAAAATCTATAGGAATCAGTTGCAAAACTGGAGGCAGTTTTTTGGTAGTGTACCTGTGTTATTGCTGCCAGCAAACACACCCTCACGTGCCATAACCTACGGTGCCACATAAGGCATCCTATAAGGCACTCCATAGGGCACATTATAAAGTGCACTGTCTGCCACGGCACCCTATAATGTCCCCTATAGAGCACCCTATAAGGCGCTCCATAGGACAACTTATAAGGCACCTTATATGGACTGTAACCATAAGGTGACTCAGAAGGCGCTTTATAGGGCACCCTATAAAGCGCCTTCTGAGGCACCTTATGGTTACAGTACTCTGAGGGTGTTTTTGCTGGCAGCACTAATGTACATTAAAAATTGACAATGCTCCAGATAGCTCTATCAAATAACCCCACTGTGGGTTTGAATCCATGATCGCTGGCTCCACAGGCAGTGAAGTAACCAGTGGGCTACAGCTACTAACAAGCCCCTGGCTGGCTACAGAAGGACTGCATGTCACCACACAAACAGTCTGCTGTGGTTACCAGGATAGGGTTAACCCACCCGTACCCATGATGCACTGCACATGCAAATCAGCAGTCTACAGATGATCACAAGATGGGGTATGCACCCCCACAGCACCTCGGCCTGGTAGGGGGTACTGACCGTGTATGTTACTGGCACAGAGTAGCTACAGACCATCACATTGTGCAGGTACTGTACTCACCCAGAGGGTGAGGTGGGGCACCCAGCACCAGGTCCACAGCACCTTTCATGGCTGAAGTAGGCTATGCTGCAGGTCCCCATAAGTGCTAGTGTGTGTGGTAGGTAGTTCCTGCAGACACATCTGCATTTCTCAGTCATGTCTAGCCCTTATGGGCTATGATGCACCCAAAATAGTGTATATCCTGTGTTGGTACCATGGTCACATGAAGCAGGTGAAGAAGGGGTATTTGGACCCATAGGTGGATTATGTACCACCACCCAACCCACTTTCTGTGGCTCAGGGTGGGAAACAGGATCTCCCACCAACAGAGCCACACTCTACCTCCCTGCAATGGTGGCAGTAGAGAGGACCATCAACCCCAGTCCTGCTGGGGAACAGACACCATACAGGGCAGGCAATGCAGATCTGTACACATCCATAAGGCAAGGCAGACAGAAGGCCTGGAAACGCTCAGCTGCTCCCCACCACTATCTGACATTCTCCAGCAGCAAGCCTCCAGCTGCTGCACCCTGCAAGATGTTCCATCCAGACACATACTAGCTGCAGACAGTCTGCTAGCTAGTCCATAGTGCATGTTTCTGGAGAAGACGCATGCACCCAGAACTGGGATGTCAGCATACACACCAAGCAGATAAGTCAGTGATTGGGCCCCAAAAGGGAACCATAAACATCACATGAGAAAAACACTATATAGCACTATGGGGGAACCTAGCCATGCCATGGTCACTGCTCAGTCAGGGTGAGAGTGACCTCCCAGCAGGACATGCTGTGGCCACCCTGTCTGTGCAGGTGGTTGTCAGGCACTACAATGTCCGAGCCATTGCCCTATGCCCTGTGCAGATGCATCCTGGCCAGGCCACCCTGTCCGGGCTATACCCATGGTACCTTGCTCCTCATTATGCACATTGGCAGGCTTACACTGGCAACAGTATGCGCTGAGAAAGGTGTTGGCAGACACCACACACTGGATAGACAAACACACGCTCCCACACCTATGCCAGCATTGTGCAAATATAGAGGCTCTTGGCAGCCCTGGCCACTGCACCAGTCCTGGGCACAGTGCAGGCATGGCTATGGTACGCAATACTGTTGGGGTCACTACCCAGGGTGGTAAACACTGTTAGACATCAGACCTGAAGCACACTCCACAGACAGCAGAAAGGTTGCTATGATGCAGCTCAATCAGCAAATTGTGCTTAACTTAGGAATTGCTATCTGCCAGTAATCATAGCAACCGTTTGATAGGTGTGTACAATATTCCCAGGTTTAGGGTGGCATTGCTAAGGTATGCAAGTGCTAGTATTGGGAGATGCACGCAGGGCCCAACATCCTGCCTCTCCAGGAGGCTTTGGATAATGGAGCATGTGGGTGAGGGTTTGTCTGCCCCTGTTGGCCGCTGCTCTAGGGCAGAGGTTCCCAACTCCAGTCCTGGTGGGCCAAACACTGTTCGGGTTTTCATGCTGTCCCTAATGAATATGCATGAGATACATCTGCATACCATGGGGGCGGTGCATAGACATGCAGCACAGCCATGTTTATTAGAGGCAGCATGGAACCTGAATGGTGTTTGGCCCTCCAGGACTGCATTTGAGAGACTCTGCTCTAGGTAATGTGCATGTTTATGGTGTCTGTGCTCTGTAGGGTAAAATGTAGGTTTATCGGGCATGTTTCTATTATCTGCAATAAAGGTTCTGTCTGTATTAGCACATTTTAGTAGTGGGTAAAGTATGGGGACTGGGTTGGCAGGAACCACAGCTGGGACTTGAACCTGTGACCTTCTGCTCCTGAACACACTGGCTGTGTTCACTGCACCACCACGTTGCCACAGAGACAGTGTATTCCCTGGAGATACCATGACTGTTTGTCAGACAGAGCCTGTCTGTTGCAGTGCACGGCACCCACCTAAACAGGGCTAGGCCATGGTCTGCTCTGGGCAGCTGCCACTGCCCCGTCCACCACCAGTACCCCTCTGCCACCATGCTGACATGCCCTTCTGCTGGTGGTGCTGGTGCTGCGCAGTCTCAGGCCATCCAGTGTGCAGATAGGCAGCTGCCTATGGTGCGGGTTCTGGGGTAGGGGTGCCTGCATAGCTGTCCATGCTTTCCCCCAGCACCGCCTGCCAATGTTCCGTGCCATTGGGGGTACCTACTGGTACTATTCCCTGTGACACCGTGGGAAGCACACTCTTGCCCATGTTGAGATCCGCTCCATTAGAATGATCACAAGGGGTGAAGATTTTTAAGAAAGTCCTCTAATAAAGTTGTTATCTTTTAAGTACAAGAATTTTTTAAGCACCTGGGTCGCTGATGTTAAATAGAGTATTTTTCAAAAGATAGCAAGTTAAAAGTTAAAAGACAAGAGTGGAAGCTGATTTTTGAGACCTGTAAAGTGCTTTTCAAGCGGTATTCTGACTTGCTTCAGATTCAATATTGAACGATTCATTATAAACTACAATAGTTGCCTGTTCTGACATGCCCACCCTGCTGTTGCGGGACATGTGCATGCCATAGGAAACCTGTCCAGTAACAAGGGAAAGCCCTGATCAGCGTTATTTCACTGTGGGATCATTCACCTTGTATGGGGACAGAGCATAGCCCCTTCCAAAATTGATATCTTTTTTTTGGAGCTTTCTCGGTAGTGTTTTTTGATGTTTCCCATTGATATCACTATTGCCCAGCTAGGTTATGTTTTTTTTCCAGTTTGTTCAGGTCATTTTCAATGTTTATCTGCCCTTTTGTTCTGTGCACATGTATCACACTTATCACCTTTTGTAGGTTTCCCTGGCTTTGCTGTACATTGATGACGGAAATGATTTCTCTTCCCTTTAAATCTACTCTAACGCCAGGGTTTCACTGGCATTAGTTTTCTGCCCCAAAATCCACAGCGTTAGTGTGCAGGGAGCCTCTTCCCTCCCACTCTCCACCCCTGGGGAGCCTTCCTCCGCCCTCAGGGAGCCTTTACTCCGCCTTCAGTGCTCGTTTGCGCCGCTGAGCGCTGCTGAGTGCGTTAGCGCATGATAAGGTACCTTTATCGCATGGTAAAGCGCCATTATCATGCGATAAGGCGCCTTATCGCGTGCTGTGTCAGAGCGCACATTAAGACGGTTTAGTAAACATACCCCCATGTGTCACCTACATAGGATGCTAGAGAATTCTATAGAAGAACCACCTGTCATGATTTATATGGGAACAAACAACATATGAAGTTTCAGTAGAGAAGTTCTTGAAACCAGATTTGGGTTTAGGTAAGCTTTTATTTATTTTCCATTTCCTGTGGGTTGCGTTTCTGTTCAACTGGTAGCCCATTCCATAACCTACATAGATACAGAACTGCATCAATCATTGACCAATCTACTAAACACTTCAGACCTAATTTCGAAAGGCATTTACATAGTTTACAACCCAATAAATCATGTAAATGCCTTAAATCAGGATATTCAACAGCACTTACCAGTTACTGACACTGAATAGCCCCTTCTAACTCTGCTACATGCCCGATACTATCCAATTAGAATAGGGGCATGTTGGGGATGAAGCTATAGCAGCAATTAGTGATAACTGGGCAGCAGCAAAATTGCATGCCACACAGTTGGTGTTCTGCGCCAAAAAGATAGGGGAGGAAAACCCTCACTTATCTTCAAAGCGCAGGAGCTAACCAGGCAACATGCAATATCGCTGCTGCCTAGTTAGCTTCAGCAGCTTCCGGTGTGTGCAACGATTCCCGGATATTCAATGCCATCGCTGCGGCATTGAATATCTGGCTTAGAGATAGATGGGGAGGACTATGCGCTGACGAGGCACATAGCCCTTCGAAAATGAGCCTAGCTCAATATCATGCCTTACTTGTTTGTAAAAAGCTTAAGCAGGGGACAGCTGATGTTTTCCCTGCCTCATTCTCAGAAATGCTGCCCATTCTACATGCTGATCTCCAGAGGTTGGCTGAGCTCTGCAATCTCAATCCATGGATGAGAAGATGGTGCAGGGAATGTGATTTCATATGTGTTAGGAACTAGGGGCGGCTCAAGGCAATCTGCTGTCTAATGCGAGGGATGAGATGGTGTCCCCTCTCCTCCCCCAGAGTCAGGGATTGAACCAAACCAAAAAGCCGATTAGATAATGTGCAGCAAATGCAAGATGTTCGCACACCAAGGAACTAAAAGAAAGAGCGAGAACCACAGCAGTGTACAACTCCAAATTATAATTCATTTGTATTTTGCTGTTATAAATTGTGTTATGGTGGTGGGAGCGTGTGAGGAGAGAAGGTTGACTGTCCACCCTGTGCACCGCGTTGGGAGTCTCCTCAGGCAGCCCAGAGCACCCGGTCCATCTATGCGGCGCCTGGCCCTGACGTCATCCAGGGGGACTTAAAGCTCAGCGGAGTCTCTCAGTTGCTGGGAGCGTGTGAGGAGAGAAGGTTGGCTGTCCACCCTGTTCACCGTGTTGGGAGTCTCCTCAGGTAGCCCGGAGCACCCGGTCCATCTGTGTGGCGCCTGGCCCTGACGTCATCCAGGGGGCCTTAAAGCTTGGCGGAGCCTCTCAGTTGCTGGGAGCGTGTGAGGAGAGAAGGTTGGCTGTCCACCCTGTGCATCGCGTTGGGAGTCTCCTCAGGCAGCCCGGAGCACCTGGTCCATCTGTGCGGCGCCTGGCCCTGACGTCATCCAGGGGGCCTTAAAGCTCGGCGGAGCCTCTCAGTTGCTGGGAGCGTGTGAGGAGAGAAGGTTGGCTGTCCACCCTGTGCACCACGTTGGGAGTCTCCTCAGGCAGCCCAGAGCACCCGGTCCATCTGTGCGGTGCCTGGCCCTGACATCATCCAGGGGGCCTTAAAGCTCGGTGGAGCCTCTCAGTTGCTGGGAGCGTGTGAGGAGAGAAGTTTGGCTGTCCACCCTGTGCATCGCGTTGGGCGTCTCCTCAGTCAGCCCAGAGCACTCGGTCCATCTGTGCGGCACCTGGCCCTGACGTCATCCAGGGGGCCTTAAAAGCACGACCGCTACGCGGTACGCGGTAGCGGTTGCATTCTAAAGGGGTGCGTTATTAAGGGGCTGGTAATGCTCCTTATACGCTCCTTTGGCGCTCGAGGAGCCGGGGAGCTGGTCTTTGGTCTTGTAGGATGGGTAAACGTAGGAAACGTCATCAAAATGTGAGTACTGTGAATCCTACTAAAGTTGTTAAAGTTGCCGGTCCTATGGATAGGCATTTAGTCGCCGTGGGAAATATGGAGGCTAAGGTAGTTGCTCCATCCGAGACTCAGCTCCCCAGTGACAGCTCCTCGATATCTTTGGGGGTTAGTATCTCTTCCCCTTCTGTTGGTAATGGAAAAATCGTCCCAGTTACCTCCTCACCAGTAAAGGAGGTATTGCTGCAGCAGTTGGATTGTTTGCCATCTTTATCCCCTTCTGGGCCCTCTATAGACCCTGGGATTGTTCCTTTACCCCGGGTCTTGAAGGTCCCGGAGGGTTTTGCTTCAGCACACCGGGACGGTTTATCGCCTGTACCTGTGGATTCACAGGAGATCTCCCTCTCGGATGTGTGGCGGGTTCTTTCTAGGATTGAATCTTCACTTAGTTCGGTTGTGTCTCAATTCTCAGATTTTTCAAGGGCCTCTGTGGCAAAATTTGCCCAGCATGACTCTCAGATTGCTGTATTGGACCAAAAATGCCAGAAATTGGAAGCTCAATGTAATGTGTTTCAAAATTCCTCAATGTCTTTCATAAAGGATAGCATTATATTGCATACTCAGCAAGAAATATTAGAAAATAATTTGAGAGCTTCAAATGTGAGATGTTTAAATTTTCCTTACACACGTTTCTTGTCTCCTCAAATTTTATTTGACAAGTATTTGATGGAAATTTTAGGCTATCGCGAAGATATGAAACTGCATGTTACAAAAGTGTTTTACATTCCTCGTAAAGGGACAAATCCAGAGGAGATTTCTTCTGGAGCTGCCCCTGTTGTATCCCAGGATTCTCTGGACGTTTCTGCGTTCATTGAGTCCTCTCGGGATATAATTTCAACACGGGCTACGCTTCTGGTATCATTTGCGTCTGAAGCTGAAAAGAATGCTGTGATACGACTATATTTTATGAATAAAGAGGCTGTTTTCTGCGGGGAGAAAATCAATATGTTTCCAGATGTCTCCAGGAAAACTCAGCTTCGTCGTCGGGGCTTTTTATTGTTAAGGCCCCGCGTCCTAGCTATTGGTGCTACGTTTTTCCTTAAATTCCCTTGCAAATGTTTAGTTACTTTTAAGGGCACCAAGTATGTCTTCCTGGAAACATCTAAATATACAAGGAATACCCTCCAAGAAATATTGAGAAAATACTGGATGAAGGTTTAGACTAATCCGTCCTCTTATCAACACACAAAAAATGAGGCAGAAATGCAGGTCTCAGACTCACACTGGCACCGCTATGGAAAAATCCAAAGCGAAATGCCTTCTCGCATCAACGACCTTTAGCAGTTCTTGCTCAATTAAAAGGATAAGATATATTTTTGGGGGTTTTGTCTTTTTCTTTTCTTTTCAATCCTTCAATCCTTCATCAGAACATTTCTCTAATAATTAACCAAACATATTTAAGCATGTTGTTTGTAGTGTAGACAATGCTTATCTTAATGCTGTTATTGTGGGCCCTAGAACATCCATACACCTATTTGCAAAGCTGAGCAAGTCAAATTATTACAGTACAGATCCCTATGTACAAGTTAACAGAAAGCCTGACGTCAGTCATGCACTCAGAAGACAGATCCTCACCAAGTTCAGAATATAAAGGAAAAATAAAAAATAGGTAGACAAAAATTAAACTAAAACCCTAAGGTGTTGCATTGTTACATGACCTGTTATTGCCTCCCACAGATAGAGCTGCTTTAACTGCAAAAGCCATGTGGTATATGCACTTTTTTGTCCCTTTAGTAAATATACCCCTGACTTTGATTAAGATTATACATTGTGTTAATATTTATCACATGTATTGAATCTCCTAAACGTGAAGCATGCTATGGAAGGCAGGAAAGAGATGACAGACATTTCGGTACCTCCATGGTATAAATACACAGAAGCCAGGTTTTATCCAATTGAAAGGAAGAACTGGAATATGGGGGCATAGGATAAACATGAATAGATATTGGGGTAAGCTAAGGAAATGTTTCTTTATAAAAAGGCTAATGGAGCTATATTTGAATTTAAGAAACCATGGGACAATCGTGGAGATCTCAATGGGAGAGGAAGCGATTATAGAGTTTAGTAATTGTGAGGTATTATAGAGGGAAGACTGGATAGGCCCTATGGTGTTTATATTGTTTCGTACTTTAACAAAAACTAAAGATTTGGCTCTAAAATGAAAGTTTTTTCTCATTTTAAAAATCACCTGAAAGATGAGGCAGGGGGGAAGCTCATTATTTTTTTCAATGTGATTTTTAATTACATTTAGCCCTTCTTCTGTCAATACCTGCAACCTGTCGAGGGGGGGGGGGTTAACTAAAACTTCCGAGATGACACCTCTAGTGAACGACTGACCTTGTGAAAGACGTTTGTTTTATGGAGAACTCTGCATAACTCAGAAGATGGCATTGTATATATGGCGCACTTTGCCGCTGTTAATATTTTTTCGATCATGCGCCTTGTCCCACACAGTCCGTCTGGAATCCTGCAACAGGAGACCAGAGATGAGGTCCACACACAGCTGGACCCAATCAGCACCGCACTCTCTTTAATCGACATCAAACTCACTGCTTTACATTCTCCCCCAGCAGCGCCTCACTCAAGCTTTTCCTGGTACCTCCAGTTCCACCCCTGATGGCAGAACAAGCAATCACGAGTTCAGAACTGGAGCATATGCACAGGGCAGGTGAGCACAGAGAGGGTTCATGTGGCACTCCGGCAGTATGTATTTCTGATTTTGCCGCCTCCGGCCTGCCACTACCTTCCCTCTGCTTTTTTCTCATTTGGACGAGTTTAAGTGGGAAAAAGAGCAGCAGGAAGGCAGTGACAGCCCAGAGGCAGCAAAATCAGAAATAAACACAGCCAGAGTGCCGCCCCCTAGAAACTGCCTCCTGAGGCCACCGCCTCAGTTGTCCTAATGATATAACCGCCCCTGTTAGGAACTCAGCAACATTCTGGGGAAGGGGGAGGTTATTCCAAAAGGATGTCTTCTAAGTTAACCAGGATGGAACCAGGCTGCGCAGCTAATCTTCCGCCAGTCTCGCTACGCTCATGTATAACCCCTCTTCTCAAGTCGCTTCACTGGGTCCCTATTTGTTTCCTTATCTAGTTTAAACTCTCACTGACCTATAAGTACATTCATTCCGCTGCTTCTCACTATCTTTCCTCTCTTATCTCTCCCTATATCTCTCCTCGGGAACTCCACTCTTCTGGTAGATCCCTTCTATCTGTGCCTTTCTCTTCTATTGCCACTTCCAGACTTCGATCTTTCCACCTTGCTGCCCCTTATGTCTGGAACAAACTAATTGAGTCAGTACGTTTGGCTTCATCTCTGACCCTTTTCAAATCCAGGCTAAAAACTCACCTCTTCAAGGCACCTTTTGAATCCTGATCCACTTAGTCTCCTGCTCTCCAACTATGTGTTTCCTTACCATTCCCCTAGAAATATTCTAGTTCCCAGTTGTATTGTCAGTCTTGACTAGATTGTAAGCTCTGATGAGCAGGGATTGTTTCTTACATGTCTGTACAGCACTGCATAAGTCTTGTAATGCTATACAAATGGCTAGTAGTAGTAGTAATAGTAATGTTTATAAAGGAGATAAATCAGCTTTTGGACTAGATTTTGGAGGAAAGCTGACACAAGATTCAGAATATCTTCCAAAGATATGACAAAATGCTGGAGTTAGAATATCCTGTTAGCATTTTCCCTCCTATCCTTCACCCCATTGTCAGCATTTATCATCCTACCCCCCCCCCCCCTGTTTTCCTGCATTAGTCCTCCTGCCCCTCCCCCCCATTGTCCAGCATTTGCCCTCCTGCCCCTCCCCCCGTTGTCCAGCATTATCCTCCTGCCCCCACTGTTGTCCAGCATTTGTCCTCCTGTCCCTCTCCCCATTGTCCAGCATTTGTCTTCTGAACTCCCCTTTGTCCAACATCTGTGCTTCTTTCCCTCCCCCCATTTTCCAGCATTTGCCCTCCTACCCTCGCCCTATTGTCCAGCATTTATTCTCTTGCCTCCCCCTGTTGTCCAGCATTCATCCTCCTGTCCCCGCTTTGTCCAGCATTTGTGCTCCTGCTCCTCCCCTCTTGTCCAGCATTTATCCCCCAGCCTCCCCTGTTGTCCAGCATTTGTCCTCCTGCCTCCTGTTCTTCAGCATTTGCCCTCCTATCCTTTCCCGTTGTAGCAGCAAAGCGCAGACAAACCAATGATACCAGGAGTCTGTTCAGAAGGTCCAAATCATTTATTTGTGCACAAGTCTCAAGCAAGTCAATTTCAAAATGGCTGAGCAAAGTTTTCTAGCATTACAACAACTTTTATAGACTTCTGTTCCATTCTAGGTATAGAAAAACATTTCATTGGTCCCGGTACTCTCCCGTACCTCCCGTACCCCTTCCATTGGTGCCGGTACTGATAAGCTTATCCAATTATGTTCCTTCAGTGGGCATGGCACCTGCTCACCCCCCTGCCAGTCCCAATTACAATGGCCAGTTCATCAACTTGTTACTTTCACACTCTCAAGGCCATAGAGCCAATTTGTGCATGTAGGGGAGCAGGGCTCTGCAACTCATCTGTCAGCAATCCCAATTAAATCCCTTGCAGATGTACTTTTCTTATCAGTAACTTTTAAACATATTTTTCTGTATTTTTCCATCTTTCAGTTCTGCAGTTCTGCTTATCTAAGCTAATTCAACACTTCTACTGAGTTCTATCTTACAATAGCAGCATATTGGGGGATGTGCAATTCCTATGGGCCTCTCCACATGCTTCATTTACAGGTCAAGCTAGTTAGGCCTGCTTGCTTATGTCAGACACTGTGGATCACAGGCCTGCACCTGCCACATTCCCCCCTTTGATTAATCTCACCCTATTACTTAATAAGGTGTGAGAGTTAAATCACCTTTAGAAGAAGAATCACATCATGATTGAAGGATTTTGACTAGGACTGGCTTTATATAGGGCCATTATTTTAGTTGCGGTCTTCCGCTCTACTGTACTATCAATAGCATTATGGATAGAACGCATACAACATGGGATTAAACATGGTAATAAGAAGATAACGACAACAAGAATTAGTACCAATACAATGAAAGTTTTAAATCCTCCCAGCCATGAGAAAAGGTTAGCAAACCAATTAGGAAATTTCAATGAGTGCCAAGTTTGTACTGGCACATAAGCATGTCTTTGCATATCTTTAGCAATTTCTTCAACTACTTGACCTTTATCATCTATCTTTAAACAGCAATTGGTTAAATTCAGTTTACCACATACTCCTCCTTCAGCTGCCAACAAATAATCAAGTGCTAAGCGGTTCTGATATATAGCAGTGCGCATCTGAGTACTTTTGCTAAAAGTGTAAGTGCATGACTAGTTTCATTAGTTATTATTTCAACTACTGCTTGTAAGCGAATAATACGATTAATCATGTAGATTGGGGTTCGATAACCATACATTCCATCATCATTCCAAGTGGCAGGCCCATAATATTCAATGATCCTTTCTGGTGGCCAATCATCACCTTGCCACTTCTCCCACTTGCCTATCTGTAAGGCTTCTCTTTTCTGTCTTAATGCTCTTTTGTGTCGGTGGGTAGTGTAAACAGGGTATCCTAATTGTTCTCCATGTTCAGTGTTTAAAAGAAAGAAAGAAGGTCTGATGGTTCCTAAGACACATGCTCCTCCCCAGTGTGGCGGGAGTTGTGCATATGCTCGGTTTCCACAGATCCAATATAGGCCAGGTGGGGCTTGCCAGGCTTGGACTTTGGCAAGATTAGTCCATAAACCAGCAAGTTCAGGAAATCTGGCTAATGGGTTAGGAGGTTCAGGATGTCTGATTCCTGACCACCATGCCGTCTTTTTGGTCGTGGTATTATAGTACTTCTGGCTAAGACAGACCAGCTGTCCTACCTTTTGGGTGAACTGGGGTCCAGTTCTGGCATAGCAAAGACGTCCAACGATTGAGTGCGCTAACACCCATTCACTAGTAGTCTTGTGTAATTCAGTCTGATTGTAAATCATAGAATAATTCAATTCTTGGGCTTCCCATGGCCACTGGTCTCCCATTTGGGTTCCGCCACAGAAATAGCAATCTGAGATTTTAAGACTAGATACTACTGCTCCAGCTAATTCTAAAAATAAATTCTGAGAAGGATGAGGAATTTCAAACTTATTTACACGCATGGCTTCATAGAAGGTATTATGGATATGATATTTAGATGACTTGTGGGCTTGGGTATTCAATCTGATATACACAATAGTTCCTGGATCTACTGCCCCTCCAGCAATACGCAAACCAAACTTGTATCCTTGTTTCCATGCATGGGGATTGTGTATACGTAAGTGTAAGGGGTTACAAGCATCTTTCTGACATTTATCATTTGTGGTTGGCTTGGTTAAAGTAGCCATTCGTTTGTCTATCTTCTCATCAACTATACCATTATTCCAGGTAGCATAAAAAACACATCCCCAATACGGGCAATAGTAATCTGCTACTGGTGCAGTACTATAGCCTGATCCCGTTTTACCTGTACACTTCCACCACCCTGTGGCACCTTCCGGACACATGTACTTATGGTCATTTCGATACGCTTTCTCCCACGTACCACAGGTGGAATAACTATCTCTGTTAATGACATTACATGCATCAAAATTCAAAACAGCAGGTTTAGTAATGTCCTTAAGTGGTGGCGTAGCAGCTATTATAGGTCCATCTGCATCCTTCCATCGTATTTCCAACGTGTAATACGATGGATTCTGATGCGGATTATAGCATGCTCTAATTTTGCCATGAGTGCAAACATTTAGTTCAGTGGTGTTATAGATACACCGAGTCACTGTTCTCTTGCAGGTATAGTAAGAATGATAAATCAAAGTCTGAGTTACTTTCAATCCAGTTCGAGTAGAAGTAATGCAAGCAGTGCATGGAGGTAAAGCATAAGTCAGTTCAAAACCTCCAAAGAAGGCAACCAAGGCAAAGCAAAAGTAAAGATGCATGTTGGTGTTGATTGGAGTTCTTCTGAATCCTCAGCTTGCTGATCTTGATCACGACGTTCTTTTTCTTCGTCCCGTTTGCTAATAAAGCAATTTAACGGGTGCTGAGTGTTGATTGAAGATCCTCAAGTTGTCCAGCACACCTCAACCAACTTAGCAATTCAGTTGGTTTTGAAGTATGGTTCAATATAGTATCAAAGTAGTGTGCAAAATCACACGCAGATTGGGTTCGTTGAAACAGAACTGTTGCTGCATGGAAAACAGCAATCCTCTTCGAAAGACTTGGCTACTGCAAGGCACTGTGATGAAGTGTCTAAGTTGTTGGTTGCCGTCTCAAAGTAACTCGCAAGGGTGCATCAAGATGCTGCTCTGCTGTCCACTGCTCAGGTTCAGGATCAGCGGCGGGCTTGACTCTGCTGTGGTGGATCCAGGCGTCGATCTCGGCTACCTTTACTGCAGTTGGGGTAGACAGGATGACGGTGTACGGTCCCTTCCAATGGGGTTCCAACGGTGTCTTCTTCCAATCTTTGATCCACACCGAGGTACCAGGCTGATAGGGATGCAAGGGCTCCGTCAAGTTGATAGGCAACTGGTATTGGATCCACGTATGGAGAGTCTGCAGAACAAAACTAAGAGCTAGGAGTTCTTGCTTGTTATTTCTGAACCAATTTGGGCTAGACTTCCTTTAATTCCCTGCACTATTGGTGGGGGTTTACCATACAAAACTTCGAAAGGGGAAAATCCTGTTGATTTTACAGGAGCTGAGCGTATTCTGAGTAAAGCTATGGGGAGCACTTGGGGCCACTTCAAGTGTGTCTCCTGACAAAGCTTAGACATTTGGGCTTTCAAGGTACGATTCATTCGCTCAACTTTCCCTGAACTCTGGGGTCTGTATGCAGTGTGGAGTTTCCATTGTATCTGCAAAGCTTTAGCTAACTGTTGAGTAACTTGGGAGACAAATGAGGGTCCATTGTCTGACCCTATTACTGCTGGAATTCCAAATCTAGGGACAATCTCTCTCATTAACACTTTGGTAACTTCTCGGGCTTTCTCGGTTCTGGTTGGGAAGGCTTCTACCCACCCAGAGAAAGTACAGACTAACACTAATAGGTAATGGTATCCATTGGCTTTTGGCATTTCAGTAAAATCAATTTGGAGGTTGTGCATTTGGGTCACACCTCCTGACTGAACTCGGGGTGCCGTTATAAGGCCTTGCTTGGCATTATTCTTGGCACAAGTTTGACATTGCCGTGCTACTGAAGCTGATATGGTTGTCAATAGAGGGATGTAAAAATGTGGTCTGAGTGCTTTTTCCATAGCACTTTTTCCATAGTGGGTGGCTTCGTGGAAAGCTTTGACAAACGATGGTCCTAACAGTTCAGGAATTACTATTCATCCAGGGGGTTGACTGCCCTCCTCTGGTGGCAGCTCAATCCATCCTTCTTTTAGTACTCCATCTTCTTTGTTACAGTAGTAATCTAATTCTTTGGTGGTATATCGTGGTGTCCACAAATTCAGAGGTACTGGAAACAATGCTGCTTGCATTGGCATAGCTTGTGGTGTAATCTGTCCTGTCATAGCTGCTTGTCGTGCTGAGGCATCTGCGAATCTATTTCCTCGAGCAACTTCTCCTTTTCCTGCTTGATGTCCTCTGCAATGCATGACAGCTACACGTGTTGGGGCCCAAACTGCATCAAGTAACATCAATATCTCGGGACCATACTTGACTGATTTTCCTCCGGATGTGATGAGTCCTCTTTCTTTATAGAGAGCTCCATGGGCATGCAAGGTAGTGAAGGCATATTTGGAATCTGTATATACATTTAGCACGAGTTTTTCTCCTAACAATAATGCTCTGGTAAGTGCTATCAATTCGGCTTTCTGGGCTGATGTGCCTGAGGCTAGAGCTGATGATTCAACTACTTCGTGTTGAGTGACGACTGCATATCCGGCACAGCGTCGTCCATCGAGAATGAGACTGCTCCCATCAACATAATAGATTTGGTCAGGATTGTCTATGGGCACATCTGTCAAGTCGGGTCGACTGGAGAACACCGTTTCCATAACTTCGATACAGTCATGTTCTGGGAGTTCTTCACTGATGGGTATCAAGGTGGCTGGATTCAAGGCATGACTCACTTCTAGTTGTATCTGTGGGTTTTCACATAACATGCTCTGGTACTTCAACATTCGGGAATTGGTGAGCCAATAATTTGCTTTCTGTTCCATAAGGGCAAGGACTGCATGTGGCACAGTGACTCGTATGTTCTGTCCTAGTGTGAGCTTGTCTGCTTCGCTCACTAATAGTGCTGTAGCTGCAACTGCTCTCAGGCATGGTGGCCATCCTTTGGCCACAGGGTCCAATTGTTTCGATAGGTATGCTACAGGTCGCTCCCAATTTCCCAATTTCTGAGTCAACATGCCTAAGGCATTTCCCTGTGCTTCATGTACAAACAAGTGGAAAGGCTTGTGGACATCTGGTAGTCCAAGTGCTGGTGATGACATCAATTCTTCCTTTAACTTCTTGAAGGCTGTATCCTGCTCAAGTCCCCACTCCAGTGGTGACTTTTCTTCTCCTTTTGTGGCTTCATACAATGGTTTGGCAATTTGGGCAAAGTTAGGTATCCAGATTCGGCAATATCCTGCCGCTCCCAGAAAGGCTCTGACTTGCTTTCTGGTTGTTGGAGTTGGAATTCTGCATACTGCTTCTTTTCTTTCTCTGCCCAACCTTCGGCTCCCTTGGGTTATACGAAAACCCAAGTATTTCACTTCTTTTTGGCATAGCTGTGCTTTTGCTCTGGAAACTTTTTATCCAGCTTCATCTAGTAACTGCAAGAGATCTTTGGTGGCTAGTATACATTCACTTTCTGATATGGCAGCTATCAGCAGATCGTCCACGTATTGGAGAAGCACTCTCTTCCCCGGGGTCACTGGATAGCTTGAAAGGTCTTGATTTAGTGCAGCGTTAAAAATGGTAGGCGAATTCTTGAATCCTTGGGGTAATCTTGTCCAGGTGAGTTGGCCCCCTCTTCCAGAGATGGGGTCTTGCCATTCAAATGCAAACAATATTTGACTTACAGGGGCTAATCTTATGCAAAAGAATGCATCTTTTAAATCCAGTACGGTGAAATGGGTAGCTTCAGCAGGTATCAGTCCTAGAAGAGTGTAAGGATTGGGTACAACTGGATGTATAGTTTCAACTGCATCATTTACTCTTCTTAAATCTTGCACTGGGCGGTAATCATCCGTCCCAGGTTTCTTTACTGGCAAAAGTGGAGTGTTCCATGGGGATTGACATACTTTTAGTAGGCCATACTCGAGCAATCTTTGCAAGTGACGATGAATGCCTTCAATTGCAGCTCTTGGGAGAGGGTACTGTTTGACGTGCACTGGTGTAGCACTAGGCTTGAGGGTTACAATTACTGGAGCTATATGCTTGGCTAGGCCTGGGGGACTGCCTTCTGCCCATACTCCAGGTGGTGCATGAATGTTCTTTAAAGTTTGTTCAAAATAAGTATCTTGGATAGAGTCATCAGTGTAATACCTCCATTCTTCTTCTCGGGGAACTGTCAGCAGCATTATTCCTGCTGGTTTGGCTTGGGGATTTACTGTCATTTGCATTTCTCCTTGTTCAGAGAAAGATATTTGTGCTTGAAGCTTGGCTAACATATCTCGTCCCAGTAGTGGCACTGGACATTCGGGCATGTAAAGGAATTGATGAGTTATTTGCTGTCCTCCTAGACTGCATATTCGATTCTGAAGAAAAGATTTTGTAGCTTTGGCACCAGTTGCTCCTATAATGGTGACTGCTTTTGTAGAAAATGGGGCTATCTTCTTGTCTATTACTGAATGTTGTGCTCCAGTATCAACCATAAAGTCCATAACTTGGTCTCCTATTTGTATTCCGACCATAGGCTCCTGGAGACCTAAAGCAAACTTGGAGCCCGGTCTGTCCTAATCCACGTCATTCTCATCATGGATCGTTGTGGCCAATGCTTGAATGGCTCCTCCTCTTTCTCGCTGGAATTGTTCTCGATTGGCTCCTCCGCGGTTTCGGGGATAGCCTCGTCTTTCTTCTCGCCATTGATGATTGCTGTCGTCATCCTGCTGGGCGTCTTCGAGTTGCGGGCACGTATCTCTCCAATGTCCTTCTTCTCTACAGTAGGCGCATTGGTTCACGCCTAGCTTCTGAGTCCGGCCTCCGCCTTGACCCCGCCCTCTTCCTCTGCTCCGTTGACTAGGGACACCTCCCCTTTTCTGTTCAACTATGGCCGCAGCCAAAAAATCAGCTTTCTTCTTCATCTTTCTATCACATTCTCTCTGCCTTTCATTATCACGATTCACATACACTTTATGAGCGACTTCCAGTAACTGTGTTGCATTCATGCCCGCAAACCCTTCTAATTTCTGTAATTTACGTCTAATGTCTGGTTGAGACTGGTTTACAAAAGCAGAATTCACCATGCATAAACTTCCTGGTGCCTCGGGATCATAGGGGGTATACATTCTATATGCTTCAGTTAATCTTTCGTGAAAGTCTGCTAGGCTTTCATCTACACCTTGGATAACTCCTGCAACTTTGGAAAGGTTCATAGCTTTCTGGCCCCCCCTTTTCAGGCCTTGTAAAAAGCCTTGGCGAAAACGGGCTAGGGCTGTGGTTCCTTCTTCTGTATTTGGATCCCAATGGGGGTCTTCATTCGGGAATTCTTTCTGGGCCGCTTCCCGATAATCTATTCTGTCCAATCCCTGTCCTGGAGCTACAGGGTTATCTGCCATCCACTCAATAGCTGCTTTTCTAATTCGTGCTCGCTCCTCTGTCGTAAATAGGGTGGTCAGAAGCTGGCAGCAATCTGGCCAAGTGGGTTGGTGGGTTTCCATAATAGTACTTACTAATTCTGTCAGCTCCTGGGGCTTACTAGTATAGGAGGCATAATGCGACCTCCAATTTAACAAATCAGTTGTAGAGAAAGGGATATACACATAAGTTAAGGGTCCCGCTACCACCTCATCATTATCATTCTTTACGGGCACTCCCGGGACTTGCCGTAAGGGCAACATTTTGGCAGTAGGTGTCTTGTGGGATCTAAGGGTTATTTTCTTAACTATCTTTCCAGGAATCACTTTCTTTTTCTCGGCGGGTTTTACTTTGGGTGTACATTGTGCTGGCCCGCTGGCACTGGCAACCACTTGTACGCTGTCATCCTCGCTTGGGGCATTTTCATTTTCTCCCTCTTCTACCTCTGCTTCTGACTCGCTTTTTATAACATCCTCTTCTTCAGCTAATTCCTCTCTCTCCCCTCCGGGAGGTGGGTCAGGAGTTGGGTCCCGCTCCGGCTGTCTCTGGGGCTCTGGGGCAGGACGCCGGGCTACTCTTATCGGACCTGGGGTTCGAGGCTGTCTGGGAATTATTTCTGGGGAATCAGGATCTACCAGGATGGGCTTCTTCCTGGACTTCTTATCCTGCTCTTTCATTCTGGGCTGTTCCGTTTTCTGTCTAGAATCTGTCTTAGCTAACATTATTCTGCACTGTTCCTCATAACAGCGCTGCGCCCAGGGGGGCGGATCTTCACAAATACTTAACCAGGAATCTATATAGGGGTACTGATCGGGGTGCGCTATCCGCACTCTACGGTGTACTAACTGAATAATTTCTACATTGACCGTTCCCTCTTGGGGCCAGGTGGGGTCTAGATCGGGCCACTCCCTAGTACACAAAATCTGCAAACGGGCTGCTGTCATTTTAATACCATAATCTCCTGAATATCCCTCTTTAAAATGTGCGATCATACATTCTAATGGAGTGTTTCTAGTAGACCCCGCCCCTCCCATTTCGATGTGTGCGCGCAACAACAGACAAAAGGGAAAAGGAGGGCGGACCGTGGGTAAGGGGTCCTCACGGTCCTGGAAACGTATAAGGAGTACAAATAACAAGACAAGACGACAATCGCTTCCCCCTTTTCGCGACCTGAACGCGGTCGCCCGGTCAGGAAATGCACTACTCAGGGGTCCGCCTTCACTTGGTCCGTGCTGCCAGACCTCTCATTCACACTTCAGTCACACAATCATGCTAGCAACGTATCCCAGAATGCATTCGTTTCTATCTATTCTGACTAGTCTTACCAATTTCCCAATTACAAAAAGGATGGGGGTTTCACCCGGCGAATTCCCATGCGGGGTTACTCGGCCCTTCCTTGAGAGGTGATCATGCTCTCTTACCAATTCCCAATATCTCGAGATTACAAATTCCAAATTCCAAGTTCCAATGGCAGTACTGCGCTTTCTATATCTGTCTAGACACCAAATCAAAACTATACTCACCGGATCCGGTCCTCAAACTTCCCAAGCAGGCGCATGAGTTGGACCTCGGACTCCCCTCACTCGGGTTCGAGGCGTTGGCTCCAGCCGGGCCCGGCACCCGCCGAGGTCCGACCAGCTCCCTCCGATACAAGGGACCAGCGGCGCCAGGGAGCAGCCCTCGTCGGAAGGGCGCGATCCCAGCAGGACCAAGCCTATAGAGGCGGAAAGTCGTGGTATATTGCCCTATATACACTTTGATTCCACAACTTCCCGGCCAACGCACCAAGAATATGTAGCAGCAAAGCGCAGACAAACCAATGATACCAGGAGTCTGTTCAGAAGGTCCAAATCATTTATTTGTGCACAAGTCTCAAGCAAGTCAATTTCAAAATGGCTGAGCAAAGTTTTCTAGCATTACAACAACTTTTATAGACTTCTGTTCCATTTTAGGTATAGAAAAACATTTCATTGGTCCCGGTACTCTCCCGTACCTCCCATACCCCTTCCATTGGTGCCGGGTACTGATAAGCTTATCCAATTATGTTCCTTCAGTGGGCATGACACCTGCTCACCCCCCTGCCAGTCCCAATTACAATGGCCAGTTCATCAACTTGTTACTTTCACACTCTCAAGGCCATAGAGCCAATTTGTGCATGTAGGGGAGCAGGGCTCTGCAACTCATCTGTCAGCAATCCCAATTAAATCCCTTGCAGATGTACTTTTCTTATCAGTAACTTTTAAACATATTTTTCTGTATTTTTCCATCTTTCAGTTCTGCAGTTCTGCTTATCTAAGCTAATTCAACACTTCTACTGAGTTCTATCTTACAATAGCAGCATATTGGGGGGATGTGCAATTCCTATGGGCCTCTCCACATGCTTCATTTACAGGTCAAGCTAGTTAGGCCTGCTTGCTTATGTCAGACACTGTGGATCACAGGCCTGCACCTGCCACACCGTCTTGTCCAGCATTTGTCCTCCTGCCCTTGTAGTCCAGCATTTGTCCTCCTGCCCCCTCCATTGTCCAGCATTTATTCTCCTGCCCCCTGTTGCCCAGGATTTGTGCTCCTGACCCCCTTTGTCCTGCATTTTTCCTTCTACCCTTCCCCCTCTGTCCAGCATTTGCTCTCTTGCCCCTCCCCCTATTGTCAGGATTTGTTTCCCTGCCCCTCCCCCCAATGTCCAGTATTTGTCCTCCTGTCCCCCCTTTTATCCAACATTTGTCCTCCTACAGTCCCCCCGTTGTTCAGCATTTATCCTCCTGCCCCCTGTTTTCGAGCACTTGTCCTCCTCCTCCCCCATGCACAGCATTTGTCCTTTTGTCCCTCCACCTGTTGTCAATCATTTATCCTCCTGCCCCCAATATTGTCCAGCATTTGTCCTCCTGCATCCCTATTGTCCAAGATTTGTCCTCCTGCCACCAATCAGCCCATTTCCAGTCCAAGTCCCCATCTGCCCATTTCTAGTCCAAGCTCCCCCCCCCATCAGCCCATTTCCAATTCTGTCCCAGTCACCTATCAGCTATTTCTAGTCCTAGCCAGCCTATCAGCCCATTTCCAATCCTAGCCCCCCCCCCCAGTCAGCCCATTTCCTGTCCTATCCTAGCCCTTCCATCAGCCCATTTGCAGTCCTATCCTAGCCCCCCATCAGCCTATTTCCATTCCTAGCCATCAGCCAATCCCAGTCCTATCCCAGCTCCCCATCAGTCCATTTCCAGTCCAAGCCCTGCATCAGCCCATTTCCAGGCCTTTCCTGCCCCCCATCAGCCCATTCCATCCCTAGCCTCCCCATCAGCCCCCAACCCCACCCCGAAGAACCCCGTGCCTGTCTGAGAGGCTTACGAGGGAGCCAGGGAAGCCCGAGGCCCCAGCTCACCTCTGCACAGCACGAGTGAAGAGTAGTGTGCTCCTTCACTCATGCTGTGTTTACGTGAAGCTCGCTGAGTGCCGGGAAAGGTTAAAGGTCATTTCCTGTTTCCCAGCACTGAGTAGGCTTCACATGAACACAGAGCAAGTGAAGGATTAAGCTGCTCTTCAGTCCAGCACAGTGCAGAGGCAAGCCGGGGCCTTGGGCGCCCTCGACACCCTCTGAAGCCAGCCCTGCAAACCCTGCAGAATGAAGTTCACATGGGGGTCCCCTGAAGCACGGGGCCCTGTGTGAACAACATTCTCGCACAATGGACAGGTCGGCCCTGCCTCCTGCTCCCCCTTTCTTCATCATTTGTCCTCCTGCCCTTCTCCCCTTTCTCCAGCATTTGTCCTCCTACCCTCACCCTCCCCCCCGTTATCCAACATTTATCTTCCTGTCTTCCCCCATTGTTTTCCAACATTTGTCCTCTTGCCCCCCCCCCCCGCACAGCATTTGTCCTCCTCTTTTTTCACCCGTTGTCCAGCATTCATCCTCCTACCCCCCTTTGTCCTATATTTGTCCTCTTGCTCCTCTCCTCTGTTATCCAGCATTTGTCCTCCTGTCCTGCCTCCCCTGTCCCACATTGGTGCTTCAGCCCCACTTTGTCCATCAGTTCTCCTCCTGCCCCTCCCCCCCCCCCGTTGTCCAGCATTTATCCTCCTATCTCTCCCCCCCTTTGTCCAACATGTGTCCTCCTGTCCCTCCCCCTGTTGTCCTGCACTTGTCATCCTGCCCTTCCCCCTCCATTGTCCAACATTTATCCTCCCCCATGCTGCCCAGCATTTGCCCTCCTGCCCCCTTTAGTCCTGCATTTTTCCTCCTGCCCTTCCCCCATTGTCCAGCATTCATCCTCCTGCTCCCTCTTTGTCCAGCATTTGTCTTCCTGGCCCCTCCTTTGTCCATCATTTGTTCTCCTATCCTCCCCCCGTTGTCCAGCATTTATCCTCCTGCCCACCCCCCTGTTGTCCAGCATTTGTCCTCCTTAGCATTTGTCCTCCTATTCCTCCAGCCTATTGTTAAGCATTTGTCCTCCTGCCCCCCTCCCCGTTGCCAGCATTTATCTTTCTACCCCCTGTTGCCCAGGATTTGTCCTCTTGCCCCCTTTGTCTTGCATTTGTCCTCGTGCCTTCCCCTCTTTGTCCAGCATTTGTTCTTCTGCCCTTCCCCTCTATTGTTCAGCATTTGTCCTTCTATCCCTCCCCCCCACTTTGTCCCACATTTGTGCTCCTGCCCCCTCTATTGTCCAGCATTTGCTCTCCTGCCTCCCCCTGTTGTCCAGCATTTGTCCTCCTTAGCATTTGTCCTCCTATTCCTCCAGCCTATTGTCAAGCATTTGTCCTCCTGCCCCCCTCCCCGTTGCCAGCATTTATCTTTCTACCCCCTGTTGCCCAGCATTTGTCCTCTTGCCCCCTTTGTCTTGCATTTGTCCTCGTGCCCTTCCCCTCTTTGTCCAGCATTTGTTCTTCTGCCCTTCCCCCCATTGTTCGGGATTTGTTCTCCTGCCCCTTCTTCCTTTATCTAGCATTTGTCCTCCTGCCCCTCCACCCAATGTCTAGCATTTGTCCTCCTGTCCTTCCACCTGTTGTCCAGTATTTGCTCTCCTGTCCATCCACCCCATTGTCCAGTAATTGTCCTCCTTCCCCCCTTTATCCAGCATTTGTCCTCCTTCCCTCCCCCTGTTGTCCAGAATTTCTCCCCCTGCATCCCCGTTGTCCAGCATTTGTCCCACTGCCCCCCTTTGTCCAGCATTTCTCTTTCTAACCCCCCCATTGTCCAGCATTTGTCCCCCTGCCCCCATTTGTCCAGCATTTGTCTTCCCAACCCCCCTGTTGTCCAGCATTTGTCCTCCAGTCCCTCCCCCCTTTCTCCAGTATTTGTCCTCCTGCCCCCTTTGTCCAGCATTTGTCCTACTGGCCTTCAGGGCCAGCCCGTCCATTGAGCAAAAATGTTTTTTGCACAGGGCCCCGGGTTTCAGGGGGCCCCGCGCAAAAAACATTCTGCATCAGCTCAGGTAAATTAAAAAAAAACCCTAGCTGCTGCTGCTGCTGCCACCACCGTGGCAGCTGTAGAATCAAGTGTCCCGGGGGGCCTCCCCTGCCCGGCAGAGCCCTCCCTGCAGCATCAGCTTCCTCAGTGTCGGCTTTCAGAGCCAAGAAGGGAGAGTTTCTCTCTCACGGCTCTGTTAAGCCTGCCGGGGCTGATGGGACTTCCTGTTTCCCATCAGCCCCGGCAGGCTTAACAGAGCCGCAAGAAAGGGAAACGCTCCCTTCGCGGCTCTGAAAAGCCCACGCTGAGGGAGCTGATACTGCAGGGAAGGCTCTGCTGGGCAGGGGGGGGGCCCACGGGACACTTGATTCTGCCGCTGCCAGCAGCAGCAGCAGCTAGAGGTTTTTTTTAATCTACCTGGGCTGATGGGGGGAGGGGGATTAGGACTGGTAATGGGCTATGAGGTGGGCTAAGACTGAAAATGGGGTGATGGGGGATTAGGACTGGAAGTGGGCTGATGGGGGGGTTAGGACTGATAATGGGCTATGGGGGGGGGCTAGGACTGGAAATAGGCTGATGGGGGGTTAGGACTGGAGGTGGGCTGATGGTGGGGGTTAGGACTGGTAATGGGCTATGGGGGGACTAAGACTGGAAATGGGCTGATGGGGGGTTAGGACTGGTAATGGGCTATGGGGGGGCTAGGACTGGTAATGGGCTGGTGAGGTTGCTAGGACTGGAAAGGGGCTGAGTGGAAGGGGGCTTGAACTCCAAATAGCTGATGGGGAGGGGAGCTTGGAATGGAAATGGGCTTTGAGAGGAGGGAGCTAGGACTGGAAATAGGCTGAGTGGGGGGAAGTTAGGACAGGAAATGGGCTGATGGAGGGGCTAGGATACGACTGGAAATGGATGGGGGAGTTAGGACTGGAAATGGGCTGATGGTGGGGCTAGGATAGGATTAGAAATCAGCTGATGGGGGGACTAGAAGGGAGCGGATGCTGGGTGGGGCTGGAACTAGAAGGGAGCTGATGTTGGGGGAGGATTAGAATGGGATGGAGCTGGGAGAGTGAAATGGAGGGGGGAAAATATTTTGTGTGGGAGGGAAGACAAATCTACAATTGGCCGGGTATTGGGACAATAAGTGGGGACTGAGGATGGAGGGGTAAAATTTGAGTGGATGAAATAGGAATGAGGAAAGAGCAAAAGGAGAAAGATTAGTATGTTAAAGCAGATGTAGAGAGAGAAGGGGAAAAAAACTAGAAGAGAGAAGAAAGGACAAATGGACAGCAGATGATGGAGAGTTAGCAGAAGACACGAAGAAACCAGAAGAAAGTGTCTGGAGCAATTGCAACTGAAAAAAAAATGCACAAAAAGGTAGAAAAATATCTCTTTATTTTGAATTTATTAACTGGCATATGTCAGCTCTGGTAAATGTGCATCATTAACGTCTGTGCTTTGTTTAGTACAAAAGGAAATTAATTTATAGTTTTATTTCTACAATGTTGTTGTACATTCCAAGTTTGGCTTTTGGGGTTCCCAGTTTAATTATTGTCTTCCTGTTTCTAAATTGTGATTCCTTATTTGGTGATGGTCTATGTTCTGCATGTGTAACTGAGCTGAGGTATTCTGTTTATGTAATTCCTATTTGACATTGCCACTTGTTCTCTTTCCCCAGTAGGTCATGTATTGTTATTCTCTGAAATGTATAGGTTTAATATTTTCAGTGTTGTCTTTTGATAGGTAGAGTATGGTGCTTTGTGAGTCCTGGTAGTGCTGTTAGGATATGGCAGGTTTGTTATGGGTTCTAAATGGGCAGTGTATGTAGTAGTTCCTAATGTGCCTGGCGGTTGGCACTGGATGTTTGTTAAAAGTTAGTGTATGGTAACATTATGCAAATATTTATGCAAATGAGGCCCCAAACCGAGTCTCCTCACCACCCCTTGGGCCGCCCCTGCTGCCCTTCCCCCATTGTCCAGCATTTTTCATCCTGCCCCCTGTTGTCCAGCATTTGTCCTCCTCCCCTTCCTTTGTCCTGCATTAGTTCTCTTGCCCCTCCCCCATTTTCCAACATTTGCCCTCCTGTCCCTCCCCCCATTGTCCAGCACTTATCTTCCTGCCCTTCTAATTCCTTGCTAGTTCCGCCCCCTCTGATGGGAAAAGCATCATCAGAGGGTGTGGGACCCATCGGAGCCTTAGAAGTAGGCTGACGTCACGAGCTATAAATTTTGAAAAACAAAATCCAATGGAAAGTAAAATTGCGGGCTCTTGCGACTCCAGCATGCTTCTAATGCTCCAATGGGTCCCTCCCCCTCTTATGATGCTTTTTGCATCAGAGGAGAGCAGAACCAGCAAGGAGATACTGTAGATGCACCGGAGTCTTGAAAACCCCACTTTTTTGGTGTTTTTTTTTCAAAGTATATAGGTCACCACCGCTGCCCCAGTGTCCTCGCAGATTGTCTTGTCTGTCTAAGTATGTTAGGCAGATGTGAGAAAGGAACATCTTGTTAAAGCTGTATGTTGCACTACATTGATATGCTGCTGATTCAACTGACATTTACAGGGTGGCCCAAAAAAGTGAGAACATCTCGTAGCATATAAGTTATTTAAAAATTCAAAAAGACAGATGTAAACAAAAGACCCCTCACTTGGTTTGCAGCTTGTCGTGCTGTGAGGGCTTGTGTGCATCAGTGATGCTGAGAGCTAAACTATCGGTAGTTTAACTACTGGCAGGGTCTCCCAAGATGGACAGGTCTCAGCTGAGATGCCAGACCAAGACAAACCACCCATCTGGGCAGCAGCAGAATGGGATAGTGTTGACGGCGGAGGATCACATTTCTGTGACAACGGCAACAACACCAAACTTAAACTGCGCGGAAGAAAGGCCCGGCAATCTACTTCTGTATCTTGCCATGAAAACCCAATGGATAGTTACAACAAAACAAATTGTGCTGTAGTGCTGGAAGATGAGACCCCCAGGTTGGAAGGCACTCAACTAGCTACTGGGGAAGAGCTGAAGACCTTTCAGAGTAAAGCCAGCATTTATGATGTGGTTGGATCAAAGCCCTCGGGACGTCTGACTGCTGATGTAGCTGCGCATGAAATGAGAGTCAGAAGCTGTAAAGATGTCTTACACATTGGAACATGGAACGTACGAAGCATGAGCCAAGGGAAGTTGGAGGTGGTCAAGAATGAAATGGAACGTGTACAACTTGATCTGTTGGGTGTCAGCGAACTGAAATGGACTGGCATCGGGCACTTTGCATCAGATGATCACATGGTCTGCTATGCTGGAAATGAAAGACAAAGAAGAAATGGTGTTACATTTATAATAAAGAAGAAACTTGCAAGAACTGTAATGAAATACAATGCAGTCAGCGAACGCTTAATCTCTATTCGTCTACGAGGAATGCCTATCAACACAACTATAATTCAAGTATATGCCCCAACAACAGCTGCAGAAGAGAATGAAATTGAAGAGTTCTATGAACAAGTACAAGCTGAAATTGAAAGAACATGCAAACAGGATATCCTGATAGTCATGGGTGATTGGAACGCAAAGGTTGGCAACAAAGAAGAAGACAAAGTAGTTGGAAAATATGGACTTGGCAACAGAAATGAAGCTGGAGAAAGACTGATAGAATTCTGCAAGACCAACGATCTATTCATCTCGAACACCTTCTTCCGGCAACACAAGCGGAGACTGTACACATGGACTTCACCCAATGGATTGTATAAAAATCAAATTGACTACATCTGTGGAAGTCAACGATGGAAAAGCTCTATAACATCAACAAAGACAAAACCTGGAGCTGACTGTGGTACAGATCATCAACTACTAGTATGCAAACTCAAGCTAAAGCTGAAAAAGAGCAAACAACTCATGAATGCAGCAAAATATGACCTTGAGAATATACCACTGGAATTTAAAGACTGCCTGCAAAATCGATTTGCTGCTTTAGATACAAATGATAGAGTTCCAGAAGAGTTATGGAATGACATCAAGAAGGTTGTGTTTGAAGAAAGCGAGAAGTCTCTACAAAAGGTAAAAAAGAAAAAACGGCCAAAATGGATGACAGAAGAAACTCTGAAAATTGCCCAGAAACGCAGAGAAGCTAAAGCCAGAGGAGAAAGAAAGACAATCACAGAACTCAACAGAGATTTCCAACGTGCAGCAAGACAGGACAAGGAAAAGTACTACAATGACGCATGCAAGGAAATAGAAGCAGAAACTATTAGAGGAAGAACAAGATCAGCTTTCCTAAAGCTACGAGAGTTAAAGAAAAAGTTCCAGCCTCGAATTGGAATGTTACAAGATGCTCAAGGTTCTATGTTGAATGATGCTGAGAAGATCAAGAAAAGATGGAAGGAATATACAGAGTTTTTATATGCTAAAGATCAAGTGGACCAACAGCCGTTTCAACCTGTACCTTGTGATCTGGAACCATTGGTGATGAAAGAAGAAGTTGAAGCAGCATTGAAAGCCTTATCAAAGAACAAAGCACCAGGCATTGATTGCATTCCCATAGAAGTATTACAGCAATCTGATGCAGCTGTTACCGTACTTACAAGGCTCTGCCAAGAAATATGGAAGACAGCATCATGGCCAACTGACTGGAAAAGATCTGTGTTTATACCAGTACTAAAGAAAGGTGATCCAACTGACTGTGGAAATTATCGCACAATCGCTCTGATCCCACATGCCAGCAAGATTCTACTGAAGATTATTCAAAAGAGACTACTATCATACCTGGAACGAGAACTACCTGAAGTGCAAGCAGGGTTCAGAAAAGGGCGAGGAACGAGAGACATCATTGCGGATGTGAGATGGATCCTTGAAAAGACTAAAGAATACCAAAAGGATATCTATTTGTGCTTTATCGACTATAGCAAAGCTTTTGACTGTGTAAACCATGAGAAACTCTGGGCCACATTAAAAAGCATGGGTATACCAGAACACCTGATCGTTCTTTTGCACAATCTGTACATTGATCAAGAAGCAACAGTTCGAACGGAACAAGGAGAAACAGAATGGTTTAAAATAAGCAAAGGTGTAAGACAAGGCTGCATACTTTCCCCCTACCTATTTAATTTATATGCAGAACAAATCATCAGAGAAGCAGGATTGTATGAAGACAACAGAGGTGTGAAGATTGGTGGAAGACTCATCAACAACCTTCGCTATGCTGATGATACCACATTACTGGCGGAAAGTGAAGATGATCTGAAACATTTGCTTCTCACAATCAAAGAACATAGTCTCAAAATGGGCCTGCACCTTAATGTAAAGAAGACAAAGATCATGACAACTGGCATAATCAACAGGTTCATCGTCGAAGGAGAAGAAATTGAAATCGTGAATAACTTTAACCTACTTGGATCAACTATCAATAAAGAAGCAACAAGCAGTCAAGAAATCAGACGACGCATTGCTCTTGGCAGAATGGCTATGAAAGACCTAGATAAGATTCTCAAGAGCAGAGATGTCTCCCTCCATACAAAGATTCGACTTGTTCAAGCCATGGTATTTTCAATAACATCATATGGATGTGAAAGCTGGACAGTGAAAAAGATAGACAGGAAGAAAATTGATGCCTTTGAATTATGGTGCTGGCGGCGAATACTGTGTATACCATGGACTGCCCGAAGAACAAACCAGTCTGTACTAGAGGAGATCAAACCTAAGCTTTCTTTAGAAGCTCAGATGACAAGACTTCGACTTTCATACTTTGGACACATCATGCGGAGAGAGAGATCATTAGAGAAAGACATCATGCTTGGCAAGATAGAAGGTCAACGCAAAAGAGGAAGGCCAGCAATGAGATGGATCGATACAATAACAGCAGCTACGGGTACCAGTCTGTCAACAATGAGCCGCCTGACTGAAGATCGAACACAATTTAGGATAGCTATCCAGAGGGTTGCCATGAGTCGACTCCGACTCGACGGCACTTAACAACAACAACAACAACAAACAAAAGACAAATTTAAAAAAAAATGGCGACCGGAAATTGTCAAAATAAAGACGTTATATAGCTAAAAAAGTTAAATAAGTAAACTATTTAAGCTTTTAATTTATGAGATGTTCTCACTTTTTTTTGGGCCACCCTGTATGTCTTACATATGGGATCTGTCCAGCAAAGGGGCAGGCCATGATACATGAACACACACAAATTCCGGACCATGGGTGACGTAGCAGAAGGAGCAACGTACCCATTTCCTGGTGCGTGCTTGTGAGCCATTCATGGAATCATCTCATATTTTGCAGACCACAGTAAGAGTTTTAGAGTCACATGTGGCTCTGATAGTTGTAACTGATTGCCTATTTACTTATGGAGGGGTCACCGGTTCATGCCCAGATTATTGTCATCATCTGGCAGGTGAGAGAGCTGGGTGGTTATTTTTCTTCTGACATGGGCTGTAATCATATTGCATCATATTCCTACTTCAGTGGCATATTTTTCACCCCGCATGCACATATCCACTCAATTTATGCAAGTGGGGGCATCCTGATCCCAGGGCCAGCCCATCCATTAGGCAAACTAACTGGTGCCCTGATCCACCGATCATGGTAGGCTGCTTGTCAGCCAATCCCTCCCTCCCTGCAAGCGTAGTACAGCCTTCACTTTGATGCTGCAGGCGACTTTATTGAAGCTGCACACATGCAGCTAGTCAAACCATGCCATTCCTGCCCCCCTCCAGCGAGGGATGTGGGCACGGGTGCTGCTGCTTTAGACCTCGGAAGGAAGGGATCATCATGTGCTCCACTGTAACTGCTGATGACATGCTTGGCATGCCACTAAAGTAGCAATTGAAGCATTGTACCCAACATGCAGGCCCAGGACACAGGTTCCTTCTGCAGCAGACTGCAGTCGCTGCAACTGCCATCCCCAATCTCACACAATGCTGAAATGGCAGCATGGGGCCAGTGGTGGTGGAGCAACTCCTTTTTGACTGTGGCAGCATGCATGTATGCTGCCACTGTCACAACAGTCATACCAGACATCACAGATGCACACCCTAGGCAGCTGCATTGTCAGCCTAGATGAGCAGCCAGCCCCACTATATCACTCGAGTGACATTTCCTTTGCCAATTTGGCACCAACAACATACTGTCCTTTTATTAATAGGGCACCATGCTGTTACTATCAATGGAGCACTAATATCACTAATTTGAAAACTACAGTGGGCAGAATACATTGCATACATTTAAATAGGCTCTCTCCCCATGATTCCCAGCAGTCGTACTTCTAACGCATGGTAACACAAACCAGTGTTAAAGGGGCACACGCTATCCCTGCCCACTCTCCGCCCTATTAACATCCACTTTCCACTGCCTTTTACCTTAATGCTATGGGACCAGCTTCTGCACATTAATCCAGCATTATTAGCGCTTTCCGAGGCATTAACCATTCATGGATGCCGATAACGCCTGTTAACGGCACCTTTGCTCCCTTAAGGCTCTTTAGTAGACATACCCCTTAGTAACATAGTAACATAGAAAATGATGGCAGAAAAAGACCAACATGCATTCTATCTTGTCTGCCCAGTAAGGTGGCTAGAGTTATTCCTGCTGCTTCATGCAGATTGTCCCTCTATGCCATTGTTTAGAGTTGTGCCCACTAGGCAAACTAACTGGTGCCCTGATCCACCGATCATGGTAGGCTGCTTGTCAGTTGTGACAGTGGCAGCATACATGCATGCTGCCACCGTCAAAAAGGAGTTGCTCCACCCCCACTGCCACCATGCTGCCATTTCAGCATTGTGTGAGAGTGGGGATGGCAGTTGCAGCGACTGCAGCTTACTGCAGAAGAAACCTGTGTCCTGGGCCTGCATGTCGGGTACAATGCTTCAATTGCTACTTTAGTGGCATGCCAAGCATGTCATCAGCAGGTACAGCGGTGTACATGATGATCCCTTCCTTCCGAGGTCTAAAGCAGCAGCACCCTTGCCCACATCCCCTGCTGGAGGGAACAGGAGTGGCATGGTGTGACTAGCTGCATGTGTGCAGCTTCAATAAGGTCACCTGAAGCATCAAAGTGAAGGCTGCGCCACGCTTGCAGGGAGGGAGGGATTGGCTGATAAGCAGCCTACCATGATCGGTGGATCAGGGCACCAGTTAGTTTGCCTAGTGGATGGGCTGGCCCTGGGATCAGGATGCCCCCACTTGCATATATTGAGTGGATATGTGCATGCGGGGTGAAAAATATGCCACTGAAGTAGGAATATGATGCAATATGATTACAGCCCATGTCAGAAGAAAAATAACCACCCTGCTCTCTCACCTGCCAGATGATGACAATAATCTGGGCATGAACTGGTGACCCCTCCATAAGTAAATGTGCAATCAGTTACAACCATCAGAGCCACATGTGACTTTAAAACTCTTACTGTGGTCTGCAAAATATGAGATGATTCCATGACTGACTCACAAGCACGCACCAGGAAATGGGTACGTTGCTCCTTCTGCTAGGTCACCCATGGTCCGGAATTTGTGTGTGTTCATGTATCATGGCCTGCCCCTTTGCTGGACAGATCCCATATGTAAGACATACAGGGTGGCCCAAAAAAAGTGAGAACATCTCGTAAATTAAAAGCTTAAATAGTGTACTTATTTACCTTTTTTAGCTATATAACGTCTTTATTTCGACAATTTCCGGTCGCCATTTTTTTTTAAATTTGTCTTTTGTTTACATCTGTCTTTTTGAATTTTTAAATAACTTATATGCTACGAGATGTTCTCACTTTTTTGGGCCACCCTGTAAATGTCAGTTGAATCAGCAGCATATCAATGCAGTGCAACATACAGCTTTAACAAGATGTTCCTTTCTCACATCTGCCTAACATACTTAGACAGACAAGTATAGCACAGAGCCTGCAGAGATCTAAGCAGATATAGGCATACTCCAACTCATGCCCTCATGCATTATGACAATGACCACATATATACCCATGGATTGATGACCCACACATGGCCAGTGTGTGTATGAGAGAAGGGTAATGTGTTCAAGACCAAACCTGTGGATCAGGAATGGTAAGTCCAGGTCTGTTAACTTTATCCTACCTTTCCAGACCTGTATCATCATGTGCAATCATCAGCATTTCATCCAGCTTGAGTCCTCACACTTAGCTGCCACACTGAGAAGCTGCACTACCAAGGACTGGATGGCAAAGTATGCCAATAGGACCAGCACACTGAGCAGGCATAGACAGTGCCCGAGCATTGCAGAGAGTGCAAATAGCATCTGCACATTGAGCAGACGTTGGCAATGGTGGAGCATGAAAGGAGGCCTAAGGGGCAGGTAAGAATGCTAACTGCCATAACAGCTGTATCTGTGGCAACACTGTCAGCTCACCTGGTGCAACTGCAGCCTATGGGGAACTAGGCTCAAGTGGAGGCCTGGTCTCTGTGAATGTCCAATTCAGTCACTTAGTTGGTGACCCTGGAAAGATTCTGCGATTTACCTGCATACATGTTGCTCTTGCCCTATGCTGCACTCAGAGAGTGCAACCTGCGAGGACACTGGGGCAGTGGTGGTGACCTATATACTTTGAAAAAAAAACACCAAAAAAGTGGGGTTTTCAAGACTCCGGTGCATCTACAGTATCTCCTTGCTGGTTTTGCACCCCTTTGATGCAAAAAAGCATCATAAGAGGGGGAGGGACCCATTGGAGCATTAGAAGCATGCTGGAGTCGCAAGAGCCCGCAATTTTACTTTCCATTGGATTTTGTTTTTCAAAATTGATAGCTCATGACATCAGCCCACTTCTAAGGCTGCGATGGGTCCTGCACCCTCTGATGATGCTTTTCCCATCAGAGGGGGGCAGAACCAGAAAGGAATTAGAAGAGCAGAAGTCTTGAAAATCTAACGCTTTTTCTATCCTGACATCGATATTCAAATGTGGCTGGCAGATTCTGGACAATAGTGGGGGAGGGGGCAGAAGGGCAATGCTGGACAAAGCGGGGAGGGACAAGAGAGCAAATGCTGGACAATAGTGGAGAGGGACAGGAGGACAAATGCTTGACAAAGGGGAAGGGCAGGAGGACAAATGCTGGACAACAGGGGGCAGGATGAAAAATGCTCGACAATGGGGGAAGGGCAGCAGAGGCGGCCCAAGGGGTGGTGCGGGGCCTCATTTGCATAAATATTTGCATAATGTTACCATACACTAACTTTTAGCAAACATGCCTCTTAATGAGTGTATGGATAAAGAAAGACTAAAAGATTTCTACGTTACTATAATCCAGTGCCAACCGCCAGGCACATTAGGAACTACTACATACACTGCCCATTTAGAACCCATAGCAAACCCGCCGTATCCTAACAGCACTACCAGGACTCACAAAGCACCATACTCTACCTATCAAAAGGCAACACTGCAAATATTAAACCAATACATTTCAGAGAATAACAATACATGACCTACTGGGGAAAGAGAACAAGTGGCAATGTCAAATAGGAATTACATAAACAGAATACCTCAGCTCAGATACACATGCAGAACATAGACCATCACCAAACAAGGAATCACAATTTAGAAACAGGAAGACAATAATTAAATTGGGAACCCCAAAAGCCAAACTGGGAATGTATAACAACACTGTAGAAATAAAACTATAAATTAATTTCCTATTGTACTAAACAAAGCGCAGACGTTAATGATGCACATTTACCAGAGCTGACATATGCCAGTTAATAAATTCAAAATAAAGAGATATTTTTCTACCTTTTTGTGCATTTTTTTTCAGTTGCAATTGCTCCAGACACTTTCTTCTGGTTTCTTCGTGTCTTCTGCTAACTCTCCATCGTCTGCTGTCCATTTGTCCTTTCTTCTCTCTTCTAGTTTTTTTTTCCGTTCTCTCTCTACATCTGCTTTATCATACTAATCTTTCTCCTTTTGGTCTTTCCTCATTCCTATTTCATCCACTTAAATTTTACCCCTCCATCCTCAATCCCCACTTACTCTCCCAATACCCGGCCAATTGTAGATTTGTCTTCCCTCCCACACAAAATATTTTTCCACTCTCCATTTCGCCTTTCCTCCCCCAACATCAGCTCTATCAACTGGGGCCGCCAGTTCTGCTATGCCTACTCACCCACTCCCCTCATCGCCAGAGAAATCCAGAAGATCACACATGACAGGACAAAAATCATCTTCATTGTACCCTTCTGGCCAAAACAGCCTTGGTTCCCGTTCCTCCAACAACTGTCCAGCCAACAACACCTCCAGCTTCCTACCCATCCGAACCTCATCTCGCAGGACAAGGGTCTGACACTCCACCCTGATCTGCAGACCCTGGCACTAACTGCATGGATGCTGAACGGTCACCTTTGAGGCCCTTCCATCTATCACAAGATGTCATGGAGGTCCTTTTGCTGGCCAGGCGTCCGACCACCCAGCGCTCCTACGTGACGAAGTGGGATAGATTCTGCTCATGGTGTGACAGCGAAAGACTGAACCCCTTCGACTGTCCCATACCAACGCTTTTGCAGTCCCTGCTCATGCTTTCTCGCAATGGCCTAAAGCACTCCTCCATCAAAACACACCTAAGCGCCATAGCCACTTACCACAACAAGGTGGAAAGAAAGTCTGTGGCATCACAGCCACTAGTCTAATTTTTCATGAAAGGCCTCAATCACCTGCACCCTCCGGTCAGACCACTAGTCCCGGCGTGGGACCCGCACATTGTCCTGAACCAACTCAGGGAGCACCCTTTTGAACCACTCGAACATTTGCCTCAAAGATTCCTCACATGGAAGACCCTCTTCCTCATTGCCATCACCTCAGCACACCGCATCAGCAAGCTTCAGGCCCTCGTTAGCTTTCCCCCTATACCCAGATACTTCACGGCAGAGCCATTCTCAGAACTCACCTGAAATGGAGTGCAGGAGTAGCCTAGTGGTTAGAGCATTGGCTTGGGAACCAAGCAACCAGGGTTCAGTTCACACAAGCACTCCCTGTGGCCTTGGGAAAATCACTTAACCCTCCATTGCTCAGAAAAATCCAAGTTATCAATGTCCCTGTTCAATGTACATTAACAAGTTTAAGATACAATGTAAACTGCTTTGATTGGAATGATAAAGTGGTATAAAAAACAGTTAAATAAATAAAAATGTTCCTACCAAAGGTCATCTTGCTGTTCCACATCAACCAGTCCATAGTTCTACCCATGGGGGGGCACACTTCAGCCACTGGCCATTTATTGAGTCACAAAAAGAGCAGAGTCTGCATACCCTGGACTGTACATGCACCCTACAGATCTACATCAACAGGACCACACACTCAAGGAAGGCCTCACAACTCTTCCTCTCCTACAACCCAAACAGACTGGGCCACCAGGTGACAAAACGCATCATGTCCAGATGGCTGGCAGACTGCATCTCCTACTGCTACATTCAGGTCAACCTTCCACATGCAGAGAGGGTGCACACTCACCAACTACAGGCAAAGGCAACCTCCATGGCTCATCTGCACATGGAAACACACACACACATTTGCAATACAGTCATGTGGGTATTGTTCCACACCTTCACAAAGCACTACTGCCTGGACTGCACCATGGACACAGACACCACTCGCTTCAGCAGGGCAATCCTGCAGGCAGCCACATCTAAGCGCATGTAACCAAGGACTCTGACAAGCACAGTTGAAATGTTTACAATGTTGTTGCAATATTGTTTTTTACAGCACTGTTTTGCACTGTTGCTGTTTTGCACTGGTTTTTTGTACCTTTGTTGCATTGTCTTGCACCATTTTGACACTGTTTCGGATACCTTTTTTTGCACTGTTTTGCACTGTTTACACTGCTTATTTGGACTATCGGTTACTCGTCAATTTTTAGCGGCTGGTACCCTGGCTCTACTGATACAATAAAACTGCTACCTTCTGACAAACCTTACGGTCTATGGAACTCCTTTGTTCTTTCACCCTCTGGTCTCATTCTACCACAGCACTGGGGCATGAAGGACATAGCAGGGCCTCCTCAAGGTTCAAAAGGCAACGCCTCCATGCCCAGCTCGGGAGTCACCTAGACGTGGCTTGCCTAGACTGCTTGTCCATGGAGAAAGTAGTTACTTACCGTAACAAGATTCTCCATGGACAATAGGATGAATCAGCCACACACTCCCACCCTCCTCCCCTTTGGATGAGCCTTCGAGCTAGCTCCATGCTAAGGAAACACTGAGGGAAGAAGGCCAAGGACAGGAAAAGGAAGAGGAGGGGACAGGCTCAGAGGAATTTAAAAAAAAAAGGGGGGGGGGGAATTCTTCTGAGCTTAGGGAGAGCTAATCCGGTCCCTGGGAAGGGCACACCTAGGCATGGCTGACTCAGACTGCTGTCCCACGGAGAACCTCGATACGGTAAATAACCTGCTTTCTCAACCCCCCCCCCCCCATGAGCCATGTCCTTTCAGCCCTAAACTCTGGGCTGCAGAGTCCCTTAAAGGGGACTGTTGGAAAGGGACGAGTAGCATTCTTTATACCCCATTACACTCCCATTGATTTTTCCCTTGTAGATTTGCAAAATGGCTCTTCTGGCCCCAAATACTAGCAAACAGCTTTTTCTAAAATACTGCCGAAATTGTGTTCATAATGGCTTCTCAATTCCAGTCTCCAGGTGCTATCTAAAATGTGCCTTCACCTGTGCTCATGTATTTAGAAGTATAATTCTAATTGAGCCTAGTATTCCACTGAACAAAACCTTTTGGAGATCCCTGAGGGGATCAGGCTGAAGACAACCAGTTATACTGTAGTAGATTACCAGACCAAAAAAAGACACCTGAGGCTTTCGTGAAATCAAACAGTTTTATTAGCATGCGAGAACTCAGTGGAATAGTTTCCAAAGACTGAGCCCCCTGGGCCAAGATTTCAGTTCCATTTATAGACTTCTAGCTATATGCAAACTAATAATTTGTTATCACATTCTAGCTACTTCATGATAGGCACATATTAAATTCCCCTTGATCGCTCACCAATAGAGGTCAGCTGGGGCGTGTTATGTAAGGTGAGAAGCTGCTAAACTATGCATTTCTTACTGCGTGGTTCTACTACTAAGCAGGCTACAGTGAAACAAAAGAGACAAAGACATTCCAGCTAGGCCACAGGCCTAGTATTTCAAGGTACATTCGAAAGCACACTTCTGACACCACTATACTCCCCCCTTTAATTCAGCACCCTCGCCAGCAGGGTGCCAAGAATTATAAGCAGGCGCAGGATGTAAACCATGTGCTGGGTCCTCAGCTAACTCAAGGAATAAATTTCTGACAGCTGTGGGTATGGGGTCCATCTGGGTTGCCATTTCCTCGTAGAAGGAGTGGAAAACACTAATCAGGTGGGATTGTCGGGTTTTTCTGCTATTACCCGAACATAAAGATAAGTGCCGGGGTCTGTACCCTGGCTATAAATGAGTAGGCCAAAACGTTGCCCCGTATGCCAGTCGGCCTGAGAAGGGTTCAAAATAGTGAGATTAAGGGGATTACAGGTGGAAGTTTGACAAAGGGGGGAGGCCGACATCCTCGTTAAAACTGCTTTGCGATCATCCCCTTGGTGGCCAGTAGGCACTCCTGGCCAAGAGGCGAAATATATACACTCCCACCGAGGGCAGAAATATGACCCTGCCGCAGCCACTACCCAGCGGTTGGGCGCATTGACGCCCGTGCACTGGCCCCAATTATAGGCACATTGAGGGCACTTGTACTTATCATTTGTAGAATAGGTGCGTTCCCATTTGAGGGACCCGCAACCAACAGAATAAGAGGTTTTTCCGATTTCGAGGCATGCATCGAAAAACATATGACCTAGATTGGCCACTGTTGGAAACAGAATACTGGGCTTGATGGACCTTGGTCTGACCCAGTATGGCATATCTTATGTTCTTATTAAGGATTTAGGCTGGCTATCCTCAAACATGGTAGAGTTAAGGAGCGGTCCCTGGAAATTGTCAGCACGTACTTCCAGGATCCAATAAACAGGAAACACTTTAGGATTAAAACACACAGGCTCCTTTCCTGCATGGTAACAGATAGTAAGGTCGGTAGTATTGTGACGGCAGGGGGTCTGTTTGGTATTGGAACAGGAATAATAAGTATGATATACCAGGGTCTGAGTGATTTTGTGGTCAATCTTAGTTACTTTCAAACAGGGGATGCAGGGGAGTGGATCAGTTACAACGGAACTCATGGTTACCATCAGAAATACAACTACCGCAAATTCAGTATACATAATACTGCAGTTGGTATAAATACAGTCTATAAACAACAGGTCCTTGGGTTCCTTGTTCCCAGTTGTTGATCCTCAGTCTTCAGCCGTACGTAGACCCGTTAGCTTCCGGTGGTGACGGGGGTAGGGCGTTGCACTGACTAACGTGCAGGCTGAGTCGTTCTGGACAGGATGAGCTTCAGTTGGTTGTCAGGATCCGTTCTGGCAGTCCAGGTGCTGTCAGTCAGATGGGTTGCTGGCTTGACTCAAGTATGGCGAATCCATGGCACAAGTTCGGCAACCTCCACAGCTGTGGGGGTGGACAGTATGACAGTAAATGGCCCCCACCAGTGGGGTGTCAAAGGGTCAGGGTTCCACTCTTTAATCCAGACAGCGGAACCTGGTTTGTGGGGGTGAATGGGTTCAACAAGGGTTACTGGTAGTCATTCTTGAACCCAGGAGTGAACATTTTTCGCACTACAGAACCCAATGCCATCAGTTCTTGGCGGGTCAGCAGAGATCCAATGTGACCCATGTCTACTAGCACCCCCTTAATCAAGGGAGTGGGTCGTCCATACAGGATTTTTCAAAGGGGGACAGATTCAAACCCTGGCGAGTAGAGAACCGTATGTACAACAGGGCCATGGGAAGAACAGACGGCCAGCGGAGACGGGTCTCCTGACAGAGTTTGGAAATTTTAAACTCTGAGGGCGGTAGGCAGTGTGCACTTCCAATCTATCTGTAGAGCTTGGGCTAGGTGTCTGGTGACCTGAGAGACAAAAACTGGGCCATTGTCTTATCCTATTACTGCCGGGAGTCCAAATCAGGGTATGACTTCTTTGATGGGGGCTTGGGCAACCTCACAAACCTTCTCGGTTCTGGCGGGAAAAGCTTCAACCAATCTTGGGGTCCTAACATTGAAATATAAAACCAGGGATGAAGGGCCTGCTCCATTGCGCTTTTTCCCATGTGAGTAACCTGGTGGAATGCCCGGATAAAATGCGGGCTAAGGTGTCAGGGATAACAATATGGCTAGGTTCCGTTTTCTGGTGGGGTGGCAGCTGGATCCATCCCTGTTCAGTCAGTGTCCCTCCCTCCTGTGTACAGAAATAATCTAGCTCGTCCGATTGGTAGCGGGGATCCCAATCATTCACTGGCACTGAGAATAATGGGGCTGTTATAGCCAATGCCGGATTGGGCCTTATTAGGCGGAGGGCTGTTTCCTTTGCTACTTTGTCTCCCTTCCGATTTCCTAAGGCAGTCAGGCTATCCCCAGACTGATGACCCCGGCAGTGCATGACTGCCACCTTCCTGGGTTCCCAGACAGCATCTACTAGAGTCATGATGTCTGGGGCAAACCTAATAGCTTTCCCCCCTGAAGTAACCAAACCTCGTTCTTTATACAGGGCCCCATGGGCGTGTAGGGTAACAAAAGCATACTTAGAGTCAGTGTAGATGTTTACTTTCAGACCTGCAGCTAACTGGAGGGCTCAAGTAAGGGCAATGAGTTAAGCTTTCTGGGAAAAAGTCCCCAGGGGTAAGGGCTCAGCCTCCACAACAACCTCAGGAGTGACCACAGCATATCCGGCCTTCTGCTGTCCATCTTCACAAAACTGCTGCCACCGGTAAAATACTGAACATCATGAAAGGTCAGTGGTACATTTTTTCAGATCTTGGCGGCCGGAATACACTTCATCCATAACCTGGATACAATCATGTTCGGGTAGCCCAGGTGTTACAGGGAGTAGAGTGGCAGAATTGAGTGTTTTTCACTATCTCCATGTGGACCCGAGGATTCGCACACAGCATGCTTTGGTACTTTGTCATCCGCTCGTTGGTAAACTAATAATTGTCTTTATACTCCATCAGTGTCAGCATTGCATGTGGCACTTTTAACATACAGTTCTTGCCCAAGGGACAATTTATCAGCCTCTGTTGCCAGGAAAGATGTTGCTGCTACTGCGCGGAGACAAAAAGGCCACCCCCTTTTTTCATGGATGTACAGATGGAATGGTTTTTCCACGTCAGGCAGTACTTGACTTCAGTCTGGCACAACTGGGCTTTACTTTGAGACACCCAATAGCCAGACATCCAAAGCAAGTGCAGAAGTTCTGAAGTGGCGGCAATACATTCTTCTGGGGAAACAGCAGCGATGAGTAGATCGTCCACGTATTGTAGCAATACATGTTGAAGGGGACATGACTGGATCTGAGCAAATCTTGACTAAGTGCATCCTCAAACAGCGTGGAGGAGTTCTTGAATCCTTGGGGTAACTGGGTCCATGTCAATTGTCTCTTACTGCCAGTAATAGAGTCTTCCCATTCAAACGCAAACAGTGGCTGGCAAGGAGTGGCCAATCTCAAACAGAAAAAGTCATCCTTTAAGTCCAAAACAGTAAAACAGGTAGCTTGTGCAGCAATCAAACTCAGTAAATGGTAAGGGTTTGACTCAACAGGATGAATGGTAACAACACAGCTTCATTGACCTTCTGCAGGTCCTTCACAGGTCGGTAATCATTAGTACCTGGTTTTTGAACTGGCAGCAAAGGGGTATTCCAGGGTGATTGGCATGGTTTTCAGGAGTCCAAACTTAAGTAATTTCTGGAGATGTTTATGAATGCCCTCAACATCTCTTCGGGGCAGGGAATATTGCCTGACACAATTGGGACATTCGTTTTTTCTTCTTTTTTTTTCAGTGGCCCATTTCTCTGCAATAGGCACATTGATCTCGTTCCAATAGTCCTTGCTCCAATGATCCTCGCCGGGTTCCTCTACCCCGGCCTCAGCTTCTCGGTTCCCACATTAACTTTCCTTGTCCTTTCTCGACTAGCGCCGCTGCTAACATATCAGCTTCCTTTTTCATCTTTCGTTCACACTCACGCTTCATCTCCTGATCTCTGTTCACAAATACTTTCATAGCAACTTACATCAGCTGGGTTATATTCATTCCAGAAAATCCCTCAATCTGATGTTTTTTCTTTGAATGCCCCCCTGTAACTGTTCTACGAATGCTGTATTCACCATCCGCTGGTTTTCAGGTGCTTCAGGGTCAAATGGAGTATAAACGGAAAGATTCACAGAGTCTTTCATAAAACTGGCCAGGACTCTCGTCAGGGATTTGCAGGACCTCAGATATTTTCCACATTCATCGCTTTCTGCCCCCCCTCCCCCTTTTAAAGCCTTCAAGGAGAGGAGGGGAGGAGAAGTACTAAACTGGGACTTGCTTCCTTCAGATTTGGGACTCAGGGAACTTTCTGAAGTGCTGGGCAGGTCTGTATCTGAAAATGGCATTCTTGCCTCACTGGCAGTGCTCTTCTGACTATCAGAAAAAGTAGTATTTATTTATTTAGACAGTTTTTTGTATACTGCCTTATCCTTCAATCAAAGCAGTCACAACACAATTGGGGAATACATTTAACATGTGGGGATATGAAACACATACACTAATACTTACAGGGAACATGGGCAATGGAGGGTTAAGTGGCTTGCCCAAGACCACAAGGAGCATCTGTGGGACTAGAAACCCCAGTCCTTCCAGCCCAAGGTTGCTGTCCTCTAGTGGGATTTGAACCCCCGACCTTCCGGCCTGAAGTACCTTGCCCCAACCACTAGGCTACTACTCCACTAGTAGCTGTCGAAAGGGGCGAGGGAGAAGTTGAATCCATTCTAGCTAGAGTCCCTGCTGAGCCTGCTAACCTAGCCAGAGTCATCTGCTGGGGGGAACATAGGGCGGGGGAGGAAATTCTTCTGTCTCTGGCTCCTGTACTAAAACTGGTAGTTTTATTTTTACTTTAGGCTGCATTTTTCTGTGAACTACGGGATAGGAATTCCTCTAGGTGCACTCTGCTACCTAGATTATAATCAAAGATTTAAAACTCTCCAACTCTTTCTGACAATATTTCTTTAACAGGGACTGGGGTCATATGACTTTGCAGGGCGACTGTGCGCACATCTAGTATCAGGTCTATATCTAGAGATCCCTCGGGGAGGCCAGGTTAAAGACAGGAGGGGGGGCCCATTCCCGTTCACATAAAACTTCCATTCGACCCGAGGGTCATTACAATTACATAATCACCAGAGAAACCCTTCTTAAAGTTCTTAAGGAGACACTGCAGAAGGTTCAATATAAATACACCCCCTCCCTTGCTTTTCAAAAATGCTGTTCAAAACCTTTGTCTCTCTCTCTCTAACTCTCCAGCAGCTGCAATACAAACACTGTCTCTCTCTCACACTCCAGCAACTGTAAAACAAACACTGTCTCTCTCTCACTCATTCAGGTTTCTCCCTCCCGAATCCCACAGAAATCAGCAGAGTAATTATAACAGAAACAACTGAGGTAGAAATCCAGGCAGAGATGGGTTAAAACTTTCTCTTTCTGTATAGAAAGGATATACCCCTTGAAACCTTTTCATTCTGTCTGTGTGAAAAGGATACACGCCTTATATCCTACCCCTATTTTTTTTTGTTTCTCTCTCCTTGCTAGAAATAACTGTTCTCTCTCTCTCTCTGAGCTGTGCTGTAAATAACTGCTCTCTGTCTCTGAGTTGTGCTGTGACTCCGGAGTCTTTTTTTGTTCCATTTTTTCGTAAAAAAAAAACCAACAGAATAATCTTACAGTATACCAGAAGGGAAACCAGTGGGTTCAGTCAGCATCTGACATACTAGGACCAGTCCCAAGAGTTGATCACGCTCTTTTCAATTACAGATAACAATACCAGATACAGAGAATTACCAGATAACAATACCAGATACAGAGAATTACCAAAATCAGACTTACCGGATACGGTGAAAAGAACAGGTTTGTTTTCAGGGCCCCTTCTAGGTTCGTGAGTGAGTCCGATCAGTCCCATGGGCTCCAGGACTGTCATAAAGTCCCATCCAGAAACAGTCCGGTGGCGCCTCGAGACCTCTTGAGACTCCTGGAGCCCGCTAGATGAATGGCTCATCACTCCAAGACAAAATAGTCTTCCTTTCCCGGTCAGGGAACCAAGAAATGTAGTAGATTACCAGACCAAGAAAAGACACCTGAGGACTTTGTGAAAGCAAACAGTTTTAATAGCATGCGAGAACTCAGTGGAATAGTTTCCAAAGACTGAGCACCTGGGCCAAGGTTTCAGTTCCATTTATAGACTTCTAGCTATATGCAAACTAATAATTTGTTATCACATTCTAGCTACTTCATGATAGGCACATATTAAGTTCCCCTTGATCGCTCACCAATAGAGGTCAGCTGGGGCATGTTATGTAAGGTGAGAAGCTGCTAAACTATGCATTTCTTACTGCGTGGTTCTACTACTAAGCAGGCTACAGTGAAACAAAAGAGACAAAGACATTCCAGCTAGGCCACAGGCCTAGTATTTCAAGGCACATTTGAAAGCACACTTCTGACACCACTACAATACAACTTTCTCATGCACTGGTTCATCTCTATAGAAATGGCCTTCTCTTGAGATGAGAACAAATGAAATTGCCCTTTTTGATTACCACTGTAAGGCCTGGCTATTTTTATTTGCATTTAAATAAGACTTTAAATTAAATGCACTTTATGTTATTAACGTAATAAATGTTTGTTTGTTTGTTTGTTTTTTGTGAACCACTATATTTGTATGAATTCTTAGGGGCATGTTTACTAAAAACCGCTAATTAGCGCACCGCAAAATAGCGCACTAAAAGCGGTACTTAAGAGCGCTTAAACGCCCCGCAAACGTGCGATGAAGCCCCGCACACTTGCGCGTCACAGTAACGGGTGCCGCACAAGTACGTGCCCGCAAATGTCCGATAGAGGCGTGGAAAGGCTAACGGAGGGCGGAGGAAGGCCCCGGAGGGGCGGAGAGAAGGCGTTAATGGGTGGGGAAGGGGAGGGGAGAGGCGCCCCGCACATTATCGGGGCTGAATTTCCAAATAAAAATAGCGCGAGTGAGAGGGAGGAGTAGCCTAGTGGTTGGGGCAAGGTACTTCAGGCCGGAAGGTCGGGGGTTCAAATCCCACTAGAGGACAGCAACCTTGGGCCGGAAGGACTGGGGTTTCTAGTCCCACAGATGCTCCTTGTGGTCTTGGGCAAGCCACTTAACCCTCCACTGCCCATGTTCCCTGTAAGTATTAGTGTATGTGTCTCATATCCCCGCGTGTTAAATGTATCCCCCAATTGTGTTGTGACCGCTTTGATTGAAGGATAAGGCGGTATACAAAACTGTCTAAATAAAATAAATAAATAGAATGCATTTAAAGGGAAGAGAAACCATTTCCGTCAGCAATGTACAGCAAAACCGGGGAAACCTGTAAAACGTGAGCAGTGTGATACATGTGCACAGCACAAAAGTGCAATTATAAATAGAAAATGACCACCACAAAAATATGAAAAATAGTAATTCAGTTGGGGAATAGTTATAGTGATGGGCAAAACTAGATAACACACCCAGGAAAGCTCCAAAAAAAAGGAAATGATTTATGGAAAGGTGTACGGAGCGGAGACTCGTCCAAAAAACATATCCCTTTTTCTGGAGCTGTCCTGGGAGTGTTATCTAGGGTTGCCCATTAATATCACTGTTGCCCAGCTTGGGTATATGTTTTCCCCCTTTGTTCCGTGGTCATTCCCGGGTTTTCTTTGCACGTTTGTCACCACACAGGGTGAAGGAGCCCACAGTAAAAATGCATACAGCAGGGTTTGTGACTCCATCCTGCCAGGTTTACTTCCTCCAGGGGCTGCACTGTCTCTGTGGCCATAGTGTGGTGCAGAGGACATAGCCATGACCTCTAGGACTAGAAGGCCAGAGGTTCAAATCCCAGCTGGGGCATTTGCCAGCCCTGTCCATCTATTTTACCCACCACTAAACAAAGATAGAGCAGACACCCCTGTATTGCAGGGAACATAAGCATGGGGGAAACACCCATATGTTACGCAACACCGCACACACACCACAACAATGGGCATACCTACAGCCAAGTCCCCCAAATGCAGTCCCGTACTGCCACATTGCAATCAGGTCATCTGCTTTTTCTGAGAGAAGCTCATGCCAGCATGTTGGCGCACGAGTACATGTGGTGCAGGGGGCAGTGGCAGCTAGCCACAGAGGACAGAAGCCAAGCCATGTGCAGGCTGGCACAGTCCACTGCAACACACAGGCCCTGCCGGATCCACAGGCATGGATGTTCCAGGGAATCCAGCCAATCTGTGGCTACAAGGTGGTGCAGTGCACACAGACAGTGCACACAAGAACAGAAGGTCACAGGTTCAAAGCCCAGCTGGGGCTACCACCAATCCTTCCCACGTATTTTTCCCACAGCTACACAGTGATAGTAAGGCAAACCTTTCGTGGCGAGGACATATGCAATGGTACTACGTCTATCTTTTACCCCACTGAGCACAGACACCATGTACAGGGGCAGTACCTAGAGCAGAATCTCCCAAATGCAGTCCTGGTGGGCCACACACCAGTCAGGGTCCATGCTGCCACTCATACAAATGCCTGTGCTGTATATCTATGCACCACCCCCATGGCATGTAGATGTAGCTCATGCATATTCATGAGGAACAGCAGGTAAACCCGATCAGTGTGATGCACACCTGGACTGGAGTTGGGAATCTCTGCCGTAAAGCAGCAGCCAACAGGGGCAGACACACCCACACCCACACCCACAGGCCCCATTGGCCAATGTCTCCTGGAGAGGCAGAACATTGGACCCTGCGTGCATCTCCCAATACTAGCACCTGCATACCCTAGCAATGGAACCCTACACCTGAGGTATACGGTAAACAGCTCTGAGATGCTTGCTAGGAGTACTGGCAGATAGATATCCATACGTTACGCACATACTGCTAGTTGACCCCATCCGAACAATCTGTTTGGTGTTTGCGGTGCGTGCTCCAGCCCTTGCCTCTGATGGTGTTTACCACCCTGGGGAGTGACCCCCAGCAGTACTGCGTAGCATATCCATGCCTTGCCGTGCCCAGCACCGGTTTGGTGGGCAAGGCTAATTACCACCTCAATAGTAGCACCATGATGGCATAGGTGTGGAATTGTGTGTCTGTCTATACAGTGGGTGTTGGCTGCATGCCCCTTCCACAGCCCACACTGCCAACACTGTTGCCAGTATTGGCCTGCCAATGTGCATAATGAGTAGCAAGGGACCATGGGTATATCTCAGACAGAGTGGACTGACCAGGATGCAGCTGCACAGGGCATAGGGCACTGGCAGGGGCATGGTAGTGCCCGGCCACCACCTACACAGACAGGGTGACCTCTGTATGTGCTGCTGGGGGATCACTCTCACCCTGAGTGTGCAGTGAAGGCAGCATGGCTAGGCACCCCCATAGTGCTATATTGTGATTCTCCCATGTGATATGTATGGGTGTCCTGTGGTGGCCTCTTCATGGACTTATCTGTCTGTGTGTGCTGCCACCCCAGTTGTGGGTGCATGCATGTCCATCAGGACCAGCCAGCAGACTGTTCACAGCTGATATGTGTTGTGATGGAGTGCCTTGCAGTGGCTGATGGCTTGCTGCAGGTGAATATCAGATAGTGGTGGGGTGCATCTTTGAATATCCAGGCCTAATGTCTGTCTGATACTGTGTTATGGATGTGGGTGGAGCTGCTTGGACTGCACTGTAGGGTGTCTGTTCCCTAGCAGGACTGGGGTTGATGGTCCACTCTACTGCCATTGGGGTGGGGAATCTGTTGAGGGGAAGCCCTGTTTTATCCACCTGGGGGTCCCCACTAACTGAGCCAGACAGAGATCTCCAAAATGTTTATGCAGCACCTATCTATTCCACAGGTTATTGCTGCTTTGGAGCTCTGACATGGCCGCATTCGGTGTTGTGGACCTGGTCCTGGGCGCAACATCTCACACTCAGGGTGAGCACAGTAACCGCACAATGTGATGGTGTTTAGCTACTCTTTGCCGTTTGTCCACCCACTCAGGACACCCTACCAGGCCGAGGTGCTGTGTGGGTGTACACGGACACTTCTCCCTACCAGGCCGGGGAGCTTTAGGGGTGCATTTCCCATCCTGTGTTCAATCGTGGACAGCTGATTTGCATGTGCAGTGCATCATGGGTACGGGTGGTTCACAACAGCAGACTGTCAGTGAGGTGACGTACAGGCTATCTGCAGCCAGCCAGGGACTGCTTACAGTTATAGAGCTGTAGCCCAATGGTTACGTCCCTGTCTGTGCAGCCAGATGTCATGGGTTCAAACCCACAGTGGGGTTATGTGATAGGGGTGTCCACAGATTTATTTTAATTTACTGTACATATGTTGCTGCCAGCAATACCACCCTCAGCGTACTGTACCCATAAGGTGCCTCTGAGGGTGCTTTATGGGGCGCCCTATAGGGCAAGTTACGGTTGCCAGCCATATAGGGTGCACTATACATTATCCTGTGTTGCAACATACATGCTGCCCTATAGGGGACATTCTAGGGTGCCTTGGCGGACGGTGCACTGTAACATGTGCCTTATGGGCCGCCTTATATTAATATGCTGTGAGAGTGCGTTTGCTAGTAGTTATCACAAAATAAAATTAGAAAGCCTCCTACAGCACATAACATACTGCCTCAGCTAGCCTTTTTCACTGGGCATTGTGAGGGATCAAACCCCTGGTCCCTGCACCATTGGTCAGTGTCTTAACCATTGTGCTGTGGCTGTGTTCCTTTGCTTTGGCATCAGCGCGCCGCCTTATGCCCATCAGCGCGCCACCTCCTGCTGCCCACAATTAGTGCGCCGCCTTGTGCCGCCCAAAATGAACAGTGTGCCGCCTTGTGCCACCCAAAAAGAACAGTGCGCCGCCTTGTGCCGCCCAGATAGTACAGTGCGCCGCCTTATGCCGTACAAAACTAACAGTGTGCCGCCTTATGCCATCCAAAAGTACTTTGCCTCTTGAACCACTTTTACACATTCAAGGTGTTGCCTCAGCTGGTCTTTTTGTTGCGCACAATGGGGGATTGAACCTGTGGCCCCTGCACCATTGGTTAGTGTGTTCACTGTTGTGCTACAGCTCTGTTCTGATAGGTGCTCAGCAGCGCCCCGCTTAGCCTTCCCACGCGCTAATGTGGGCCCTGCAAATTAGCGCGACGCGCACACGTACGGTCGGGTTTTTTTTCTTCTTTCTGCCTGAACCGCCCACTCCTTATATGGCACAGGCACACTACCGCGGCCCCGCACGTTAGGAATGTTTAGTAAACATGCCCCTTAGTATTGTAAACTACTTCACATTCCCCAGGGAAAGGCAGTATAGAAGAATGAGAAATAAATTAATTTGCCTGGAAAAGAGCTTATGACTCTTTGAGAGTTAAAGATAAAATGTAACTTAGTGGTTGTGGCAATCTACCCATGTTCACAGAGTACTTCCTGGGAGATGCTAAGAGGTATTAAAAATTAAAAAAAGCTCAAAAAGGTCTAAAAGAGAAAATAAATGAGGGGGGAAGCAAATTCAAAACAATTAATGAGGTTAGCAGACCTGCTAAGCACGTTAAACCTGGTGACTGGGATATTTAGCAGCATATAGCTGTATGTTGCAGCTGAATATCCCCGCATAATGTCGATGCACTCCCCAGTGTTAACCGCATTGCATCGGGGCATTCCGAGAGTGGTGATAGAGTTTACTAGTCAGCAGTGATATTCAGCTACTGGCCATTTAACGTAAACAGACTAAGGTTAGGCACATAAAGGGCTGGCCTAACATTAGCCAGTTTAACTATCTGGCCAGTGGTTGAATATCGCCGTTATCAAGATAGCTAAAATGCTAACTGGGCAAACCGGATATTCAGTGCTGGTGGCCTTATATGACCACATAGTAACATAGTATATGCCGGCAGAAAAAGACCAGTATGGTCCATCTAGTCTACCCAGTAATGTGGCTAGAGTAGGTGAACCTGCCACTCTGTGCAGGTAACCCCTCCTCTATGCCTTTGTTTAGGGATTTACCCACCGCTCCATGAAGATCATCCCTATCTATTTGTGAGGTATAAGAAATAGTTAAGTTTATTTTGATTTTATCCTGTTGCTATAAAGGGATCCACTGTATCTGTCCCATGCCATTTTGAATTCCGTCACTGGATTGCCCCCACCATCTCCATAGGGAGGGCATTCCAAGCATCCACAACCCTTTCAATGAAAAACGGAGGGTTAAGAATCCAAGTTATCAATGCCCCTGTTTAACGTACATTGCCAAGTTTAAGTTACAATGTAAACTGCTTTGACTGAAATGATAAAACAGTATAAAAAAAACCTGTTAAATAAATAAAATAAAAAGTATTTCTTGATGTAGCTTTTAAGTTTACCTCCTTGCAGCTTCATTTTATGTCTTTTAGTTTTATAGCTTCCCCTTCTTTGAAAAAGATTGTTTTTTTCATTAATACCCTTAAACATCTGTATCATATCTACCCTGTCCCTCCTCTCACGGGGTATAAATATTTAGGTCTTCAAGTTTCTTCTCATACATCTTCTGGTGAAGGCTCCAAATCATTTTGATCACCTTCCTCTGAACCGTTTCAAGTCTTTTTATATCTTTTGTGAGGTATGATCTCCAAAACTGAACACAATACTCCAAGTGAGGCCTCACCAACGACTTGTACAGAGGCATCAATACCTCCTCCTTTCATCTGGTAATTCCTCTCTGTATGCAACCCAGCCTCCTTCTGGCTTTTGCCACTGCCTTGTCACATTGATTTGCCACCTTGAGATCCTCAGAAACAATCACTCCAAGGTCCTTCTCCTGGTCTGTGCACACCAACCTCTCACCCCCTATCGCATACAATTCCCTTGGATTTCTGCATCCCAAGTACATGACTCTGCACTTCATCATATTGGCCCGTGGCAAATATTAAAGAACAGCAAATGTGTATAAGATCTATTAATTGGTATTCTCATTACAACTTCCTTTGTCTGTGTGGCTGCTTTTCCGTTTAGAGATATGTCTGTATTACATGTTAACCTGATGTAGTCTTTCTCTGTTACCTATACATCCTTTGCTTATCACTTTGATATTTTGATAAGGTGGTATAAAACTGGATGCATTGTATTGTCTTTGTAGTCTGATGTTTTTATGTCTGTATTTCATGCTAACCTGATGTAGTCTTGTAACCGCTTTGATTGTAAGAAAGGCGGTATAAAAAACCTGTTAAATAAATAAAATAAATAATAAATCATATTAAATCTTAACTGCCAAGCATTTGAACATTCTTCCAACTTTTGCAGATCTCTCCTCATGTTGTCCACTCCCTCAGAGGAGTCCACTCTGTTGCAAATTTTCATGTCAAAGGCAGACTTTTCAAAAATTTGCAACAGAGTGGACTCCTCTGAGGAAGGCATTGAATATCCAGGTCTAAGTTTAAATGGCAAATACCATCTGCTTTACAAGTGCTGGACGCTGCTGTGTAAATGCTAGCAGATTACGTTTCTAAGGTATATGGGTATTGTCCTTCTAAAATATAGAATATCTGTATATTTGGAAAACCCACCCAGAATATACCTCCATTAAATCTCTAAGGGAGATGGGGTTTTTTTTGGAGGGTGGTATTTTTATTTTTATTTTCTATTTATTAAGTTTATAATTATCAATCAAGACATAATCCCAAATAGAAAAGAGATACAGTGGCACAAATTAAACAAGAAAAGAGGAATAATATAACCACAGTCTCTTGTAGTCCACATTTTAGGAAGGGGGAGATGAAGAAAACAAAAACCTAAGGCCGGAAATCCCAGGCAAATATCAAAAGGATATGTTTAATAAGCTATGTTAGGCTTTTGCAGCTAACACGCCATTGGAATACAAATAGTACCATGTTAGCCGCAAACATGATGCGCTATCTGTTGGGGGCGTGCATAGCATTTCCCCAGCATATAGCACACCAAAATTGCAAAGAGCATAAATCTCAGCCCCACCCCCCCCCCAATCAAGGTGGTGTCTGCAACTTTGATGGTGACCACGAGCTGTTTGTGCCTGTGGTAGCTGCATGTTGCAGACATGCTCACTCTCTGCTTCTAGCCCCCCAACTCTTGCAGGTACCTCTGCACTATCTGCATTTTGCCTGTGCTCTGTTTATGTGGACCAATAGCACCTGCTCTTGGCCACATTAACAGGCAGAGCAGCTTAGTAAACATACTCCTAAGTTCAGCCACATATATGTAAAAGTAGAGTCTTTTCTAAAATCACAAGTTATTAATATATGGCGATTTGCACATATAACTCTGCTTTTTATCTATGTAAACGGCACCTAAAGTTTCTAAAATTTACTCCATGATGTGAATGATTATGACAGGGTGTTAAGTAGGGAGCTGGGGGGGGGGGGGGGGGTCGAGCAGACAATAAAGGGCTATGGGTTACTATGGCTATGTTCCACTGATATTTTAGATACAGACATAGTGGAGAATCTTGGTTCTAAAATTTAATTTCTGATTGTCCTATCATAGACTTAACAACTGCAGTAAATATACTACTATTATACCTGCCTAGCCAATAACCTACAGTACATGGCTAAGTAATCATAATATGTCTATTGTGTGTTGCTCACTCATAGTTCAGTGCTGTAATGATTAATTGAATTATGTTGGGTCTTGAAGTAAGTATTTTACCAAATGCAATTAATTTGCTAATGCATGAACAAATCAAAGACAAGATTTAATTAGATTTGTGGAAACAATGTCATGAATCAAGCAAAGGGGTTTTTTTTACCTTTTACAAGTGTTTAATAGACCTGGTTAGAAAATTTGTTATAGGTAAATCATCCTTTACTGCAGAGCACCTTTAGCCATATTGGTCCTAGAAATCCTTTTGTTGGACCAGTGTTAAAATTATCCAGATATGTTATGTGATAAAGGGCTCATATGCAGCCTTATTGGCTAATTATTATTGGACTCTTCTAAGCAAATTGTGAATGGACATCAGGTTTTCCAGATATCAACTGCTGAGAAAAAGCAGATTCAGCCACTATTTGTGCAGGTTTTGTAACACCCAAAAACTTAATTCAAAGAGCCCATACAAAAGGATGTTCAGAAACATCCTATCCCATTATCAAGTGTGGTTACCCTCTGTTCCTGCCCTATAAAGGTTATCTACCTTCTTAGAAATGCATATTTTATATGCCACTCCACAACCTCTACCCTGAGAGGGTTTACCCTTGCTCAGAGTACAAGTCCGATGGGCCTCTCTTTTTCCTGTACTGAACCCATTCTTTCCTATGGCAAGAAAAAAATGTAGGGTCCAATATTGAAAGGGATTAGCATGGTTAGTGCCACTGAATATCCGCGGGTGCTGCCGCTGCACACCCTGATGATAGCATAGGAGCATTCCGGGGGCAGCGATATTGAACCGCTGCCAAGTTATCACAATGCAACAAAAGTCAGGCACAGTAAAGGCTGGCATAACATTCACTGCTGAAGCAAACCAGGCAATGGCTGAATATCGCCACTGCCTGCATAGCTTCCTGGCAATCTGGGCAAACCGGATATTCAATGCCGGGGCATGGATATGGCCCCAGCATTGACTATCTGGGTCTAAGGTTCAGCAGCAGTGGCTAGCTGCTTCAGCAGTGCTAGCCATCACCACTGAATATTGGGCCCATATTTTTTATTCTTTTTGGCTCATAAAAAAATCATAGAGTTGGTTTGCAATATCATTTCTTATATTTTAGCAATTTCCTTTGGGTTGGAATGAGATAAAAAGTCCCAGGGAAGAGAAAAATAAATACTATATCATGGGCACTTTCACACTGCTTTTAAAGAGATTATCACAATAGTTGCAGCAAATAAACCAGTACTGGTCTGTGACGGGGTCTATAGAATGTTACCCATCCCTCTCCAAAGTAAGTATCAACAGTTTCAATATCAAAATATCAACTGATAGAGTAGATCAAATTGGTTGAGAGGTTGCGCTCTGTTAGAGAGGGCATTGAGTCATATAGAAGTAAAGTTTCACAGGAAACAAAATACACTGTAGAATCTCTATGGATAAAAGTTCAATGTAAAAAGAGGAAGGCGAGCGCAGTGGGGGTGTACTACCAACTGCCTGGCCAGAATGAACAGATGGATGATGAAATGCTAAAAGAAATCAGGGAAACTAACAAAAGTTACAACACAGTAATAATGGGTGCTTTCAATTACCCAGATATCGACAGGGTCAATGTCACATCAGGACATGCTAGAGAGAGAAAGTTTCTAGATTAAATAAATGACTGCTTTTTGGAACCGTTAGTTCATAAACCAACAAGAGGGGAAGCTATTTTGGACCTGGTCCTTAGTGGAACACAGGATCTGGTGCAAGACATAAGGGTTTTGGGGCCACTTGGTAATAATGATCATAGCATGACCACATATGATTTAATAAATGGAAGAAAGATGGCAAGGAAATCCACAGTACTACCATTTAGCTTTTAAAAGGGAGACTATGATAAATGAGGAAAATAGTTAAGAAAAGACTAAAAGGAACAGCTACAAAAGTTAAAGATTTACATCAAGCATACATGTTGTTTAAAAGTACTATCCTGGAAGCCCAGACCAGATGTAGTCCACGCTTTAAGAAAAGTGGAAGGAAAACCAAAAAATTGCCAGTATGGTTTAAAGGCAAGGTCAAAGAGGCTGTTGTTGCCAAAAAAACATCCTTCAGGAAATGGAAAGAGGAGCCTAATGGTGAACACCAGAAATAACATAAGCATTGGCAAGTTAGATGCAAGGCATTGATAAGCCAAGCAAAAAGAAAGAATTTAAAAAGAAGCTTTCCATGGATGCAAAAATGTATAATAAAAGCTTTTTCAAGTATACTTGTAGCAACAAAACTGTGAGAAAGTCAATTGGACCATTGGATGATAGAAAGGTAAAAGGGACGCTAAGGGAGGACAAGGCCATAGCAGAGAGACTGAATGAATTCTCTGCTTTGGTCTTTACTAAAGAAGATGTAGGGAAGTTACTTGTGCCTGAAATGGTATATAAAGGTGATGTAGTGGAAGAACTGAAAGAAATATTGATAAACCAGGAGGTTGTATTACAGCTGTTTGATAAACTGAAGAGTAGCAAATAATCTGGACCGGATGATATACATCCAAGAGTGAAAGAAATGAAATATGAGATTGCAGACCGACTATTAGTAATATGTGAACTATCATTGAAATTATCTGTAGTATCTGAGGATTGGAGAGTGGTTAATGTAACTTCAATGTTTGAAAAGGGTTCCAGGGGTGATCCGGGAAACTACAGACCGGTGAGCCTGACGTCAGTACTGATCATAACTTATGGAACAAATATTGCTAAACAGGCATTCAATGGTCTACCAATAATTATCTCATATAGTGTCAACCCTGTCTTGTAGTTTGGCAAGCTCCTTATTCCTCTTTCACTGTAGAGCCTTATGTTGATAGGAAATACTCAAATCAATTTCTTTGCAACAGTAACAATATCTGCCCTGAAAACAATCACTTCACAGTATTCAAATCCTTGACATTTAATAATTGGACATAATCCATTTATAAATTCAGAAAAGGTCCCAATGGCTGTGACCTGTGCCCTTGACTGATCTTCACATGTTTGGCACTATTGTGCTGTTTATAGATCAGATAAGTTGCAGACAATTTGTACAGATGTCTTCTGCAATTTTGGCAAATTTAGGATTGTACCAATCTTGTGAGAATTTATGTAACAAATCATCCCCCTTTTCCTTCATTTGTCTGACCATGATACACAGAGGCAAAATGGGATAAAAAAGCATCTGGAAGCACCACACGGCCAGTGTGGGTTTTCCAAAGCCCATCAGGATACAAGGTGCACCTAGCCTGTCTTCAAGTATCTATCTCCAATTGTTGAGCATGTTTTTGGGCTGGATGACTTCTCAAATTGAGGGTAATGGAGATGGCATAATTGTTTGACCCATTCCACACCTCATCCCCTGACCACTCCTGTCCCGACGAATGCTTCAAGGAAATTGTCCTATGGCTACAGCTTCACAACCTTACAGTAAGTTTCAACAAGACAGAGATCCTTCATGTCTCCAGAGATCTCAACTTCACACCTCCCCCGAGTATCAAACTTGGAGATGCAGACATACAAGTCAAATCTCAGACAAAATACCTCGGTATTACCTTGGATCAATATTTAAGCTTCCAACATCACATCAAAAGCATCTATTTCAAACTCCGAACCCTCTGCAACCTTTGACCCCCTCCTATCACCAGACAGCTTCCGTAAATTCAGCCAAGCTTCCATCGCACCACTTCTCGACTATTGTAACTCCATCTTCCATGGGCTCCCTAAGGCCACTATTTCTCCTCTCCAGCTTGCTCAAAACATCACAGCTCATATCATAGTCGGTGTCCCAAGACACTCTTAAATCACTCCCACTCTAAAATCTCTTCATTGGTTCCTCATTGCATCCCAAATTAAATTCAAGATACTTACCATCATTCATACAGCCTTTTTCAATACCTCGGCTGAACAGCTCTAATCACTAATCAAGCAACCTAATAACAACAGACTCCACCGACAGAATGTATCCAATCTTCTCCTCCCACCAACACAAATCTACAAGAAACCTCAACGCACTTGCACCAGAGCATTTGAATTCTATGCCCCAACTACATGGAAGCAAATCCCCTCCCCCCAACTTACGCTGGACACCATCCCATACTATCTTCAGAAACACCTCAAAACATTCCTTTTTGAAGAATACTATGGTACATCCACTGAAACCAACCCCTAGCAAGAACATCCTCCACTCTCTCACTCCATTGCCCTCTCCCATCCACCATAACCCTTTTCTCTTATTTCTCCTATTTCTCTTTTGCTTTATTCATTACACACATATACTTCAGGCATTCCCTTAGATTCTGCAAGCATTCCCGCTCTGCAGCCCCTCTCTCACCCTCTCCCACCCTCCCCCTCACTATATAGCATAGCATTCTGTTATCTAGATTCCATCTTCGAGCCCCTCTACACTACCTCCATTTTTCATAGTAACTCTGCCAATAATCAACTGTCAGTTGTGTGTATATAATTGCCTGAATTGGTATTTATATATAATTGCCTGCATTGTTTGTACAAATCACCTGTACTTTTATCAACTTGTTCATTGTAAACCATTATGTTCTAACTGCCTGCCCTAAATGGTATATTAAAATCAGTTAAATAAATAAATAAATATATATATATACATATTAGGGAGTGGAGGAGTAGCCTAGTGGTTAGAGCACTGGCTTGGTAACCAAGCAACCACAGTCCAATTCCCACTAGCACTCCTTGTGGCCTTGGGCAAGTCGCTTAACCCTCCATTGCCTCAGAAGAAAGGCCTGGCAATCTACTTCCAGTGACACTGCCAAGAAAACCCAGGAGCTTCTGGGTCAGCAGGAGTCTGGACTGACTCAAAGGCACACATTGATTGATATATATTAGAATTGCAAAGTAGAGAGGTCATTTTTTTGCCTTTTCATATTCATTAGGCAAATACATCACTTTGCATCATTAAATTACCTTCACCAGTTTACTGTCCATCAATGTCCTTCTTTTTTCCCCACTACTAATATCCTATCTCACCCTTCTCAACACTTTTCTCATCACTTGCATTATTCCACCAAATTATGTACCTAGGTCCCTTTTTACCATACTAATGTATCCTCATTTCGTAAGGCTGCTAAATGCATCAAACAATTGTTCAAACTTATTTTTAAACAAATTGTAGGTAAAGAATATAAATTTAGATTCTCATCAATAAGTATAACACAATGTGAGTAAACAATACCCCTTTCCCACTAGGCATAACTGGTCTAAATATAAAATCTAAAATAAAAACTATTTTTTTCACAACATTTTATAACATCATTCTCAATAGGAAGAAGTATGTCTTTTAACAGGATGGCCCCAGTGAGAGTGCTGCAGGAAACTCAAAACATTTGAAGACTTACCTTGTGATTGTAGTGTCTACAAGGATTTGTGCAAGCTGCTTATTAATTGTGGCATTAAAAGATCCTTTTGAGGTGAGAGCCCAAAGAGGGCACAAGGCATTTGCGGGTGGGCCCGATGGCGATACTTCCTCAGGTTCTTGGCCAACACCCTGCCTATTCATGTCCCTGCAGAGACACACACATATATATATATTTATTTATTTATTTACATTCTCTTATATACCGCACTATTCTGCATCAGTGCGGTTTACATTGAACAAACTGAAATTACATTGAACAGGGCATTATAACTTGGAGATAACTATTTTACAGGGAACATGGGCTATGGAGGGTTAAGTGGCTTGTAAATATATACAAGTTTCATTTTCTTCAGGCCTTGGGGTCCTCAGGGAAGCTTACGACAGTCAGAATTCCCGTGGCCCAGCTCACCGCACTAGAAGCATCACGTTTATTGCCTTTTCCTAGACTGTGGCCTTGTCCTCTGCCTCTCTCTCTCTGTTTCTTTATCAAGCACTTTAATTGACTAGAGCTTTTTTTTCCTCTCTCTACCTGTGTTCTTTCCCAAACCTCTTCTGGATCGTTGCTGACAAGCAAGATTTTGTTTTGTCCAATCAACTTAAATTAGTGTTTTTGTTTTATTTTACAAATACTTACAGTAGGAGTAATCTTTGGATGGAAGGCTTTGGAAGTGTTGGAAATGTTGGGTAAATAACATTACCAAAGTATACAAATAAGCTAGAAAAAGAAAAGATATTCTCATATTTTCTCAGAACTCAGTGTAATCTTTCTGCTAAATGTAGTCTTTATACTTGAAAATAAAATAATTTCAAATCAGTCTCTATCCAAATTTCAAATTTAAGGACAATGCAAGTTCAAAAGAAATAGTAATATTTACTTGTCCTGTTATTTCTGTCTATATACTAGATCTCTGCATAACGTAGTACTATAAAGATCACATTTGGTGACATACATGCATGTGTATAAACTAAATAAAACCAGCATCTCATAGTGCCAAAACATATATCTACCACTTGGAGTTGTTCCTCCAAAAGTTCCTCCAAAGTGCATTTTTGTTTCCTAAAAACCAATTCGCATAATTCACACACAGAAAAATAAATTTAATTATCCTAAGATCCAATACTGAAACAGACAAAACAGGACAAATCAGTGTAGTTAACTCCTGTGGTGCTGGCGTTCTGTTTATCAGTCACAAAAAGATAGTGCTCACAGTGATGAAAGGAAGCAGGATGCAAATACCTTTTTCTTTCTTCTCAGTGCTGAGCTTAACAGTGCAAAGTAATTAACTTGCAGTTCAAAGACTATGGGGTCTATTCTGACCCATGTTTAGCAGGGATATACGTCCCAGTAGGACATATAGGGGCTTGTTTACAAAGCCACGGTAGTGGTTTCCGATCATTATTGGAGCCATGGCCCCATTTATTTCAACGATCAGAAATTGCTACCGCGGCTTTGTAAACAAGCCCCATAGTCCCTGTTAAACGCCTGGGCCGTATTCAGCAACAGAGCTCCCCGCATGTACAGCTGAGATGTGTGGGGAACTCTGATCGAAGGCAGACGGGGCAGGCCAATGGAGGAGTTAGGGCGGACCAGAGGCATGACCCTCAATCCAGATGTACAGGGCCTATTCCGTTGATGGCCCTGTACATCCAGGTATGGGCAGACGGACAGGGGACTTATTCCATCTAGAAGATGGAATAAGTCCCCTATTGGGGAATGGCGTGTCAGAGCAGGCACCGGCATGGTGAGTGGGACAGGGAGTTCCCTGCAGCCCGACCCCGGCCTTGACAGGCCCTTTCAGGGATCGGGTGGCAGGGAATAGGGCATCTTTGTTTTAGACGGCTGATTGGGGCTCCTGCATGGAGCCGTAGTGCTGTGGTGTCCCATTACCATGGCACCATGGCTCCATGCAGCAGCCACAATCGGCTGCAACCATCAACCTGCCTGCTTCACGGTAGCCCAACTGCCGATCGGCCTTTCCGAGGCCAGGATTGGGCTAGAGGGATCCCCCTCTCCTGCTTACCTCAGTGTGGGGTACTGGTATGGTTGTCCAGCACTGTGGGGGGACTTATTCCACCTACACGGTAGAATAAGTCTCCCGACTAAGGCCCCCAGCCCGGATGTAAAGGGCCGTCACCAGAATCAGCTCTGTACGTCTGGGTTGGATGCCCCGCCTCTGGCCCACCTTCGCTCGTCCTGCTGCCCGCCCCATCCCGCCTCAGTATAGAGCTCCCCGCAAATCTCCCCTATATGTGTAGGAAGCTCTGTTACTGGAATTGGCACCCAGGTGTTTAGCAGGGATGGCGTCCAGACCAGATGTCCATCCCCACTAAACGCGGCCTGGAATGACCCCCCTATGGAAATGCCTGCTTGAGCACTTTATTTTTCTTTTGATTTCATTGTTGACAATGGGAGAAAAGCAGATACAGGCTCAGTCCATCCCAGATGTACAGCCCCTCTGTATGTCCGGTTTGAATGTCTAGCCCCATGGGACCAGAATCGTGAACAGCCCTGTACGTGCAAGCTAGGACTGCAATTCAGCCTGGCCTGCACGTACAGGGAAAGCCCAACTAACTCAGTCAGGGCTTTAAAATGGAGCCATGCCTCCATTGTAAAGCCATGATCCTGGCCGCCGCCTGCACAAAGGCTTTCCCCGCAGCCCTACCCCCGATCCGGCATCCTAAGGCCAGGGTCGGTCTGCAGGAATGCCTTTGGGATCTCCCTGCCCCATCTGTGCCCCGGGCCTGCAGAAAACAGATGTCTAGGGAAGTTATTCCACCACGGAGGTGGAATAACTGCCCCGCACAAGTCACCGGCCCTGGACGTACAGAGTTGACATTGGAATTGGCCCTGTATGTCCAGGGCCAGCGACCGCCCACCACTCACCCTAACTCTGTCCCCAATCCGCCCCTTCCCCGTTCCCGTTTAACCTCCCTGTACAACCAGCGTGGAGGTTAGATGCCGGCGGGGAGGGCACGAACAGCGGAGATGGATGTCCCAACCCCACTATTCATGGGACAGAATCAGGCCCATAGTGAATGGTTCCTCTAAAAGGGAATTGTAATCTGGGATCTGGGATCTGTGATGTAAAATGCCAGCATCCCATAAACCACAGAGCTCCGGTACCGCATTTTTTCTAAATTTCATTAGCCGGGCATCCGCTTTGAGTATCCACTAATCATTCAGCAGTTCTCTGCCAACCATTTAAGTTGTTATCAACTTTTTTGTTTTTTACAATTTAGGTTACCCATTTCAACAGTGCACACAAATTTCTAACTCGAGTTACCACACAGTTATTTATGAGCGCTCAAAAACCACATAGAATGTAATATCCTCACAGGATTTAACAATGCCACACAGGCAGTTATGATATTCTGGGTGATTGGCCTGATGCAATTATATTGAGTTTCCTTGATAATTTTCCTGGGATAAATATCCTATAATAATTACCATGGGATAATTACCTCAACATAACTGACTATTTTGGGGAATTTACCCAGGTAATTTCCCTAGTTTAATTACCCAGGATGATTGCTCGAGGCTAATTAGCCCAGGATAAATACATTGAGATAATCCCATTGGACTAATTATCCTGCTAGTAAAACTTGATGTTTTATTTGTTTTCATTTTTTTGTTCATTTTTATATTATGTATATCATGCTGTAATCTGCTTAGATTGTATGTTCAGAATCTAAACTATTAAAAATAATTAAATAGATGAAATACTCATAAAGATTCATAATAATATAACAAGCTTGCTAAGTGCTCAATTTTTTCCTGGTGCAGACATTGGGAACTAGCTAGCGCCTTAAATTGTGACATCTGCCCTACTGGAAGCCAGTGAAGGTCCTGAAGAATACCGTACGCGTGGTATCACTGAAGATCTTCTTGCCTTCTACCAGAGACACAGCCTATTCTTGAGCAGCTGCAGTCAATTTTACCTCACTGCAGACAGAATGTGCTAGAAGGAACTGCAGAAATTAGTCTTTCCTAGATTAAGGCTTGGCTCATTGTTATCAAATCCTTTATCATTCTTCTGGGGACAATTTCTCCACATGAGTTAGTTTTGCACATTCCAAACAGACCAACTCTTAGGGGTATGTTTACTAAAACCCCGGTAATGTGCGGGCCGCGCTAGTGTGCGGGTGCCATATAAGGAGTGGGCGTTTCTTTCTGAAAAAGAAAAACCCGCATGAGAAAGCTGCACGGGAGGCATAAGTGGAGCGCTGATGTGCAAGCAGAAGAGCAGAGCCACAGCACAATGGTTAAGACACTGACCAATGGTGCAGGGATCAGGGGTTCAATCCCCCAAAGTGCCCAATGAACAAGGCTGGCTGAGGCATTACCTATTATGGGGAAGATTGCTTTAGGAGGCATTTTATTTATATTTTAATTACTTCTACTAGCAAACGCACTCTCAAAGCGTGTTAACATAAGGCGCCCCATAAGGCACATTTTAAAGTGCACTGTCCGCCAAGGCACCCTAGAATGTTGCTTATAGGGCGCTTTATAGGGTGCCGTATGAGTTACCGCAAGGTCATAGCACTGTTTTTGATGGCAGCACTGTGCAGTTTAAGGAATGAAAAGCATAAGTAGGTGCGCTGACATGCAAAGCAGAGCAGCAGTGGAGCACAATGGTTAAGACACTGACCAATGATGCAGGAGTCATGGGTTCAATCCCCCACTGTGCCTAATGAAGAAGGCTGGCTGAGGCATTACCTGTTATAGTTAATGTTGCTGTAGGGGGCATTTTATTTTTATTTTAATTAGGGCTGCCAGCAAACACACCCTCAAAGTATTGTAACATAAGGTGCTGCATAAGGCGCCTCATAGGGTACCACAGAGGGCACATTTTAAAGTGCACTGTCCGCCACGGCACCCTAAAATGTCCCCTATAGGGCACCCTATAAGTTGCATCACTGGATAATGTACAGTGCACCTTATATGGACGGTAACCATAAGGTGCCCTATAGAGTGCACTATAAAGCGCCCTCAGAGGCACCTTATGGGTACAGTACGCTGAGGGTGTTTTTGCTGGCAGCAATAATGTACATTAAAAATAGATAATGCTTTGGGGAGCCCTATCAAACAACCACACTGTGGGTTTGAACCCATGATCTCGGGCTCTAGAGGCAGTGAAATAACCATTGGGCTACAGCTCTATAGCTGCTAGCAAACCCCTGGCTGGCTGCAGAAGGAGTGCATGTCACCACAAAGACAGTCTGCTGTGGTCACCAGGATGGGGTTAGCACACCCATACCCATGATGCACTGCACATGCAAATCAGCTGTCCACAGATAAACACAAGATGGGGTATGCACCCTCACAGCATCTCGGCCTGGTAGGGGGTACTGACCGTGTGTTTTACTGGCACAGAGTAGCTACACACCGTCACATTGTGAGGGTACTGTGCTCACCCTGAGGGTGCAGTGAGGCGCCCAGCACCAGGTCCACAGCACCTTCCATGGCAGAAATAGGCCATGATGCAGGTACAAAGCAGTGTTAATGTGTGAGATAGGTAGTTTCTGCAGAAACACCTTGGATATGTCTGTCTGTCTGTCTCAGTCAGGTGTTGCCCCTATGGAACCCTAGGAGGATTATGTACCACCACCATCCTCCTCCAGGGCTTGAGGGTGGCAAACAGGGGCTCCCATCAACAGATCCACATTCTACCTCCCTGCAATGGTGGCAGTAGAGGGCACCATCAACCCCAGTCCTGCTGCAGAAAAGACACCCTTCAGGGCAGTCAATGCAGCTCTGTACATAACCATAACACAATAGCAGAGAGACATGATGCCTGTATACGCTAAGCTGCACCCCACCACTATCTGATATTCTCCTGCAACAAGCCTTCAGCCACTACACCCTGCAAGGCACTCCATCAAGACACATATCAGCTGCAAACAGTCTGCTAGTTAGTCCATAGTGCATGTTCCTGGTGGAAATGCATGCACCCAGAACTGGGATGGCAGCACACACAACAGGCACATAAGTCAGTGACTGGGCCCCAAAAGGAAACCCATAAAAATCACATGAGAGAAATGCTATATAGCACTATGTGGGTGCCTAGCCATGCTGTCGTCACTGCACAGTCAGGGTGAGAGTGATCTCCCAGCAGGACATACTGAGGTCACCCTGTCTGTCTAGGTGGTGGCCGGGCACTAAAATGTCCCAGTCAGTGCCCTATGCCCTGTGCAGATGCACCCTGGCCAGGCCACCCTGTCTGGGCTATACCCATGGTACCTTGCTCCTCATTATGCACATTGGCAGGCCAATACTGGCAACAGTGCTGGCAGTGTGCGCTGTGGAAGGTGTTTACAGCCACCACACATTGTATAGACAGACACACACTCCAAAACCTATGCCAGCATTGTGCTACTATAGAGGAGTTCAGCAGCCATGCCCACCACACCAGTCCTGGGCACAGTACAGGCATAGATATGGTACGCAATACTGTTGGGGGTCACTCCCCAGTGTGGTAAACACTGTCAGAGACCAGACCTGAAGCACACACCGCAGACATCAGAATGATTGTTATGATGGAACTCAATCAGCAAACTGTGCTTAACGTAGGAAGTTCTATCTGCCAGTACTCATAGCAAACGTTTGAGAGCTGTGTACCGTATACCCAGGTGTAGGGTTGCATTGCTAAGATATGCAAGTGCTAGTATTGGGAGATGCACGCAGGGCCCAATGTCCTGCCTCTCCAGGAGGCATTGGCCAATGGGGCCTGTGGGTGTGGGTGTGGGTGTGTCTGCCCCTGTTGTCTGCTGCTTTACGGCAGAGGTTCCCAACTCCAGTCCTGGTGTGCCAAACACTGTTCTGGTTTTCATGCTGTCCCTCATGAATATGCATGAGCTACATCTGCATACCATGGGAGTGGTGCATAGATATGCAGCACAGGCATCTTTATTAGAGGCAGCATGGAACCTGAATGGTGTGTGGCCCTCCAGGACTGCATTTGGGAGACTCTGCTCTAGGTATTGCACCTGTTTATGGTGTCTGTGCTCGGTGGGGTAAAATATAGGCATATTAACCATGCGTATGTTCTCAGCAATAAAGGTTTGTCCTTACTATCACGGTTTAGTTGTGGGAAAAATATGTGGACTGGATTGGCAGTAGCCCCAGCTGGGCTTTGAACTTGTGACCTTCTTTTCTTGCACACACTGTCTGTGTGCACTGCACCACCGTGTTGTCACAGATATGTTGCATTCCCTGGGAAGTCCATGACTGTACATCCGACAGAGCCTGTCTGTTGCAGTGGATGGTGCCAGCCTGCACAGGGCTAGGCCACTGTCTGCTGTGGCTAGCAGCCACTGCCCCCTCCACCACCTGAACCCTTCCGCCAACATGCTGACATGTCCTTATCCTCATTGAGTTGTGGCACTCCAGGACTGCATTTGGGGGACTCGGCTGTAGGTAATGCCCATTGTTATAGTGTGTGTGCGGTGTAGAGTAAAATATAGGTGTTTGAACCATGCTTATGTTCTCTGCAATAAAGGAGTGTCTTTACTATCTCTGTTTAGTGGTGGGTAAAAAATGGGGACTGGGTTGGCAGGAGCCCCAGCTGGGATTTGAACCTATGACCCTCTGGTCTTGCAGGCACTGGCTGTGTCTGCTGCACCACACTGTGGCCACAGAGACAGTGCAGTCCCTGGAGATAGGAAACCTGGCCGAACGAGTCAGATAACCTGCTCTGCACAATTTTACTGTGGGCTCATTCACCTTGTATGGAGACAAAATGCAAATAAACCTCAAAAATGACCTCGAAAAAAGGGGAAAAAAACATAACCAAGCTGGCCAATAGTGATATCAATGGGCAACATTAAAAAACACTCCCAGGAAAGCTCCAAAAAAAAAATGATTTTTGGAAGGGTCTACGCCCCTTTTTTCGAGGTCATTTTTGAGTTATATTTGCCCTTTTGTATTGTGCACATGTATCACACTGCTCACGTTTTGGAGGTTTCCCCGGTTTTGCTGTACATTGCTGACGTAAATGGTTTCTCTTCCCTTTATATCGGCTCTAACGCGAGGTTTTCACTCGCGGTATTTTTTAGCTTGAATTTCAGCCCCGCTCCTGTGCGGGGAGCCTCTCCCCTCCCACTCTCCACCCATTGACCCCGTCCCTCCGCCCCTCGGGAGCCTTCCTCCGCCCTCAGAATGCCTTTCCATGCCTCTATCGCACATCAGCGCGGCGCGCACTTGTGCGGGCCCGTTAGTGCAGTGCACACATGTGCAGGGCACAAAAACGCACTATTAGCGTGTGCTAAGGTACCTTAGCGCACGCTCAAGTGCGCCACGCACAATTGCGTGGTTTAGTAAACATACCCCTTAGTTATTGTCTAATTCAAGACTATCCTGTAAGATACCACACTTTCCAAAAACTTAAAACCAACAGTGACTGAACATATAAAGATTAACTATAGGGGTAGAGACCTCAGGATGGCTAAAAACCCTTCATATGGCGAAATCACTCACCATAAGGTATAGCGAGATACTCATATCACCTGTCTCCAACCTCTCCCAAAGTGACATTCAAAACAATAATTTCAAAAAAGTACTTTTCTGAACCACAATCTGAAAAAACATTTATGTTTATACCAAATTGTGCCAATCAAAACTATCAATTCATTCTCAATATAACTCAGTTAAAAGTATCTCTATAGCTTTATTAGCAGTCCACAAAGGACACATGACATCCTCTATTGAGAACTCGAGTAAAGCTCATAGCAGAGCAACAGATCTTTTGCAAGCCCTGTAAACAAACAAAAGCTATGCATTTTCAACTACAATGAAAAAATCACTAACAAGAGTTCCTAATACTTATCTTCACACTCCCGTTGTTCAATGCGTCATCGGTAAACCCAGATCTTTGTTTCTCATTAAAAAAGGTTTCTTCAGAGGCTTACAACCTCTACTCGACGACCAGCTCAGGAAGTAACTACAATGTCTGACATTATATTATATGAATGCTCAGCCACCAATCAAAACGTTCCAAATTTGATAATGTTTACATCCGCCCACTCCCTACACTTACTCTACATAAGTAATAGAAACTAATTTAATGACTACTAATAGTGTGCAGTTGAACTCCAAACCTAACCCCTCAAGAAACTGCCCAACAATGAAGGTTTCAATGATCCAATGTCGAACCCGTCAATGCAACTTTCTATATGCTCTAAAGACATTCCTCTTACCATTCATTCATTGTATTACAAAAACGATCAATGTACACATTATTTAAAAAGATAACAACATTAAAAAAATAATGTCCACTCGATTTTATCATTCAAACCTTCAGGATCTAAGGTGTTGTTGTAAATACCTTTACCTGGAGCCAATTTGCCTATGGCCAATACGACCAATGAGACTCAGAGAGGAAAAAATGGTGAAGCAGATTTATTTCACAATACGTTGTCTAGTCAGTGGGTACCTTCACAACTTCAAAGCTTAAGCGTAGGTGCGCCCCAGTCTGGGGGTACCATACTTTTATCCCCTTTCCACAAACCCACCCCTTTCCTCTTTCCTCACTTGCTTACCCCCTTATTTGGGGTTATCTCTCTTTTCTTTAGAACTGTGTGCCCTGCCCTCCCCCGAGGGGGAGCCCAATCTAGGTGCAGAAAAAGAGGAAGTAGGGAGAGGTTCTTACACTATATTTTTCAAATTCTTTAACAATTTTTAAGTCTTCACACAGACATACCTCTATCTATATCTATCTTGAATTCTAGTGCTTGTGCTATTTCTATTTTTCTATATTTTTTTACCTTACACCTTTATGCTATTCCTACACATTATTAGCTTCACAGCCTTATTAGCTTTGCAGGCTTCCTCTTAAAGAATGGGGTAGGTAAGAGAAAAAGGAAGGGGGGGGGGGAGCTTCTTCAGAATTTGGGTGTGGCGCTGTAGCCTTTGCATTTATTTTCTGCCTTGCATGTTTCAGGGGGTTATAGGATTTCGTTTTAAAAAGAGAGTAGGAGATATATATAGCAGCAGATATTTTAAAGAAAGGAATTTACTCAGCCTGCCATGGCTAAGAGAGGAGAAACTAAGGAAGTGGTCAACTAGCCTCAGTCGCGCAATCTCTCGGTTGCATAGGAGCTCTGTGAAGTATGAACTGAGGAAGCTGGCAAGGGACTGATAAGCTAGCATCATATTCTACAGGCTCCTCTGATACCTTTGGTTAGACTACTATAGTGCTATGCACACAGCGCTGTACAGAAATATTATTTTATTTATTTATTATTTTATTACAATTTCTTATATACCGCACTATTCGGTATCAGCGCGGTTTACATTATAACATAATGACCATAACAACAAGCTGTTTGGTTTTACATAGAACAGGAGTACAAACTTGGATAACAGGGGTGAACTATATACATGAAATATAAGCAAAAAAGACAATCCCTGCTCATCAGAGCTTACAATCTAGCCAAGACAACACAGAACCATAGACAGTTCAGGAAAATTTAATTGCAAGGGATGGGGTAATAGGGATTATACGCTATGTAAGACATTTGTAAGAACATTTGTAAAAACAACAGTTTTCCATGCTTTCATCAATCCCTTCCTTTTCTCTTATTATCCCATGTTGCTTTTTACATTTCCACTTGAAATTCCACTTTCCCTAGCATAATTTCATATTCTGGCTCTGGATCTTCTCCATTGGTTTTTCCCCAGAACTCTAGGATCATCATCTCATTACCAGAGGGCCCTATAGTCATTTTCTTGGTGATAGCTGTCTCAATTAGGCACTGCACTAATCCCCTAACACATGGGATTATGCAGCATCCTACAGTAGTCAAGACTCCTAGGACTATGGATAAGGAGGTTAGGACAGATACTACCACCACTTTCCATTTACCAAACCATGACTCCAACCACCCAGTTAGGGAAGTGTCCACCCCAGAGTTTTCTGCAAACTCCTCTGCCAAGGTTGTGAGGCCCTTCAGAGCCCTACTAATGGTCCCATCCAGGGCAGTATGGTTCGGGATGTATGTACTACACTGGCTGGCCAAGACTATACAGACTCTGCCCTTTTCTGCCAATAACATGTCCAAGACCAACCTATTCTCCCAGGTCATTTGACTAGTGGCATCCAGCTGTTCTGCTATCCCTTTCACTGCATCCCTGGTATAGTTTATGAACCTCTGTTGGTTATAAAAGATATAATTTATCCAGTCCACATTTTTGTTTATTGTGGACCAGCAGAACAAAGCTGATTCAAACCCTGCCGCTATCTGGTTCCTGGCCTTAAATTCATCAGGTACTCCCCGAGGCACCCCTATGGAGTCTATATATATATGATCATCAAAGGAGGTCCCATAGATGTCCCTCCTTCCTCTTTTCCCTTTCCTTTCTCCTTCTTTAAATGCCAGGGTGAAGGGAATGGCCAATTGCACAATCACACACATTCCGGACCAGCGCACAGGTAGTACTGATCTCAATATCTCACCTCCACAATACCACCAGACATCCGCTCTAGCCACCTGCATCCTGGAGTAATTTCCTTGGCCATCTCCAGCCTGTGTGATGTTCAAGGTCATGGTACTTGAGGACAGCACTCCCACAGCCTTGGTGAAATTCGCCCCCTGCCAGCTGAGACAGGCAGAGTGATTTCCTCCTGCTGCAAAGAATCTTGGAGGAATGCCTATGTCCTTTTTTCGTAGTGCTGGAAACATCCTTGCCAAGGCCTTACTGTTCTCTTTACCCCAGGCCATCTCATCCTGGAATAGGGCTAGCATGCAATACATAAAAAAGGGGGGGGGGGACAATAATCAACTCGACAGAGAGGGGGGCCATCACCAGGGGGGCCAACATTGATGATCTGAACAGAGGTAACAGAACTAGACAGTTGACGTAAGTCTCTTAGTTGGTAGCAGAGGGGTTAGGTCAGAGAGTCTGGATGTGTAGTCAGGGAGTTCCAGAGGGAGGGCGTATATAGTTCGAATGCTCTTACAGGTGTGTTGATTGAACTTAGTTCGTTCATGGGGGATAGTGAGAGTGTTGTTGGTGGTCTGTTGAGTGTAGGATGAGGTAGTAGAGTCCAGAGCTGGGAAGTCTGCATTTGATGGAGGGCTTTGTGGATAAGTAGGAGAGATTTGTAATTAATCCTTGCTTCGAGAGGCAGGATGTGAAGTTCTTTCACGACTGGGGTGATGTGATTGTGGTTTTTTGTCCTCTGGATGATTCTTGCGGTGATGTTTAAGGCAGTCCGTAGGGGGTTGGTGTGGGTGGCGGGTAGTCCGTGATAAATTGCATTATAGTAGCCTAGGTGGGGGAGCGTCATAGCCTGCATGACTGTTCTGAAGTCCTGTGGGTCGATGAGTTTTCTGAGCCGTTGTACTGTCTTTGCTTTGTGGATATTTTTCTGGTAGTCTTTTTAATCTGTTGTTTAAATGTAAGCGCTTGATCAATGATGATTCCCAAATATTTCATGTGGGGTTGCACTTGTATTTGGGTGGTTCCCAAGGTGAGGTGTGGCGATGGGGTGGAGTTTTGGTCCTTGGTCACAATGAGGGCTTCTGTTTTTTTTATGTTGATGGATAGGTTGTTCTCCTGTAGCCAGTGAGACCTCATTTGGAGTACTGAATGCAGCTCTGGAGACTGTACATTCAAAAGAATATAAACAGGACAGAGTCAGTGGAAATGATCAGTGGTCTTGGTCACAAAGCATCCAGTTGTAGTCAACATTATTGGCACCCTTGCATTTTAGGTATGTTGTGTACAATATCTTGGGAAATAGTTATAAATATTACAGATGTATGCCATCATAATATTTTAATAGTATGTTCAAAGATATGCAAATGCAATGTGTGCCTTTGAATCAATGCTGACTCCCGGCAACCGAGAAGCTCCTGGATTTTCTTGGCACTGTGACCGGAAGTAGATTGCAGCAGTGGAAGTGAAAATCCAGGTTTGTCTGGATGCGCCGGCAGCCACCAAGGCTAAAAGGATAGCATTCATTTCCGATGTTACCCGCTTAGCCCTCTGTGCCTTAAAGATAGGCAAGGTTTTCCTCACCTGTCTTTAAGGTACAGAGGGCTAAGCGGGTAGCATCGAAAATCACTGCTACCCATTTAGCACTTTCCTCTGCCCCCGCTCTACCCTGGAACGCCCCTAATACGCCCCAGTGCTAACCGCTTAGCATCTGGGCACATTAGAGACTTATCTGGGATTTTCGAAAGGCACTATCCTTGTAAGTGCCTTTCAAAAATCCCATATAAGGCATTTACACTGGTAACTAGGGAACTTACCCATGTAAATGCCTTTGAAAATTGGCCCGATATGTATATTTTGGAAGAAAGGTGGGAGAGAGGAAATAAGATAGAGACGTTTAAATACCTCTTTGGCATTAATGCACAGGAGGAGAGCCTCTGTCAAGTGAAGGAAAACTCTGGAACAAGGAGGAATGGAATGAAGGTAAAAGGAGATAGACTCAGGTGTATTCTGAGGAAATATTTCTTTATAGGAAGAGTAGTAGATGTGTGGAATAGTCTCCCCATGGAGGCGGTAGAGGTGAGGACTGTATCCAAATTCAAGAAATCATGGGACAATCACAGAAGATCTCTAAGGGAAAAGATGTGATTGTAGAGCTTAGGAGTTGGTAAGGATGGACAGATTGCATAGGCCATATGGTGTTTATCTGCCACCTTGCTTCTGTTTCTATGTTTCTATGGAATACGTATAGGACAGTTTTCCAATGGCTGCTGAGCAGAGATGGGATCCACCTGTCAAAGAAAGGTCAAAACATATTTCAGAGTAGACTGCTTAACCTGTCAAGGAGAGTTTAAAACTTTAATTGAGGAGGGCGGGTAGACATTTCATTTTATTTATTAAAATTTTTAATTATCAGCTTTCTTATATGCAATGTACAAAATTACATTCAAAAAAGTTTGGAGGCCGATTCAGAGATGTGCATACCTGGGCCATCTGGACAGCCCGGGGATTCACCCAATTCTTCTCCCGCAGGGGCTATGAGACCCCATGGGAGCAGAAACGTGGGATAAGGCCGGGACATCCAAGATGTACCCCAATTCCGGTATCCCAGGTGTACCGACACTTACCTTACTAGCCCAGCCAGGTTCTTGAAAGGAGCAGTGGTAGCATGGCGTCCTGTTGCCATGCCACCGCAGCTCCATGCAGAAACCGCGATTACCAGCAGACCCCGATATTCTTTATTCCCTGCCACCTGACCCCAATTGGGCCTACTGTGGCCAGAGTCTCGCTGCGGGGAACCCCTTAACCCGCTTACTGGCACCGGCTGCTGACAGTCTCTCCATCCAGGGGAACTTATTCCATCTCCAAGGTGGAATAAGTCATAGAAACACAGAAACATAGAAACATGATGGCAGAAAAAGACCAAATGGCCTGTCTAGTCTGCCCTTCCATATCAACCACTACAACAGTTCCCTTATTTCCTTTAGAGATCCTCTGTGTTTGTGCCATGCTTTTTTGAATTAAGATACTGTCCTCATCTCTACTACCTCCACTGGGAGACTATTCCATGCATCTACCACTCTTTCTGTAAAGAAATATTTCCGCATATTACTCCTGAGTCTATCCCCTTTCACCCTCATCCTATGTCACCTCTATCCCGCCTTTCTTCTAAAGTATACATATTAAGATCCTTAAGTCTGTCCTCATATGCTTTATAATGAAGACCACTAACCATTTTAGTAGCCAACCTTTGCACCGACCCCAACCTGTTTATATCCTTTTAAAGGTGTGGTCTCCAGAATTGCACAGAATACTCCAAATGAGGTTGCAGCAAAGACTTATACTGAGGTACTACCATGAAATGGTCGGCGGCCAGCATTCGCGGCTCCTGAACGGAGCTGCGGTGCCATGGTGATGGGACAGCATGGCACTGCGGCTCCACTCAGGAGCCTGACTGAGGTAGCCAGGGATCTGCTCAGTGGGCAGGCTGATCAGAATCAGGGCCCAACATGCATGTTCAGGCTGTAGACCCAATTCTGATCCAACAGGCACGTCTAGCCCCCGCGGGATCAAAATGAGGTCTACCTCTGGGCGTCCCAATTCTAATCGGCCACACAGGGACCTGGACAGCCACATTGGAATGTGTCTCCACATCAACTGGCTCATCTTATTCTACCTGTTTATTCACACTTTCAAAAAAATATAACAGATTAGCAAAACAAGACTTTCCTTGGCTAAATCCATGATGGCTTTCTCCCATTAAAACATGACTATCTTCATTTCAATAATTTAATTCTTTATAATGGTTTCTACCATTTTGCCAAGCACTGACATCACACTCACCAGTCTGTAATTTCCTGGATCACCCCTGGAACCCTTTTTAAAAATTGACATTACATTGGCCATTCTCCAATCTTATGGTACTACAGATGATTTTAATGATATTTCACAGATTACTAATAGTAGGTCTGCAATCTCATATTTCAGTTCTTTCAATACCCTTGGAGGTATACCATCCAGTCCAGGTGATTTGCTACTCTTCAGTTTATCAAATAGTTTTAATACATATTCCTGGTTTATTGATATTTCTTTCAATTATTCTTATATATCACCTTTATATACTATTCAGGCATGGTTAACTTCCCTACATTTTCTTCAGTAAAGACCAAAGCAAAGAATTCATTCAGTCACTCCGCTATTGCCTTGTCCTCACTTAGAGCCCCTTTTACCTCTCTATCATCCAATGGTCCAACTGAATCTCTCTCAGAGTTTTTGCTACAAATGTACTTGAAAATGTTTTTGTTATACATTTTTGCTTTCATGGCAAGCTTCTTTTCAAATTCTCTCTTTGCCTGCCTTATCAATGCCTAAAATCTAACTAGCAAATGCTCAAATTGTTTCCCATGTTCATCATTTAGCTCCTTTTTCTATTTCCTGAAAAATGCTTTTTTGGCAACAACAGCCTGTCTGACCTCACTTTTAAACCATGCTGGCATTTTTTTGGCCTTCCTTCTACTTTATTAAAGTGTGGAATACATCTTGTCTGGGCTTCCAAGATAGTACTTTTAAACAACACCTATCCTTGATGTAAATCTTTAACCTTTGTAGCTGCTCCTTTTAGTTTTTTCTTAACTATTTTGCCTCATTTTATCATAGTCTCCCTTTTCAAAGTTAAAAGGTAGCATGGTAGATCCCCTGACCATCCTTCTTCCATTTATTAAAACAATTGCATCGGAAGAATTGAAAGAAATATCAATAAACCAGGAATATGTAGTACAACTATTTGAGAAATGAAACAGTAGCAAAGCACCTGGACCAGATGGTATACATCCAAGGATGTTGAAAGAACTGAAATATGAGATTGCAGACCTGCTATTTGTAATCTGTGAACTATTAAAATCATCTGTAATACCTGAAGATTGGCAAATGGCCAATCTAACACCAACTTTTAAAAAGAGTTCCACGGGTGATCTGGGAAACTGCAGACTGGTGGGCTGGACATTAGTACTGGGAAAAATGGTAGAAACCATTATAAAGAACACGATTACTGAACATGTAGTCATGGCTTATTGGGAGACAGCCAACATGGCTTTAGCCAAGGAAGGTCTTGTCTTACTAATCGATTATGTTTTTTTGAAGCTGTGAACAAACAGGTAGACAAAGGTGAAACAGTTAATATAGTGTATCTGGATTTTTAGAAAGCCTTTGAGAAGATCCCTCATAAAAGACTCTTGGTGAAATTAAAAAGTCATGGGATAGGAGGCAGTGTACTATTGTGGATCAGGACATGATAAAAGATAGAAAGCAGATGGTAGGGCTAAATGGCCAATTTTCACAACGAAGAAAGGTAAATAGTGGAGTACCTCAGGGATCTGTGCTGGGTCCACTGCTTTTTAACATATTCATAAATGACCTGGAAATGGGAATGAGTGAGGTAATCAAATTTGCAGATGACACAAAATTATTCAAAGTTGTTAAAACCCAAGTGGCTTATTAAAAAATTCAAGAGGACCTTGATAAATTGGAAGACTGGATGTTCAAATGGCAGATGAAAGTTAATGTGGACAAGTGCAAAGTTATGCACCTAGGAAAGAATAATCCAAACTATGGTTACATGATGCAAGGTTTCACATTAGGAACCACCACCCATGAAAAAGATTTAGGCGTCATCGTGGATAACATGTTGAAACCCTCCGTGCAGTCTGCAGCAGCGGCCAAGAAAGCAAATGGAATACTAGGAATCAAAAGGAAAGGAATGGAGAATAAAACAAAGGATATTATAATGCCTCTGTATCATTCCATGGTGCGACCGCACCTTGAATATCGTATGCAATTCTGGTTTCCGTATCTTAAAAAGGATATAGCGTTATTAGAAAAGGTACAAAGAAGAGCCACCAAAATGTTAAAGAGGATGGAAGGATACCCCTATGGGGAGAGGCTAAAAAGATTAGGGCTCTTTAAGCGGGAAAAGAGATGGCTGAGTGGAGATAGAGGTCTATAAATTAATGAATGGAGTGGAACAGGTAAACGTACATAGACTAGGGGATATGCAATGGAGCTACAGTATAACCCGTTTAAGACTAATAAGAATAAATATTTTTTCTCTTAACACGTAATCAAACTCTGGAATTTGTTATTGGAGGATGTAGTAAAAGCTGTTAGTGTAGCATGGTTTAAAAAAGGTCTGGATAAGTTCCTGAAGGAAAGGTCCATAAACTATTATTAAAGGGGATCCGAGAAATCCACTGCTTGCCCCAATACAAGCATTTTGGAACCTGTGTGTCTTTTGGGGAAACTGCTGGGTACTTGTAACCTAGATTTGCTACTGTTAGAAACAGGATACTGGGCTTGATGGACTTTGGTCTGACCCAGTATGGCATATCTTATGTTCTTGCGCACAGGATATTATCTGTTTGCAGTACAGTCGGTACTTGTGCGACTTGGTCCCTAATGGGCAGCCTATTATGTGGAGTGCGTAGATGTTCGGCTATCTTCCTTCGTTTTGTGGATGAAACATTTCATGCGGTTGGATGTGAGATTTTCTAACCTTGCAGGTTTGATAGTTATCCACGCAGTCCACTCTAAGGACCATGCCCAAGGGTCCTTTGGTGTGGTCTTTAGGCATGGGCCTGCCAGGTGTGGACATAACTATGTCACCTGTACTTTTCAAGATGCTGGCAACACTGAGTGATGATGCCTTTCACGAGGCACAGCTTGCTGCCACATGGTTCAGGTCAGTGCGGTGCCAGTGCTGTCATACTCCTGGTGGGTTCCCTCTGCTATTGGCGATGTCAGATTCGGGGGGTAGTGTTTGGCCCGCGTGTATCTGCCGGTCATCTGGGGAGGCAGTGGGATTGGGTGAGTGTGCCGATTGCCTCAAATACATCCTGCTGGGTTGCTGCTGGCTCATGGCTTGGGATTGGGATTGCTGTAGGTCGAAGTTGGTTGGTTTGGTAGGGCCTCCGAACCAAATCAGGTGGTGCAAGGCCAGTGCATGTTTCACTCTCAGATCCTCACCCGATAGATGCATGTCTGTGGATGGAGTTTACAGCCTTGCTATGGCACTGCTGGCTCATGGTAGATGTGTCTTCTGGTCCTCTGCTGCTGTGAAGAGTGTGGGGCCTGTGGGAGCTTTTGCCTGGCTGACTCACGGTGACCTCTGGAGTCCTCTGCTGGCACTGCTGGGATGGATATGCAGATAAGTGTGTGATCTGTGGCAGTTCTTGCTTGGCCAACTTGCGGTGACCTATGGAGTACTCTGCTGGGGTTGCTGGAACAGATATGCAGATGAGTCCTCCACTCCTCTGCTGCTGGGAAGAGTGCAGGGTCCATGGCAGCTCTTGCCTGGGTAATTCGTGGTGACCTCTGGAGTCTTCTGCTGGCACTGCTGCTATAGATAATGCAAAAATAGAGATTCAATCGCAAACATTCACAAGATTGAAATTCTCCGTCTCATACATTATCTCTCTTATCTCTTGCTTTCCAAAATTAATACTTTAAGAACAATCCTTATTCTGGATCCCCAGCCATCTGGGATACTGATTGCATGAGATTCAAAATTGTATTTTCTTCCATTTATTGTGGCTATATTTTTAACACATCGCCTTCAGAGGCCAATAGTCAAACGGTGTTATGTTTTAAACCTGTTAGTGAAAACCTATATTCTATTAAGGACCCCTGCACCAACTGTTCCAACCCTTGCAAGCTTTAACTAAATACTATTAGTTTGCTTGTCCTCATTCCATGACCTTCAAAGATTCAGGACCTAAATCTCCACTGGGGATTTAATCCCTTTGTTTTTTTAAGACTTCAATTGATCGGTACTCAGGTCCTCAAAAGGTTTCAAGAGAGGGATTTTTCTAGTTATGCCTGACATGCTTTCTGAGAGAAAGGCAGGTATTAATGGATTCTTACTGAGTAGGATGCTTGTGTTCTACATGTAACCAAATGTCTTTTTGATAAGATTGTCTATTCTCAAAGGCTGTGATTCTTCCATTATTATTCCTATCAAAAATTATGTTGCATCTACTGCCTGCAGGGTTTAGCTGAAGAGCATGAAAAGATTGTGATGTGATATGAGACAACCATAAGAATGACATATTAGGATTTATATACAGTAATATCCTTTTTCCCAGTGGGATCTTAATGTGTGTTACGTTTATGGGATTTTACACACATTGCTGAAGGTAGATGGCTTCGTATTTTATTTTCTGCATCATGACTAATTCAAAAGAGAAGAGGAGAATAAAATGGAATTATTATTTCTCACTTCGAGCAAGGGGGAATATTAAACCCGCCTAAGATCACACACAGTCGGGGGCATGTTTATGCTGAAATCAAGGATCACAGGAGATCTTTCAACTAAGATATAGGTCTATTTACTAAAGGTTTTCTCTCATTTTGTTTCTATGGGGAAAATGTTCGAGTTGGGGCCCAGAGTTTATTATTTATTTATATATATTTAACTTATGCCTTTCCAGTAATATTTCAAGGTGGGTTACATTCAGACACGGCAGACATTTCCCTCCTTCTAGAAGGCTTATCATCTAATCTAATTTTGTACATGAGCCAACAAAGGATAAAGTAATCTGCACAAGGCCACAAGGATCAGTGTGATTTGAACCTGGCTTTCCTTCCTGCTGCTCTAACCACTAGGCTACTCTTCCACTCAATCACTTGAATATAATTCCTATAGCTGCATCTTTATGCCACTGAAATTGGAGCGTCAACAGTTCTAAATAATCTCCAGGAACAAGCAGGAATGATTCTTCACATAGGGTATCGTTGGTACCGACGGAGCCTGCGCGGGAACGCTCCCCAGCGTCCAAAAGGAAAGCTTTTGGGAGCATCCCACAGCGCCTGCACGCTGCCTTCCCACTTTTCCCAATTGTCTCTCTCCAGTTCTTCTTTTCCGCAGAGCCAGCAGTTCGTGTTTCCTGTCACCGCTGAAGAATTTCTTATTTTCTTATTTTCTTATTCTTATTTTCTTTAGTCGCATGTCTGCCTTCTCGAAGACCGGTACCGCCGGTCTTTTTTCTTTCTTTAAAAAAAAACAAAAAACTTTCTTTCTGCCTCAGTGCATTTTCTTCTGTGGCCCTAGGCCTACAGTCTTTTTCCTCATGGAAAAGCCCGCCTCCTGGTTCAAAAAGTGCACGAAGTGCAGTGGCACTATTTCTGTCACAGACACCCATGACTGGTGTCTAAAATGTTTAGGTCCTGACCATTCCATCGCGGATTGTGAGTCCTGCTCCATGATGTCTAAAAGAGGGTTATAGAATCGGGCAGCCAAGCTCAGTACCCTGTTTCCCTCCGATGCAGCTTCGGTGGCATCGACGTCTTCCAGGGCTTCTTCTTCATCCCATGGATCTCAGGTAACAAAACTTAAGTCCAGTCGGTCCTCAAAGGGTACATCTCCCTCTAAGTATCGAGATGTACCCGAACTTATTGAGGAATCCACACTGGCAAAATTACCCCGGCAGGAGGCTCCGGCTTCCAAAGCATTATCTATGGCATAGGTGTCAAACTCTGGCCCGCGGGCCAAATTTGGCCCGTAGTGTAATTATATTTGGCCCGCGAGGCTATACCAAATGACTACTAGAGCTAGCCCGCCGGTATTATACAGCGCATTCATTCATCGCTAATACTACAAATCCCATAATGCCTTGCTGTTGTTTTGGCGCGTCAATCAGAACAGGTCCCAGAAACGCCCTCTCCTGTGTGACAGAAGTCATAGCAATCTCAAGCTACAACTGTCACTGTGGAACCCCTTCCCAAAAATGGCAAAAAGAAAGGCAGACAACAGGAACTTTCTGGACAGGTGGGAGACAGAATATTTGTTTACATATGTAAAAGACAGACCTGTTTGTCTGATTTGTGGAGTCAACGTGGCTATAACTAAGGAGTATAACATTCGACGACACTATGAAACAAAACACCATGACAAGTACAAGGACCTGGACATGACTCAAAGGAGCCAGAAAGTGGAGGAGATGAAAAGAAGTTTGGTTTCACAACAGAATATGTTCAAAAAAGCCACATCACAAAGTGAGGCTGCTGTAAAGGCTAGTTAGATTGTGGCAGCAGAGATCGCAAAATCAGCCCGGCCCTTTAATGAGGGAGAGTTTGTGAAAAAGTGCATGTTGAAAGTTTGTGACATCGTGTGCCCAGAGAAAAAGCAAGCCTTTTCAAACGTGAGCCTGAGCAGAAACACAGTAGCTGATCGCACATGTGATCTTGCCACCAATCTGTATGACCAGCTTTTGGAAAAGGGAAAAGATTTCGTTGCATTCTCCCTTGCTGTGGATGAGAGCAGCGACGCATCTGATACTGCTCAGCTGTCAGTCTTCATCCGTGGAGTGGACTCAAATATGTGTGTTACGGAGGAGCTATTGGGATTCAAATCAATGCATGGCACAACCACAGGAAAGGAAATTTTTGAGGAGTTTTCCAAATGCGTAACTGAAATAAAGCTGCCGTGGGATAAACTCGTGGGATTAACGACAGATGGTGCGCCAGCGATGTACGGTAAAACAAGTGGACTGGTGGGCAGGGTCCGGGAGAAGATGCAGGAAGAGAACTGTGCAGGTGAACTAACTGTTTATCACTGCATCATACATCAGGAATCATTGTGTGGCAAAGCCCTAAAGATGGAACATGTTATGACCACAGTAACACAAGTAGTTAACTTTATAAGAGCCAAAGGTCTGAATCACCGCCAGTTTAAGTCTTTTCTGGAGGAGTGTGGTTCGGAATACGCAGACGTGCCGTATCACACAGAGGTGAGATGGTTAAGCCGAGGAAAAGTACTGAATAGATGTTTTGAGCTGCATGAGGAAATATGTCAGTTTCTGGAAAGCAAAGGGAAGGACACAGCAGAGCTTCGGGAGAAAAAGTTTCTGTGTGAGCTGGCCTTTCTGTGTGACATCTCGAGCCATCTCGATGCGCTGAACCTGCAGCTTCAGGGGCGGGGGCGCATCATCACAGACATGTACGCTGCAGTGAGGGCTTTTAAAACTAAACTGTGCCTGTGGGAGAATCAGATGCTGCAAGGAAACCTTGGCCATTTTCCCTGCTGCCAAACCATGAAAACGCAGTTCTTTACCAACTTGTTCCCATGCGCACAGTTTGCTGAAAAACTCAGTGTACTCGGCGCTGAGTTTAGCCGGCGATTTGCCGACTTTGATGTCCAGAAATGTAGGTTTGAACTGCTCAGTAATCCCTTTGCAGTTAATGTGGAAAATGCACCAACCAACCTCCAAATGGAGCTAATTGAACTCCAGTGTAATGACACGCTGAAGTCAAAGTATGATGCTGTGGGCGCCGCCCAGTTTCCACAGTTCATCCCTGACACAATGCCTCAGCTCCGCACCCAAGCTGCTCAGATGCTCTCCATGTTCGGCAGCACTTATCTATGTGAGCAACTTTTCTCCTCGATGAAGATGACCAAAACATCTCACAGGAGACGTCTGACTGATGAACACCTTCGCTCGATACTGAGGATTTCCTCAGCTCAAAGCCTGAGCCCAGACATTGATGAACTATCATCCAAGAAGAGATGCCAGGTATCTGGCTTGGGCACATCAGATTAGATCAGTGTGCAGCAAACTGAGCAATAATTAACGTTTTCTTTATGCACTTTTTCTTGCTACTCCAAGACATGGGCTTGAATGGTTGATTAATTTTATTATTGTTATTTTATTTTAAAATTATTATTTATTATTATTTAAATCTTATTTAATAAATGAATGTCATTGATGTTTTTTTTATTTGAAATTGGTTTTTGCATATCTGAACTATTAAGTTATAAATTGTATAGTAATAAGTGTTGCTTCATATTCAATGTTAAAGCAAATCTTGTTTGGGTCCATATTAAAAGGTTCATTTGTTCAATGCTGGCCCGCGACTTTGTTCAAGTTTTACATTTTGGCCCACTGTGTATTTGAGTTTGACACCCCTGATCTATGGGGTCACAAGTTGACATCGATGGCACGGCCTCGACCAATCACCTGTTACAATGTTCTGGGGTACCGGCGGTTCCCGGTACCGACATCCAGACATTGGTGGCGTCAATGGATCAGAATATTCTGACCATGCAGCGTGCCATTATGGCCTTCATACAAGCTGCGACGCCCTCGGTGCAACAACAACCTCCGTTGTCGATACCGATTCCGGTTCCGGATCCAGCTCCGGTTCCGATACCAGTACCGCTTGCATCGGCATCAGCATCAAAAGCAGCGATACGGTATCCAGTGATGCCTGTTAGTACCGATTCGGTACCAATGACTCCCGATGTCGATACCCCTCGGTACTCGTATCAGGCTCTGCGAGAGCATCCAGACAGTCGATACTTCGATTCCTCTGAAGAATCTGATGCATCAGAGGTTTCCATCGAAGCATCGGAGATCCGTCCTCAGGAACCCTCTTCTCCAAAAAGGAGAATGTCTCCTCCTGAGGACTTGTCTTTCCAGGACTTCATCAGGGAGGTGGCCAGAAGCCTGTCCATTGCAGTAGCCTCTGAAACTGAGCCCAGAGCCAAAAAATTGGATATTCTTCAATATCCTAAGGCTCCTAAAGAGGCAGCCATTTTACCAATACATGAGATTCTTTATGACCACATGTTAGGTATATGGGAAACTCCTCTTACCACCTCTCCCTTTTCTCGTAGGTTGGACACCATGTATCGTGTTCCTCCTTGTCCTGGATTTCATAAGACTCAGCTTCCTCACCACTCTATTGTGGTAGAGTCTGCTATGAAAAAAATCAAGAGCACAAAAAGACACTCCTCTGCTCCTCCAGGAAGAGAATGCAGAACCTTAGATGCTTTTGGCAGGAAAATCTTCCAGGCCAGTATGCTTTTAGCCAGAATCAACTCCTATAGTCTCTATATGGGGATGTTTCTAAAAGAGGTTACAGACCATCTACACACCTTATCTCCTTTTATGTCAGAAGATAAGAGAGAAGAATATATTACCTGGCTTAAACATGCACAGGATGTATCCAAGTTTTCCAATCGTGCAGCCTTTGACTCCTTTGAGGGTGCCAGTAGAGCTTCGGCTATTGCCATAGGCGCACGCAGAGTAGCTTGGTTACAAGCCTCTGATTTGGAATCCTGGGTACAGGATGGTCTGGGCAACCTTCCCTGTACAGGAGAAAACCTGTTTGGCAAAGATTGGCAAGCAAAAGCCACCCAGATGGATGCTGAAAATTCTGCTTTAGATAGACTTTCAAAGTCTACTACTACTCCTTTCAAGAAGAGGTTATTCAAGAAAGGATCTTTCCCAAAAAAAGGGAAATTTTCTTCTGGTTATACTCAGACCTCTTCTCAGGGTCGTTTTGCTACAAAGAGACAGCAACAACCAAAACAGGCCAAGCCTCAGGCTGCGAGGACTGCTACGGCCCAACAGCCTCAGCCTCCTCAGGGCCTTTGACTTTCCACTAGAGAACTTAGCATTTCTGGCTCTAGAACATCCAGAGCCTCTCACCATCCCAGGAAGGTTAGCTCACTTTTCTCCCAGATGGGAACAAATCACAGCAGAGCAATGGACCCTCTCCATTATAAGGGAGGGATACAAGCTGCATTTCTTAAACCTTCCTCCTCACACCATGGTGAAACAGTTCAACTCTCCAACTTCTCTTCTCAACCTTCTAGGTCAAGAGATTGCTACCCTTCTTGCCCAAGGGGCAATAGAAGAAATACCCCTACTTCAACAGGGCTCAGGGTTCTACTCCCCCTATTTTGTCATCCCAAAGAAAACAGGGGGCTACAGACCCATCCTAGATCTCAGAGAGTTGAACAAGTTTCTATGCAAGGAGAAATTCAAGATGATTTCTCTTGGTACTCTCCTTCCATACCTCCAGAGTCAGGACTGGCTTTGTTCTCTAGACCTCAAGGATGCGTACACCCATGTCCTCATCCATCCAACACACAGAAGGTTCCTTCGGTTCCTTTACCAAGGAAAGCACTACCAATACAGAGTGCTTCCTTTCGGTCTGGCCTCTGCTCCAAGAGTGTTCACCAAATGCATGGCAGTAGTAGCTGCATTTCTACGCACTCTGGGGATATTCGTATTCCCATATCTGGATGACTGGCTCATCCGAGCTCCATCCCAATCAGGGGCACAGACATCCCTGGCCTGCACAAGGCGTGTTCTTCAGTATCTGGGACTGGTAATCAACATTCCAAAATCCCATTTCACCCCTACTCAGTCTCTAGAGTTCATAGGGGCCTTACTGGATACCACAACTGCAAGGGCCTATCTTCCCCAGGCCCGTTGCCAACACCTGGTGCAGTTAGCCTCCCAGATTCAGTTAAAATCCCATTTAACTGCTCGAGAGATGTTGCAACTCTTAGGCCACATGGCATCCACAGTGCATGTGGTTCCTTATGCTCGCCTTCACATGAGGGCAGCTCAGTGGACTCTATCCTCCCAATGGACCCAGGCATCAGGTTGCCTGTCAGACAAAGTAGCAACCTTCAGTCGCCTCTTTTGGTCCCTCCACTGGTGGAAGTCCACTCAAAATCTGTTGTTGGGGTCCCCCTTTCAACAGGTGCTACCCCAAGCAACCCTTACAACAGATGCCTCTCCAAAGGGTTGGGGAGCTCATCTTCAAGATCTCTCCACTCAAGGCATCTGGTCTCCACAGGAGACATCTCTTCATATCAACCTCTTAGAGCTCAGAGCAATCTTCTTGGCTCTCAGAGTATTTCACACCCTGCTCAGCTACAAGACAGTCCTCATCCACACGGACAATCAGGTAGCCATGTTCTATGTGAACAAGCAGGGGGGGACGGGCTCTCTGTCGCTTTGCAACGAAGCTCTGAGATTGTGGGCCTTCGCCAGAGAGCATCAAATCCATCTCATGGCAGTATATCTTCCAGGGGTTCAAAACTCTTGGGCAGACAGACTCAGTCGAGTTCTGCTTCCACATGAATGGTCCCTCCATGGGGACCAGATAGCCAGAATTTTTCGGATTTGGGGTACCCCAGACATAGACCTGTTTGCAAGTCCGTGGAATGCCAAACTTCCCCGGTTTTGTTCCAGGATTCCATGTCAGGGAATTCAGGCCAGGGATGCCTTCCTCCTTCACTGGGGGCAAGACTTCCTCTATGCCTTTCCACCTATTCCCCTAATCTCCAAGACTCTGTTCAAGCTTCAGAGAGACAAGGGGTCTATGATCCTCATAGCACCACATTGGCCACGCCAAGTGTGGTACCCTCTACTTCTGCATCTCTCTCAAGCTCCCTCCCTGGACCTGGGGTCTGCTCCAGATCTCCTCTCCCAAGAGGAGGGAACCCTGTGGCATCCAAATCCTCAGTCTATTCTTCTCAAAGCCTGGTTGCTGAAGGCCTAGACCTTCAAGATTTACACCTTTCTCAGCAAGTGAAGGATATCCTTCATGCTTCCAGAAAGCCTTCCACCAGACGCTCTTATGCTTTTAAATGGAAAAAGTTTTCCATTTGGTGTGCAGAAAATGGTCTTAACCCTTCTGCAATACCTTTGAATTCGTTACTGGACTATTTGCTGCATTTATCCCATGCAGGCCTTAAAACAAATTCAATCAGGCTCCATTTGAGTGCTATTGCAGCATCCCTGAAGCCTCTTAATGGACAACCTATTTCCTCTCATCCTCTTATAGCAAGATTCATGAGAGGCCTTCTTTTAACTAAACCTCCCATTAGACCACCTCCAGTGGCATGGGACTTAAATCTGGTTCTTGGCCAGCTTATGAAGCCACCCTTTGAACCCTTAGCCACTACCTCCTTGAAATTCCTTTCATGGAAGGTTATTTTTCTCATTGCACTCACCTCAGCTCGCCGTATCAGTGAGTTACAAGCTCTAGTGGCTAATCCTCCTTATACAAGGTTCCATCATGACATGGTAGTCCTCAGAACTAATCCACACTTTATGCCTAAAGTGGTCTCACCTTTTCACCTGAACCAGGAGGTATATTTACCTGTCTTCTTTCCAGGACCTCATGCATCAAGTGCAGAGAGGAGTCTTCATACCCTGGATTGCAAAAGAGCACTTGCTTTCTATTTACAAAGAACACAGCAACATAGAAAGTCCTCTCAACTTTTTGTTGCTTTTGATCCTTCCCATTTAGGACTTCCAGTCTCTAAGAGAACCCTGTCCAATTGGATTGCTCAGTGTATTTCCTTTGCCTACCAGAGTAAGAACCTTTCTCTGGAAGGCCATGTCACAGCTCACAATGTGAGGGCCATGGCAGCCTCTATGGCTCATCTAAACTCTGTGTCCATCGACCAAATCTGTCGAGCAGCCACCTGGGCCTCGGTTCATACCTTCACAGCCCATTACTGCTTGGACAAGGATTCCCGCCGGGATGCCTTGTTTGGTCAGGATGTTCTCAAACACCTGTTTCATACCTAATCAACTCCTACCCTCCATCCCTGACTGGATGCCTGAGATTCATAGATGGAGATGGAGCCCTTCCAGGGACTCACAGTCTGGGTGATCTCCCAGGCATCTCTAGCTGGGGAGTCCCCATATGTGAAGATTCATTCCTGCTTGTTCCTGGAGATAGCACAGTTACTTACCTATAACAGGTGATCTCTGGGAACAGCAGGAATTAGTCTTCACAACCCTCCCACCTCCCCTAGGAGTTGTATCTCTCTATCTGTCTTTCCTTTCCTCTCTCTCTCTCTTTGTCTCAGCTTTAAAACTCGAACTGGAGAGAGACAGTTGGGAAAGGCGGGAAGGCAGCGCGCAGGCACTGTGGGATGCTCCCAAAAGCTTTCCTTTTGGACGCTGGGGAGCGTTCCCGCGCAGGCTCCGTCGGTACCGACGATACCCTATGTGAAGACTAATTCCTGCTGTTCCCAGAGATCACCTGTTACAGGTAAGTAACTGTGCTTTACCTGACCATGCAGATATCATATTCAGCACATAAAAGGGATGAGTTCAAATTGAACAGTACATACACATAATATATTTTCCCTCAAACTCTCAATCTATTCAGTGAAGAATTTAAAAGGCAACTTTAACCTCAGACTGTGTAGGGTTTTTTTAATTTCAAACTGCAGAGATCAGAATTTATGTGAGTAAAAAAACACCTATGTACTCAATACAGGTGCAAATGCACCAGCCTTCCACCCACCAGCACCAAGAAAGGCCTTCAACTTCTGTGATCTCCACACTTATGACCTCCAAAGTCATTCACCGGTCCCTAGACTCCAGATCTGAGATTGTGGACCCCATATCCTAGAACCTTCTAGATTGTCAGAAATTGAGGTGGAAGGAGGTAAATCTCTAACTGCCTGCTCAGCCTCTAGTGATAATTTGGCATCATCAAGTGGTGAAAACAATTTTGAATCTCATGCAAACAGTATCCCAGATGGCTGGGGATCCAGAATAGGGATTGTTCAGGTGATGGTTTTGGCAAACAGCTGAATGATGAAACAAATTGAGTAGCTCTTTAGGAATGTGACCATCTTGGTTTCCCTCAAAACTGACATTTTCATATTTTTCTATTGTTTGTTGTTCAAATGTTTCACTTGTTTTATCAAAATAATGTCACTTCTTATTTATAAAGTTTTAGAGGTTGATGGGTGCAGTACATTGGTAGCACTTGCAAGATGATACAAATGTGAATAGTTCACACAACTTTGGCAGTAGAGATTTAATGCTAACAAAATGCAGGGCTGTGCATTTGGGTTGCAAAAATCCAAGGGAGAGATGGAGTATAGCGAGTGAAGTGCTTCTGTCCAAAAAGAAGTGCAGGACCTGGGGATGGTTGTTTCTGATTATCTTAAGATGGCTAAACAGGCAGAAAAGGCAAAGGAGAAAGCCAGAAGGATGTTTGGGTGCATAGGGAGAGAAATGGCCAGTAGGAAGAAGGGAGTGATAGTGCCTCTGAATGTCTTTGAGACCTCATTTGGACTGTGTGCATTTCTGAAGACTACACCTTCAAAGGGATATAAACCGGATGGAGATGGTGCAGAGGGCAACTACTAAAATGGTCAGCAGCCTTCATCATAAGTTATGTGGAGACAGATATAAAGATCTCAACATGTATGTTTAGGAAGACAAGCAGCAGAGGGGAGACATGGTAGAGATGATTAATACTTCTGTGGCATAAATGCATAGGAGGAGAGCCTCTTTCAATTGAAAGAAAGTTCTGCAATGAGGGAGACATAAGATGAAGGTGAAAGGGGATAGACTCGGGAGCAATCTGAAGAAATATTTCTTTGCAGAAAGAGTGGTAGATTCATGGAACAGCCTTCCAGTGAAGATGGTGGAGAAAAGGATTGTATCTGAATTCAAGAAAATATGGATAGGGACTGTAAAGCTTAGTAGTTAGAATGGACGAGCAGATTGAATTGGCCGTATGGTCTCTACCTGTCATCATTTTTTCTCTGTTTCTATGTTGCTGTCATCAGAATAAGTCATATGCATACCATCAGTCATTCTTCTCACCTTATTTCTTCCTTTAATTTCTTTTCTGGATTACTAACAATGATCGGACTAGTTGAACAACAATGCAGATGGGTAACCGTGTTCGTCCAATGTAGCTTCATGGCTCACAGCAAGTATGAATAGACTTTATATTCTCAGATCATCCTGTTATTATTTTCTTTCCCCCACTATAGTGCTCTGCTTAATTATGCTGCTTTTATCACTCCTTTCCAGTACCCTGCTCTGTACTCTTCAGTGCCTTCTCTCTACTCTGTATCCTTTCTCCTTTCTCCTGCCTCCACCCACCCCTCCATTCCAGATAAATTAGTCCACCTTCTAAGTTATAATTCATGCAACTGATGAAGTGGACTCTTGTCCTCAAAAGTCCATGCCTCTATAAATTGGTTAGCCTATAAGATGTCATCAGCCTCTGTTATTCTTGTTGTTAAAGGCTCAGTAAAGGAAAAAGAATATTCCTACATCAAAAGGAAAAGGTGATTGGTACTGTGAGCACATGTAAAGCAGCATTGTAAACCATGTCCTTCCTGCAGCTAAATTAACAGATCAGCTATTATCTTTAATTTGAAATTGTGAACATGCATGGATTAACAACAACAACATGTGGGTAGTTGCTTAGGGCTTTAAGAAGCTCTCAACATTTGTAATATTCATTATCTTTAATGTACTTGAAATGCTTGATTAATTAGCACAAGGAAGTATAAACGCCAGATAATACCTCTTGCATGGAATGTTTTCATCAGGCGTGTTTCACATAAGTGTAGCACCTATTGTTGAGGGCACAGCAGATAGGTATATTTTTGTCTGCCCATATGCATATGTGTTTGCACATGAATAAGCATGTACATGTGTACATGACCTCCATAGTCGGCTGACATGAGAAACAGGGGTGTAGGTGGGAGTTCCCATGTCCCACAGGGCAAACAAGCCTAGGCTACCCCTAGAAAGTCCAGTGGGAATCACTGGGTCCCACTAGCCAGAAGAATGGAGCTGTAGCTTCCAAAGGTCAGCAGGACTCATCAAGTTCAGCTGTCAACAGGAAAGCAATGAAGGCAGGGGCAGGTGAGGAACAGAGCCTAAGGAAAGTAAAGGAAGGATAAGGTTAGGAGGAAAGGGGCTGTGCTAGAAGAGAAAAGGACAAAAGGGGTGGAGCATACAGGAAGGGTCAGAGTTAAAGGAGGAAACCATGAGAAGGGAAGAGAGGGAAATAGGGAGTGAAAAGCCTCAAAGAGTGCAAGATTGGGTAGTAGGGAAGGGGGAGTGTGGGGGTAAGTGGAGGAAAAAGAGAGCGAGTGTAAGAGAGCAGTGAGGGATCCAAGGGTAAATAGTGCAAAAGGGTGGGAGGGACAAGGACTGGATGCAGGAGGAGAGCAGAAGGTGCAGACACATGCCCATCATCCCAACACACAAAACCTTCTGGAACACACACACACCGCCTGAACACATATGCACAAATAGCTACCCTCTAGTCCTCCCTTACACAAAGAAACCCACACTTAGATTGCCCTCATCCATGAAACACTCACCTTGATCCAGAGCTGGGTGACAGAATTGGAAAATTGCACAGGTACCATGGAAGACAGTGATATGAGTGTATTGCACAGCATAAAAGATGGACAGTCTGGAGATGGCACGTGATCTCAGTAACTATAACCAAAGTAATAACCTTTGCATTGCCGGTATTCCCGAAGGGAAAAAAAGGGACTGATCTTCTTGGCTTCATAAAAATGCTTTTCCCCCAACTACTGCAGCTTAAATTCCAATATCCCTCTGAGACAGAGAGGGCTCATAAAGTCCCCTCCCATCCAGGCCCCAACCGGCATAGGCTGTGGTCTTTCATAGTCAAGTTGCTACAATTCTAGAAGGTAGCCATAGTTCTGGAAAAGACCCTGTCAACACGAAAGCTTAGCTGGAAGGATCACAAATCTTCATTTTCACTGATTTCACGAAGGCTGTTGTGGAAAAGTGGAAGCAATTCTTAGTGCTCTGGAAACAGCTCAAGGCTTTAGAAGCAAAATATGTCCTTCTATCCCCTACATGGATAAAGATGATGCACTAAAATGTCACAAAAACGTACACAGAGCCCAAGGATTTGATGGCCCTCTAACAAGAACAGGACAATTTGCTTATGGATAGCATTGAGTAAATTGAGAGCAGATTAAACTTTCGCTTCCTTTTGTTGGCTCTGGTTTAGGATACACTTGCTATCATAATCCAGTTTGAGGAGACTATTTCTGGAGGGAGTGATGGACTTCTCCGAGTGTGCCTCCTGTGATCCTTGTTCTCACCCATAAAGAGCTCCTAGGGAAGTTACTTCTTAGAACTGAGGGCTTTACTTTTCTTGTTGGACTGCACTCCTCTATTCAGGGGTGGGATGGTGAAAGTGTAGCTGCCTAATAGAGTTAACGTATGTCACTGGAAGACTGAGTATTCATCAGTTGAATGCATAGTGTAAGAATGGGGGGTTGGCTAGGGGACTTGATTGGACAAAGATATATGGGAATGGTTGGGGTCTGTGTGGTGGCAGGGTTTCATTTAGGTATGCTAACATGGTGCTTTGTTATCATGATGTGATAATTTCTTATGGTTAAATTACTTTTATTTAATAATGAAGGATTACACCATTCTATTAAGAGAAAGAAAGTTTTATATTATCTGCAGAAACTCCAAGTGGGGATTGTCTTCTTACAGGAAGCCCCATTTGTTTGCTGTGGAATCCAGAAAGCTGAGCTGAAAATGGGTTCAGGAATGTGTTTATTCTTCCAACAACAACAACAAGAATAAGAATGGGGTAGCAGTTATTTTTGCCAAGTCATTCCAGAAGAAAGTTCTCTTGCATTGTGTGGATAAAGAGGGCACTGCTCCTTATAATTTTGGTGAAGGTTTACATGTCTAACCTAGATTTACTGTAATATTTTCACTCTCTGTTTTTACATCAGATAATCTTAGCAGTCATTTGGTTATTTATTTTATTTTATTTGACTGCTTTTCTATACCGCTTTTCACCAGGGCAAAGCGGGTGCATTACAACAAATTGGTATTGCGTAGAATAATGGAACTTATTTACAAGACTATTTACTATATGCAGTTAAATGGGAAGGTAATTTTAATTTGCCCTTGGATGATATACTCAACAAGAGATCACGCATTTGAGAGAGACCATACAAAGCACACCAGATATCATGTAGTTTCATGCAAGACCTTAACCTGTTGGATCCTTGGAAAGTTGGCCACCTTCACCTATTACTCCTCATTGCATGATACATATTCTCGATGAATTATGTTCTTATTTCTAAATTATTGTTTGCTGGGGTGACTAGTACAAGCATTGAAGCCATACATATTTCAGTTCATGCATGTATCTCTTTAGATCTTGTATTGGGAGTACCTTTCAAGGACAATAAAGGATGGAGATTCAATGTGTCCTTGTTTTGGGAGAAGGAATTCATAGAAAGGATTAAAAAATATTTTAAAGATTATTTTCAGCAGCATCACACTTCTGAACAAGCTTTTGTTGGATACATTCAAAGCTGTGCTAAGAGGTGATATTATCAGTTTTAGTGTATTTAAACGCAAAAAGCTCATAGGTTCTGCCTATTTACTGGAAAAGAAATAAAGAGGTTAGAAGGTCTCTATGTTCATTTCAACAGAAAGTATATCTTACAAAAATTACACAGAGAAAAAATTTCAGTACAACATTCTCCTTAGCTGATTGGCTGGAAACCATATATTACTAGCTAATGCCTCCACTTATGTTGAATCTAACAAAACTGATAAACAGCTGGCCAGTTATTGTAAACATAAACATAAAGGGGCATGCTGGTAACACACATGAGGGCCACGTTACCAGTGCGAGACTCATCACTAACTACAGTTAGCACAGATAAGCCACATGGTAGCATGGAGGTCTGGTCACAGGTGTAACTAACATCGGTGATGTAAATACTGAAAGACTGAGCGAAATTGCAGAGCTGAATATGAGATTGGGACCAGCAATGTGAGACTGATCATGACAGGGGAGGTGAAGAAAAGAGTGGGAGAAATCTCTTGGGGCCAAGAAACTGGTCTGAATTCAAGTGAGAACCACTATTTGCAGTGTGATCAGCCGGGCTGAAAGTGGTGAAGGTGGCTATACCAGGCAAACACATAGGAGTGTGTCTTTGGACGTTGTGCAGTGAGGATTACAGCTCTCCCAGGGAATGCTAAAGAAACCCAGAGGCAATTACACTAAGGGACAGAGTACTAAGAACAAAAACAAAAAACAATACTGCTCAGAATCCAAGCAATACCAAAGACATTCAAGACCTTCCTGAGAATCCTTTCCTGGATCCATTCATAGGAACCATGGCAATTCCGGAGACCCAGCAGATTCTGATCATGTAGCCAAACATTTCTTGAAGATAAGCTGGCTAAATTTCAGTCCACAACAGAAGAAACAATTTGCCACAACTGGAGTTCCTGAAAGTATAGTAAATAAAGATTTGCTGGTCTTATGTTGAAAGGTGCTGCCAGGTAAGCTTGGGCTGCCAGCTTCCTGCTTGCCATTGAAGATGGAAAGAGCACACAGGCTGGGTATGAGAATGGAAGGAAACAACAGACCCTCTCAAGTTATTTTTTAAGGTGCTAAACTATGCTGACAAGATTTCTGTACTTAATCAAGATATGAAAATCCTGACCTCTGTTTTAGCTAATAGACTGAAGAAGTGCCTCTTGGGATTGGTGCATGGAATCAAGTGGGATATGTAAAGGAAAGGAGAGCATTGATTAACATCATGAAAGCATGAGCAGCACAATACAAGCTAGTAAGAAGGGTGGAGATGGGGCGGCAATAGTGAGTCTGGAAGCTGAAAAGGCTTTCGATAAGGTAATGATCTTTGCAGTTTTTCTGGACATGCCACATCTTGTTAAGTTCCAAGATGTGATGTGACCCAATAAACTGCAAAGATCATGATCCTAGCCACAGAAGACTAAGAGAACATTCAATAAGGTATTTTGGAAATACGTTTTTGGATGTTGGGGAGGTTTTTGCATCAATGGTGCATTTTTGCAGTGAGTTTAGATAGTATATGATTCACCAACAGCCCAAATTATTATAAATGGAAAGCATTCAGTAGGGTTTCCTATATTGAGGGGCGCGAGACAATTGGAAACCCAATAAGTAGGGGAGGTGTATATGAAGGATGGTGGGTAGTACTGGATCATGCCTGAACAGTGCAACTTGGAAGTTGATGTTATTAAAGATTCACAGATGATTCAATATTGGAATGTATATTTTGTTTATCTGCTTTTCAGAGGAAGGCAACCAAAATGATTTGGAGCCTGCGTCAGAAGACATATGATTTGAAGACCTAAATATGTACACTCTAGAGGAGAGGAGGGACAGGGGAGAAAATATTCAAACCTTTAAATACTTAAAGAGTATTACTGAACAAACAAACCTCTTCCAAAGACGGGGAAGCTGTAAAACTAGAGGGCATAACATGAAGCTGCAAGGGGGTCAACTGAAAGGCAATGTCAGGGAATACTTTTTCTTTGAAAGGGTGGTGGAATCTTGGAATGCCCTCCCGATGGAAGTGCTGGGGGCAAATACAGTGACAGAATTCAAAATGGCATGGGACAGACACGTTTTATCATGTTCCCTTTATAGAAACATGATAAAATCAAAATAAACATAACTATCTCTTATATCTCAACAAATAGGGGTGACCTACACGGAGCAGTGGGTACACCCTTAAACAAAGGCATGAGGAGAGGTGACCTACATGGAGCAGTGGGTACACCCTTAAACAAAGGCATGGGGAGGGGTAACCTGCACGGAGCAGTGGGTACACCCTTAAACAAAGGCATGGGGAGGGGTGACCCGCATGGAGCAGTGGGTACACCCTTAAACAAAGGCATGAGGAGAGGTGACCCACATGGAGCAGTGGGTACACCCTTAAACAAAGGTATGAGGAGAGGTGACCTACACGGAGCAGTGGGTACACCCTTAAACAAAGGCATGGGGAGGGGTGACCCGCACGGAGCAGTGGGTACACCCTTAAACAAAGGCATGGGGAGGGGTGACCCGCACGGAGCAGTGGGTACACCCTTAAACAAAGGCATGAGGAGAGGTGACCTACACGGAGCAGTGGGTACACCCTTAAACAAAGGCATGGGGAGGGGTAAGCTGCACGGAGCAGTGGGTACACCCTTAAACAAAGGCATGGGGAGGGGTGACCCGCACGGAGCAGTGGGTACACCCTTAAACAAAGGCATGAGGAGAGGTGACCCACATGGAGCAGTGGGTGCACCCTTAAACAAAGGCATGGGGAGAGGTGACCTACACGGAGCAGTGGGTACACCCTTAAACAAAGGCATGGGGAGGGGTGACCTACACGGAGCAGTGGGTACACCCTTAAACAAAGGCATGGGGAGGGGTGACCTACACGGAGCAGTGGGTACACCCTTAAACAAAGGCATGGGGAGGGGTGACCTACACGGAGCAGTGGGTACACCCTTAAACAAAGGCATGGGGAGGGGTGACCCGCACGGAGCGCCAAGTGCACCTGCTCTTGCACTTTGCTAGGCAGACTAGATGGACCATACTGGTCGTTATCTGCCTATGTTACTATGTTACTATGCTGATGAAAAAAATTTTTTAAACAAATACATTTTTAAAAAGAACCCATGATGGTGGAACAAGATCACGTTATTTCATGTGGATAACTTAAGTTGAATGATTTCCTGTCACTTTATGAATCCACAGCAGCTGGTAAATTTGAATCACAACAGAATAGTAGCCTTGATCATAATGATTTATTTTTTCCTTTCTGTCATGTGACTTAACTTGCTTCAGCTTTTCACTGACAAGGTGTTTGCCACCTCTATGGCTAAAGAACTTACGGGAATAAGTTAGAAAGTTCATTGTCACTTTCTACTGGTTAGTGATAGATGACAAACAACATATTTTACTACTAATAAAACAGGCAAGAAGCTTATAAAATTGTCTCAATGAAGAAAGTTTGGTAAGACCGTACTTTAAAGCATGTATGCTTCTCTCCCAGACTATGGTCACACCATTCCTGGACAATTCTGTCAACTTACCTGTTCCTCTATTGATATTTTCATTTCCTGAGGAAACTCCTTAAGAGTTTGCAGACTGTTTAATAAAGGGCATGTGGATAGTGGATGATTGAGCCATGAAACTAGAGTGGAGGTCAATACTAAATTTAGGGGGTGGTGGCTGTCCCCCTGCCATTAACTTATATAGTAGTTAACCAGTGCGCACATGCGCAACACCATTCATTAGGTGGTGTTAAGTGCAGCCATGCTAACACCAACATTCACGGTTAGCATGTGCCCAAAACGCCTGTGCTAACCATGATGCACCATCAACACCCATGTTCCGCCCCTAACCCACCCAGCACTCGACCAATCGAGTGCCACCCAATTAGCATGGGATTTTTGGCATGTGACCCAACACTGTTGAATGGCATGCTTACCGTGCAGTACACCCACACTAATGGTTAGTGCACATTAGTAAACATGCCTCTGAATGTTGTTTAGCCATGTCTAAGAACATAAGATACAATATGCTATACTAGGTCAGACCAAAGGTCCATCAAGCCCAGTATCATGTTTCCAACAGTGGCAAATCCAGGTCACAATTACCTATCAGGTTCCCAAAGGTTAGACAGATTCCATGCTGCTTATTCCAGGGGTAAGCATTGGATTTTCCCAGTCCACTTTAAAAATAATTTATGGACTTTTCCTCCAGGAACTCATCCAAACCCCTTTTAAGCCCCTTTTAAACACTAACAGCTTTTACTACAGCCTTCAGCAACAAATTCCAGAATTTCATAACACGTTGACTGAAAAAATATTTTTTTCTGATTAGTCTTAAATGTGCTACATTGTAACTTCATTACATGTCCCCCAGTCTTTTTACTTTTTCAAGAAGTAGACAATCAATCTACGTTTATCCGTTACACTCCACTCATTATTTTATAGACCTCTGCCATATCTTCTCTCAGCCCAGAGCCGGCTCAATCTCTAGGCAAACTAGGCAGTCACCTAGCACAGCAACCTCTGGAAGGCAGCAAAAGCAGGTCATTCAAAGCTAAATAATAGATTTTGAGAGCCAGAGAGGGTGTAAAGTTTGAGGTTTGCCTAGGGCTCCAAAACTTTGGACCAACTCTGGGGCCATCCCTGCTTCAGCCATCTCTTTTCCAAGCTGAAGACCCCTAATTTTTTAAGCCCTCCTTGTGGAGGTATTCTTCCAACCCTTTTATCATTTTGGTCGCTCTTCTCTATATGGTTTCTAATTCTGCCATATCCTGTTTTAGACATGGTGATCAGAACTGCACCCAATATTGCAGTCATACCATAAGGGAGGAGTGGCCTAGTGGTTGGGGCAAGGTACTACAGGCCGGAAGGTCAGTGGTTCAAATCCCACTAGAGGACAGCAACCTTAGGCCAGAAGGACTGGGGTTTCTAGTCCCTCAGGTGCTCCTTGTGGTCTTGGGCAAGCCACTTAACCCTCCATTGCCCATGTTCCCTGTAAGTATTAGTGTATATGTCTCATATCCCCTCGTGTTAAATGTATCCCCCAACCGCTTTGACCCAGTGAAAAGCAGGATATAAATGCAGCTAAATAAAATAAAATAAATAACTTGTTTTATTCTCCATTCCTTTCCTTATGATTCCTAGCATTCTCTTTGCTTACTTGGTCATTGCTGCACACTGGGCAGAGGGTTTCAACATATTATCGACAATGACACCTAGATCCTTTTCCTGGGTGGCAATTTCTAATGTAGAATCATGCATCGTGTAGCTGTAGTTTTGGTTGTTCTTCCCTAAGGAGGTCATTCCAGAACACGAATAAGGGTTATGTACATGTGGTGGGGATGTTTACCTGCCAAAAAACATCCCCGACCGTATTCTGAAACACTGCTGATGTGCACATTCATGGCACTAGCACGGGGATCTCAGAAGGGTAGAACAGGGTCATGGTTAGCCGCGGAGACATTCAAAACGTATTCTGGAAAGGCCCATATACGTTCTGTGATATCCCTGCGGATGTCCCTATTTTTCCTGCTGAAACGTGGATTACTGCCAGGACTTAGAAAATATTCTGCTGTGCTCTGCAATCTGTTCCATATAGAAGAATGGTTGTGACAGGTAGGTGCTGAACTGGTGTGACTGCAGTCTGGCAAAACACAAGATACATTTATAAAGAACAGAAAGCAGAGGTGAGGGAATGTTGTAAGGTAAAGAAACATTAATAAGCATCCTTACAGAAATATTAAGAAGAACAATAGCGTTTATTCATGCTATGCTGAAACATGCTGTTTGTTCCAAAAGAGGCCTACATACTTCCCCAGTCCAGGATCTATGCAAGCTGCGAGAGTGATGATATATCTTGGAGGCTGGCTACTGGGTGTGATGGCACAGGGATCTCCCCTCCCATGCCCACACAGGTCTGACCAGAGTGAGCAGTGCCACAAAGCAGACTGTGGGAAGGCAAACAGGGTTGCCCCACAGATAGCGGATATATACAGACAAGATGGGACAGGTGTAGCTGCTGTGAGAAATGGCAGTATCCAGATATGTGGGAATCAGATGCCATAGCCAGAAGGCCATACTACTACTACTACTACTATTATTACTGATCATTTGTATAGCGCTACAAGGCGTATACAGTGCTACACAGACACAAGTAAAAGATGGTCTTTCCTCAGCAGAACTTACAATCTTGTCAGATAACACACCTTTGTATATAGTTTCCCCTATTTGCCAAGTTTATACTTCCTGTTAAATGTAATGACCAGACATATGTAAATTGTCGGATGTTTTCTGTTCAATGTAAACCGCGCTGATGTCTAATAGTGCGGTATATAAGAATTGTTAATAAAATAAAATAATAAATAAATAAATAAGACAGACAACACAGCAGTTGTGTACGGGATACATTTAGTGGGAATGGAAAGGAAACACATGGGAGATTAGGTGAATCAGATCTAAAAATGGCAATGAAGAGGTGAGTGCTCAGCCTGGATTTGCGAGGGGCCAGAGAAGAAGCCTGATGTACAGACTCGGGTAGTTTGTGCCAGGCACAGGGAGCAGTGCAGTGAAAGAAGCAAAGTCTGGAGTTGGCAGTAGAAGAGAAGGGCACAGATAGAAGTGATCTGCCAGAAGAGCGGAGTTCCCCGGGAGGGGTATAGGGAGAGAAAAGAGAGGTACGGTAATGCAGAATAGCAGAATGAGTGCACTTATAGGCCAGGATCACGAAAAAGGCATACTTTGTTGCTCAGCAATATTATGCATCCTTTGGGGAACTATAATGTTAGTTTTGGGTTTTGTGCACTTGGTAAGGGTCAACTTTAGCAGTTTAAAGCATGTTTGCAAAGATGACCAAGGCAGGGATCACTGGGGCCGTTTTATAATACCAAGTACCATTTGATGCAAGGTATGTCATAACATACATATTCATATTTATATTCTCTTATACCATATTAGGGTGCATTGGGATTACTTTTCAGGGCATGAAAAGGACTGGTATATGGTCTAGGTTGCAGCAGCAGTTATTTCTCATTGGTATTTATGTCTAGTTTTCACCATCAAACAACTGTCAGTGTGCTATCAGCTTAGGAAATGCAAGTTTTGCTGAGGGGATACATCCCAGAGACAGGCAGGATCCAAAATGTGCAACTTTTCAGAATACAGTGGGCGCAGGTCATCCAAAATGTTTACCTGTGTCCTATAATATTAACAGGGAAAAGTCTCTCCATTATAATCGCAAGACCCGTACCTGCACCCATGCATGGGCCGCGCACCAAATGTGTGCACGGGTTGGCTAAATAGTGCTTTGCCTGTGCCAGACATGTCTATCTCCCCGATTTCCAACCCGCGGGCATGTATAGACCCATGGATGCACAATTAGGTTCAAACAGGGCCTGTTTTCAGTTTATACGTGTCCGTAGGCTGGATGTGCATGTTATTGAATCTGCCTCCACGTGTATAACTTTGCACTTTGCCATGTTAAATTTCATCTATAATTTGGACACCCAGTCTCTCAGTTTCTCAAGGTTGTCTTGAAATTTTCCACAATCCTCTTCTAATGGAATCATGAGGTAGGATACAAGATACTCCCCACTTGTGACAGATTTTGTATGCACCCAGGCACATCATATATCTTTTTAGCAGTTTAGCAAGGACTTTATTTTGAGGAAAACTTTTCATAGATAACTTGTCACATTTAGCCATAACCTCTCTCTAACTGGAGTATATAGAACTGCAGCATTTCCTGTAAAAGTATTCAAGTTCAAGTGGGGCCATGAGAAGAATTGCATTAAAGGAAAAAGAATTGTGGTCTATCCCTATCTTTGAAATAAGTATCTTGTTTAGCTTCTAAAAAAGTTCATGAAGAATGCATCACTATTCAGATACTGCTTTCAGAAGGGATACAAACAATAGTTAACAGCCTAGATGCAACCTATTGGCTCTGTGAATTCAGTACTTGATGTATAAGCTATATAAGCAAATCTCAGATTTTTTGAAATCATTAAAAATACATATTTCAGAAAGAAAGAAATTGCTTTTCATTCCCAAAGTTTTCTTATTCATTATCCTGCTTGGTTTAGAACAAACCGTAATAATGCTTTCGTTCCAGGAGAGCCTTGGAAGGAGATGAAATGTCCTGCTTTTGCATAGTTTCAGAAAACACAGCTTATACCAGGATACCTTATTGTGCAGAAACTGATTTCACAGAGTAAAGAAGTGCTGGATCTAATACTGTTTCTATGTGATCTTGAAATCATTGTTGGCCTTAGGGGTCCACCCCTTTTCCCCATTAATGTTCTTAACTAAACAATAAAACATCCTGTCATGCTTTGTATTTGTTGAAAACTACAGTGCCTGCTGGGAAGATGGATGAAGACCTAGGTGGTATGAGGTTCCAAAGTGGTGGACTCTGGAACAACATCAGAAAATATTTGTTTGCAGACAGGACAGTGAATACATTAAATTATTTCCATAAGCAGGTTGTAAAAACTAAAACAGTAAAAGATTTCAAGAAGGCATAGGATAAGCAAAGAGAATTCTTAGTTTGCAAAATAAGGAAAGAGATGGTAAAAAGCATGTCCTTAGCCTCATAAATACATTAACTATATATAAATATATCACACTCCCAAACTCATTACAGACTTAAAACTATGGGGTATGTTTACTAAACTGTGGTAACATGGCAGAGGCTATGTTAACGCGCGTTAGGTAACGTTAACGAGTGGCACATAGGAACATAGAAACTGGAAATCAGCAGGACAGCAGGTGACCAGGGCCAAACATGCCCAGTAGTCCATGTTCCACAGTGTCCCATCCAGGGGACATTACCCAGCAAGTACCCCAAAAGTCACAGAGGTACCATTATGCCTGTAATAGGGCAAGCAGTGCACATTAGGGTCCATAGACCACACCCAGGATGGGTCCCAAACAGTTCGTAGACCCAGCTAACTGAACACACTTTACGGCAGCCCCTAGTAAGGCATTGCAGGGTGTGCCCATACATTGTCGGAAACATATATACACCCAGTAGTCAAACTGGGTACACCATACCTGAGGTGCATACCCTAGCCTGTCCACAGTCGGCAGTAACAACACACTCCACCTACATCTACCCGGTCCACCCGAGCCAATAGTTGCTAGAGCAACAGCCTGACATCCCCCCAGCCATCACTACCCCATGTGGAAGGGACATAACATTGGTAGGCAGTGATGGAGGGGATGTGCAGATGTTCATGTATGCCTTGCCACCCCAGACCCCGCACCCTAGGCACCTGCCTACCAGCACAGTGGATGGCCTGGGACCACGCACGACCAGCACCGACAGCATATGGTTATGTCGGCATGGCAGGGGGGGGGGTTGTGCTGGAGGGAGCAGTGCCACCCGCCTGCAGTGGACTTGGCCATGCCCTGTACCAGTATGTGGTATGCAGTGCAACAGAAAAGGTCTGCCTGAGGAAAGTAAGGGTAGCCCCAGAGACTGCTACTTCTCTGTGGCAATAGTGTGGTGCAGTACACACAGCCAGTGTGTCCAGATGCAGAGGGTCACAGGTTCAAGTCCCAGTTGTGGGTCCTACAGAGCATCTCCCCACATTTTACCCTACAATGCAGATGCAACATCAACATGTGCAAACCCCAAAGCCACGTCGAACAAGGGTCAAAACACCCACTCACACAGGCTCCACTATCCAAAGCTTTATGGAGAGTCAGGCTGTTGGCCCCAGCACAGAGCTGCAGTTATCAGCAGAGCACTACTACTACCCCTTGCACAGTTTAGCAATGTCGGCACTGTGATCAGGACCAGTGTGGCGAGCAGGATTGCCATCCACCTCTATCATTGCACAATGCTGCAATAGGGGTGTGTGTGTGTATGTTTATCAATTGTTTTGTGGCTGCCTACACCGCTCTGGGCCCACAATGTCCCACTGTTACCAGCATTAGCCTGCAAATGTCCATAATGAGGAGCAAGGTATTATGGGTATGGCCCGGACAGGGCGGATTGGCAGGATGCATCTGCACAGGGTGTAGGGCAATGGCTGGGACACTGTAGTGCTTGACCACTACCTGCATGGACAGGGTGGCCACAGCATGGCATGCTTGAGGTCACTCTCACCCTGACCGAGCAGTGACCATGGCATGTCTATGCTCCCACATAGTGCTCTACACTATTTGTCTTCAGTTATACCTGTGTGTTCCTAGTTCTGGTGCCCAATCACTACGCTATCTGCTTGGTGTCTGTGCTGTACATCCTATCTCTGGGTGCACAGGGTTCCCCTGTGAGCATTCCCTATGGACTGGCTAGTGGACTGTCTGAAGTTAGTCTGTGCATGGTTGGAACACCTTATAGGGTGCTGCAGGTGCAGTCTGACTGTGGTGTGGGGCAGTTGAGGTTTCTCCTGCTTATCTCAAGCATTACTGCTGGTCTTCCACAGTCATAGGTATGGCTCTGGCCCACCAGCCCTGGAGGGCTGTCCTCTGCTAGCAGGACTGCGGCACCTGTCCCTCCACTCCCTCACCTACAAAATGCGTGATTATGGGTCCTTTGGGGTATATAATGAATACCACATTGACCCATAGAGACAGTGCTACATCCACCTCATGCGAGTCTAGACACCCCTCTGCCCTAATAACAGGTGCCCATGGAAGCCAGACCCTAACACTGGGTATGCACTAATCTGAGTGGTGTCTTGCTCTACATGTGACTGTGGAACACAGATGGAGACAGAAGTACTTTCGGTTACAATGCTAGGAACACGTGGCATACAGTGGCAGTGCTGGGGATGTGCAGCAGGACCTATCTCTAGCACCACATGTACTGCGGACCTAGTGCTGGGTGCCCATCCTAACCCTCAGGGTGAACACAGAACCTGCACACTAGCATGGTCTGTAGTTACTCTGTGCCAGTATCACGCACTGTCAGTCCGTCTTACCATGCTGCAGTACCGGAGAGATGCAGACCCCATCTGGTGATCAGCTGTAGACCGCTGTTCTGCATGTGCATTGCATCATGGGTGATGGTGGCGGTACCCTATCCTGGCACACAGAGCAGATGGTTTGTGCAGTGACCTGCAGTCCTTCTATACCCAGCCATTGCTATGCAACAAGCCATAGAGGTATAGCCTACTGGTTAGTACAATGACATTCTAAACAATGATCATGGGTTTGATTCCTCGTTTTTCTCTCTTTTCATGCCTGTCCAACTGAGATATTTTGCAGACCTGTAGCAGGCATATCTTTGCAGATCCTTGCTGCCAGCCCATATTACCCTCACCACTGTTGTCAACAATCCTTCGGTCCATCTTTCTGCGTCTGTCAGCTGTGTAGAGTCCTGTCTTCTTGTGCAGGCTGTCACCCCATGTCCTGCACTGGTACCCTTTCCTGCATTGCGCCTCTTCATGCTTGCCTCTCCTGTGCCTGATCCGCCTGGCACCACCACTCCTCTGACCACCCATCATTGTAACTATCCTGCCACCTCCGCCTCCACTAGGGAACACGTATTCCCATTGTCTGCCACCAACTGTCTTTCCAGTACTTTGCATTGCCAACACCTGTGCTGTGGTACAGTTGCCCCCACCATGCTTGTCAACAGTACTGGCAGCCACATAGGATGCCCGCAGATATGGCAGGTCCAGCAGCTCCCAGCCCTCCCTCCTTCACTCACCTGCTCATTGCCTTTCCTGAGTGCTCTATCTAGTGTTAGGGCTACATCTGTCTCTGTGCCTCACAGGTCATGCATGTCATCCTGAAGCACCTTGCAGCCCTTAGGGCACACTGACCTAGGGCACCATAACCTTGTTAGGCCACCTTAACCTATAGCTTCATAACCCAGGGTGCCTTCTACGGTGCCTTGTCCAGGGGTGCCTAATATGGCGCTTAGCCTAAGGAGCCCTATAGAGTGCCTTACAAGGCGCCTTATGAGGCACCTAACAAGACACCTTATAAGGCACCTTATAGGGCACCTAACAAGGCACCTTACTTATAAGGCACCTTACAAGGCGCCTTGTAAAGCATGTTAGTCTAAGGCACCTTGTAACATGCGTTAGCTGATATGGCTTGCTGTAAGGATGCACCGCCCATGCCTTTATATGGGAATCTGTACCTGGTGACATTACCGCAGTTTAGTAAACATACCCCTATGTCTCTAATATGGGAGAAAAGACCTCAGACTAATGCATTACCTCCCACTATGTGGCGAAACAAATCACCATAGGGGATTAGAGCTTCATGCATCATCGGTCCCAAAAACTCCCCTATATACTGCTTAATACACCTACAAAAAAAGTACTTTTTTAACACTTTTTTTCTTAAATTACATATAAAATACAAAAGTTGTATCTATCTTCACAAGAAGCTCATATTCCTTTATATTACACACCACATCAGAAGGGAACGCAGCACCGTATTCTGAAAAGAACACAAAGTTTCATAGTCAAATCACTTTTCCTTTACAGCCATAGATAAAAAATTCTACTTATCTTTAAGATGTCTAGCTTCAGCGCTGCCCTCCTCAACTTTAGTGTTCAGTGCTGCTCCTCTAAACTTCAACAGCAATCCTTTAACTTCAACAGTTTCTTCTTCAACTCCTTCTAACCATATTGCTGCCTAAAGTTAATCATTAACCCAACAAAGATCTTCGTTTCTCCTTGAAAAAGTCTCTGTCAGGGGTAAGCTTAAATCTCAGACAACAGCAGTTCAGGCTTTCCTGAGCGTCTGACATCAGGCTATTTTTAAAGCAATCTACACCCAATCAAAACCTCTCACCCACCCCTCACTTCAAAGGGAGTGTGACAAAATTGCCAATGTATAGACAGCGTGAGGAAGAATTCCATTTGGCATGTGTATTGCCCTTTATGCATGGTAGCACTATATTTAAGGAGATTGATTAGTTCTCATTGGGAAGTTCTTTCAGTGCATAAAGTGTTGGAATATCCCCTTTGCATTGCTTATCATCGAGGATGGAATCTCTCTGAATGGTTTAAACTACCTTTGAGACCATCAACTGATATTGTTGCACGTGTGCGATGTGAACATTTTCAGTGGTGTTCTACTGCCCTGTGTGGGACCTCTGGCCCTTCTCAAATCCAGTCTACTTCTCCCTCCTGACTAACTCTGTTGCCTCTGATCCTTGTCATCTCTTTAGCACTCTCGGTTCTCTCCTCAATGTGCCTCCACCTCCAATTCCTCCCTCCCTTCCTGCACAAACCTTGGCTGACTACTTCCATGATAAAATCCATCAGATCACCCTCCATTTCCCCACTACCCCTATTACCCCTCCTCTCTCCCATCTCTCCCCCTTATTTCTGTTACCCTCTCCTCTTTCCCTGTGGTCTCTGATGAAAAAACAACACTCCTTTTTTCTTCCTCCAAACCCACCACCTGCTCCTCTGACCCCATCCCTAGCCATCTCCTATGCCCCATCTCCTCCACTATTGTCCCTTCCATCTCTCATATTCTCAACCTATCTCTCTCTACCGCAACCTTCCCTACTTCAAGCATGCTGTGGTCACACCTCTCCTTAAGATACCCTCACTTGATCCCACCTGTCCTTCTAACTATCGACCTATCTCTCTTCTTCCTTTCATCTCTAAACTACTTGAGCGTGCAGTCCTCCACCGCTGTCTTGATTTCCTCTCCTCTCATGCCCTCCTTGATCCCTTACAGTCTGGCTTCCGTTCCCTACATTCCACTGAAACGGCTCTTACCAAAGTCTCGAATGACTTGTTCCTGGCAAAATTCAACAGCCTCTATTCTGTCCTCATCCTTCTGGATCTCTCTGCTGCTTTTGACATTGTTGATCACAACCTTCTTCTTATCACCTTGTCCTCCGTTGGTTTTAAGGGTTCTGTACTATCTTGGTTCTCCTCCTACCTCTCCCATTGCTCTTTCAGTGTGTGTTCTGGTGGCTCCTCCTCCTCTGCCACCCCGCTCCCAGTTGGTGTTCCCCAGGGTTCCGTCTTGGGTCCGCTCCTTTTCTCTCTCTATACCCAATCCCTTGGTGCCCTTATCTCTTCCCATGGCTTTCATTACCATCTCTATGCTGATGACTCTCAGATCTACCTCATTGCACCTGATATCTCTCCAGCAGTCCAGTCCAAGATCTCTGTTTGCCTTTCTGATATTGCTACTTGGATGTCTCACCGCTGCCTGAAATTGAACATGGCCAAGACTGAACTCCTTATCTTTCCCCCCAATGCCTCCCCTCCTCTTTCCCCTTTCTCTGTCTCTGTGGATAACTCTGTAATCCTTCCTGTCTCTTCTGTCCGTAACCTGGGTGTTATCTTTGACTCCTCTCTCTCCTTCTCCACACACATCCAACTCGTTGCTAAGACTTGCCGTTTCTTTCTCCACAACATCAGCAAAATTCACCCATTCCTTTGACGACACTACTAAAACAATTGTCCACTCCTTACTCACCTTCCGCCTTGACTATTGCAACCTTCTCCTTGCCGGCCTCCCTACATGCCACCTTTTCCCCCTTCAATCTATTCAACATTCTGCTGCTTGTCTAATTTTCCGCCAGCCTCATTTTTCCCACATCACTCCTCTTCTCAAGTCACTTCACTGGCTTCCTATCCATTTCCGTATCCAATTCAAACTCCTTCTTCTGACCTATAAATGCATTCACTCCTCAGCCCCCCTCTACCTGTCATCTCTTATCTCTCCTTATATCCCCTCTCATGTTCTTCGCTCTTCTAACACGCTTCGTCTATCTATGCCCTTCACTCGTACTGCTAATTCCAGACTTCGCTCCTTTCACCTGGCTGCACCCTTCGCCTGGAACAATCTATCTGTGTCTGTGCATCGGGCTTCCTCCTTGGCCCTCTTCAAGTCCAGGTTGAAAACCCATCTTTTCACTTCTGCTTTCTCTTCTTGACTCCTCTGTCCTGCTTGACTAGTTTTAATTGCCGTTTGTGTTTTTGCTTTTTGCCCTATCTTGATTTATGCCTAAATATTTATGTTTAAATCTTTTTTATTAAACATAGCTGTAACATCATAATCATTAACCTTTGTATTACATTTTGATATTAAACATCTATAATCTTTTAAACAGTTTACATTCTTTTATATTTTTCTCCCTCCTCCCATCGCCTACCTCCCCCTGCCCTCCCTTATCCAATTATTTACCTACATTCCAATCAGTAGTATTTTCATTTCCGCCCAGCAGATGTGTAAACTTTCACCTGCTCGCATATCCATAAACAATGTAGTAGACTATAACCAAATAATCTTATATTTCAACAATTTAACTTTCTAATACAACTTATATTTCAACAGTTTAACTTTCTAATACAACTGAGTCTAAAACACCCTTTTTGAATCAACAATATATCACCCAATTTCCTCTACTTCTCACCCCTAACCTTCATTTGCAAAACACTCCTTCCTTCCCCCTTGGTCCCCCCTCCCCCCTTAAAACAGGTTCCATGTTCCAATCTCTCCCAATTGCCCTTCAATTCCACCTTGGAGACATCATCAGAAAATCCCCCCCCGTCCTACGAGATCAGCATTGGAGTACATTAAGAATTCTGCTCCTGTTTTGTGGTGTCAGTGTTTGTATATATGGACCCCACTCTTCCAAGAATTTTCCCGTAGCTCCCTCCTTAACCTGTACCCCTGCCTGCTCAGTGAGTAATAAAGTATATGCTTCTTTTTTCCAGTGCCCCATAGTGGGCCCCCTTGGGAGTAACCAATTTAGAAACATGACTCTCCTCGCCACTAATAAAACTTTTCCCAACCAATTCCGTTGACTCTTCCCCAGCCTTATCCCTGTTGGAAACAAACGTATTGCTTCCAGACATTGCCACCACATATGGCCTAGATCAGCTCTATATTTCCCACATCTCGGGCTACTCGCTGTAGCACTACTTCCTGCCCTAAACGCCCTACATGGAGCAAAGTGGCTCCTTCTCAATATCCGGTATTGCATTTCTCGAAAATTTGCACTTGCAGTCCCCTTAGATATAACAGAAAAAGCTCTCATGATATCTTCTCCTCTTATCTCTACCCCCAAGTCATATGTCCATGCCGCTGCTAATTCTATCTCCTGCGGCCCCCCCTCCAATTCGAAGTATTCCTTCTGTAGATTTGCAACTCTGGCCTGCCCTTCCATTCCTGAATACAGCAATACTTCCAATCTAGTACATATTCCTACATGCAAGTCCTTAACCCCCAAACTACCAATATAACTTCTTACTTGCATATAAGGAAAAAGATCCTTACTCGTTAGTCCAAATCTATTTTGCAGCTCAGCAAACTTCAACATTTGCCCTGATTCATTTACTACCTGCTCAAGTGCCACTATTCTCTTGCTCTCCCACGTACGAAATGTCACCCCTTGCATCTCTGGGACAAAATCGCCATTCCCATATAACGGAAGAAAGGGAGTTACCCCAGTGTTCCCCCGCCCCCTACTACAAACTATCCCCCACACCCCCTGCATTACCCGAAAGATCGGATGCCCACTAACTTCTGGCGGTAAATCCACTGTCCTCGCATGCAGGATGTATCTCAAAGCCAGCGGCCTCGCTACCTCCTGCTCATACTCTATAGGTGTATAATCTGCTGTCGTACCCAACCAATCCCTTAAGCTCCGTAACAAACACGCTATGTTATATCTTCTTATGTCTGGAGCTCCCATCCCCCCATATTTCCAGGGTCTCTGCAACTTCTTAATACTAAACCTTGGTCTCTTCCCTTTCCAATAAAAAGCATTCAAGCTCTTCTCCAATTTTGCCACCTCTTTCCGGGTCAATAATATTGGCAGCGTCTGCTACATGTATAACCACTTTGGGAATATAGTCATTTTATATAGCGCTATCCGCCCTCCCCCCCCCCCCCCCAATGATATTGGCAAGTCTCTCCATCTATGCAAACGATCTATAGTTTGTTCCATCAATCTCCCAACATTCAATGTTTTCACCTTACTCAAGTCCACTGGCAAATATACCCCCAAATATTTGATTCCCTTTTCAGCCCACCGTAGCGAGAAGTCTCCGTCCCAGCCCTCCCTCAGTGTCTGATGCAGGGTGAAGGCCTCCAATTTGTCTAAATTCAATTTCAACCCTGAAATTTCCCCAAAATCTTTAAAAATTCATAACAACACTGGCAGCGTCTTTTTAGGGGCCCCCAAGTAGACCAAAATGTCATCTGCAAAGGCGGACATGCGGAATTCTTCCTTCCCTACCCGCGCTCCCACCAACCCTTTATAGGTCCGAATACACTCTAACAATGGTTCTAAGGTTAAAACAAAGAGCAGTGGAGATAGGGGGCAACCCTGCCGAGTTCCTCGTCGGATGGGAAATTCTCCAGAGAGGGACCCATTTATTAAGACTTGCCCTCTAGGATCCACGTATAAAAGTCTAATCGTGTCTTAAAAAAAAACCCCAAACCCCATAATCTCCAGTATTTGGTACATATATTGCCAGTCGACCCAGTTAAATGCTTTTTCCACATCAAAACTTATCAGTAGCGCTTGCTCCCCCGCTACCATCATCATATATGTAGCCGGCACAATCTTCCTAACTTTTTTAATCACATGCCGTCCTCGCACAAATCCCACTTGATCATCGTTGATTAATTGCGGTATGTACTCCGCCACTCTCTCAGCCATTACCTTTGCCAAAATTTTTATATCGACATTTAATAAAGATATTGGCCTGTATGACTCTGGTAACAACCCATCTCTACCTGGTTTGGGGATTAGTGTGAGTATCGCTCTGTTCTTTTCATAGGGAAAAGTCTGCCGCCTTACTAAATCCATACAATATCCTGCTAAAGAACCCGCTATCCGCTCGCTCATCACCTTGTAAAATTCTCACCTGTAGCTGTCTGGTCCTGGGGGTCCTACAATTATGCAGTCTTTTTATTACAGCCATGATCTCTTCCTCCCCGATAGGAGCATTCAACTCCTTTCGCTGTTCTATTGACAACCTATGCAATCCTACCTTCCTCAAAAATTCATCTGCCTTATCCTTATCTTGTACCTCTGCCTCATATAGTGTCTTGTAATAATCCCAAAAAATCCCTTCAACACTAGACTGGGTAGTCTGTATTGTACCATTACTGTCCCTCAATGCCCCTACGTGTGTTTGTCCCCTACTTGCTCGCACTAGCCCAAAGAGCAGTCTTCCAGTCTTATTTCCAAATTTATACAATTTATATTTATAGTACAGCAGAGACTGGGTAGTTTTCTCCTGCATCAAAGAGTTCACCTCACTTTGTAAACGGTCTAGCTTAACTTTCCCCTCCCTTGTTCCAGCTATCCCTAAATATTTATATACTGTCTTGCTTATTGTATTTTGTATTTTGTCTTGATTAGGTTGTGAGCTCTGTTGAGCAGAGACTGTCTCTCCTACATGTCTGTACAGCACTTCGTACGTTTGCAGCGCTATATAAATGCTAACTAGATAGAAGATCTTTTTACTGGAAAGTTGTATTATATTCGTCACAATAAAACTTGTATGTCACGTTATGTGATTTATATTATATGTGCCTGCCCAAGGATATATGTTGGCCACACGAAGCGATCCATAAAAATTTGTCCGATGGAATATCTTAGTCATTTAAATACGAAACTGATGACAGAATCTTTGGTTCCTCACTTTTTACTTCATGCTCATGATAAATACTTCTTTTAAGTGGCGTGTGATCAATATGGTGCCTGCTTATTGGAGAGGAGGAAATCAAGAGGCACTTTTAAATTTAAAGGAACAGCAGTGGATCTTCTGTCTGAATTCTGTGACACTGATGGGTCTCAATCAGGAGATAGAAGGGCCACCTTAATGTGATTTGTTTGCCTCTGATCATTGTTTTAAATGATTGTCTTTCATGAGTATTTATAGAGAGGTAATTTCTGTTTCAATTTCGGCATCCTTTGGAAACAGTGTGAGTTTGATGCTATAAGTACTGGGTGCTACATGTTCCTATTGCTGAATATTTCCCCTGAGGCAAGGCAGTCATTTTTATTCTGAAACATAATCATGTCAGGTTTGTCGTCTTGAGATCAGCTAAGTAGTATCTTCCCTCACTTGCTTTGCAGCTTGTCGTGCTGTGAGGGCTTGGGTGCGTCAGTGATGCTGAGGGTTAAGCTATCGGTAGTTCAACCACTGGCAGGGTCTCCCAAGATGGACAGGTCTCAGCTGAGGTGCCAGACCAAGATAAACCACCCATCTGGGCAGCAGCAGAATGGGACAGTGTTGGTGGCAGAGGATCATATTTCTGTGATAAGGGCAACAACACTAAACTTAAAATGTGCAGAGGAAAGGCATGGCAATCTACTTCTGTATCTTTCCATGAAAACCAATCTGCGCAGCAGCAGAGTGGGACGGTGTTGGCGGTGGAGGATCACATTTCTGTGACAACGGCAACAACACTAAACATAAACAGCGTGGACAAAAGGCCTGGAAATTCACTTCTCTCTCTTGCCATGAAAATCCAATGGATAGTCATAATAAAACAAATTGAATTATAGTGCTGGAAGATGAGACCCCATGTCGGAAGGCACTCAACTAGCTACTGGGGAGGAGCTGAAGATTTTTCAGAGAAAAGCCAGCATTTATGATCAAAGCTTTGGGACGTCGGACTGCTGATGTAGCTGTGCATGAAATGAGAGTCAGAAGCTGTAAAGATGTCTTACATATTGGGACATGGAACATATGAAGCATGAACCAAGAGAAGTTTGAGTTGGTCAAGAAGGAAATGGAACATATACAACTTGATTTTTTTGGGTGTCAGCGAACTGAAATGGACTGGCATCAGGCACTTTGCATCAGATGATTACATGGTCTACTATGCTGGAAATGAAAGACAAAGAAGAAATGGTGTTGCATTTATAATAAAGAAGAAACTTGCAAGAACTTTAATGAAATACATCCAGTCAGTGAATGCTTAGGGGCTTGTTTACAAAGCCACGGTAGCGGCTTCCGCCCAATATCGGAGCCGCAGCCGCTACTGAGGCTTTGTAAACAAGCCCCTTAATCTCTATTCGTCTATGAGGAATGCCTATCAACACAACTATAATTCAAGTATATGCCCCAACGATAGTTGAAGAAGAGGATGAAATCGATGAGTTCTATGGACAAATACAAGCTGAAATTGATAAAACATGTAAACAGGATATTCTGATAGTCATGGGTGGCTGGAACACAAAAGTTGGCAACAAAGAAGAAGGCAAAGTGGTTGGAAAATATGGACTTGGTGCAGAAATGAAGCTGGAGAAAGACTGATAGAATTCTGAAAAACCAATGATCTATTCATCTCAAACACCTTCTTCCAGCAACACAAGCGGTGACTGAACACATGGACTTCACCCAATGGATTGTACAAAAAGCAAATTGATACATCTGTGGAAGTCAATGATGGAAAAGCTCTATAACGTCAACAAAGACAAAACCTGGAGCTGACTGTGGTACAGATCACCAACTATTAGTATGCAAACTCAAGCTAAAGTTGAAAAATAGCAAGCCACTCATGAATGTAGCAAAATATGACCTTGAGAATATACCACTGGAATTTAAAGATAGCCTGCAAAATCGATTTGCTGCTTTAGATACAAATGACAGAGCTCCAGAAGAGTTATGGAATGACATCAAGAAGGTTGTGTTGGAAGAAAGCAAGAAGTTTCTACAAAAGGTGGAAAAGCAAAAACGGTCAAAATGAATGATGGAAGAAATTCTGAAAATTGCCCAGAAATGCAGAAAAGCTAAAGCCAGAGGAGAAAGAAAGACAATCGCAGAACTCAACAGAGATTTCCAATGTGCAGCAAGACAGGACAAGGAAAAGTACTACAATGACACATGTAAGGAAATAGAAGCAGAAACTATTGAAAGAACAAGATTGGCTTTCCTAAAACTACGAGGGTTAAAGAAAAAATTCCAGCCTTGAATTACAAGATGCTCAAGATTCTATGTTGAATGATGCTGAGAAGGTGGAAAGTATATACAGTTTTTATATGATAAAGATCAGGTGGACCAACAGCTGTTTCAACCTGTACCTTATGATCTGGAACCATTGGTGATGAAAGAAGTCAAAGCAGCATTGAATGCCTTATCAAAAAACAAAGCATCAAGGACTGATGGCATTCCCATAGAAGTATTACAGCAATCTGATGCAGCTGTTACCATACTTACAAGGCTCTGCCAAGAAATTAGATCCGGCTGTGAATTAACACGGCCAGACACAGCGGGCGCCGGCGGGCCGAGGGTTAAACCTTGGCAATGGGCAGGAGGGGGGGGAGGGGGAGGGAGTGGGCGGTGGGGCGACCGGGCTATAGAAGCGCTGGTCCCGCCGCGGCTCGCCCGAGTTGTGTCTTTTGTTTATGTTCAGGCGGAAAGCTGCTATGTGCTCACGCAAGATGGCGTCGGCATGTGCTGCGGTGGCCATCTAGTGGCCATGTGGGGGAGTGTATAGCTGAGGCAGGCGTGCCACACACATAATGCTTTTGGGAGTAGAGGGCGACACATAAGGGGGATGAGTGCGATGGCGGCAAGCACTCAAAAAGAAAAATTTTTTTTTAATTAAATAGAGGTGAATGCAGGAATAAAGCTATGAGGGGAGGGGCAATGCTCGCTAAGCGGTTCCAAGAAAAGCTAGCAGCTTCCGATAATGGCTAATGTATGTATTATATCTCCATGTTGCCCCTTGTTTTAGCTTTTGTTCACGCAGCTCAGTATGCCACGGAAGGTCATGCAAACCGGAGAAGCAGAGCGCAGGGGGCAGTCAAAGAAACCGAGGGAAGCAAAGCCCAGGCGGGGTACAGAGTGCAGAGCGACATGCGGTGCTGCCAAATGGGCACTGACAACGGCGACTAAGGGCAAGGCTACGAGCGGAGCGGCACCACGCAGCAACGAGGCAAAGAAGACCACGCGGCGGGGTGCGCGGCATGCAGCACAAAAGCCGGCGCAGCAACCCCAGCCCACGACGTCCATGCAGGAGCTGGACGACCTGTTTCGGGTTATTCGTGAGCAGGTGAACCAACACAGCATCAGCGCATTCCGACAGCGACTAGAGGCGTCCAACGCGAGTCCGGGGGGAACACAGGCAGCAAGTATCTGCACGGCGAACACCAGCGCGGGAGAGACACAGATAGCGAGTAGCAGCGCGCCCAGCACCAGTTCGGCGAATGGTAAGCCAGCGGGAAAGAGGGGGGCAATGCTATTGTCGTCTTCATCATCGGAAGATTCTTCCTCCGATACAGGGGGTGACTCTTCATTAGCTTCTGCCATGCAAAGCCTGTTGAAAACTTTTAAATAACACAAGGGTAAATCACACAAGAATAAACAGCTAGCCCAGGTATGGTCAGGGCGCAGGGAGGTAATCGCAACGGTAGCCGGAACTGGCGAACCCAGTGTAAGCACTGCGACAACGGTTCCTGCCGTGTTAGCCAGCCCAGCGGCGGTCAGCGGGGACCCGCTTTGCGGTGTGAGCTCCCTATCCAGCGCGGTGCCCAGAAAGCTAAAAAAGTGGATTTGGCGGAGAGAATACATTGATATATTCTCCTTGCTGATAAGGGACCATGATGGGGAGGCAAAGGAGAATAATGATAAGGACAGGAAAGGGGAAAGAAAGTCCAGAGTCACCAAATCCATAAACAACTGGGTCTCGGCCTTCCACATTTTTATGAGTGTGGTGCTGGAACGAGAGCCAGAGTTGAGCCAATATTTAATCAAGTATCTAGACACCATTACCCTAGCGCATAAGCGATTAGGGGGTTGGGCATGGCTCAATTATGATATCAAGTTCAGACAGAGCTTGGTGGAGGACCCAACCATGACCTGGCAACACAGGATAGTGGACATGTGGCTCGAGGAAATGTCACCCAACAGACCATTGTGCCTGGAAGGGATCTCGCAGCCCTTTCCGGCGCCCTCTTGGCGGCCAACCTCCCAAATGGTCGGTCGGCGAGCGTGCCATCAGTACAATACGGGGAGTTGCACATGGCGGCCGTGTAAATTCCACCACGCATGTTCCAGCTGCGGCGGCAGTCACTCGGCCACCGCATGCCGAGCCGCCCGTGACTACAAGCCATTCAGGCAGGGGCAACAGAGGGGCAACGATGGCCTTGGCCCCAACACCCATCAGGCTTGACCACATGCGGGCGTGGCTACGAGCCTACCCGTGACGGGACAAAGCTCTCAATATTGAGAACGGCTTTGCACAGGGCTTTCGAATCCCAGCCTCTGTCCCATCGTTGGGGCATCCAACCCGCAACTCCCCATCAGTGAAGCAATTTAGCGCTGTAGTGCAACAAAAACTAGCCAAAGAAATTGAACTGGGGAGGGTGGCAGGCCCATTCCGCGACCTGCCCATACCGAACCTAGTGCTGTCTCCATTGGGAATAGTCCCAAAAAAGGAGACAGGAAAGTTTCGATTGATCCATAACTTATCGTACCCGGAAGGGCGGTCAGTCAACGACAGCATTGACCCATCACTATGTTCCGTGTGATATGCGACGATCAATCAGGCCATCGGCGGCATACGGACGCTGGGGCAGTGGGCACGACTAGCGAAGGCAGATATCGAGTCAGCTTTTCGGCTACTCCCTGTACACCCGGAATCCTTTTCGTCGCTGGGTTTCACCTGGAACGGAGAGTACTACTTTGACAAATGCTTGCCCATGGGCTGCTCAATTTCGTGCGCGTATTTTGAGCAGTTCAGCACTTTCCTACACTGGGTTGTTGAGGACATAGCGGGTCCAGGCACCGTGGTCCATTATTTGGATGATTTCCTGTTTATGGGAAAGGACGGTGCAGACTGCCAAAGGATCCTCACTGTTTTTGAGCAAGTGGCCAGTCGCTTTGGGATTCCCTTAGGTGGGGAGAAGACTTGCGGACCCGTAGGAACAATTACATTCTTGGGCATCGAAATGGACGTGGAAGCACAATGGTCCCGCTTACCAGCAGACAAAATAAGGAAGCTGAGGGAAGCGATTCAGGACTTACAAGGGAGAACAAAGGCAACGCTGGAGTGGTTTCAATCGCTGCTGGGCCTGCTGTGTTTCGCATGCAGGATCATGCCAATGGGGCGGGTTTTCTGCCGGCGGATGGCGCTGGCGACGAAAGGGGTCAGAAAGAAACATCATAAGATCAGGATCACAAAAGTAATAAAGGAAGACCTACAAATGTGGGAACTTTTCTTACAAGATTTTAACGGCCTGACTTTCTGGCAAGAACCGCCAGTGTCCAATGAGGACCTGAACCTGTTCACGGATGCGGCTGGGGGAGACGGTTTTTTTGATATATTTACAAGGTGCCTGGTGTGCCGAGGAATGGCCACGCGAATGGCGCGCGGAGGGAATCACAAAGGATATCACTTTCTTGGAGCTATTCCCCATCACCGTAGCCTTATACATCTGGGCCCAGAGGTTAAGCAATAAGGCAGTAATGTTCCACACCGACAATATAGCGGTGGTATATGCTATGAACGGGATGAGGGCGCACACACTGGGAGTGGTCGCATTGCCTGGCCAGCTAAATAACATCGCGGATGCTCTCTCTCGTTCCAAGATGCTGCTCTTCAGATCTCTTGCACCAGAGGCCGACGCAGTCAAGACGGCTGTCCCGGGAGTAGTCTGGGACCTTGGTCCTCCGAGGTTTGGGAGCTTGTGCTGAGCTCGCTATCGGAGCGGACGAGGCGGAAGTACCTGGCAGCTTGGAAAAGGTTTCAAGTTTTCTGCGGGGGGCTCGGGATCGAAGAGACCGGTCCCACGACAGACTCCATTCTCCAATGGATCCTGCACTCCAAGCGGCTAGGGGCAAGGAAATCAGCTGTGCAGCTGCAGCTGGCGGCAATTACCTTCTTTGTGAAAGCAATGGGTATGAGCAGCCCGAGAGAGGACTTTGTAATAACCAGGGTCATGAAAGGCTGGACCGCAGAGCGAAGCGGTAACAAAGACTGGCGGCGCCCAATAACCCACCAGATATTGCAAAAACTGATAGCAGTCGCAGGCCAAGTATGCTTCGACAATTTCGAAACCAGACTGTTCAGGTGCGCATTTTCGTGGGCATTCTTCGGAGCGTTCCGTATAGGCGAGTTGGTCGCCACGGCGAGTCGTAGGCACGCCGAGGGTGGTATTAGAGGACAGGACATAAGCCTACGGAACGGGACGCTCGTATTGTACGTACGGAGGTCCAAAACCGACACCGAGGCAAAAGGGGCCCAGGTGGTGTTGGCACCGCTAGTGGGGGACCCATCCTGCCCAGTACAAACTTTTAGCGATTACAAGGAAATGCAACCAGCAGGTGCTGAGCAATGGCTAATACACGCCAACGGGGCCCCCCTTTCGTGTTTTCAGTTCGCCAGAGTCTTCAAGATAGCTCTCGAGGCGGCAGGTTTGGAGGCGTGCTTTTACGGCACTCATTCCTTCCGCATCGGGGCTGCTTCTACGGCGGCCCATATAGGCATGACCAGGGAACAGATTATGCATATTGGTCGGTGGAAATCTGATAGATATAAATCGTATGTACGCCCGGTATGACGCCTGGCGTAAGCCTGACTGATAGACAGGGACCTGCATATGAACCTTATATATAAAAAAATATATATATTAAAAAAAAATATATGTATATATAATAAATAAATGAAAAGAGAAAAGTGAAAGAAGCACCAATTTACTCCGGCATTGTTGCTCTCCATCCATGTGCTGTTTAACAAGCTGTTATATTAACAACACCTCTCCATAGGTGGCAGTCCCCGGCGCGAGGCATGGATATGCGGCCATTCGTTCGTTCATTGGGCAGAAAAGAGGACCAGGAATAGACCGCAAGGACTTAACTTGGGCCTACCCAAAGAAAAGGTGGCAGTGAAATGGATGGGACGCCGGGGTATGGTGTGGGACCAGCTGATGCCGCTTTTCATGCAATTGCGAAGGGGGGGCGGGAACCCATGGGCTATACTGATACATTTGGGGGGCAACGACCTGATGGGTATCCGCAGTGTCGAGCTCACCAAAAAAATGCAGAAAGATCTCCTGACAATGAAGAGTTCCTTCCCGGGAGTGGTGTTGGTCTGGTCGCACATCATACCTCGTCGGGTATGGAAGGGCGAATGGTCACACCAAGCAGTGGAGAGAACAAGACGGAAGGTGAACAGATGGATGGGCCGCTTCATGGAAAACATAGGGGGATATACCATCATACACGAGTTAATAGAAGAGAGCTGCCCCGGTCTGTATCGTACAGACGGGATACATCTATCTGACATTGGGATCGACATATTCCTCTGTGCGATACAAGATATGATGGAGCGGCTATGGCAGAAGCATGGGTTGGCCACAGCAGCTGGAAAGGGTGGGGACCCTCCCGGCGAGCGAGGAGTCACTGCCGGGAGGGATTGGCAGAAGTGATAGGGACCACCCCTTCCAGAGAGAGCACAGCCCAGACATGTAAAGGGGGAGCGGGGCATAGAGGAACTGACATGTCCCCCAATAGGACCCAGAGTGGAGGCAGCAGCAGTGTATAGAGGGCCTCCCGACGTCTTCGCGGCTTGAGAGACGTACACGGCGATTAGCAAGGTAGCCCTGCTCAAGCCTTTGACGGGACTTGGGCAGAGGTAGATGTGTACACTGCCGCAAAAGAGGAACAAAGCTGTAAAGGGCTTGTCTTCAACGGCAAGTGCTCATTAACGGCGCTATGCTAATAGGGACTGATGGCAGTGGGGAGAAAGCTGAGACGGCCAATTTTCCAAATATCCCTGCCGGACGTCGAAGACCTGGGATAGAGCGGGCTGTGCCTCTTGAGAAGTGAAGATAATAGGTTGTTGTTTATTTTCGAGATGTATGTCTAAATGGTAGTTCAATGTTGTATATTGCTATGCTTGATTATGCTGTGGCCAACAGTTTTGATACTGTAATTCCAAATGTTGTGGTTCAATAAAGTTGTTGCATTTTGGCGCAATCATTGCACAGTATCGTTATTCGGATAACGATAGGGGGGGGAGAGGAGCCGTGGGGGGGTAGGAAGGGGAGGGAAGAAGGGTAGCACCCGAGGCCGACATGCTGGTCGCCTGGCTGAGATCCGGCTATGAATTAACACGGCCGGACACAGCAGGCGCCGGCGGGCCGAGGGTTAAACCTTGGCAATGGGCAGGAGAGGGGGGGAGGGGGAGGGGGCGGGCGGCAGGGCAACCGGGCTATAGAAGCGCCGGTCCCGCCACAGCTCGCCCTCTTTTCACTCCTTCCGCCGGCCGGCGCAATCAGGCAATCACCCACCCAACCCGCCCCAAGGTTTTAGGTATAGTCACGGCATAACAAGAGGGGGAGGCAGAAGTGATAGGGACCACCCCTTCCAGAGAGAGCACAGCCCAGACATGTAAAGGGGGAGCGGGGCATAGAGGAACTGACGTGTCCCCCAATAGAACCCAGAGTGGAGGCAGCAGCAGTGTATAGAGGGCCTCCGGATGTCTTCGCGGCGGGAGAGACGTACACGGCGATTAGCAAGGTAGCCCTGCTCAAGCCTTTGACGGGACTTGGGCAGAGGTAAATGTGTACACTGCCGCAAAAGAGGAACAAAGCTGTAAAGGGCTTGTCTTCAACGGCAAGCGCTCATTAACGGCGCTATGCTAATAGGGACTGATGGCAGTGGGGAGAAAGCTGAGACGGCCAATTTTCCAAATATCCCTGCCGGACGTCGAAGACCTGGATAGAGCGGGCTGTGCCTCTTGAGAAGTGAAGATAATAGGTTGTTGTTTATTTTCGAGATGTATGTCTAAATGGTAGTTCAATGTTGTATATTGCTATGCTTGATTATGCTGTGGCCAACAGTTTTGATACTGTAATTCCAAATGTTGTGGTTCAATAAAGTTGTTGCATTTTGGCGCAATCATTGCACAGTATCGTTATTCGGATAACGATGGGGGATGGAGAGGAGCCGTGGGGGGGTGGGAAGGGGAGGGAAGAAGGGTAGCACCCGAGGCCGACATGCTGGTCGCCTGGCTGTGGAAAATAGCATCATGGCCAACTAACTGGAAAAGATCTGTGTTTATACCAAGGTGATCCAACTGACTGTTGAAATTATCGCACAATCGCCCTGATCCCACATGCCAGCAAGATTCTACTGAAGATTATTCAGCAGAGACTACAACCATACCTGGAACAAGAACTACCTGAAGTGCAAGCAGGGTTCAGGAAAGGGCGAGGAACGAGAGACATTATCATGGATGTGAAATGGATCCTTGAAAAAACTAAAGAATACAAAAAGGAAATCTATTTGTGCTTTATCAACTACAGCAAGGCTTTTGACTGTGTAAACCATGAGAATTTTTGGGCCACATTAAGAAGCATGGGTATACCAGAACACCTGATCATTCTCTTGCACAATATGTACATTAATCAAGAAGCAACTGTTCAAACGGAACAAGGAGAAACAGAATGGTTTAAAATAAGCAAAGGTATATGACAAGGCTGCATACTTTCCCCCTACCTCTTTAATTTATATGCAGAACAAATCATCAGAGAAGCAGCATTGTATGAAGACAATAGAGGTATGAAGTTTGGTGGAAGACTTATCAGCAATCTTCGCTATACTGAAGATACCACATTACCGGCTGAAAGTGAAGATGATCTGAAACATTTGCCAGTCATGATCAATGAACATAGTCTTAAAATGCGCCTGCACCTTAATGTAAAGAAAACAAAGATCATGACAACTGAAAAATCAATATGTTCATCACTGAAGGAGAAGAAATTGAAATTGTGGACAACTTTAACCTACTTGGATCAACTATCAATAAAGAAGCAACAAGCAGTCAAGAAATTCGACGATGCACTGCTCTTGGCAGAATGGCTATGAAAGACTTAGATAAGATTCTCAAAAGCAGAGATGTCTCTCTCCATACAAAGATTTGACTCGTTCAAGCCATGGTATTTTCAATAAAATCTTATGGATGCAAAAGCTGGACAGTGAGAAAGATAGACAGGAAGAAAATTGATGCCTTTGAATTATGGTGCTGGCGTCAAATATTGCGTATACCATGAACTGCCCGAAGAACAAATCAGTCAGTACTAGAGGAGATCAAATCTAAGCTTTCATTAGAAGCTCAGATGGCAAGACTTTGACTTTCATACTTTGGACACATCATGTGAAGAGAGAGATCATTAGAAAAAGGCATCATGCTTGGCAAGATAGAAGGTCAACACAGAAGAGGAAGGCCAGCAATGAGATGGACCAATACAATAACTGCAGCTATGGGTACCAGTCTTTCAACAATGAGCCACCTAACTGAAGACCGAACACAATTTAGGACAACTATCCAGAGGGTCACCATGAATCGACATCGCCTCGATGGCACTTAACAACAACAAAGTAGTATCTTTATGTTATGAATCTTTTGGATTCAATTATTTGAATTTTAATAATAAAAAATGGATAAAAAATATTTTTGTAAAACAATACAATAAGTAAAAAAAATAAAATAAAAGATAAATGCACAGGGTGGAGAGACTATATGATGGTGTATGAGGCTTTTTATTAGGTGTTGTATAATGCCAATTCTAGCCTCTTTTCTGATGGTCTCTGATTCAATTTAGAAATGCTGTCAAAGAATGGTTATATAGAGGTTTAATTATCTTGTGCGTTTGGAAGTTTCTCTTTTTTGTTATTAATAGGATTTTGTAGATTTCTATTGGTGAGATCAATTGTTTGTCGTAGTATATAAAGACTGTGACAGGTCTGTGTGACTGCAGTCAACACAAAATCACAGGATGCAGTGATAAAGAACAAATATCAGAGGTGCGGGAATCTTGTAAGCTAGAGGCATGAATATCAACCCTCAAAGAAATATGAAGGAGAGCATTAGTGATTATTCTGGCTATGCAGATATTTACCATTTGTGGTAAAGAAGCTAATTTAGACGATCCTAACAAATCCTGTGTTAAGGAAAATGGGAATCCTCATTTAAAACATTTAAGGCAAATCTAAAAATCCATCTTTTCTGTCTAGCTTTTGGCCTCTCCCCCCCCCCCACCCGTGCCCCTTTTCACCACCCCCATGACGTTGTTTTCCCTTGTTTCTGTTACTATAATCTAGCCTCAACCTTTTACTCTTCTCTCTTCTTTCCTATCACACTATGGCGTTCCTTTCCTAATTTTCTAAGCAGACTTTTGTATATTGTAAACCGCTCAGACGCTATTGTGATGGGCGGTCTATTAAGTTCCCAATAAACAATAAACAATTGTGCCCCTTCCACTGCATCCCTACCCTGGTCCACCCACTCCTCCACACTTCTCACACCCTCGCACCCCACACCCCACACCCAAACCCATGTGCAACCATCACACCCCTCTCTCACCTCAACCCCGCTAAACCGTACCTCCATCCATACATCCCACCCTCTCTCCCACAGACCAAGCACCACATCTCTTCCCTCACACAAACAAGTGACTAATCAGTTGGTCTGCTCACAGCCCCTGGCTCTTCCCTAGCCTTGCCCCTCCCCCTCACAGTGGGCACATGCACAATGGCCTGAGTTACAACAGGATTTGGCGTGGAGGGTGGCATGACGCTTGAGTCAGAGCTGTTCTCACCCTCCCCACTCTCTGAATATTGTGTGCAATTCTGGTCGCCGTATCTTAAAAAGGATATAGCATTATTAGAAAAGGTTCAGCCACCAAAATGGTAGAGGGGATGGAATGATACCCGTATGAAGAAAGGCTAAAAAGGTTAGGGCTCTTTAACCTGGAAAAGAGACAGCTGAGGGGAGTTATGATAGAAGTCTATAAATTAATGAACGGAGTGGAACGGGTAAACGTAGATCGATTGTTTACATTATCAAAATATAGAAAGACTAGGGGACATGCAATGAAGCTAGAGGGTCAACTATTTAAGACAAATAAGAGAAAATATTTTTTCACACAACGTGTAATCGAACTCTGGAATTTGTTACCGGATGATGTAGTAAAGGCTGTTAGTGTAGCTGGGTTTAAAAAAGGTTTGGACAAGTTCCTGGAGGAAAGGTCCATAAACCATTATTAAAAAGGGACCCAGGATGTCAATGCTTGACCCAATACAAGCATTGTGTAACCTATGTTTTTTGGGGAAACTCCTCTGTTTTAGCTGTTTTCATTATTTTACTCACCACAGGTCAGCCTAACTGACCTGTAGTTCTTAACCTCATCCTTACTTCCACTTTTGTATAAAGGGACCACATGTGCCTTTCTCTAGTCCACTCCTGACTCTAAAGAAGTATTGAAAAGTTCAGACAGTTGAGCTGCTATCCCCATTGCTTTGTCTACTTTTAGTTTGGCTAGTTCCTTATGAATGCAATCTTCTGAAAATCGCTCAAGATCCTCGTCACTTATATTCCTGTTTGTGGGTTTTTTCTGAGGTTCTGCTCCTGGCCCTTCATTTGTGAGCACAGAGCAAAAATATTTGTTAAGCAATTATGCTTTATCCTCATCAGCTTTTACATATTCTTCCCCTTCACCCTTGAATCTAACAATGGCACTTTTGTATGTCCTCCTTTCATTAACATATCTGAAAAATATCTTTCCCCCTATTTTATTGCATTGGCTATTTCTTCTTCTTTTTGTATCTTTGGTTTCCTGACTACTTTCCCAACTTCTCTAAGTTTTTCCAAATATTGATGCTTGTCTTCTTTCTGTGATTATAAACGGAAATCACTCGGATGAAAGGAAGGTGATTGGTGATGTGCCCTAGGGTTTGGTCCTAGGACTGGTACTGTTCAATGTATTTGTGAATGATATTGCTGAAGGGCTGAATGGAAAAGTTACTATGTTACTATATTTTATGAAGGTCACCCTCTTTTTTTCACCTTTTGAGCTACTTCTTTTCAGAACCATAGTGGCCTCCTTTTCCTTTTACCTGTATTTACCTTTCTAACAAAAAGGTTTGTTGTCCTTAAAATATCCCCCTAGTTTTGCTTATTGCTTTTCTACATTCCCCAGCTGTTCCCATGTCGCTAATGACTCCTTGGCAAAATTAGTTTTCCTAAAGTCTAAAACGCTTGCTTTTTAATGGACTTTATCAGCCCTAGTCCTAATATTGAATCACACCATCTGGTGATCACTGGATGTGAGATGATTTCTCACTGTAACATTAGAAACACTTTCCCTATTGGTAAGCACCAGGTCCAATATGGCCCCTTCATGTGTGAGTTCTGATATCAGTTGCCGGAATAGTTTTACCTGTAGAGAATCCATGATTTATTTAATTTATTTAATCAGTTTTATATCCCGCTTTATCATTCAGTCAAAGCGATTTATAATTGACATTGAACAAGAACAATTATATTATAACAATTACATAGTAAACGAGGAATGAGAAACTGGGGAGGGAGCGAATAACTTGGAGTGACATGGAGAAGATATAACAGCTGTGATGCATTTGACAGGTGAAGGGTTATCCGTCAGTGTCCAACCAAAGGAATTGATGAATAGGTGTGTTTTTCTTTTTTGCATAGCTTAGGTAGAGTCACAGAAGACTGTAAATGTTTGGTGAGTGAGTTCCAGATGGTGGGTACAAAGAGGGTGAAGGGTCTGTTGCACGTTTGTTGTGTGCTTTTGGTCTTGGAGGGTTGGGATAGAAAAAAGGTTTTGATTGTTACTTCTTCATGATCTTAGGTCTGGAGCTTTGCTTATTAAATTCCGTAGTTCAATTGGGGATTGGCTTTGTAAGAGTTTGAAGATGGTGATGACTACATTGTATATTATTCTTTGAGATATCAGAAGCCAGGGTAGAGACTTTAAGGTGGGCGTGATTCAGTCATATCTAGATGAGCCAGTGAAGATCCTGGCAACAGTATTCTCGACCATCTGTAGAGGGTAAAGAGACTGTTTGGGGATACAGGATATTGCAATAGTCTAGGTGTGGTACAATTATGGCTTGGCATACAGTTCTGAAGTCATTTGGGTCCAGTAGTGGGCACAGGTTCTGTAGGGTTCTTAGCTTGTGATATGCAGTGTTAATGTTTTTTTTTATGTTGGAGAGCATGTTCAGGTTCTCGTCTAGTGTGATGCCCAGGTATTTGACCTCAGTTTTGATATCCTGATCTCTGTCATTAATCCTTAATTTTGTTGGAGGGATGAAGGTTGCATCTTGTGTCATGTGGAGAGCTTTGGATTTGTTGTTGTTTACTAAGAGGTTGATGGTTGCAAGCTATTGAGTGATAGTGTTGAGGCATGGGGTTATGGTTGTGTAGTCTGAGTTTTTTGAAGAGAAGGGGGAGTAGAGTATTATATCATCTGCATATATATGGAAAAAGATGTGTTTTTCTTATTAGGGATTTAATGTAGATATTAAAGAGTAATGCAGACAGAGCAAACACTTATGGTACCCCTTGTTGCAGTTTGAACAGGAGTGGGTTCTGTGTGTCTTCTTTCACCCATTTCTGTCTGTCAGCTAGGAAAAATTTGAACCATTTCAGGATTGTTTTCTGAAGGCCTAGTTCCTGTAGCCTGAATAGGAAGATTTGATGGTTAATGGAGTCAAATGCTGCCGTGATGTCAATGAATATCATTAAAAAGCCTTGCCCAACTTTTTCAAACCCTCTGATTAGGGTATCAAAGGGGCTTAATAGAAGTGTCTCAATATTGTAAAAAGGGTGGAAACCATATTGTTGGGTGTCAAATGGAGCCTGAGTATCAATGTGATCTTGGAGTTGCTGTTGTGCTACTTTTTCAATGGTCTTGGCAACAAAAGGTAAGCTTGAGAGAGGTCTGAAAGAGCTGGATATAGTTGAGTCAAGGGAAGAGGTTTTTTAGGACAGGTCTAATTGAGGCCTTCTTGAGAGGGGGGGGGATCATGTATCCTTGGAAGAGCAAGGAATGAATGATTTCTAGGAGCATTGGGGAAAGGTCTGTTCTTATTATCTTTACCCACGAGACTGGATAGGGGTCCATTGGGAATGTGGTGGTATTTATATTTGAGATGACATGATTGAGTTCTTCATTGGTTATCAATTTGAATGTGTCCAAGTGTGTATGGGCTTATCCAATGTCACGGGGTGTTGCAGGGCTTTTGTATTTGGGTGGCAGGTGGTGTACTTGTTGCAGAGATAAATCGCCATTGCTTTCGGATTGATGTTTGGGATTGGGTGTAGTTCTTGTTTTGGGTCCTTTTTTAGCACATTTGCAATAGCAAAGAGCTCTCTATGGTGGTTAAGTGACTTTAGGATAGTGTTAGAGTGATATTGCTAGAGTGATATTCTCATTTAGATTTGTTTATTAGAGTTGTATATTCCATCTGTTTAGTCAGGAATAGTTCTTTTTGTTCAGGGTCCTTAGTATTTCTCCATTTCCTTTCAAGCTACCTGTGTTTCTGTTTTAAGTCTTTTGTATCCTTAGAGTACCAGGGGCCATGTTGGCAATTAGTTGTTGAGCATCGGTTTTTGTTTTGAGGGATTATAGCGGCTATAGCAGCAGAGGAGACTGTGGTGTTCCATTTGTGGATTAGCATGTCCAGATCTGTGCTATCCATATTTAGGTGTGCGCATACCTAGTTTAGAAAAGATTGTTGTTCGAAAGGTTTGAATCTCCGTTTATTGTGTAGTTGTCCTCTTGTGTGGCAGGAAATGTCTTGGGACAGGGTGAAAGTAATCATGGCATGGTAAGACATGGGATAGATTGTGAGTCAGGTGGGTGTGGTAATTGATAAGGTAGTGAGGTGCAAATGTAGATCTAAGATTCCTCCTCTATCGTGGGTAGTTTTTTATGAGTTGCCTGAGTTGTAGTGTTCCCATTGCACTTAGGAAGCTATGCACTTTTTTGGGAGGGGTGAAGACAAGATTCAGGTCACCTAGTAAGAAGAATGGTTTGTGAGAGGCCACATGTGTGAGAGACCACACAGCGCGTAACAAGATATATACCATACTGGACTACATCCAAGACAACAACCTAGATTTAATGCTTATCTCTGAATCATGGTTCACAACAACTGATAACGTACTCCTGAATCAAATAACACCACCCATCTATGAACCATTCAACTGCCCCAGGCCCACAAAAAAAGGAGGAGGGGTCCTCATACTAGACAAAGAATACTTAAACTTCTCCACCATCACAGTCAGCTCAACCGACACCCTTGACATCCTCACAATAACCAACAGGAACCTAATATTAAGCATAACTTACAGTTCACTATGTGCCAAAGCCAATGAACTATCAGCCCTACTGGAAGAAGCCTAGTTAAAATAAGCCTTGTCCCTATAATTCTATAGCTTTAATATTCTTTTTTTTACATATAGTGCCACTCCTTCTCTACTTTTTCCTACCCTGTCCTTCCTGAATCAATTATATCCCAGTATAATTGCATCCCAGTCCCTAGCAGGGGCTCTACAGGTCAAACAACGGTAAGGATTTGAGGGTTTATTTTTATTAAATTGCTAGCTCTCTGACTGGGAGCTCTTAAAAGAGTTTTGGTATATTTTTGAAGCAAAGTTACATTCTTTTTGGTGCTTTAGTAGAAATATTTTATTTAGTGGAGTAGGTTTTAAACTCTAGTAACCGTCTCAGCTTTTGGGAACGTCTGACACCTAATCAGGAGTTAGTGGGCCTGATTACCTGAGAGCAGCTGAGGCCTGCATAAAAGGATTCGGAGCCCTGCCCTGTTGAGGCATTCCTAACAGGGGCTCTACAGGTCAAACAACGGTAAAGATTTGAGGGTTTATTTTTATTAAATTGCTAGCTCTCTGACTGGGAGCTCTTAAAAGGGTTTTGGTATATTTTTAAAGCAAAGTTACATACTTTTTGGTGCTTTAGTAGAAATACTTTCTTTAGTGGAGTAGGTTTTAAACTCTGGTAACTTTCTCAGCTCTTGGGAACTGCTGACACCTAATCAGGTGTTAGTTCCCTCCCTACCCACCCCAACTCCCACCCACCCCTACCGAACAGTCTTGCTTTATAGGGCACCTCTCCGTTTAAGAAAGCACAAGAACTTGGAACAGCACATTTTGAATGTAATTAAAGTGACTTAACTGTTTTTTCTCTGAAAGGACAGCCTGGAAACCGGCTGGTACTTTGATAGAGCTCTCTCTTTTGCTTTAACAGATACCTAAGCTCCACGAACAGAACAATGGCTGGGAAAAATCGTATCACTAAAGCTGTTGCCCCCATTACAGCTTCTGCCTCTGTCCAGACAGAGGTCCCAATGCCAGTTGAAGGACCGGTTCCATGTGCAGGGTGCCTGCATGCTGAAGCTCTGAGGAAACAAGTGGAGGAACTCAGAGAAGAGGTGGGGAGGCTGAGGAGCATTCAAGACAGTGAGAAGTACATTGATGAGATGCTTCTTGCAGCAACCAAGCTCTCCAGCAGAGGAGAAGATGGGTGCCAACAGAATGATGAAGGTTGGACACAAGTCACCAAGGCCTGCAGAATCACCAATCCAACTTCTCCAGCCCTTGAATTGGAGAACCATTATGCAGCCCTGGAAGTGGAGGAGGTGAAAGCATCCCTGGAAAGGGAAGAAACAGAGCTCAAGTACCTCAACGTTGCAGAATCAGTGACCACAAGGAAGCGAAGGGTAGTGGTGGTTGGTGACTCTCTTCTGAGGGGTACTGAGGTGTCCATCTGCCGACCAGACTTGATGTCCAGAGAGGTGTGCTGTCTGCCTGGTGCCAAAATCCAAAATATTACAGAGAGTTTGCCGAGACTCATCAAGCCCACTGACTATTACGCAATGCTGCTAATTCATGTCGGAACAAATGATCAGGTATCCCTCTGAGCATATCAAAAGTGACTTCATGGCTTTGGGACACAGGGTGAAGCAGTTAGGTGCACAGGTGGTGTTCTCTTCAATCCTGCCTGTTGAGGGTATATGCCAAGGCAGAGAGGCTCGCATCCTGGAGATGAATGCATGGCTGCGTGGATGGTGTCATTGAGAGCGTTTTGGTTTCCTAGACCATGGCTAATCTACTGAAGAGGGCTTTAAACTAGATTCATTGGGGATGGGTGAAGAAAGCCCCCAGGTAAGTGAAAGCCCCCAGATAAGTGATACATTAACACTAGAAGCCCCAAAGTGCGTCAATTGATGCAAATGCATCTTCGAAGTTGTATACCAGCGCCACTGGACATGACTATGGAGCATGACTATACAACTTGAACATGACTATGTCAGTCATGTTCCATGACTTTGTTAGCAAGGTCAAGATGTTCAAATATGTGCATCGAAAATTAATGACAGAAGCACCACCTAGCAGGAAAATGAATTTATACCTAGAAGCCTCAAATTACGTCAATTGACGCACTCAATTGTCTTGGATGCGTCAATTGACGTACTTTGGGGCTAATAGGTATAAATTCATGTTCCCACTAGGTGGCGCATCTCAATCACTGTTTACAGTTTTACTCTGACATTACAAACAATAAACACACAATGATGTCATGTAATGATGTCACATACTGCACGTATTTAACAAATAAGTAACTCCACATTAATTCACATCTGTATTTCATGATAAATGCAGTTGTCGTGATAATACGTCAATTGACGCACTTTGGGGTTTCTAGGTAAAATTCCTTTTGGGGCTTCTAGTGTTAAATACCTTTATGGAAATGGACAACAGGGGTAACATATGGAAAGCAGTGTGTATAAATGCCCGTAGCATGGGAAATAAGATCCTTGATGTTGAAGCTTTGGTGGGAGAGGCTGACTTGGATTTTGTAGCAGTTACAGAAACATGGTTCACAGAAAACCATGACTGGGATGTAACTATACCTGGCTATACTTTATTCAGAAAGGACAGGGTAGGAAGCAGGGGAGGAGGAGTGGCACTATATGTAAAAAATACTATTAGAGAGAGTAGGCATTGTGGGTTAAACTAGAAAGAGGGAAAGAGAAATCTATTTGCATTGGCGTGATATACAGACCTCCCTCACAAGAGGAAGAGGTGGACAGAGAGTTAATTGAAGACATACGCAGCATTGCTAGGAAATGGGAAGTGCTACTGATAGGGGATTTCAATATGCCAGATGTTGATTGGTACATTCCTGCTGCAGTATCATCTAGAAGTAAAGAGATCCTGGATTTTCTACAGGGAGAACTATTCAAGCAATTGGTAACAGACCCCACACGTGAAAAGGCTATACTAGACTTGGTGCTTACCAATGGTGAAAGTGTTTCTGATGTTATAGTGGGAGATCATTTTGCATCCAGTGATCACCAGATGGTATGGTTGAGTATTAGGACTAGGGCTGTTAGAATCCATTCAAAGGTGAGGGTCTTAGACTTTAGGAAGACTAACTTTGCCAAGATGGGCCAATACCTCAGGGAGTCGTTAGTGGGATGGGAACAGCTGGGGGGTGTAGAAAAACAGTGGGCAAAACTGAAAGGGGATATTTTAAGGGCAACCAACCTTTTTGTTAAAATGGTAAATAAAAGGAAAAGGAAAAGGAGACCGCTATGGCTTTCGAAAGAAGTAGCTGAAAAAGTGAAGAAAAAGAGGGAGGCCTTCATGAAATACAAGAGATCACAGAGAGAGGAAGACAGGCATCTATATTTGGAAAAACTTAGAGAAGCTAGCAAAGTAGTCAGGAAAGCAAAGATTCAAAAAGAGGAGGAAATAGCCAATGCAATAAAATGAGAGGATAAGACATTTTTCAGATATGTTAGTGAGAAGAGGAAGGGCAAAAGTGGTATTGTCAGATTCAAGGGTGAAGTGGAGAAACATGTAGAAGCTGATGAGGATAAATATTTCTGTTCTGTGTTCACAGATGAAGAACTAGGAGCAGGACCTCAGAAAACACCCACAAACAGGAACAGAAGCGAGGGACATCTTGAACAATTTTCAGAAGACTGTGTTTGTGAGAAACTAGCTCAACTGGAGGAGTGGCCTAGTGGTTGGGGCAAGGTACTTCAGGCCGGAAGGTCGGGGGTTCAAATCCCACTAGAGGACAGCAACCTTGGGCCAGAAGGACTGGGGTTTCTAGTCCCACAGGTGCTCCTTGTGGTCTTGGGCAAGCCACTTAACCCTCCATTGCCCATGTTCCCTGTAAAATAGTTATCTCCAAGTTATAATGCCCTGTTCAATGTAATTTCAGTTTGTTCAATGTAAACCGCACTGATGCAGAATAGCGCGGTATATAAGAGAATGTAAATAAAATAAATAAATAAATAAATAACTTAAAGTAGATAAAGCGATGGGACTGGATGGGATACACCCTAGAATACTGAGGGAACTTGGGGACATTCTAGCAGCTCCACTGACAGACCTTTTCAATGCCTCATTGAAGTCGGGAGTGGTGCCAAAAGACTGGAGAGAGGCTCACGTGGTGCCTTTACACAAAAGTGGAAGTAAGGATGTGGTTGAAAACTACAGGCCGGTTAGTTTAACTTCGGTGGTGAGTAAATTATTGGAAACACTGCTGAAAGAGAAAATAGGGAGGTTTCTGGAGTCCAGTGGATTACAGGATCCGAGGCAGCATGGATTCACCAGAGGCAGATCTTGTCAGACAAATCTGATTGATTTCTTTGACTGGGTGACCAGGGAGTTGGACCGACGGAGAGCCCTAGATGTGGTGTATTTAGATTTCAGTAAAGCCTTTGACACTGTTCCTCACAGGCGACTTATAAACAAACTGAGCACCCTAGGGATGGACCCTAAAGTTACTGCTTGGGTTAGAAATTGGTTGGGTGGGAGACGACAAAGAGTACAAGTAAATGGAGCTCACTCTGAGGAGAAGGATGTTACCAGTGGTGTGCCCCAGGGATCTGTCCTTGGTCCGATTCTTTTTAACACCTTTGCTAGTGATAAAGCAGAAGGGCTGTCGGGTAAGGTTTGCCTCTTTGCGGATGATACCAAAATCTGCAATAGAGTAGACACCCAGGAAGGTGTAGATAACATGAGGAGGGATCCAGCTAAGCTTGAAGAATGGTCTAGAATTTGGCAGCTGGGATTTAATGTTAAAAAATGTAAGGTCATGCATTTGGGTTGCAGCAATCCAAGGGAACAATATAGTATAGGGGGTGAAGTACTTTTGTCCACTAAAGAAGAGCGGGACCTAGGCGTGGTTGTGTCTGATGATCTTAAAGTAGCTAAACAGGCAGAAAAGGTGATGGCAAAAGCTAGAAGGATGCTTGGGTGCATACAGAGAGGAATGGCTAGCAGAAAAAAGGAGGTGATAATGCCTCTCTATAAGTCTTTGGTGCAGCCTCATTTGGAGTATAGTGTGCAATTCTGGAGACCGCACCTTCAAAAGGATGTGAACAGGATGGAGTCGGTGCAGAGGGTGGCTACTAAAATGGTTAATGGTCTTTATTATAAAGCATATGAGGACAGACTTAAGGATCTTAATATGTACACCTTAGAGGAAAGGCGGGATAGAGGTGATATGATTGAGATGTTTAAATACCTCCATGGCATAAATGTTCAGGGAGAGAGCCTCTTTCAATTGAAAGCAAGTTCTGCTACGAGGGGACATGGGATGAGGGAGAAGGGAGAAGGGGGATAGATTCAAGAGTGATATGCGGAAATATTTCTTTACGGAAAGAGTGGTGGATCCTTGGAATAGTCTCCCAGTTGAGGTGGTAGAGATGAGGACAGTAACTGAATTCAAAAAAGCATGGGACAAACACAGAGGATCTCTAAAGGAAAAAAGGGGACTGTTGTAGTTGTTGATATGGAAGGACAGACTAGATAGGCCATGTGGTCTTTTTCTGTTGTCATGTTTCTATGTATCTATGTTTCTAACCGTGTCTCTGTAATCACCTTTAAATCCAAGTCAGCCTCTTTCATTAAAGCCTCAATATCTAGGATCTTATTTCCCATACCACAAGCATTTATGACACTGCTTTCCAGATGTTACCCCTTTTACCCATTTCTGCTGAAGTATTTAGGGCCCGATATTCAAAAGGCATTTACACGGTTAACAGCCAGTTAACCATTTAAATCCCTGCTAACTGAATATTCAACAGGACATACACAGGTAGTGCCATTGAATATCCCTAAGTCCCCTACACACCCCAATGATAGCCGGCTAGCATCGGGGTGTGTTGGGGCATTCCGGGGCGGAGTGGAGATGGGGACCAGCGCTAACCATGCAGCACCGATATTGGAAGCTGTACGGTTAGCGCTCAGCGCCTATAAAATAGGCGAGGAAAACCCTTTCCTATCTTATAGGCACTAAGGCTAACTGTGCATCATCCAATATCGATGTTGCATGATTAGTGACTACAGCACTTAGCCCTGCCCAGTTGAATATCGGACCCTTATTGTTTTACTTTCCTGTGGGATTTCTTCACCCATCCTCAACAAATCTAGTTTAAAGTCCTCTTCAGTAGGTTAGCCAGTCTGCTGCGGAAGACACTTTGACCCTTCGTGAATAGGTGGACATCATCTCTTCTCTCAAGCCCTTGAAAAATTATCCCATGTCCAGGAAACCTAAATGCTCTCAATGACACCATTCATCTCCAGGATGCAAGCTTCTTTGCCTCGGTCTTTATCTTCAACAGGGAAGATTGAAGAGAATATTACCTGCACACCTATCTGCTTCACCCTCTGTGCCAGAGCCATGAAGTCATTATAGTTAAAATTATGCATTAAAGAAAATACACAGTAAAATTAAACTAGACTAAACTGTTTTTTCCCAATGTCATCTATTAAGTTATTGTGTTCCTATGCAATGCACAGTCTTTATACTATGCATGCTCACAGCATAGAGCAGCAGAGAATCTTATAATGTTCTGTAGTTCTTTTTCAAAAAGTATAAGCAGCATTATACTGTAGCTAAAAAAGCATAGTTACTTACCTGTAACAGGTGTTCTCCAGGGACAGCAGAAATCGGTCCTCACTTATGGGTGACGTCGGCACCGACAGAGCCCGCATGGAGCAATTCTCCAGCTTTCAAAGAGAGCCTTTGGGATTGCTGCCACGCATGCGTGGTCCTCTTCCCGCCCAAGGGTGCCATCTTGCTCAGTCAGGTCCCTTAGCTTGAGCCCTACCAAGCAGATGGCAAGGGAAGGACAAAAATTCAGCAACTCATCAGGGGAGGCGGGAGGGTAGTGAGGACTGATTCCTGTTACAGGTGAGTAACTACACTTTCTATAAGAACAAGCAGGACGTCAGTCCTCACTTATGGGACTCCCTAGCTACAGGCTATCGAACCTGTAACCAAAAAATGCCTCCGCGAGGCCATGAGCAGAAGCCGAAGCCCGAAGGAGCCCGAGTCCTTGGGTCCTCAGGGCGAAGCCCTCGGTAGCCGTGAAGAAGGGTTGGAGGGCAGGAGTTGCTTATACCCTGAACAGGTTACAGAGTACAGCCTGGCCAAAGGCGCTGTCCTGGCAGGACTCTCTCTCCAGGCATTAGTGGGCAGTGAAAGTATTCGCAGAAGACCAGGTCGCCGCCCGGCAGATGTCCATCAGGGGCACAGAGCGCAGCAAGGCCACCGAGGCTGCTTTGGCCCGGACCCCGTGTGCGGTGACTCGACGATCTAGTGGGAAACCTGCCTTCGCATGGGCGAAGGCGATGCATTCCCCCACCCAAACCGAGAGGGTGCACTTGGTGACTGCCTGCCCCAGTCTATTAGGATCGTAGGTCATGAAAAGCCAGTCACACTTGGGATGAGTCTGGGTACGCTGCAAATAAAAGGTGAGGACCCTTTTGCAGTCAAGGGTGTGGAAAGCCATTGACGCCTGGTCAGCGTGGGGCCTCGGGAAGAAGGTCAGCAGGACTATCTCTTGGTTGAGATGGAAGTCTGAAACAACTTTAGGCAGGAATTTAGGGTGGGTACAGAGGACCACCTTGTTCCGATAAAACCTGGTGTAAGGGGCACCAACCATGAGAGCCTGGAGCTCACTGACTCGGCGGGCTGAGGTCAGCGCCACCAGGAAGGCCACCTTCCAGGACAGGTGCCAGAGCAAACATGTCACCATTGACTCGAAAGGTGGACGGGTGAGCTGCATGAGTACCACATTCAGGTCCCATTCCACTGGAGGAGGATGGATGGGCAGCTTGGAAAGCAGAAGACCCCACATGAAGTGGGAGACTAATGGCTGCCCTGAGAGGGGTTTTCCCTCGATGGGGAGGTGATTAGCTGAGATGGTGCTCAAATGAACCCTGACAGAGTTCGACTTCAGTCCTTCCCTCAAGAGATGGAGGAGGTACTGGAGAACCCATCGAAGGGGGCACAAGAAGGAGTCAATCTGGTTCTCCGAGGCCTGTGGAGAAACCCCCGAGTTCCTTAACCAGATTGCGCAGGAACATATCAATGTACAGTTGATATGCCTGGATGCGACAAGAGAGCATGGAGCCTTGGTAGGCCGGCCCAGGGCATCAAGGGCTCTCGACTCTTGGCTCTCGGCCGGGTGGCACCGACGAGTGTGATTTAGGGCTCTTTTGCTTCCTCATGGCTGATTCCACCACCATCAAGGTGTGTGGGAGTTGGGTCTTTCGGAAGCCTGGCCCACATTGTACCTTGTCCAACACTGGGAAGCAGTAGTCACGCAGAATCAAGAACAAACCAACCTGAGGCGTGAGTAGATGGAAAGACAGAGTCCTTTATTAAACCTTAGGCCGCCCGACACAGGCCGTGTTTCGTCACCCTTCGTCAGGGGCTAGCCAGGCTCAAAAAACTAAAATCATAAATAACAACCATTAACAACCATTAAAAACATAAAGAAACAGACTGACACACTCATAAAACAACGTCATACATATTAATACTTAATAACATTAAAAACATTAAGAACTAACAATGTGCAATCCAATAAAGTTAATAAATAATATGAAATAAATAGAAAATAAAAGTGCTCGAAGGCTCGAATCATTATAAAATCATATGAATACATAAAAATAAAATAATTTACCAACCTCTGTTGTGGGCTCTAAAAAGTATTACACCACGCTTATGTAGAAAAGTCTAAAGAAACATTGTTACTAGAAAACAAAAACAGGGTAATTAAAAAACTTATAATTTGAATTAATATCTTTCAAAAACACAAAATAAAAGAAAGAAGGTGGAATAAGGAGTGAGGAGAAACGGAAAGGGGTTGAGATACCTACAAAAACTGGTAAATAAACTACACAGGAATTTTGTGCTTAAAGAATAATAGTAGCAGGAGTGAGCCAGGAGACCACTAACAATAGTAATGAGACAAGAAATGAAATGTTAGAAAGACATTACTGATTCATCTGTACAAATCTAACACGTGTGCATAAAGGAGGAAAAAAGGTTTTTTGATACAGCCATGTAGACATACATAAAAACGAGTGTGACTTAAAAACAATAAATACGATACTTTCAACCGCAAAACCGTGGTATATAGAAATCAAAAAGAAACCAAAATATTTAAGTCCACCTTTTATAAAACCAATAGAAACGGCAGATTTGAAAGGAGAAAATGTAGAACCACTGTCTAGATGTTAAATGCCGCCACCAAAGGTATCCATTGAAAAAGGCCTGCTAATGTAATCACTATCACACCATCACTGACATGTTTTAAGAAACAGTATAGTGTAAATTTTTATATTTTTGTCGGATCGTCTGTAATGAGGATGTGAAACATACTCTTATAACAGACCCTCCTTTTTATTCAATTTTAAAAGGTCTCATCGACCAAATTTGCCTGAGGCTATGAACGGCCCATAAGACCAGCCTCTGCAAACACTTAACTTTTCAGTTATTATCAATCCCTTGCTGTGAACAGCTTACTGTAATCATCATATGTCACGGTAAGGAAATTCACATTACTCATCTAAAACTTTGTCAGATGATAAATTGATACGGCTTAAACTTGCTTAAACGTATCTCCCCCAGTCGATTCAAAATTTCCAACTCATCTCAACGAGGTCCGTAAGCTTGCTTGCCGCTACCATTTTCCTTAGAAGACATTCCAACCAAGCGTCGGGTAATCCTACAACACAAAACTTTGTGTTTCAAGCCCAATACGAGAATGGCCCTTTATCAAGCATCATACCCGACTTCCTGTTCCGGTCGAACAAAGATGATGTCATTCTTATTGAATCCAATGATAGCATCCGACAACACAAACTGAAGATCAATTTAAACACCACCATTCAATTTCCGCATTTAACCCCTGGGGGGCCACTGTCTGGAGCATAAAAATCCAGCGTTGTTCTCTATAACGCAATAGGGCTTGCCGGTCACCCCCTCGTGTAAATGAAGGAACTGCATCCAATATTGTCCATCTTAACTGATCAAAGGTATGAGAATGCTGTATGCAATGTTGAACTAACGGAGCACTCATCCCCATAGTGTTTATACGTGATCTATGTTCCTGCAACCGCTTCTTTATTGGTCGTATTGTCATACCCACATATATCAACGTGCAAGGACATATAATCAGATAAACTACATAGGTAGACATACAATTAGTTTTATGACGTAAGAAATAATGTTTACTGTCCCGTGGGTCCACCCACTCCGTCCCTTCCAAAGTCAATGAACACATATCACACTGGCCACAGGCTTGATGACCCTCGCCGGAGGACATTGTGGCAGTTCTCGTGGTGGTATGAACTACGTGGTCAGCTATGTTTGCTCCACAGCGATAGGCTAATCGCAGGAGTATTTGAAAACATGCATGTTCAGACAAAATATACCAATGAGATCTAAGAATCTTAGAGATTTCCATCGTATGAGGCATATACGGCAAAACCCCGGTGAAGCAGCCTGAAGACTCGTTCTCCGTCTGACGTGGATTTTCCCACCATTCCGGATGGTTGTTAGGAGCCCGCTTATATGCAGAATTGATTAAAGGCATAGGATATCCTCGAGCCTGCAACCGACTCCGTAAATCCGCAGCTTGTTTTTTATATTCATTCCTAGTTGAACAGAGACGCCGAATGCGAATGAATTGACCGATAGGGAGAGCTTGTCTCAAAGAACGAGGATGGAAACTAGTGTATTGCAACAGCGTATTCCTTTGAACTGGCTTGCGATAAAGAGTAGAGTGTAATCTCATATTTTCCTTAAAGAGAACCATATCCAAAAATTCAATCTCAGAGTCATTTGACTTAACTTCAAACTTAATATGAACATGTAAAGAATTTAACCAGAACACAAAATGTTGTAACTCCAATGCAGTCCCGGTCCAAATGAAAAACACGTCGTCTAAAAATCGTTTCCAAATCAATACTTGCTGAAACTCAGGTGCAGTATACAAGTAAGTATCCTCAAAATGAGACATCCTCAAAATGTGAGAAAAAGAATAAAAAACAAGAAAATTAACCAACTCAGAATAATCATCACAAAATATATATAGAGGAAAAAAGATTTTCTTGTTTTTTATTCTTTTTCTCACATGGTATTGATTATAATGCTTTGTTCTGTTTTTGAGCCTAAATTGGGGTTTTTGTAATATTTTTGGATTTTTTGGCTCCTTGGGGAATTTTCATTATATTGAGTGATACAACAACATGCCAGTTTTGCAGAGCACAACACAACACTTCTAACAGCCCCATCTACATATTGTATAGTAGAACAAAACTGCCACATCCACCCAGTAGAGCATTTGTGTGCACACAGGAGTTGCTGGCTGTGGGTCCCAGAAGACCAGAAGGTCGATACAAGGATCCAATGGCAAGACAAACTGCTGTGGGATGTATTCAGTGACTCCCCTAGAACAGTAAAGCTTATAACTATGCTACAAGCAGTCAATGAGGATGTGCATCTAACCTATTCTGGAGACGGGCCTGCAGGCATCTACAGTGCATTGCAAAAATATTCATCCTCTCTGTGTCCTGTTTTGTTTCATTACAACCTGGAATTAAAATAGAGTTTTGGGGGTTAGCACCATGTGATATACACAACATGCCTATGACTTTGAAGGTGCAAAATATCCTTTATTGTGACACAAACAATGTTAGGGAAATCAGAATCCTATATATGTGCCCTTTGTAATAATAATGCTTAGTTTAAGTGCATATACAGGAGGCCTGCACAAGAGAAATTAGAATCCTATAGAAATCAGAATCCTATGTGTGTGCCCTTTGTACATTCTGGTGGGTATGGAAAAAGGAATGTGCTGTGTAAGCTAAACTGATTGTTCTACTCAAGGATGACTTGTATTTGCATTAGTTACTGATAAACTATAGTGGGCCCCCAGAAGATGGGTGAATGACGTATGACTATGTTTCTAAGAATGTATAAAATACGGACAATCCCTCCACCCTTTGGAATAAACTTGCATACTTTCCTTCTGTGTGGTCTGTGAGTTTTATTCCCCTGGATTCCAGCCAGCCGGAGCAGCACACCGCAGATGAGGGTTCTGGATTTCCTGGCCTGGAGTGACTAACAAGAAACAGACCCTTTACATTTGGTGTCAGAAGTGTCGGATACTCCCGGTGGCCAGGGATCCCTGTGCTTTGGTAGCACGGGTTAAATTAGAACTGGTATTCTCCCTTTGGTTGGGAGTGTCCCTATTGCTTTGGTAGCATGGTTAAATGGTAATTAAGACTTTCCTGTTCCCTGGGTGGGAATCGGTGGGAAAGCTATATCTCTTTTCTTTCTCATCTGCGGCTGCTGTGAGGGCTGTGTGTGTGCTTGTGTGTCTGGCCAGCCGTGCGTTTGTTGTGAATTAATTAGAGGATGGGGGGGTCCCAAGGTGAGGGGGCCGCTCCAGAATCCGCGGGGAGTGCATGTTTTGCTATATGTTGTGATAAGTTTTAAAACTGCAGCTAAAAAAACCCCGGCCATTCTACACAAATTGTCAGTGTAAGTTACAGGAGTCTGTTAGCATGTTTATCTCTGTGCCTATACGACACCCCCCCCCCCTCTCTAGAACTGATGACTATGGAATGCAAGTGACAAGTGGTGTTTGTTTATTCTTCCACTGATTTGCTCTTCCCTCCCCCTCCCTCCCCCTCCCTTCCTGTTCTTTGTGTTCAAGGGTTACGGACAGGCAGACAGAACAGAAACTTAAAGTTAAACAGCATACTAAAACGTAAATTATTATTTGTTTGCAGAGTGTCTATTTATTGCCATATTGTAAGAAGACAAGCTAAATAGAAAGAAAATTACTTTTGTACTTAACAATGGTATAACTGTCACTGAAATATGTAATAGGGTGTGTCTGTATTTAGCCACCCATTGCTATAGCAATGTACTGAATAATGAAATACTAAAACAGCTCTTAATCTGCTTCACAATATCCCTCTCAGAGTCTCATTGGCCAGGTTGGCTAAAGGTGAATTGGCCACAGGTAAAGGTGTAAATAACAGCTGGGGCTCGCTGGGATTTTCCCACAGTGGAGTGACTCCTGCTGAGTGGAGGTGCGAAGACGCGTCCTGTTGATTTCAACAGTCTCACCTCCTTCTCTGCGGAGAGGTCTCTTTACTAGCTGGTAATGGTCCTGGGTGACTAGAGGTATTGTGAATCGGACAGACAGTGAATTAAAAGCAGGCACTGCAGCAACCAAGTGAATTTTGTGCACAGACCGCGGTAAGGAAAAGGGGGAGAATGATAAGAACTGTAAGATCCTAATGATGAAATACTGTTGTTTCCTTTGCACAAAGGAATGTATCTCTCCTCCTGCTGTTTTGGTTGCTTGGATTTGTTAGGTGTTAACCCTTTATGTGACTGGTAAGTCTGAAGGGGAGAAATCAAGGGAGAGGGTCTAGTTCATTATGCAGGGCGAAGTTTTTTAAGAAAGCACTTGTAAGCTTTGATTTGTCTCTTGTTTAATAAGAACTGAAACAGAAGTTTCCCAAATAAGTAACTCCTTTGTGTCCTTCCCAACAAGCTGAAAGAAAATATGTTTTGTTTACAGTAAATATTGTTTTTGTTTTACTTGCTGGTTGGTGCAGGATTTAAGGAATCTGAATAAGATTGTCCAGACCTAGCAATGGATACTTTCCTTTGAAAACCTTATTTCAAAAGAAACCCCTTGATTTGTATATTTATGCCTTTGGTTAAAAATATTGAGCTAAATTTTGCATGAACACAAATGGTTTAGTATTGTAGATTTGAGGTATATGTTTGAGTTTGCTCTCTAGGCACTATGTAGATGATCTTCAAAGTTTGGGGCAGGAGAAACCAGTTGTGATAGAAGCCATTCACAATCTGCTGCATTTCTTGGGTAAGAAGGGTTTCAGGGTGTCCTGAAGAAAAAAAAAATTTAGGTTGGGGCTATCCCTTCCCCCTACAGCACTAGAATCGAAACAATAAACTTAAAAAACACGAACAGAGAACAAAGAGAGAGGGAAAGGGGGCAGCCCCTCCTGTGGGCTACAGAAGGCACAAATGGTTTTGGATTGTTTTTCTTTAACCTTCAAAGTAGGGGTTGGGAACCCTGTCAGGACAATGGGGCATCCTGAGCCAGTAATTAAAAGACTGCAACTTGAAAAAGGTTATGTTATGTGTCTGGTCTTTGTTTGTGTATGCTATTGAGTAAACTTAAAGAGTTTAAAAAAAACAATGATTTTATATTTTGTGGCAAGCACCTCAGAGGTCATAATTATTGTTCATATATTATAGAAACACAGAGTGTAACTATAGGAATTTAATAGCAATCACAATTAGTGACAATTCTCAAGCAACATTTTCTTTTTAAACTTTTAGTATTTAGGACTCCTGTCTCTCTTGTTCAGCTATCTGCATTTGCCTGAAGGAATCTGGTCACAAGACAGACCTGCTGTTTACTTTGCTATTTGTGTTAGAGATAACATCAAGGTTGAACTGTTACTCTAAGTAGATTGCTTTAACATAATTTCATTGTTTCAGGTCAGTTTGATACCAGTCTTAAATATTATGTATAAGGTTTTAATTTAAATGTGACAAAGCATGATTTTGAATTCAACTTTTTGCAGTTTCATGTTATTTGAATGTCTGTTTCCTGAACTGTAAGATTTTAAGTTAACTACTTGGCATTGTTTAGCTCGGTGCTGATGACTGATGAACAGGACAGTAACATCTCAGTTTTATTTGTTACAATATTGGATTTTAGGATAAATTCAACTGTTTTTCTGTATTTGAATTTTACGTGTTAAGTGTCCAGAGAAAAAGTGTACCTTGTTCTAAAAGTTTCTATTTTCAGTTTCAGCACAGTTCCTGAGAAAAAATAGATATATGTTGCAGAGAAAACAGATATATGTTGCAGCACTGTGAGATATTAATTTTCTTTAGTTTACACACTTGCACCTTATGTTACCAAAAATACTTGTTGTAGCAGTACATTATGTAGAGGTTCAGTACACATAGAAATTATAGAATTTTGGAAAGAGGCTGATCTGCAATTGCTCTGTTCCCAAGCATATAGATCTCATTTAGTGGAAAGATAAAGCTTAGTTCCCAGGAAATATGAGAATATTTGTAAATAATAACATTAATGTGAGTTCATTGAAAAAAAAAAGCAGAGAGTGAGAGAGAGAGAGAGAGACAGAAGGTGAGGCTACAGCCTTGGAAAAGGCAATAAACGTACTGCTCCGAGTGTGATGCCACCGGAATTCTGACTGCTCTAAGACTCCTTGAGGACCCACAAGGCCTGAAGAACATGAACCTTGCATATTTATGCCTCTGAAGAGACATGACTAGGCAGGGGGGAATAGGCCAAGAAGAATCCGAGGAAACATCGCCATGAAGCCCAACCACAAATGCCTTGAACCTTCTTAGGCCTCTCATCTCAAAAGGATCTCTTAAACACCATGATTAGTGAGTAACTTCCACAGATCCTTGTGGGTACTGTGATTATAAGATCAGTCCTCAAATATTTTTAAGCTTCCACAGCACTCTCACTGGGAACCGGGTATAAGATAGACTTTAGTCACACCTGAGAGATTATGTGGCTGTTCTGTTAGAAGCCATACTCCTTCCTATTGGGATTGATGTTATAAAATGCCGTGAAGCACTAGTCTATATTGTAAGGATTTTATCTATATTTTGTTTAGGCAGTTGCTAATTAGAATGAGCACTGTTTACTCATATTGTTATGCTTATTGAAAATGATCTACATTTATATGTATATATACCTTTTGTTTATAAAAATATTAAGTTTCTAACAATTGTTTGATGTTCTTAGCAGCCTTGTCAAATAAGGATACACTAGTATGGTATAAAAAAGACAGAAGGACCTATGCATATAGTTTGATGGAATGATGTAAGTGGAAAAAAAAGTGGTGTTGAGAGGAGTGTGATGGAATATTCATGTTGGAAAAGAGAACTCAGATTAACATTATAAAATGGTGAGGGTAAATTGAAATGTGAAATGATGTATCCGATGTATCCACCTAGAAAAAAAAACTGACAATGAATACTCTACAATATTTGATTATGCCATCCCCATTAACTCCAATTTTGGAAGTCATCTAGCCCAGAGATATATCCAATAATTGGAAATAGACACTTGGAGATAGGCTGAGTGCACTTTTCATCCTAATGAGCTTTGGGGAGACCCACACTGGCCATGTGGTGCTTTTCAGATGCTTTTATCCCTTTTTGCCTCTATGTGTCCTGGCCCGACACATGAAGCTAAAGGAGGAAAGTTACTTACACAAGTTTTTACAAATTGGTATAATTCTAAAATTGTGAAAAAATTTGAGGAAGTGTGGGCATCTTGTCAAAAATGTATTAGCTAAATTGAGTTGCTTAGGATTGACTGTTGTGTGCAAACAGCAACCCACGAAGGGGGGAACCTCCGAAATCTTTAAAAAAAACAACTTTGTAAAGACACCAAACTGTCTTGCCTTTGACTCTGTTCAAAAAACAAACAAACAAACAAAAAAATAAAAATTTTTGCCCTAAGGGAGTAGACCGAACTTTTTCTCCCTCTGAACTGTTATATGGAAGACTGTTTATTTTTTTATACTCCTGAGCCTCACATTTGATCTCTTGTATTTCCTAGCAGCAGAGGCAACTCTCTTCCCTCCACAGGTATGCTCAGCAGGTCCAGTCCTTTCTGCTGGATGACTCAGCTCTTTTCTTTCAATTCGGAGACTGGATTTTGGTAAAGACATACCACCAGCACACAGTACAAGCCCCTTTTCCAGTATGGGACCATTCCAAGTTCTTCTGATAACATTGATTACAGTGAAGGTGGCGGCTAAAAGATCCTGAAGCCATTGCCCTCGCTGGAAACATTCTCCATATACAGATCAGGCTTCAGGACCAGGATGAGAAGTAGCTGACACCGGGGCAGCCAAGGCCCTAGCAACTGGAGAGGAGAGGAGAAGACTCCTGAAGAAAAGCAGCTTTCGGCCTAGAGGTACCGAACCAATATATCCCTTCAAGGTTGGTGACAGGTCAGAGCACCTCACAAGCACGGTACCTTAGACCCGCTCTACGGACCTTCAAACTACAGTGATCGCCATCACATGGACAGCCATCCTGTGTGACTCCTCCCCTTCGTGGATCCATGCGTCAAGAATCAAGCGTGTATCGTCTCCACTGACATCTTCGGTTCCAGCCTCCTGACCATCACGCACAAGACTGTGTTGACTCCTCCTACCACTCATGTGGTGCCTCCTTCAGTCCATTTCGGGAACTGTTAATACGGCAATACTACTTGCCCAGACTGCCTTACTTTTTGTATGCGCAGCTCGCTACAAACTGGAGCTTTTCTCTCAACATGTTTCATTACTGTACCTTCTAATCTGTGTGAAAAGCAGAAGTTTACAATTTAAACTGCACCCAGCCCCATGTTTCTTTTTCTACCTTTTTGTATAACATTGGTGTTACTCGCCCCTCTTTGGGATATGACTAGGTCCCTTGCTCATTGTAAACTGTCTCTAGTTTTAATGCTACGGATTGTTTTATTGTTTCTGCTTTTAGCCTGTCTAATACTGCTCTATACTGTTCTTCAACTACAGGGAAGTTTCTATGTATCTTTCTTTGGGGTGGTCTCAAAGGACTGCTTATTGCCCTATTGAGCGGTTTTATAATTCTTGTTCTTTTTTGTTGTATATTTTCATTTGTTCTTGACTGTTGTTGAAAGGCCCTACAAAGCTCTACCACTTTTATGTATTCCTATACTCCTGCTTTTATGGTGGCTGATGTACCTGAGCTGCCACATACAGATGTTCCATTAATAATGTCTGTTTAGTTATTTTGTAGTAGATTGTTAGGCTGCTCTTATAGTGGGCCTATGCAGGCCCAAAGGGGGGATTGTTAGGGAAATCAGAATCCTATATATGTGCCCTTTGTAATAATAATGCTTAGTTTAAGTGCATATACAGGAGGCCTGCACAAGAGAAATTAGAATCCTATAGAAATCAGAATCCTATGTGTGTGCCCTTTGTACATTCTGGTGGGTATGGAAAAAGGAATGTGCTGTGTAAGCTAAACTGATTGTTCTACTCAAGGATGACTTGTATTTGCATTAGTTACTGATAAACTATAGTGGGCCCCCAGAAGATGGGTGAATGACGTATGACTATGTTTCTAAGAATGTATAAAATACGGACGATCCCTCCACCCTTTGGAATAAACTGCATACCACTTATGTGCAGGTGTGTGTGTGTGTTTGTTCCCCTGGATTCCAGACAAAGAAGGTAAGGTGATTCCTCGAGCCAGACGGACGTCCCAAGGGTTAGTGATAAGAAGTGCTGGGAAAGGTATAATGGACCCCTTACAAACAATAATTAAGACAAAAAAAGAACTGAAAGCAGGAGTGTGCATATGTATTCACCTCCCAACGTCAATACATTGTAGAGCCACCTTTTGCTGCAATTACAGCTGCAAGTCTCTTGGGGTATGTCTCTCTATTTGCTTAGCACATCTAGCCTTTGGGATTTTCACCCATTCCTCAAGGCAAAACTGCTCCAACTCCTTCAAGTTAGATGGGTTGCATTGGTGTACAGCAATCTTCAAGTAATGCCACAGATTTTTAATTGGATTAAGGTCTGGGCTTTGATTAGACCATTCCAAGACCTTTAAATGTTTCCCTTTAAACCAGCTTTAACGGTATGTTTAGGGTCATTGTCCAGCTGGAAGGTGACCCTTCATCCCAGTCTCAAATCTCTGGCAGACTGAAACAGGTTTTCCTCAAGAATTGCCCTGTATTTAGTGCCATCCATCGTTCCTTCAATCCTGACCAGTTTTCCTGTCCCTGCCAATAAAAAACATCCCCACAGCATGATTTTGCCACCACCATGTTTCACTGTGGGAATGGTGTTCTCAGGGTGATGGGAAGTGTTGGGTTTGCGCCACACATGGTGTTTTCCATGATGGCCAAAAAGTTCAATTTTCATCTCATCTGACCAGAGAACCTTCTTCCATGTGTTTGGGGGGTCTGCCACATGCTGTTGTGCAAACTCCAAGCATGTTTTCTTATTTATTTCTTTAAGCAATGGCTTTTTTCTGGTCACTCTTCCATAAAGTCCCATTCTGTAGAGTGCATGGCTTAAAGTGGTCCTATGGATAGATACTCCCATCTCCGCTATGGATCTTTGCAGCTCCTTCAGTGTTATCCTCGTGTCTTTGTAGCATCTCTGATTAATGCCCTCCTTGCCCGGTCTGTGTGTTTTGGTGGGTGGCCTTTTCTTGTCAGGTTTGTAGTGGTGCCATATTCTTTCTATTTTGTTATAATGGATTTAGTGGTGCTCCGTGGGATATTCAGAATTTTGGATATTTTTTTATAACGCAGCCCTGATCTATACTTCTCCCCAACTTTTTCTCTGATTTGTTTGGAGTGCTCCTTGGCCTTCAGGTTGCTTGCTTAGTGGTGTTGCAGAGTCAGGGGCCTTTCAGAACAGATATATTTATACAAGCATCAAGTGACAGACCATGTGACACTGATTGCACAGGTAGGCCCTAATCAACTAATTATGTGACTTCTGAGGTTACTTGGTTAGATCAGATCTTATTTAGGGGTTTCATAGCAAAAGGGATGAATACATATCCACTCATAACCTTTCAGTTTTTACTTGTTTTTTGATATATACAAGGTATTTTATTGTCATATTGTATACTGCATGAGCGTCTCCAGGAATGGGCAATTTTAGATGTTAGGATATTTAAATCATGCACATCCTGGACCCATCCCCTTACATCCCTTAAAAGCATAGGCATGCATCTGACAAACCAATTTTAGAATACCTCCACAAAGTGCCTGCCAGTGGTTCAGTGACATTTATTTATTTTATTTATTTATTTAAAAGTATTTTTATACCACCTTCTCCTTCAATCATAGACCCCAAAAACCAATAGATCCTCCCGTAAAGATAACTTTTGTCCTGGGGAGGTGGAGATCATTGGGTAAACCAACTCCCTATAGATCTGTGTGGATGTAAAACATGAGATGACCTGGACAGTCAGAGAAACATAGAACCATATAGTTATGCTTCATATGAAGGCATGGAGCCACATGTTGGGGGCATTAAGGTGCAAGGAGACATATCTGAGTGTTGCAGGCTCTATGATATTACAGTGACTAGCATGCAAAGGGTTACCAGGTGAAACCTTTCCTCAATCTCCCCAACCCTCTTCCACAGTATGTAACCCACAGCTCTTGGGCACTTTCACACATAACCTGGCATTGGTCCTTTGCCTTGCCCTACCCTTCCTATGCCTTCAGGGGTTGTTGAAATGGCACCATGGCTGCACCATGACATCACTTGCATAGATATCATGATCACATGACAGAATAGGTACATCACTGTTAGTCACTATTCCATACCTGCAGGTGCCCAGGATACTTGTAATGTTGTAGATGGCACCAGGACTGAAGACAACCCATCTGGTGACAGGGTCATCCCTCAGCACAACCAGGAACAACAACAGAGTCCATGGTCACACAGGAGACATCAGAGGAGCAGACATCTACAGATGCTATGGAGGCAAGGAAATCTGGAGGCAAAGATGTGGAAGAACTGGAGGAGGAGATGGAGGGGGAGGAACATATCAAGGGGATGGAGAGAAGGAGAAATACGAGACATCAAGTTTGAGCAACATCACTGCAGTGCCCTCCACCACCTCTTCACAGTCCCTCCAATCTAGCCAAAAGTAGGATGCAAGGTATAGGGGAACAAAGGGAACGCTTAAAAGGAGGGAAAGACATGCTCACCGGGAAGACATGCTCAACAGGAACCCTGGCAGAAGGCAAGGTGTGAAGCAGATCTCAACACAATGGCATTCCTAGTGCCACCTATATAGTCATAGGCTCACTGGTGAGGAAAGATGTAGAGTCCGATTCTGAAAGGGGCACGACGGGCCCATTAGGACCCAATTCTGTACCACAGGAACAAGACGCTCCCGTGGCATACAGAATCGGGCCCGAGGATGGCCTGGCATGCCCCTACATGTCTGCGGGGACGTCCTCCCCACAAGCTTTACTGGCTTCTGTGGTGCCGAGCCTCCTCTTTCCTGCTGCCTGACCCATGGCTAACCAGTTGGGACCTGGATCTGGTGGCAGGGACCTCCCTGCACCAGTCCCAGCCCTGGAGGTGTTCCGGCCCTGATCGTACCATTCGTGCTGCTTATTCCACCTTCGAGGTAGAATAAGCACCATGTCCCCCATGACCCCGTAGGATGTACAGGGCCATGACTGTAATTGGCCCTGTATGTCCTGCCTCCTCAGCCTGCCCCCGCTCTGCACAGACTCTCTCAGTCCTGCTGCTCTACCCATGCGGGGAGAGTCAGAGGGAGAATAGGGGCAGTATCCTTCTCAGAATCGAGCCCATAATGAGGCCCATAGTGATGGATGGGGGTGGTGATATGGGGAAATGATGACTGTGGGAATGATTGCTGTATGTGGCAGAAGGTGGGTTGTGGGTTAATGTGGATGAGAGGGGTAGGTATGATAGGAAGTTTGTGAGTGTGAAGGGGATGTAGGTGATGGGCTCAGATGTGCAGTGTGTGTATGTGTGCGCACGTGTACATGTGTGTGTGTGTGTGTGTGTGTTTGCGTGTGCATACATGGGGTTGGTGATGGGTGAAGATGGTTAAAAGTGCCTGTGCTTGTGTGTTCTGGTGGCCATTCTTGTAATTTATTTTTATTTATTTATGTGCTTTTCTATACCGCCCCTTCCAGAGATCAAGGGCGGTTTACAAGGAACTTAAAACAACAATACAGCAGAACAGTGCAATATTGCATTACATTAAACATTAAGTATTACATAAGAACTATGATACATGGAAAACAGTGTGTAAGCTATTAATAAAAGGAACATAACTATGTTACAAGGAACCAAAAATGGCAAGTTATTTACATGGTTAGCAAGAGTTATTTGCAGTCATAAGTACAATATTGGGAGGATGCTGACTTGAGGGGATATTCAAATGAAGTCTGGATTTAGGTGGGGTAAACTTGTGTTTGGTTAGTTGTATGTTCTTGTGTAGTAAATTGATTTCAGGTGTAGGTTGCTATAGTGTTGAATAAAGAGGTAGGTTTTTAGTTCCTTCCTGAAAGATGTGAGATCCTTAACCTCTCTTAGGTTTAGGGGCAGTTTATTTCCATTGGCTGGGAGCATAAAATGAAAAGGCAGTGTTGGAGGTTATTTGTTTTGATTTTGTCACGGCAATGGGAATTAGTAGCATGTTGAGGTTAGTTTTTCTTCTAGTTCTGTTTTCTTGTGGGGTTTGAAGTAGAGTTGCCAACTGTGATGGGGCTAGGTCATTAATGAGTTTAAAAGTTGTGAAAACACCATCACATTAAATTTTTCTCAATTAGTTCATTTCTGGCAGTATGACCTTGTCTATATTGCTGCTCCATGTCCTCATGGCTAGGGACTAGCCCCTACACAGTATCTGTCTCCACTGGTAAGTTTTCAAGTGGCATGGGTTGTGGCATCCTCAGCACAAGGTTGTGCAACTTGCAGCATGCCATGAAGATCTCGAACACTCTGGTGGGCTGTATAGTGGTTCACCTCCAGATCTGTCCAGGTACCTGAAATAGGCTTTCAGCGAGCCAAACATTCTTTCAAGGTCCTGGGTGCCATGATCAGAGTCATGAATCTGTCACCTATAAGAGATGTTGGTAGAGAGGACATTAATGATGAGTACTCATGATTGTGGTCATAGCTGTCTCTTGGCTCTTCACATCTGTGTCGCAATGTTTTCAAGGGCCTGCTATGCACAGCTTCTGGTCCTTGGCCGTCTGTGGCTGCTGCAAGCCATGCCCATAGAACACATCCCCTCCCCCTACTGCATTGGTGACATAGCAGACATTTTTTCCTCACCTCTGCCATAACTATATCCTTCCCTCTCTACAGCAGGCAATGGGAATAGATTGGCATATGGGAGTGTGCTGTAACACAATGTCTGGGATATTCTGAACTGGAAGTTTCTGCAGCTGACAGAGGGAAACTATGGTATCGTATAGAATGTGCGCTCACCAAAAGGCCTTTTTCTACTTGCTATGCCATAGCTCCTGCCAGAATATGCCCCAGACCCCAAAATCCTGAATAGGCAACTGCCTATGTTGGCCTGGTGTGGGCCTGTAGGTCTGCCCTCTTCCCTACAATGGCATGTGTTCCTATCCTTTCACTTGCTGCTGAGGGAATGGTTTTAAGGAAGTGGGTGGGTTTCATTTACATAAATACTTTTGAAAATATGGCTATATGCATATATTGTACATTAATCCAGAACATTTCTACATGCCACAAAGCCAGTTCCTGATCGGTCCTCTAGTTTAGTCCTCCACAATCGGGTAGTGCACCTCCTCCTGCAGCCTGGAGACTGGACCAATCAAATCTTCTGTAGTATATATGCAGACGGAGCTCCCAGAAGCCCCCAATGTGTCCAGTCTCCTTGCAGCTTGAGGACGTGTGTGCCCTTCCTGGGCACACTTAGTGACACTTGGGGGAGCAACACTAGTTAGTCTTTTTGGGGTTTGCTTTATCCCTTTCCTGCCTTACCTTTTCTTTCCTAGGTAGCTGTCTCTTTAAAAAAAAAAAAAAAAGAATTGACACAAGGGGCCTCCCGGGGTGAGAAGCCAGTCCTGCATTGGGCTCCTGCCTTCCTCCCGGTGTATTTGGACAGCCACGGTTGAGCTCTCCCCTAGGCTGCACGGGGAAGTGCCATACCTGTTCCAGCATTACCTTGTCATCTGAGCTACTGGCTGTCTCACTTTGCTGTTTTTCAGAGCTGGTAGGACTTTTACCTTCATTCCCTTCCTCGGGTACTGCAGCTCCCTCCCGTTGCTGTTTTCACCGGGTCTGTCTGCTCCCCGACGTCCCGATTCCTTACTTCTGCTTAGACTTCGTGTTTTTCTACTTTTGCCCTTCCTTTGGAGTCCGTTTCTTTTATTTTTAATTTACTCCTGTTTACTTTGTATTTTCGCGCCCTTTTTACCGCGGGTGCTCGAGTGCGGCGGCCATTTTGAAACTCTAAAGGGAACTTCTCCGTGCCAATTTTAAACACTTGTGCACGGGTTCCCCTGGCATTTTTGGATTTTTTTAGCCTGGCGATTTTGCTCAGGGCATTCCTAGGATTCTAGGGAGTATTTTATTTTATTAAAAAAAAAAAAAAGCAGTTAAAGACCAGTGTTTATTTTCATCGGGTTAGTCCCTTTGGCGTGGGCTTCCCCTGTTTCTGCTTCCCTTCTATTCTGCTTGGCGGGAGGTGTCAGCAGATGGCTGCCAAACCGCAGTGCATGATTTGCGGGTCACGCAGGGGTGCGGTGTCTGACTCTGGAATCTGCAGGGGCTGTGCCTCAGTTTCTTCAGACCTGGAGCATTCACTGGAACTGAAGGAGCTGCCTGTCCCGGGTGACGCTTCTCTAGCTGGGGAGAGTGGCCCTTCGTCGGGCGTTTACCCGTCTGGTTCGGTACCGCCGTCCAACGGGTCTGTCCCTGAGTTGCAGCATACGGCTGTGGCAGCGCCACCTGTAGATTTTTCACCAGATTTCGTTCTCCTCATGCATCAGGCTTTCCGCTTGAGCCGGTCCGGTCAGCTGCCGGAGGCTTGGCCCGCGCCCTTCCCCCCTTGCTCCTCGGGGGAGGTTCAGCGCTCTTCTCAGCCGGCCGCCAAGAGGCTCAGGTCTGTGGACCAGGATCAGGACACCCTTTGTTTCCCTGATGCTGAGGCGGAGGATGATCCTGAGACTGAGGCTGACGAATTGGAGGACGGGGAGATCCCGGAGCCGGAAGATCAGGCTAGAATCATTCATAAGAACATAAGAACATAAGATATGCCATACTGGGTCAGACCAAGGTCCATCAAGCCCAGCATTCTGTTTCCAACAGTGGCCAATCTAGGTCATACGTACCTAGCAGTTTCCCCAAGGGACACAGGTTCCACAATGCTTGTACTGGTTCAAGCATTGATATCCTGGGTCCCTTCTTAATAATGGTTTATGGACCTTTCCTCCAGGAACTTGTCCAAACCTTTTTTAAACCCAGCTACACTAACAGCCTTTACTACATCCTCCGGTAACAAATTCCAGAGTTTGATTACACGTTGAGTGAAAAAATATTTTCTTTTATTAGTCTTAAATAGTTTACCCTGTAGCTTCATTGCATGTCCCCTAGTCTTTCCATATTCTGATAAGGTAAACAATCGATCTACGTTTACCCGTTCCACTCCGTTCATTAATTTATAGACTTCTATCATATCTCCCCTCAGCCGTCTCTTCTCCAGGCTAAAGAGCCCCAACCTTTTTAGCCTTTCTTCATAGGAGTAGCCTTCCATCCCCTTTACCATTTTGGTGGCTCTTCTCTGAACCTTTTCTAAAATCGCTATATCCTTTTTAAGATACGGCGACCAGTATTGCACACAATATTCAAGGTGCGGTCTCACCATGGAACGATATAGAGGCATTATAATATCTTTTGTTTTATTTTCCATTCCTTTCCTTATCATACCTAGCATTCTATTTGCTCTCTTGGCCGCCGCTGCACACTGGGCCGAGGGTTTTAACAAGGTATCCACAATGACGCCTAAATCTTTTTCCTGGGTGGTGGTTCCTAATGTGGAACCTTGCATCGTGTAACCATAGTTTGGGTTGTTCTTCCCTAGGTGCATAACCTTGCACTTCTCCACATTAAATTTCATCTGCCATTTTGATGCCCAGTCTTCCAATTTATCAAGATCCTCTTGCAATTTTCCACAATCCTCCTGGGTTTTAACAACTTTAAATAGTTTTGTGTCATCTGCAAATTTGATAACCTCACTTGTTATTCCACTTTCCAGGTCATTTATGAATATGTCAAAAAGCAGTGGACCCAGCACAGATCCCTGGGGTACACCACTATTCACCTTTCTCCATTGGGAAAATTGGCCATTTAGCCCTACCCTCTGCTTTCTATCTTTTAACCAGTTCCTGATCCACAGTAGTACACTGCCTCCTATCCCATGACTCTTTAGTTTTGCCAAAAGTCTCTCATGAGGGACCTTGTCAAAGGCTTTCTGAAAGTCCAGATACACAATATCAACCGACTCACCTTTGTCCACCTGTTTATTCACTCCTTCAAAAAAACATAACAGATTAGTAAGACAAGATCTTCCTTGTCTAAAGCCATGTTGGCTGTCTCGCATTAGGTCGTGACTATCTACATGCTGAGTAATTTTATTCTTTATGATGGTTTCTACCATTTTTTCCGGTACTGATGTCAGGCTCACTGGTCTGTAGTTTCCCGGATCACCCCTCGAACCCTTTTTAAAAATTGGTGTTACATTGGCGATCCTCCAATCCTCAGGTATTAGAGATGATTTTAATGATAGTTCACAGATTACTGATAGCAGGTCTGCAATCTCAAATTTCAGTTCTTTCAACACCCTTGGATGTATACCATCCGGCCCAGGTGATTTGCTACTCTTCAGTTTATCTAATAGTTGTAAGACATCTTCCCGATGTATCGATATTTCCTTCAATTCTTCCACACCTTTAAATACCACTTCAGTCATGGGTAACATCCCTACATCTTCCTCAGTAAAGACCGAAGCAAAGAATTCATTCAGTCTCTCCGCTATCGCCTTGTCGCCTCTTAGTGCTCCTTTAACCCCTTTATCATCTAATGGACCAACTGACTCTCTCAAAGGTTTTTTGCTACGAATGTACTTGAAAAGGTCTTTATTTCGTGTTTTTGCTTCCGCAGCAAGCTTCTTCTCAAATTCTCTCTTTGCCTGCCTTATCAATGCCTTGCATTTGACTTGCCAGTGCTTGTGCTGTTTCCAGGTTTCATCGTTTGGCTCTTTTTTCCATTTCCTGAAAGATCCTTTTTTGGCATCAACAGCCTCTCTGACCTCACCTTTAAACCATGCTGGCAGTTTTTTGGACTTCCTTCCACTTTTCTTAAAGCGTGGAATACAGCTGGTCTGGGCTTCCAAGATAGTATTTTTCAACAACACCCAAGCTTGATGTACGTCTTTAACCTTTGCAACTGCTCCTTTTAGTTTTTTCTTAACTGTTTTCCTCATTTTATCATAGTCTCCCTTTCGAAAGTTAAAGGGTAGTACGAGCTAGTCCCTTTGATCACGGAGTCTCTTCAGACCCTTAACCTAGCTGTGGCTCGGCCGCTGGAAGAGGAGGGTCTGGAGGACCCTCTCATTCAGGCGGTCAGGGACGCCCAGGTGGTGTTTCCTGTACACCGGGTTGTTGAGCAGATGATCCAATCTGAGTGGGATCAACCAGAATCCGGTTTGAAGGGCATTCGGACCATGAATCGTCTCTACCCCTTGGCCGTCAAGGACAAGGACTTGTTCAAGTCACCGCGGGTGGATGCTGCGGTGTCGGCGGTGACTAAGAAAACCACCATCCCAGTTGAAGGCGCCGCGGCCTTAAATGATGCGCAGGATAAGAAGGTTGATAATTTGTTGAAGCAAGCCTTCGATACCAACGCCTTGGCCCTACAAGCCTCCATTTGTGGGGCGTGGGTTGCTCGGGCTTGCTTGCGTTGGTCCCAGCGCCTGCGCTCGGGCTCCGGCCTGGATCAGCAGGGGTTGCTGGAAGTTACCCGCATGGAGTCCGGGTCGGCTTACCTGGCGGATCTGCTTTATGATTTAATCCGCTCCTTGGCTAATAGTATGGCCTCCGTGGTGGCGACACGTCGGTCCATCTGGCTACGCAACTGGGCGGCCGACGGATCTTCCAAGTCTCGCCTCAGTAAGCTGCCCTTCAAGGGCAGGCTGTTGTTTGGTGAGGCTCTAGACAAGTTGGTCAAAGATCTCGGTGAATCTAAGGGTGGTAGATTGCCGGAAGATAAGCCTAAACTCAATAGTTCGTCGCCCTTGGCGCGCGGTCAGTTTCGGGACTTTCGCAGGTTTCGTTCTTCCTGACTGTGGACATCTCAGCGTGGTCACTTTGGAGCCCATTCTCAGGGGTTTCGTGGTTTCAGAGGAGCAGGACGAGGCTTCTCCGGAGCCTCATCTTCCTCGTCCTCTTCCTTTAATCGCAAGCCACAATGAAGCGAGGCGGGCTCTGGAGGGAAGCCCGGTTATCGGGGGTCGCTTACGCGATTTTCTTCCTTCTTGGGCCCAAATTATGTCAGATCAGTGGGTGTTACAGATTATCGAAGAGGGTTATGCGCTAGAGTTTGCCTGCCCGCTTCCGTATTCATTTGTTATGTCTCCCAGCAGGGGGGAGCAAAAGACGCGGGACATCCGCATGACTCTGAATCGGCTCCTCTCCCTAGGGGCGGTAGTTCCCGTCCCTCCTTTGGAAAGAGGCGCCGGTCACTACTCCATCTATTTTGTGGTCCCCAAAAAGGGCGGTTCCCTTCGTCCAATCTTAGATCTCAAAGGCGTGAACCGCACTCTCAGGGTGCCGCACTTCCGTATGGAGACCCTGCGGTCAGTCATTGTCGCGGTACGTCAAGGAGAGTTTCTGACGTCCCTCGATCTCTCCGAGGCCTATCTACACATTCCCATCCGGCCGTCCCATCAAAGGTTTCTCCGCTTCGCATTTCCTTGGGGCCACTTCCAATTTCGGGCCATGCCGTTTGGTCTCGCCACGGCTCCCCGCACATTCACAAAGGTGATGGTAGTGGTCGCGGCGACCTTGCGCAAAGAGGGTATCTTAGTCCACCCATATCTTGACGACTGGTTGATTCGAACAAAGTCCAACCAAGAGAGTGTGCAAGTCACGAACAAGGTGGTGGCTCTGTTGCGAGCTCTCGGCTGGGTGGTGAACGAACGCAAGAGCTGTCTGTGCCCGACTCAGGAGCTCGAATACCTGGGAGTACACTTCGACACGGCGCGGGGCTTGGTGTGTTTGCCGCAGCGCCGTGTTCTGGCTTTGCGGAATCTCATCCGCCTCTTCCGGGGGATGACCGTTCCATCCGTGTGGTGGTACCTTCGGCTTCTCGGCACGATGGCGGTGACCCTGGAGGTGGTGCCCTGGGCGCGCTTCCATATGCATCCGCTCCAGAGTGCTCTCCTGCGTCGTTGGTCCAACCAGTTCGACTCGTTGAACATGAGATTGCCTTGCCCGAAACCGGTTCGCCGTTCGCTCCGGTGGTGGCTCTCCTCCAAGAACCTGAAGCGGGGGATTCCCTTGGAGCCTCCGCTTTGGGTTCCATTCACTACGGATGCCAGCCTATCCGGCTGGGGTGCGCACTGCGAAACCCGCTTCACGCAGGGGGAATGGTCTCCCCTGGAGGCCTCTTGGTCGATCAACCGGCTCGAGTTGCGGGCGGTGCGGCTAGCCCTATTAGCCCTCGAAGCCCTGGTCCTCGGTCGACCTGTGCGGATTCTCTCGGACAATGCGACCACAGTAGCTTACATCAATCGCCAAGGGGGCACCGGCAGCATAGCCCTGGAATCGGAGGCGACGGCTTTGTTCAATTGGGTGCAGACTCGTCTTCCGGCGATCTCGGCAGCGCATATTGCAGGCGCAGACAATGTTCAGGCCGATTTTCTCAGCAGAGTGCGGGTAGACCCCGGAGAGTGGGAGCTAAACCCGCAGGTTTACGCGCAGATAGTTCATCGGTGGGGTCCGCCCATCATGGATCTCATGGCGACGTTTCAGTCGGCCAAGACGGGGCGCTTCTTCAGCAGGCGACGAGAACGCATGTCCGAGGGGCTCGACGCTCTTATTCAGCCGTGGCCAACGTCCGGTCTTCTTTATGTCTTTCCTCCGTGGGCTCTGATCGGCTGGGTCGTTCAACGCATCGAGGGCCACCGGGGTCGAGTGTTGCTGGTAGCCCCGGATTGGCCCAGGAGACCCTGGTACGCCGACCTGGTCAGGCTGCGCGACGGCGTTCCTTGGCTCTTGCCCGCCTTGCCGGATCTTCTTCTTCAGGGGCCCTTGCGGATGCCCCAAGTGGGTCGATTCTCGCTTACGGTTTGGCCATTGAGAGGGCTCGGCTAAAAAAGAAGGGTTACTCCCCCGCGGTGATTGCCACCCTCCTGCGAGCGCGTAAAACGTCCACCTCTCTTACTTATGTTCGGGTTTGGAGAATCTTTGAAGACTGGTGCTCCCGGCGGGGAGTCCGTGCAGCGACGGTTTCCGTGCCCGTCGTTTTAAGTTTTCTCCAGGATGGTTTTGATAAGGGTCTTGCTGCTAGCTCCCTGAAAGTCCAGTTGGCGGCTATCGCCTGTTATCGAGGCAAAGTTTTGGGCCGTCCCCTCGGATCTCATCCAGACGTCTGTCGTTTTCTTACGGCGGTTTTTCATTTGCGGCCTTCCCGCAGGATCTTCGTTCCTCCCTGGGACTTGAATCTCGTGCTGCGGGCCCTGGTTCGCGAACCTTTTGAGCCCCTGCGTAGGGCGTCTCTGAAAGATCTCACGCTGAAGACGGTTTTTCTCGTGGCCATCTGCTCGGCGAGGCGTATTTCTGATCTCCAAGCGCTGTCCTGCAGGGAGCCCTTTTTGACCTTTTCCCAGGATCAGGTGGTTCTCCGTCCGGTTCCTTCCTTTTTGCCTAAGGTGGTTTCTCCTTTTCATGTGAATCAGGCAGTGTTCCTCCCGGTGCTGCCTTCTGGCTCCGCCAAGACTGCGGACAAGGGGCTTCACTGTCTAGATGTGGGTCGCGTGCTTCGTCGTTATTTGAAGGTTACCGAATCGTTTCGAAAGACCGACCACTTGTTCGTGCTCTTCGGAGGGGCACTGAAGGGGGAGGCGGCGGCTAAAGCCTCCATTGCAAGATGGCTCAAAGAAGCAATCGCGTCCGCGTATCTGTTGCAGCAGCGGCCGATTCCGGAGGGGATCCGAGCTCACTCCACAAGGGCTCAGGCGATCTCTTGGGCGGAGTATAGCCTAGTTCCGCCAGCGGACATCTGTAAGGCGGCCACTTGGTCGTCGTTACATGCTTTCAGTAAACACTATCGGTTGGATGTGTTAGCCGCTCGAGATTCCTGTTTTGGTTCGGCGGTTCTGCGCGCCGGGTGGCAAGGTCCCGCCCGGTGTTGACTGCTCTGCTACATCCCGATTGTGGAGGACTAAACTGGAGGACCGATCAGGAAATGAAAATTACACTAACCTGGTAATTGTAGTTCCTGGAGGGTCCAGTTTAGTCCTCCTTCCCGCCCGAGTATCAGGTTGTTTAGTGCGGCGCGCTTTTCCGAACGGGTTGGTCCTAAGGCGGCTTCTTCTTTTCCGTTCTGCCTTTTTTGCGGCCGTGCTCTTTGTAAGTGCTATTCCTTCTATTTGACTTTCAGCCAGCTCTCTTGGGATCTTGGTTGTGGACTGTCTTTTTGCTTTCGGGGCGTCGCTAGAGGCGCGGTGCAGTGTTCTGGCTTCCTCGTTTGGGGAGGGGGCTCATATCTTATTGAGGGGAAAGATTTTATTCCTTAGTCTACATGTTTTTCTATTAGTCTAATGTGTTGCTTCGTTAAGTTTGCTTTGTTACTAGTTCACTGGGGGCTTCTGGGAGCTCCGTCTGCATATATACTACAGAAGATTTGATTGGTCCAGTCTCCAGGCTGCAGGAGGAGGTGCACTACCCGATTGTGGAGGACTAAACTGGACCCTCCAGGAACTACAATTACCAGGTTAGTGTAATTTTCATTATATATCTAAGTACATAAATTGCCTGGAGTAATTGTCGAAGTAGAAATACACACATACATTGTTTTGAAAATTCACCATAGCTGGCACAACAGAGCTGGTGTGACCATTGAGAAGACTGGACAATCTCCTAGAGCAGCACATCTAGGGGGCGTCATCACAAGCTGATCCAGAAAGACTTTATCCTCTGCACACCTGCTATTGCTCTGAGGTCACCGCTTCTGCAGAGCTGCTATATCTGGAGGCCTGGATGCTATTGCTCTCACCCTGACACCGATGATGGCATGAGGGTTTCTGCCATCCTAGGCAGACCTTCCATGCCGCTGCCCCCCAAAAGACTGCACCTCAATCCAGCCTGCCATGCCAGCACCTTCCACGCTGAAAGGCTGGAAGCTGAGCTGCTGCTTCAGTGCTGCGTTGGGCCTTAAAGTGCCCACGTGCATGCAGCTCACGGCCTGCCGCTCCTACTCTCCCCCTCTGATGCAACTTTCTTGGAGGGTGGCAGGAGCGGCATGTCGTAACTGCGCAAACATGCAAGCGGCATTTTAAAGCCCACCATGGCGCTGAAGTAGCAGTTCAGCTGCCGCTTCTGGGGGGTTTGGGATAATGATGCTGCCCACCAGGGTCTGCTGCCCTAGGCGACCACCTAGGTTTGCCTAGTGGATGGACCAGCCCTGCCTGCCACACACAGCTTCCTCCTCCCAAGCAAGGAGAGTCGGCACGTAATGCAGTGTCTCTCTCCTTTGAGGAGCAGAGACAACTCACACGCATTTGTAGGCTTTCTCACTCTCATTCATTGAGCCCTTTATCTCAAGCATTGGAGCCCTGATACTGAGCACTGCCTTCATGAGAAGAAAAACCAGCCAGTAGGAAGAAATCTGAGCTCACCTTCCTATGTACTCCATCCTCCTCTTGCTCCATTCCTTTTCCCTGTATCTACAAGTGCGATGAAAACTCTGCACATACTTTTTAGCCATTGAGTGGAGAGCACTTTCCAGCTCAGAGAATTTACCCATTTTGCCTCCACTATGTCTGTATCCTTTCAGAGGCTCCGAAGAAAAGCAAGCATCAGTTTGTTCTGCTTTTTTTATTTGCAAAGCAATACTATGTTTAAATTTTTCTAGATTTATACTGTGGAAGCACCACCTGAACAAATCTCACTCTCTGGGGCTGTAAATCTCATTCTGGAATGGCTCACCCTTGGCATCACTAATCTCATAATATGAGCCATGAGATTTGAACAGCTCATACTGCAAGACTGGCCCTGCTCCTTGCAGGAGTGAAACAGACACTGTATTAAGCACGGCGTCTTCTTCCATCAGCGAGGAAGAATCCAGTTGGTCTGTACACTCAGGATAGGAGGAGGAAAGGAAACATGATGATGAGGCATATGAGGCAGGAGGAGCGCTGAGAGCTTTAGGGGGTGAGAGAGGAAACATGGTGAAAGTTTTGATGATGTGGAATTGAGCAAGCACAATGAGAACTTTTGTAGAGATGCGGGAGCACAGTGAGAGTTAGAGGCATGGGGGAAGCGAAGCTTAATGAGAACCCTTAGGAGAGGGGGAGCGAAATGAGAGCCTTGGGGAAGGAAAGGGAGCACGGAAAGAGCCTTAAAGAGGAAAAGGGATGTGGGAAAAGCTTTCAGAGGCTCACGGAGAGGGGAAATAGAGAAAGCAGGAGAGAGGCGTCAGGATGTGAAGGAGGGGTGCAAAGAGAAGGTAATACAGCGGACAAGATATGAGGAAAAGAGAGTTTGGGGAAATGAGGAGGGGCCAGGGAGAAAGGGGAAGAGGGAGGACTAGGGACAGAGAGAGAGAAAGAATCAAGATGGAGGGGGAGAAAAGAGGACTGGTTTGCTGAGTGCAGAGAAAGGGAGAAAAGATCCATGATTGGGTAGAGAAAAAAGAGCAGGGATAAATGGGGAGGGAAAGTACCCTGGATTTGGGAAAGCTGGAAAAAATCCAAGGAGTTAATATAGGGGGGAAGGGAATGAGGCATAGAGGACAACACAGTAGAAAGAGGAGAGAAAGGAGGAAAGGAACAAGGAGGAAGAGAAGAAAGGGCAAAAGCAAAAGAAGAGAAGAGAAAGAGAAGAAAGACAAAGTATTATGACATCTACTCTGAAGTAGGGAAACAGAAGGAAGTTAGACAATTGAACAAAAGAAAGAAGAACAGTAGAGAGAGAAAATTAAAAAGGAATACTTTCCAGAATGATATAAAAGACAAGATAAGCCAGAAAATCAAACCAAAGACACCAAAGTTGGAAACTTGTATTGCTTGTTAGAGAATATTGATAACTCACCAGTGTAATTATCCTGGGAACCAATTCAAAGTCTAACCTTGATGTGTGTCTCACGTAAAATTTACGTTGGGAATAATTGGGTTCTGTTGGCTATTTGACTTTTTCTGGTGCATATTTAATTTTCTTATACAGTTTGCAGGACATACTCACCAGCACTGAGGTTTTTGTATTGGGAGTAAATCATTTGTGTTAATAAAAACTGGAGAATGTGTTTTTAGTTATATTTTGGGAGTATATTACTAAAAGGATAGTTCGCAGGACAACCTTTTCCTCCCCACCCCTTCACCCTACCAAATCAACTGCTCACTCACTGCTGGTAGTTCAGGGACTCTCCCTGTGCTGCCCTGGCTACCTGTAAGTAGTTTTGAAGAAGGTATAAGGTTATTGTTTAAAAAACATGGAAGCCTGCAAAAGGTTTGATTAGAATTTACAGGGAGCTTGTGTGTATATTGGGGAGAGGGATGGCAGCAGCACAGCGATCATTTGGATAAATGTAAAAAATGGAAAGTCTATTGTTTTGTTGGTGTTATGTAACCACCCAGAAGTGTAATAATGGGTGGGTATAAATCGAATAAATAAAATTAAATGAATGCACGGGACAGTAATATGGACAGCAATGGGGATGGCTGCACTCAAAGCAAACCAGCATGTTCTGACAACCAGAGAAACTCAAAGTACCATCAGCATGTTTAATATTTAAAGGGGGAGGGTTGATACTGGGGTAACTGTGAATGCTGTTTAATTTTCAAAAGCTTGGGAGTTGCTTAGGGGCCCAAGCAACAACCTGGGGAGGGGGGAGTGCAAGGCCAATGACTCACATAAGACATCGACAGGTCAATATTCAAAAACATTTATCCAGTTAGGAGGACCTACTAACCGGATAAATGCTGATATTCATCAGTTCTATCTGGATAGCACTGCTAAATATTTTCTCTGACCACTTTGGCACTATTCAGATAGTGCTGGGATAGTCTGTGCTTGGGGAGAGGGCAGTCCAAGAAGTTATCCGTTTTCCGACAATTGTCAGTCCATTAACTGGATTAGAAACTATACAAATTTAGGACAAAAAATACAGGCCTAATTTTATGGAGTTTACTTTCCAGATAGCAGCTGAATATCACTGCTGTCCGGATAGCCTGCCGCAATCACCAATGAAACCAGATATTCAGCGGAAGCCACTATCTCAACATTTTCGCTGAATATCTGGTTTTATTTAGTTCGTGGTGGGTGATGTTTAAAAAAAACACTAACTGCTGCAGGCTGAATATCAGCCTGCTAATATACTTCCACCAGCCCTGCAACACCAGAAAAAGTATACACAGGGAAAAGTCTAAATATAATAAAATGATATGCAATACACATAGGGGTATGATTACTAAATGGTGCTAAGGGAGCAACTGGCCGCTATTGGTACCCTGTAGCGATTAGCGCGACAGAAAGTGCTGATAATGCTGCTGTAATGGATGCAAAAGTGCTGCCAGCTGTTAAGAGGAACAGAGGCAGAAAAGGGGTGCAGAGTGGGTGGAGAGTGGGCGGAGTCAGCGAGTGCACGCTAACGCCGGATCTGAATAGTGGGCCTTAGAGGCACATCTGCGGGAACCTCTAACACCAACTCAAAACTGCCATTAAGGGCTCATTTAGGAGGGAAAGAGCCTTTTTTGCCCATGTGACACCACACAGGGAGCCCATTCACATGTATGCAGTGTGTACCTCCCAGACTGGAGCTCTGAAAGCAATGGTAGTAGTGGTTCATTGCCAGTCACAGCATGGTGTCCTTGTAATAAAGGGTACTATGTTGTTGGTGCCAAAGTGTCAAAGGTTGTGCCATGTGTCATTCCCACACTGTCACAAAGGAGGCGTGCCATCGCCACTGCAACCATGCAGTCATGTTAACAGCATGTAGGAAAGGGCGTGGTGGCAGCAGCAGCTTCTGCCTGGTACAGAAGATACCATCATGCCTACCATGCGTGTCAGGTGCAATACTGATGTATGTACTCTCAGGGCCAGGCCAAGGGGTAAACAGACCCCCTCTGTGCAACCCCCTCCACCTTGAGGTTCCCCGCAGCATGAAAGGGAAGATTCCCCATGCTGCTCCCCCTCCCAGCATCCATTTTCTCACTAGGGGAGTAGGGTGGCATGGCAATTGTTCTCTGTCATGCGGTGGCAAGGCTTAAGGCAGCATCATGTATGTTCATGGCATGTCGCTTCTGGCCCCCTCCAACTCATCCTGTCAGAGGGGGCAGGAGTGGCATGTGACAACTACCCACATGTGAGCTGCTGCTTTAAGGCCACCCATAGCACTGAAGCACCAGCTGTGCCATGCATTTAGAGAGGGAGGGGTCAAACCTACTCACTGTAGTCTGCCAACTATGAGATTATTCCAGGACTGGCCCACAAACACACATCAGGAAATGATTACATTGGTCACTCTGCTAGGGCACTCATGACCTGGAATGTGTGTGTACATGCATTCTGACCTACTCCTCTGGCAGAACAGATCCCATATGTAAGACATGAATGTCAGTTGAACCAACAGCATATCAATGCAGTGCTACTTACATTAACAAGATGTTCCTAACAAGATGTTCAGTGCTAACAAGATGTTCCTCTCCCACATCTTCCTAACATACCGTGTCAGACAGGTATGGCATAGAGCTTGCAGAGAGGTACACAGACAAAAGAATACCCCAGCTTATGCCCTCATGCAGCCTGACAATAATCACATATATACAAATGGAGTCATGCACCCATACTCCCATATTGCTGCTCTGTGACTCCTACCATATGGCCACTGTGTCTGAGTGAGAAGGATCATAGGATCAAGAGTAATATGTTCAGTTGTGTTGCCTTTATCCCACAATCTCATTTCTGTTTCTGCAGGTGCAACCCTCCACACCTTGTTCAGCACTGAGAAGCTGCACCAATACCTGCTGGATGGCAGAGTGTGCTAATAGCACCCACACACTAAGCGGGCCTTATCAAGGATATGTACATGTGCACACTCAGAGTGGGTGTTAGCAAAGTACAGGCATTAAAGGAGTCCTAAGGGACAACTTACTTCTCTTTTGGAGAGTAGGATAATATGTTTGTGTGTGTGTGGTGTCCAGAGGACTGTGAGCTTTAGCAATGCACTGTGCATGCATATGATGCTCAGGCTTTATGTCTGTGTATACAACATGCTGAACAATCATTTATTCTGCATCTCCACAAACTGTGTGAGACAGCATTTATGGGCAGAAGGATCGTTTTCAGTAAGTAGTTGCAAACTGTGGGAGTCACTGGCTGACTAGCTGTGCCTGTACACATCTTGTCCCCAAAGCTGTGACACTCAAATGCATTCCCAGTTAAACCATGATCAAGGCCCATCCTCATAGCATGCCACTACACTTACCTCCCAAGACACTGCTGTACAGCTCCCATATCGCCTGCTGGTTTCACTGGTGTGAACTGGGGGGGGGGGGGGGCACAGTCTGACCAGGGAGAGCTCCATCACATGTGTGTGTACAGCAACCCTCACTTCTGACTGAGCCTCCAGGTCTTAGGACACACCTGGCTGCACAGCTGAAAGAGGCACAGCATGACCTGACTGCACACAGCTGTTCATGCTGAGAGGTCACCCACATTATGACGATGTCACGGCTATGTATCCATATAGTGCTATATAGGATTAAGCTGCAGTGACAAGGGTACTGTATTTTTTTTTTTTTTTACGAAACTCTAGTCACTGGCCAGGCTGCTGGTTGTCCGTGTTGTTTGTACAGAGCCAAGATTTTCATTGTGGCTATGTGTACCTGCAGTGGATGGTAACCAGCCAACCTTGTACAGATGGTGTGTGGGTAGCTGACACAGTCCAGTGTTGCACAATATCTGCAGTCTAACTGGGATGGATTTAGCTGAATTGATAGCTCTAAAAGAGGGGAGAGCTGCTTTCCTGCGCCGCCTGTAATCTGCTGATGGCTATGGTTTTGGCAGGTTGTGTTGGTTGGTGTCATAACTCCCCTTTCTCCCTTGGTACCACTTACTGTATTCAGGTTCCTTGGAAACAGTTACCTGAGCCCTAGAGCATAACATATGCTGCTATATAAGAGTCCCTGGCCACCAGATGCAGAACACAAGGGCCAGATGGGACATGCTACTCCAACATGCTGCAGTTGCACGGGGTACAAAGCGTTTAGCATGACATACTTCACCCAACATGTGCACTATTCTGGCAGTTGAATAGATCTGCTCCTGAACCTGGAGAGACCACCTATTACAGTGGTTGGTCTGATGACCAAGTGATGTGTCCCCTTCCTCGTATTCAGGGTGGACAGTGGAAAAGGTCATTTGCACATGTGGCGGCTGTTTTGACAATGTTTCTGCACATTCCATAGATGATATGATGGATCATTGCATTCTCCATTCGGTAAAAAGTAGCAGATAGGTGCTCAGATGGTGAGGTGCATCCTGGGAAATAAAGGGGCTAACCAATATCGGCACACATAGCCCAAATTGCAGCCATAGTGGTGACCCTGATCACTAGAGCATTGTCCAGTACCTGCATGTCTTTTATGATGAGGGAGCTAGTGTGCACGGCTCCCCGGAGAAAGCAGCATGGTCTGGGATGGACCTACATGTGTACGACTGCAGGCAGGTCCTAGGTGTGGTTTACACTTTCTCAGAATGCGCATGCGAAGTTGTTTGATGTCCAGGGTTTAGGCCATTGCAGGTAAGGGCCTTTAGAATGGTATTTTCTAGAGAGTACTATAGCACCACATATGGAGTTATAGCTGACTGGTTAACACAGTGGCTCAGCAATGAACAGACCAGTGTTCAAATCCTACTTGTGGCTTTGGAAAATCACTTCACCATCTATTATCTCTGAGGTAAGGCCTGCCAGTATATTTCTGATCACACTACCAAGAGAACCCAGGAGCTGCTGGGTCACATTGACTTAAGGGCACACATTGTTGTTAGTATTATTCATTTTTATGCATTATGCACATTGGTTCTGCAAGCATGCACATTGCAATCATAGCCGTCCGACACCATGACTTTATTGCTTCTGCTGCAGCATATTGCAAAGGGTCATTCCACTTGACCTGTATATGCATGACACATGAGTTGTACATGACTGGAAACTGTCATGATAACTGTGAGTGAACATCATTTGCTCCATCACATATATATACAGTACATGCAGGCATGTCACACTCCTGGGATGCCCACCTGCACAGATCATCTCACATCCTTACTTGCTCCACATGGCAATATTAGAGGCACATTTATTTATTTATTTATTTAACATTTTCCAAGGATATCTAGGTGGTTTACATTGAACATAATGGAACTTAAGTTACATAGAACAACTAGAAGAACAAGTGTAATGGATACATAATAACAGAGGTTAATTATAACTGTCCATGTAATAGAGAGGACAGGGGATAGGTTAGTCTGAATACAGTTAACTTATATACAGTAGGTCTAGCTCTGAGTGTAGTTAGGGGTCATTTGGCTGTGCTATGTTAAAGGCCCGATTCTATTCACAATGTAGATCTCCTTTGTACGTCCGGGCTGACCCGGATGTACAAAGGAGATTGCGATTCTGATCCCATGGGGCAAGTCCAGCCCTGTGGAATCAGAATTGCAAACAGCACTTTACATGCAGGCCGGGACTGTGATTCAGTCCCAGCCTGCACGTACAGCAATAACCCAGCTAACTCATCCAGGGCTTTTAAATGGAGCCGTGGCACGATGGCGTCCCATTGCCATGGCACCGCAGCTCCATTTAAAAGCCGCGATGCTGGCCGCTGCCCCAGAAAGTTAATTCCCCTCAGCCTGACCCCCGATCTGGCCTCCTAAGACCAGGGTCAAGCTGCGGGGGATTAACCTTTTCCTCCCCAGCCCCTTCCGTGCCCCAGATTGAAAAAAAAAACGTCCAGGGAGGTTATTCCACCCCATACAGGGCTGACATTAGAATCGTCCTTGTATGTCCAGGGACAGCGACCACCCACTGCCTGCCCACTCTCTGTCCCAGGCTGCCTCTTTCCCACCCCCGACTAACTTCCCCACAGAACCGGTGCAGAAGTTATTCGGGGGCCTGCAGCCACACAAACAGCAGGGATGAACATCCATCCCCACTATTCGTGGTTCGGAATAACCCCCTAAGTGTCTGTCCTATAGTATTCCTGGAAAATGTGAGGGACATCCTGTGCTGGCCATCTCCCCCCTGGACAGCCAATCAGAATTGGAGTGTACAGACGTAAACCCAATTCTGATTGCACGGGGGCCAGACATACCAATAGGATCAGAATCAGGTCTACGGCCTGGATGTGCATGCCATGCCCCAATTCAGATTGGCTGCAATCCAGCCCACATACATGGCTAACTCAGTCATTCTCCTGAATGGAGCTTCAGTGTCATGGCATCCTGTCAGAGAGGAGTGGCCTAGTGGTTGGGTCAAGGTACCTAGGGCTGGAAGATTGGGGGTTCAAATCCCACTAGAGGACAGCAACCTTGTCCTGGAAGGACTGGGGTTTCTAGTCCCACAGGTGTTCCTTGTGGTCTTGGGCAAGCCACTTAACCTACCATAGCCCATGTTCCCTATAAGTATTAGTGTATGTATCTCATATCCCTTGTGTTAAATGTATCCCCCAATTGTGTTGTGACCACTTTGATTGAAGGATAAGGTGGTATACAAACCTGTCTAAAAAAATAAACCCTAGCCATGGGAGGCCAGATCAGGGGGTTAGGCTGCAGGGAAAGGAACAAGTGGCACTGCAGCTCCATTCAGGAGCCTGACTGAGTTAGCCAGGCAGGGGTCTGTATGTGCAGGCTGATCTGAATCAGGCCCAGACCCAATTCCAACCCATGGGGCATGTCTAGCCCCCACACAATCAAAATCAGGTCTGTCTCTGTGCATCCCACTTCTGATCCAGCGCACAGGAGCCTGGGTGGCTAACTTGAAATGTGCCTCTATGTGTGTAGGCCTTATCTGTCCAAGAGCACTTTGTGTTTATATGCAGCTTGTACAGATGTATGGCTTTTATGTCTTTGGATCATAGCCTCCTTACTTGTGCTTTAGTTATATACATATGTGTCAGGAAAATTGTATGGTGGTTAGAACAGCTGAGACATCTGTGGCTCGGTAACTATATTTCACACACATTACAATTGACATTACATGTATTTGTGAGGTCACATTGGGGCAGCAAGGCCATACAGCACTCGCATCTACCCACATCCATCCTTTGACGCATCCATCAGCATATATCCACTGTACCCTGCTATACCCTGGCCCACACTGTGGCATTTTACTCATTGGGATGTATCACTCCCACCTCATCTGCAGCTGATGTGCAGGTCACCACAGCTGTCCTGGCATTCATTTTATGACTACATCAGGCCATGGTGACTACTCCATGATACACTTCTACCCACTCCTATGCCACCCACTGTCATCACCATGCACCCCTTACTGCTACAGTCCACCTGCCTCCCACATTCTCCTCCCACTCACTGTTTCACACGTCAGGGACATATAGATGTGACATGTTCATCAGCTATTACCTTTGCTCCCATCCAGCAGCTCAAATATAACTTGCAGAATGTCTCCCTTATCCCACTTTTTGGCAACCAGCCTTAGCAGGCATTAATATGCACACTTGGCACTCTTAATGCCCGATATCCACTTACCGCCCACTAACTGGCACTAGCTCCCTCAATGCTGGAACGCCTATTCCCCGCCCCATACTTTAATGCATGTTGGGACCCTTAACAGGGTCGTTTACCACTCACAAATAATGTGCTTTTAGCGCCGTTTAGTAGTCATGCCCCATATATTTCACAGTCTTGTGCAGTTATAAAATTACCCCCAAAATGAGATAAATCGTTAGTATATTTGGCCCTTTATTGTTCAATTTCAACAGTGTGTATATATTTGAAGAACTGTGTGGAGAAAAGATAAATTCAAAGATGGAAATAAATATCCTGCATTACTTCCATTCTCTCCCGCCCCTATTCTTTTTTATAAATAGGTTTGTATTGACATTTATTTAAACTCTTGTATTCTTTATTCAATCAATCCATTTTTTCAGTGCATATATACCTGATTATTCTGTTTTTTTTAAAGAATTTTTTTTATTCTTTATTCAAGAAAATAGATTCTCAAGTATATTTCACAATTGATAATATTGTATTGTGATCCACATACAAGACTAATACATTTATTTCTTCTTTTTATATTGAAGCAATGTTTTAAATATATATTTTATAGAATAGGTAATGCTTTCAGTTTATAGTTTTGCTGCTTTATTAAACTCATTTTTCACATTCATTTTTCCTTATAGTAAATACGTTTTCAAGGACATTTTCAAATTTAGTAACTTTTCATTCAGCTGTATGCTTTCTACTGTAGATTTTTGTAATTAAAGTTTTTTTTCCATGCTCTAGGCTTCTTGTTACTTGGTTCTTTTTAAATGCTGACCTTCACAGGGCAGGAGTAAAGCACAGGAAAGTTAGGAATGTGCCTGGGGCTCAAATGTTATGAGGGGCTTTCTCAGATGTGCTAATTTAATTGCTCTCAAGGTAGATTTTTGCCCTGGAAAGTCAGCTATTGGCAGAAAGGAAAGGGAGGGGGGGGGGGTGACCAAAGGCCTGTGGTTAGGACAAGGTACTTCAGGCCGGAGGGCCAGGGGTTCAAGTCCCACCTGGGGACAGCAATCTCAGGCCGGGGGGACTGGGATTTCTAGTCCTATAGGCACTCCTTGTGGTCTTGGGCAAGCCACTTAACCCTCCATTGCCCATGTTCCCTGTAAGTATTAGCATATGTGTCTCATATCCCCTCATGTTAAATGTATCCCCCAATTGACCGCTTTGACCCGGTGAAAAGCGGGATATAAATACAGCTAAATAAATAAATTAGCTGCAAGGACTATCTATTCTTCCCATTTCCTGTGCATTGTCCTCTAGCCGGCAGGAGGGTTCAGGGTAGGGAAGAGGTTTGCGGGCAGTGCTTCTTCCTTCTCTGCTCACAGAACCACACAGAGCCCCATTTGTGGGTATTATAAATGTATTTATGTTATTTGGAGGGTTCCAATGTATTTATTTGCTTAGAGTCCACCAAAGGGTTAATCCTGCTTTGGTCTCTGGTGTTCTCGTTCTTTCCTTTCTGCTGAATCCTGGTGTTACTTAATGGACTACTTGAAGAATGCTTACTGCTGTGATTTTTTTTCTCTGTTGATGCAGGTGCCTAAACTTGATGTCACCTAGATTAAAGGAATTAACTGTCTTCAAGAGATGCTGCCCTGGCTGTCCTAGACATTTTCCTCTACGAGGGATGTGGTTTACTGCGTATGACTTCGGATGTAAGCAGCTTAACGCGGATGCTACTTGATGCTGCTTCATTCAGCTTTGGCTGATTCTGTCTTCAGCACATCATTAGATACACCATGACTAGTCTGTGAGCGATATTCCCTGTGGGGGAACTGGATAATTGTACTAGAATCAGGATTACTTCCTGCTGCTGTGAATTTTGCAGCTCTGACTACATAAATGTGTTGGCTAGCTCATTGATTGCCTGCATGGTGCTTTCAATGTTTATCATAAGCATCACTGCATGGTGATTTTGGTGAGTTTTGGTTTGTTTGATGGGAACATGTAGTCATAGGGTGAGTATATAAATTGATTGTTTTCACTTTTACTGTATCCCTGACAATCTCCCGATGAACAAACTGAAATGTTGGATTGCTTATTAAATTGCATGGATTTTTTTGTACTATGTCCTCTTTCTAAGAGGATGATGTACTGAGATGCAGTTTTTTCAACAGGAGTATTACACGCAAAGAATTTGCAAATGGCTCTAAATCCACAAAAGTGGCAGTATTTCAGCCTTTTCAATGTTTTCTTTGGGCATAATGCCCCCACTGCAAAACAACGAAAGCTAAAAATGGCTATTCCTGTCATACAGGTTTGTATGTAGTCCATTACACTTAAAGGTTGACTTAAATTCAACATTAATGAGCTGCTGCAATGGAAAAATCATGCAAATAGCTCATTAATGTTGATTTTAGTATATTTCACCAAAAAGATAACTACACCTCAGTTAGGAGTAGATGTCTTTTCCAGGTCATGGCAGGAGGTGGGCATTGTGTAAAGGGATAGGCTTTAAAGGAGTCACACAGTCCCTGTCAATCCCCCCTCCCAGGTGTGGCTAAGTGAGGGGGGATATACCCCAACCCAAAAAAAACGTCTACAACTAACTCAAATAGCAAGTGTCAATCTCCTTTAAAAACAATTGCTGCCAGCCTCCTAGGAGCATCCCATTGCCTCCCAAAACCTTACCCCAAATTTGCAGGAGGTATCAATTGTAGCAGACACTTTCCCCATGGAAAATGGTGCTGACTGAACTCTAAGTGCTAGCCTTTTGCCCTACTTGCAGACTCCCCATGAATCTCCACTCCCTCTCCAGATAACTAGGTCAATCTTTTTGAATTTGCCTGGGGAAGCTGTAGGGTTTTGGATGAAGAGTTGGCCGGAGGAGATTGCAAGTGTGCTCATGTATTCATAGGCCCTGCCTACCCTATAAAAGAATGACATTTAGTTGATGTAGTGTCTGCAAGTGCATGCTGGCTCAGTCTCTATGCTCATTCACTCAGTCCAATGAGTCACTTATGGAGAGAAGCTTGGGAGGAAGTGAAAGTGGACAGACAAGGAGACAACACCTAAATTGAGGGGCCATAAGGGAAAGATTCAGAGATTCCAAGGGTGGTCCATCCCAAAGAGTGAGATTTACCATCCTAATGAGTGTGATTGAAGGCTAATGAGTGAGGTCCTCTCATGGTGCATTTGCGGCATAAATTTGGAAACATCTGCCTGTTTGCTTTGCAAATGAAAGGCAAACCAAAAAGAAAAATCCCATCAAGTGACCAAATTACAAATTTTAAAAAAAATCAAAAAAACAGTCACCGAAAAACCAAGTTGTCCCTCCAAAAAATCATGTACTTTTGTCGGACCAAACCGGTGGAGGGGAGCTCAACAGGCTCACCCGCACAAACCGGCGGTGTCCATTTTAATCAATATTGGTTGAATTCCATACACCCCCATGGTTTAAACTGGGAGATCAATTGGTTCAGTTTGCTTTAATATCTTCCAGTGAATGGAGGGCTTCCCCAATGATGGTGGGGTTTCCCCTTCCTTTATTGGTGGTTCTGTTTTGAGCGACTTGGTGACTCGGCCAATCATGGTTACAGTTGCCCTTTAAAAATTCCAACGTGTTACGTGGCAACGTTTTATGGCAGTTTCTTCATTCTGAATGGCAGGAGCATGGCACTTGATACAGGGTAATGATTTGACCCAAAATGTGCACGTCATACAATTCTCCTGACTGCATTCTTCTCTTGTTCTGCACTGCTCTCATAAAGATAAGTACATTGACACACTTTAATGTTTTGAGAACCAATATTGATTAAAATGGACACCGCCGGTTTGTGCTGGTGAGCCTGTTGAGCTCCCCTCCACCGGTTTGGTCTGACAAAAGTACATCATTTTTTGGAGGGACAACTCGGTTTTTCTGTGACTATTGTTTTTTTGATTTGCAAATGAAAGGAGCACCAGAAAATGTTATTCAACTTTCTTTGGTTTGATGTAAGAAGATCCAGCAGAACTAGGACATTTCCCTGTAGAACCCACCATACCAAATTAAAAAATCTGATTCCGGTTTCATCTCAGTAATAACATAAACCCTCTCCAGTACCCGGCATATAGTAACATAATACAAAACTCTACAAAAGTCCCTTAGGACAGAACAAATCCTACCGTTCCATAACAGCACTAGTGAGGACCTACCTAGGAAAAGGCAGCACTGTAAATATTGCCGTGAGCCTGATGAAATCAATACAACCTATTGGGAAAATTAACACCAGATTATTACAGATTCCTACATTGACATTCAAAGCTAAAAGAATATCTAGCCTCAGTCACATATTCTAAACATATATAAACCCTCACCAACTATAGTGCAAATTACCATAAACTGACAATAGAAAGATATAGACAAAAACTGAACTGAAACTTCAAGAAGCCAGATGGTATATGCAGTGCAACACCAGAGGAACAGAAACAGCGATGAATTTCCCCCGTACTGTGCCAAATATTAAGATGGCAGATATAAATTCCAAAAACTGTCATATTCCAACCACTAAATGAAAAATAAAATTTGGTTTTCTATGCTGTCTGGTCAATCTATTTTTCTGATCATGCTAGTTCCAGCCTCTGGTTTCTGCTTTCCTCTGTTTTCTCAACTCTCTCTCTCCAGGCTCTCCAGAGCATTTGCACACTTCTCTTTTTCCTGTATTCTTCATTTCCTCCTCTACATCCATCTCTGACACTGATCTTTTACTTTCAGCTTTTTGCTTCTCTATCCATTCCTTTTTACTATCCAGTCTTCAATCTCCCTTTGTGTACTGCTTTCCATCTCTTTCCATCACGCTGGCCCTCTCATTCCCCATCCCCATATTCTCCAGTTTCTCCCTGCCATCTCGCATCTCCTCTCTCTCTCCCCCCCCCCCACCCCTTACAACATCTCATATCACTTTCCCCCTCCCCTTTGTTCAGCATTTTCTGTCTCTTTCCCTTAATTCAGCATCTCTTATCACTATTCTTCCCTCCATTTAGCTTCTCCCATCTGTCTTTCTATTTCCCCCAATGCCCAACATTATTCTTCTGTCTTCCTACTCACCCTCCCATATTCAGCATCTCTCTGTATCCCTGTTCTCCTATGTCCAGCACCCCCTTCTATGTCACTATCTCTCATTTATGCCCATATCCTCTCTGTCTTTGTACTCCCTCTTGTATCCTCCATCTCCCTTGTCACCTTATCCCCCCAACATGTCCAGTATTACCCTTCTGTATCCCTATTTCTCCACTCCCCCCATGCTCAGCAACATCTCCCTTTCACCTTGTTTCTCCATGCCGAACATCTCCCTTGCCACCCTATGTCCAGCATCATCTGCTTTGTGTCCTTATTCTTCCTTTCTCCCCCTAGGCCAAGCCAGAATATTCCTAATTTGCTGTCCTGTGTCCACCATTCCCTCCCTCTGATCCAGCATGCCCTTTTCCCTATGCCCCTGTTCAGTATCTATCTCCTCTCTGCCACTGCCTACCTCCACCACTGCCACTTTCCCAGGCCAGAGGCATCAGCAGTAGAAAAGAGAAAAAAGAACGTAGTCTGCAAGTCACTGCGTGCCGATGATGGCTCTGCCGATTGGGCCTCGCTCCTCCAAAACAGGAAGTCTGCATCAGAGGGGGCAGGACCAGTAGAGCCATTGGCATGCACCAACTTGCAAGCTCTGCTGTTTTTTCTCTTTCCTATTCTTGCTGCAACAGGTCCGAGCAAGTAGCAGTGGCAGAGGTAGATGCCGAACAGAGGTTATTTTGAAGGCTGTAGAGCCCAATGGAAGCACCAATAAGCTTGCAGGAAATGCATGAGAGAATGGGGCAAAGCGTGTGAGCATGAGAGTGCTGTTGAAAGTGTGTGTCACACGCCTAATGCATGTGACTCGGCATTTCTGGAGATAAGAATCATGTGAAGTTGAAGAGCAGAATGTTTGCTAGGGATGCAAGCAGTCACTGGTTTACCATTAATTATATTGCCTGCTTAAAGCTCCTACTAGCCACTAACCTTCCTTAATTAAAACTCTCTCATTGGCAACCCTACCCTAGCTCCAAGTCTCCCACATCTAACATGATTCTGCCATCATGCTGGCAACTCCTGTTGAAAACAGCTCTGTAAGACGCGTTTTGACTTTGTACCCCTGTTTCTAGTGTGCCTTTGCAGTAACTTCACTCTGCCTCTCTTCTATTTATATTCTTCTGCAGATGTAACTTCGGGAAATGGATACACCAGTGATTTCTACAACGACATTACTATCGATTTTTTCTACTAGTTATTTGATGAATTCTCAAAGTGTGGTTTGCCTGCAACAATGGTACAAGTAGAACCCCTAGGTATTGAATCGCGTCTTTCAGCAATTTTTTTAAACATCAGCTACTGCAGTTAAATAAAATCTCTATCTGGATGGTGGCTGGTGCTGAATATCTGGATTGGGAGGCCATTGCAAGCACTATCTGGAAAACTGTAATATTAATGCATTTATTTAATTATTTTTCTATGTCAAAACGGTTTACGCCAGTGGATACTTTAATACGTTGTAAGGAACTGTTAACGTGCATGCATTAGTAAACATTGTTAGTAACAATGTTAGTTATTAATGTTTCTAAGTGGGAAGGGGGACATCTAACAAGGCTGCTAGGATATAATCTGGGGAAAGTGGGTGTAATTAACTGATCGGAGAGGGGGGAGCATTTATATGATAGGATCATTGGGTTTCTTGTCTGTTGTTGTTGTTGTTAAGTGCCGTCGAGTCGGAGTCGACTCATGGAGACCCTCTGGATAGCTATCCTAAATTGTGTTCAGTCTTCAGTCAGGCGGCTCATTGTTGACAGGCTGGTACCCATAGCTGCTGTTATTGTATCGATCCATCTCATTGCTGGCCTTCCTCTTTTGCGTTGACATTCTATCTTGCCAAGCATGATGTCTTTCTCTAATGATCTCTCTCTTCGCATGATGTGTCCAAAGTATGAAAGTCGAAGTCTTGTCATCTGAGCTTCTAAAGAAAGCTTAGCTTTGATCTCCTCTAGTACCAACTGGTTTGTTCTTCGGGCAGTCCATGGTATACACAGTATTCGACGTGAGCACCATAATTCAAAGGCATCAATTTTCTTCCTGTCTGTCTTTTTCACTGTCCAGCTTTCACAACCATATGATGTTATTGAAAATACCATGGCTTGAACAAGTCGAATCTTTGCATGGAGAGAGACATCTCTGCTATTGAGAATCTTATCTAGGTCTTTCATAGCCATTCTGCCAAGAGCAATGCGTCGTTTGATTTCTTGACTGCTTGTTGCTTCCTTATTGATAATTGATCCAAGTAGGTTAAAGTTGTTCACAATTTCAATTTCTTCTCCTTCAACGATGAACCTTTGATTATGCCAGTTGTCATGATCTTTGTCTTCTTTACATTAAGGTGCAGGCCCATTTTGAGACTATGTTCTTTGATTGTGAGAAGCAAATGTTTCAGATCATCTTCACTTTCAGCCAGTAATGTAGTATCATCAGCATAGCAAAGATTGTTGATGAGTCTTCCACCAATCTTCACACCTCTGTTGTCTTCATACAATCCTGCTTCTGTGATGATTTGTTCTGCATATAAATTAAACAGGTAGGGGGAAAGTATGCAGCCTTGTCTTACACCTTTGCTTATTTTAAACCATTCTGTTTCTCCTTGTTCCGTTCGAACTGTTGCTTCTTGATCAATGTACAGATTGTGCAAGAGAACGATCAGGTGTTCTGGTATACCCATGCTTCTTAATGTGGCCCAGAGTTTCTCATGGTTTACACAGTCAAAAGCCTTGCTATAGTCGATAAAGCACAAATAGATATCCTTTTGGAATTCCTTATTCTTTTCAAGGATCCATCTCACATCCGCAATGATGTCTCTCGTTCCTCGCCCTTTCCTGAACCCTGTTTGCACTTCAGGTAGTTCTTGTTCCAGGTATGGTTGTAGTCTCTTTTGAATAATCTTCAGTAGAATCTTGCTGGCATGTGGGATCAGAGCGATTGTTCGATAATTTCTACAGTCAGTTGGATCACCTTTCTTTAGTATTGGTATAAACACAGATCTTTTCCAGTCAGTTGGCCATGATGTTGTCTTCCATAACAGCTGCATCAGATTGCTGCAATACTTCTATAGGAATGCTATCAATGCCTGGTGCTTTGTTCTTTGATAAGGCTTTCAATGCTGCTTCAACTTCTTCTTTCATCACCAATGGTTCCCAATCATAAGGTACAGGTTGAAACGACTGTTGGTCCACTTGATCTTTATCATATAAAAACTCTGTATATTCCTTCCACCTTTTCTTGATCTTCTCAGCATCATTCAACATAGAACCTTGAGCATCTTGTAACATTTCAATTCGAGGCTGGAACATTTTCTTTAACTCTCGTAGCTTTAGGAAAGCCGATCTTGTTCTTCCTCTAATAGTTTCTGCTTCTATTTCCTTGTAAGTGTCATTGTAGTACTTTTCCTTGTCCTGTCTTGCTGCACGTTGGAAATCTCTGTTGAGTTCTGCGATTGTCTTTCTTTCTCCTCTGGCTTTAGCTTCTCGGCGTTTCTGGTCCATTTTCAGAGTTTCTTCCGTCATCTATTTTGGCCCTTTTTGCTTTTTCACCTTTCGTAGAGACTTCTCGCTTTCTTCGAACACAACTTTCTTGATGTCATTCCATAACTCTTCCGGAGCTCTGTCATTTGTATCTAAAGCAGCAAATAGATTTTGCAGGCAGTCTTTAAATTCCAGTGGTATATTCTCAAGGTCATAGTTTGCTGCATTCATGAGTGGTTTGCTCTTTTTCAACTTTAGCTTGCATACTACAAGGCAGCCCCCTTCCTACAAACTCAAGGCATTCCGCAAGGCTCTGCCCTCTCCTCCCTCCTCTTCAATTTATACCTACGACCTGTGTGCAAGATTTTCCAGGAACACGAGATGAACTACCATATATACACTGATGACCTGATGCTATATACACAACTCGATGTGAATAACCCAAACCTCAACAGTCTTGAAAAATGCATACTCGAACTGCAAACCTGGCTACAACGAAACAACATGACCATAAATCACAAAAAAACAGAAGTCATGTGTATATCCAGGAACTCTGGCTTCAAGCCCCCAGCTACGGTCACCATGAACAACAACACCTACCACATCAAGACTGAGATAAAATATTTAGGCGTGCTGCTTGACAGCAACCTACTAATGGACAAACATCTTCGAAATACCAATCGGGCTATCTTCCATAAATTGAGAATGTTGCAGCCATTACGTAACATCCTGGATCATGCCGACTTCAGGTCAGTCGCACAAGCACTCATCATTCCACACCTAGACTATTGCAATGCCATACTGCAAGGCTTACCAAAGAAAACCACAAATATCCTGCAACTGGCACAAAACGTCGCTGCAAGAATCATTATGCAAAAAGGCCTCACTGAGCACATTACACCCGTACTAATCGAGTTGCATTGGCTCCCCATCGTGGCCCGCATTCAATACAAAATGATAGTCACTACCTTCAAACTCATTCACAATTTAGCACCCTCACATCTCAACAGCCTAATCTCCAATCTACCCAACAACAGAAGTAGAAGAACAGCAAGCCTCAATACCCTCTGTCTCCCGAAATGCATCAGAAATGTTAATGCTTGCACAAGTAAAAGAGCGTTCTCACTGATAGCACCTCTACTCTGGAACCAGCTGCCATGGGACCTGCGTGCAATCTGTGATTTGAAAGATTTCAGAAAAGAGCTTTAGACGCACCTCTTCCAATCCCATTTCAATGTAACCTAGCATCAGTACCCCGCCTCCTCTCTACTTCACCACTACCCATATACTTTGGAATGGGAAAGCCACCCTATCCTAAGTATTAGCCCAACGGGTAATGCACTCAGCCTATATGTATATATGTATATAATATTTCCTGTTTGAAGTGTTCCCACCAATCAACTGTAAAATGTAACTCTATGATTGCCGTGCTTTCCCCCCCCCCCCAATCTCAATGTATACCCTTCTAATTCTTGGCCCGTACAGCCACCCTTACCTTGTATAGCAACCGCTGCTGATCGCTGGAAGCAGCGGGATACAAATGTACGCTAAATAAATAAATACTAGTAGTTGATGATCTGTACCACAGTCAGCTCCAGGTTTTGTCTTTGTTGATGATATAGAGCTTTTCCATCATTGACTTCCACAGATGTAGTCAATTTGATTTTTATACAATCCATTTTTATTTATTTACATTCTCTTATATACCGCACTATTCTACATCAGTGCAGTTTACATTGAACAAACTGAAATTACATTGAACAGGGCATTATAACTTGGAAATAGCTATTTTACAGGGAACATGGGCTATGGAGGGTTAAGTGGCTTGCCCAAGACCAAAAGGAGCACCTGTGGGACTAGAAACCCCAGTCCTTCTGGCCCAAGGTTGCTGTCCTCTAGTGGGATTTGAACCCCCAACCTTCCGGCCTGAAGTACCTAGCCCCAACCACTAGGCCACTCCTCCACTCCACTCCATTGGCTGAAGTCCATGGGTACAGTCGCCGCTTGTGTTGCTGGAAGAAGATGTTTGAGATGAATAGATCATTGGTCTTGCAGAATTCTATCAGTCTTTCTCCAGCTTCATTTCTGTTGCCAAGTCCATATTTTCCAACTACTTTGCCTTCTTCTTTGTTGCCAACGTTTGCATTCCACTCACCCATGACTATCAGGATATCCTGTTTGCATGTACTGTCAATTTCAGCTTGTACTTGTTCATAGAACTCTTCAATTTCATTCTCTTCTGCAGCTGTTGTTGGGGCATATACTTGAATTATAGTTGTGTTGATAGGCAATCCTCATAGACGAATAGAGATTAAGCGTTCGCTGACTGCATTGTATTTCATTACAGTTCTTGCAAGTTTCTTCTTTATTATAAATGCAACACCATTTCTTCTTTGTCTTTCATTTCCAGCATAGTAGACCATGTGATCATCTGATGCAAAGTGCCCGATGCCAGTCCATTTCAGTTCGCTGACACCCAACAGATCAAGTTGTACACGTTCCATTTCATTCTTGACCACCTCCAACTTCCCTTGGTTCGTACGTTCCATGTTCCAATGTGTATGAATGGGTGCAGGTATATTTCCAGGTAGCCTGTCCACATAGCACTTAGAACAGCATTATTGCTTTACTAAGCTATGCGGATACTTAGCTGGATACTGGTACTGAATATTGCCGCTATCTGGATAATTTTGAATATTGATCTCATGATGTTAAATTACATTTTTTACAGGATTGTTCCGGGAGCATTGTTGGTGGGATCATGATTTTTTTTATTTTAGTATAATTATCAAAATTTGGGAGAGGAAGATGAGCTTGCTTGAAAGTATTGGAGGAGCGCAAGGTTTCAAAATTCATCTAGGGTTCCTGGTCTCCATGCCTCAGTCTAGTCCATAACACAAAGTTTTTAACACAATGCCTACACCAGCCTGCACAAACCAAAAGGAAGAAACCACGTTTTGCCATACTTGCATCAGCCCACACGAGCCAGGAAGAGGAAGCTACCACCTGCATACTTGCATTGGCCAGCAGGGCTATAAGAAGGTAGAGGGGTGCTTGCATCAGCCCTCATGGGGGCTGAAGGAGTACAGTGTATCCAGCTATTCTCCCATCAGCAGTGAGCCAGCAAGGGAAGGGAGAATTAGATAGGAAAGGGAGGGAGGGGGGTTTTCAATAGGGAAAGAATAAAAGGGGGCCCATCCATACAAGTTTGTCCAGAGCTCCTTAAGTGATTAAAGTGGCCCTGCTCATGAGTAAACTGAGTAGCCTGGGGATGGGTCCGAAGGTGGTGAAATGGATCAGAAATTGGTAGAGCGATGGACAACAGAGGGTAGTGGTAAATGAAATCACATAGAAGAAATGGAAGTGAGTAGTAGAGTGCCTCAAGGATCAGTCCTGGGACCTGTACTAATCAGTGACTTCAAGAGAGATATTGCTGAAGGGTTGAAAAGAAAGATTTGCCTTTTTTAGGATGACACGAAGATTTTAACAGAGTGGACACCTCAGAAGGGGGAAAGAGCAAAAGAAAAGATCAACAAAAATTAGAAAAATGGTCTAATACTTGGCAGTTAAGATTTAATGTGAAGAAATATAAAGTGATGTACTTGGGATGCAGAAATCCAAAGGAGCAATATGCGATAGGGGGTGAGAGGCTGGTGTGCTCAGACCAGAAAAGGGATCTCAGAATGATAACATTTGAAGATCTCAAAATGGCGGCACAATGTGACAAGGTGGTGGCCAAAGCTAGAAGGATGCTAGGCTGCACATGGAAAGGCATACCCAGCAGAAGGAAGGACATATTAATTTTATTTAAACAATTTAGCACACACTTATCCCAAATTCTATTCGCATTACAATAATGCTCTTGTCCAAGTCATTGGTGAAACCTCACTTGGAGTATTGTGTTTAGTTTTGGAGACTGCACCTCACAATGAATATTAGAAGAAATGGTTCAGAGGAAAGTGACCAAAATGATATGACACCAGAAGACAAGGAGAACCTTGAAGCCCTAAATATGTATACCCCTCAGGAGAGGAGGGGACAGGGGAGTTATGATACAGATGTTTAAATACTTCAAGGATATTAACAAACAAGCAAAATGCTTTCAAATCAGGGAAGCTGCAGAACTAGAGGTCATGACATGAAGCTACGTGTACTTATAGGCAAACACAAAAGTAACATCAGGAAATAGTTTCTCACAGGAGTGGTAGATGCCTGGAATGCCCTTCCAGTGGAGATGGGGGGGGGGCAAAAACAGTGATGAAAATTCAAAAAGGCATGGGACAGCCACAGAGGACCCCTTTATAGCAAAAGGATACAATTATCCCTGTCAACTGATAACTAGGTTGTTAATATGAAAACAATACAACCTCTAAAATGCCTGTATGAAAATGTTAGAAGTCTTAAATATAAGATGGGAGAATTAGAATATATAACACTAACTGAAGAGTTAGATATAATTGGCATCTCAGAGAGCTGATGGAAGGAGGACAACCAATGGGGCACTGTGATACCTGCGTACAAATTAAATCGCAATGATAGGGTATATCAAATTGGTGGAAGGGTTGCGCTCTATGTTAGAGAGAGCATCAAGTCCAACAAGATAAAGGTTTTGCAGGGCACGAAATACACTATAGAATCTCTATGGATAGAAATTCCATGTAAAAAGGGGAAGGGAATGGCAGTGGGGGTGTACTAACGTCTGCCTGGCCAGAATGAGCAGATGTATGCTGAGATGCTAAAAGAAATCAGGGAAGCTAACAAAAGTCACAAGACAGTAATAATAGCTGATTACAATTACTCTGGTACTGAGTGGGTCAATGTCACAGCAGTACATGCTAAGGAGATAAAGTTTCTAGATGAAATAAATGACTGCTTCATGGAGCAATTGATTCATGAACCAAGAGAAGGGGAAGCTATTTTAGGCTTAGTCCTTAGTGGTGCAAGAGATAACGGTGATGGGGCCACTTGGCAATAGTTCCTTGTAGATATGTTCTGTTATAATATGACGTTCCCTGTAAAACAAACTTGTTTTGTTAAGTGTTGTTCAACTGTAAACCGCAACTGAACCTTGGAAGATGCGGTATATAAATGTATGTATAAATAAAAAAAATAAAAATAAAAAAATGAGGCTTGATTGACCGTGGAGGGAGAGACAGCTTCGCTAAAGTATCCAACAAGGAGATCATTGACACCATCTCGTCCATCAACCTTACCACCGCCCCCAATGATCCCTGCCCCGCAAGCTGGATCAAAGAGCTACGCCATGACCTCAGCCCAACCATCTGCAAAATCCTGAATCAGTCCCTATTAACAGGATCCTTCCCCCAAAGCCTGAAACTCACATCCATCCGCCCACTGCTAAAGAATAACAAGCTCGACCCAGCTAAAGTCGAATCTTACAGGCCAATCTCAAGCATCCCGCTGCTCGCAAAAATCATCGAGAAGGTCGTCGTGCGACAACTACAACACCATATCGACAATGAGGCACCTTTAGACTCCGCCCAGCACGGCTTTAGGGAAGCTCATGGCATCGACACCATCCTCACAATCCTCTTCAACAATCTAATCACTGGTCTCGATAACATCCACCAAGGATTTGTCCTCATCTTCCTAGACATAGCCACCGCCTTTGACTCGGTGAATCACGAGACACTTCTATATCATCTCAAAGAAAAAGGGATACAAGGCACAGCACTAGCCTGGTGCAAAACCTACCTATACAACCAATGGCAACAAGTCAGAGCCGGCTCCACGACTTCTGAACCTTTTCCTCTAAAGCAAGGCGTACCACAAGGCTCATCCCTCTCCGCGCTGCTATTCAATGTCTACATGCAGCCTATCTGTACATTAATCCGCTCCTTCAACGTCCAATGCCTTGCCTACGCCGACGATATCCTCATCTACACTCCGTTCAGGACTGAGCAACCCGACTTCTCCCCAATACAAAAATGTTTTGCAGCTATATCTAATTGGCTCCTAGCCCAAAATCTCCGAATCAACCACAATAAAACAGACGTTCTATTCGTCACAAGGAACTGGAAATTCACACCTCCTTCCTCACTGCAAGTTAATGACATGGAACTAAAAACAAAATCCACAATTCGATACCTAGGCATTACCCTGGATCAACACCTAGATATGTCAGCCCACGTCGCAAACACCACAAAAGCCATCTATTACAAGATCCGGTCACTATGCCATCTCCGCCCATTACTCGACTTCTCCGACTACCGAACCATCTTTCAAGCTTTGGTCATCCCACACCTTGACTTTGCGAACATCATCCTCCATGGACTACCACAATCAACCCTGAATCCCCTCCGACTTACCATGAACTCGGCAGCAAGGGTTCTAGTCGGATCCTCAAGGTCCAACCACATAACGCCAGTCCTAAAAAACCTTCACTGGCTACCGCTACCTGCTAGAATTACCTACAAGACGCTAGTTCTGACATTTAAAGCCATCAGGAAATTACCACCCACGCCTATCAGCACTCTTCTCCATCATACACCAGCAAACAGGGCCAGGAGATCTACACAATCGAATACACTTGAAGTCCCTAAATCTTTGACGAAATGTACAAAGTCATCAGCAAGTAGAGCCTTCTCCATCTTCGCACCCATGGCTTGGAACGCCCTCCCTGCAGAAATCCGTGCCATCCCGAACTTAATGTTGTTCAGAAAAGCCCTCAAACACCACCTGTTCCTTCAGCACTACCCTGATACCAAGCCTGAAAAACACACAACCTCTACATCGACCCCCCGCCTACCACATCCCATTGAACAGCCCCCGGCCGACAATGGATAATCAACCGCCACCTCCGTCCCCCCACCCCAAGTGCTCTCGCATCCACTACGAATCCTACATGCCCCATGTGAATACTCACTACTGTACAATTGTATATAATTTGTATATAGTTCTCTCCAGTTCATCCAAGTTTTTGACCACCTGTTCTATGTAAACTCAATGTACCATACTGCATTGTAGTGTGTTTCTGTTCTTCTGTGAACCGCACTGATTATAATAGCGCGGTATATAAGAAATGTTAATAAATAATAAATAAATAATAAATAATAAGGAAATCCACAGTGCTAGCTTTCAACTTTCAAAGGGAGACCATGATAAAATGAGGAAAATAGCAAAAAACTAAAAGGAGTAGCTGCAAAGGTTAAAGGTTACATCAAGCATAGTCATTGTCTAAAAATATTATCTTAGAAGCCTAGACCAGATGTACTCCATGCTTTAAGAAAGGTAGGCCAAATGACTGCCAGCATGGTTTAAAAGTGAAGTCAGAAATGCTGTTGTAGCCAAGAAAGCATCTTTCAGGAAATGAAAAAAAAGTCAAATGATAAAATAAGAGTCAGTTGGCCCATTAGATCATAGAGGTATAAAAGGGGTGCTAAGAGAGGACAAGGCCATAGTGGAGAGACTGAAAGAATTCTTTGCTTTGATCTTTACTGAAGAAGATATAGGGAAGTTACCCATGCCGGAAATGGTATGTAAAGGTGATGTATCAGAAGAATTTAAACAAATCTTGATAAACCGGGAAGATATATTACAACTATTTGATAAAGAGTAGCAAATCACCTAGATTGGATAATATACTTCTGAGGGTGCTGAAAGAATTGAAATATGAGATTCCAGACCTACTATTAGCAATCTGTGAGCTATCATTAAAATTAGCTGTAGTACCTGAGTTTGGAGAATGGCCAATGTAACACCAATTTTTAAAAAGGTTTACAGGGGAGAGCCAGGAAAATACAAACCGGCGAGCCCGATATAAAATTGCTGATCAGGTAGATAGTCTTGTTTTAATGGGAGAAAGCCAATATGGATTTAGCCAAAGAAATTGTCTTACTAGCCAGAGGATTGTCTTACTAATTTGGTATATTTTTTTGAAGGTGTGAATAAACAAGTAGATAAAGATGAGCTGTTTGATATAGTGTATCTAGATTTTCATAAAGTCTTTGACAAGGTTGCTCATGAGACACTCTTGGTGAAATTAAAAAGTAATGGGATGGGAGGCAGTGTACTATTGTGGAGTAGGAACTGGTTAAAAGATAGAAAACAGAGAGTAGGGTTAAATGGTTATATTGTCCGTGTGCGCATAGTCCTTCCAAAATCCAGATAATTGAAAACCAGGCCCCAAGTGTTTAATGTGCTTAATTTACATGCCTGTTTTACTCCACCTAAAATTATTCACATGCATTTCAAACTCAATGTTCACAAGTACCTTGTATTAAAAAATCACCTTCCTCTCAGTGGGATTTCAAGTATGCATATAGCTTTGAATTTATACTGTAGTCTTACTGAAAATGTATCCTTATATCCAGGGCTTAAGCCTAGGAAGTAATTGTGCATCCATAGGAGCATTTTCATTTGCTTCCGTGGCTATGCTATGCTAAAACAGCCTGGCTCACAGCATTTTTAATAAAACTTTTAATGAAAATGCTGCAGGCCAGGCTTATTCAGTGCAGCACAGCCGAGGGAGCAAAAACAATGCTCCCACGGCTGTGTTAAGCATTAGCCCTTTCATACCCGGTGGTTCCATTTGGAACCCATGTAGTTTTCTTGTAAAAACTGAGTGGGGATTAAAACCAGTAAACATCAGAAGTTATTTTCTTACTTACTATTATCATAATAAAATACTATATTCAGTTTAGAGTCACTAACTTACTAGGTGGCGCCACTGGCTGTGCTTTTGTTTTGGTAGCCATCTTGAAATTTTACTGCAAGTGTTCTAGTGTTAAATTTTAATGTTCTGAAGGCTTCACTGCATCAGGAAAATTCTCTCAAGTCAAACAGGTATTGTTTTCCCTTTCTGCCAGTGCCCGAGGAAGTGATGTCAGAGGGGGCGGGTGCTGCAGAAGGGGTTTCCTCGACCACGTCCTTGGGCACTGCAGAAGGAGTGTCTTAGAAGGAAATGAGGAGATGGTGTGCCCTGCACTTCTTTCAGCAGCACCTATGGCAGCAATTCAAGCTTGAGCGACCCTGCAGGGGGAGAGCGCTGCTGAGGAGTCGAGTATGCCTTTCTCGAGACCTTTTTTTCTGCTGGGAAAGTATTCATCGGTGCTTTGGGAATCTGGGAAGGGGCTTTGGCAGCACTTGTGTTTAGCGGTGGTGTGCGTATTTTCTTTCACTTTGATTTTCAGCTTATTTCCTTGCTTCAGTTTGTTTTCTTTTGCTCAGGTTCTTGTTGGCATGAGTTTCGGCAGTCATGATGCCTTCGGGGAAGCCTCTTTACCTTCCATGTGGCAGCCAATGGAGGACTTTGTCAGAAGCCGTTTTTTGCCACGATTGTGTGATCACTTCCTCGGGCGCTGCAGAAGGCAGATGTCTCAAGGTGGAACAGATTGATGACCAGGGATCAATTTCTCAGAGGCAGCATTAAGGAGGGGGGGGGCGCACTACAATCGCCAGCAAACATTTTTTGCAATTTCAAGCTTTTCACAATAGGGGTGCGCATTAGAATCAATGGCGCATTAGACTCGAGTAAATACGGTATCTGCTAGATGCGGGGTCAGTGGTGTGACATATGACTTTCATTTCTATGACGGCAAGGCTCCTGTTGTGCAGAAAAGCTGTGGATTTCAACCAGGAGACTTTGTTATGAAATTATGCGAGTCACTGCCTAGCACCCAGAATTTCAAAATGTACTTCAATAACTACTTCACTTTTCTGGAGCTTCAGCTGATGCTAAAGGAACAGAGCATCCTGTCTACTGGGACAATACGGTGCAACAGGATCAGAGGATGCATTATGAAAACGGAAAAAGAACTAAAGAAAAAAGGTCGAGGATCCAGTGATTTTATGGTTGATGCAAACTCTGGTTTGCCAGTAGTTCATTGGTATGATAATTCAACTGTTCAGCTTTCATCAACACTGAGATCAGTTGATCCAATTTCAATGATCAAGCGCTGGGACAAGAAACTGCATGCCTATGTTGATGTGCCCTGCCCAGCTGTTGTTCGAGACTACAGTCAGAATATGGGAGGTGTAGATCTTTTTGATATGCTTATGGCTCTATATCGCACTGACCATCGCAGTAAGAAATGGTACCATAGAATATTTTACTGGGGCCTTCATCTTGCTGTTGTGAATGGATGGTTGCTTTACAGACGTCACTGTGAGCAGACATCTGTACCAAATTCTTGAGTGTTCTCACTCCTTCAGTTTGTTATCAGCATTAGTGAGTCGCTGATCAAAGAAAACAAGGGGCCGTCATCTGTGCAAAGAAACAGAGGCAACCATCAGAAGTGCTGGATTCTCCTGAAGTGAATGATCCTGATGACTCCCCTGCACTGCCAAAACAGAAATCATCTGTTCAGTCTGATCCCAATGCCAGCATCAGAAATGACGGTGTAGGACACTTTCCAGCTCACTCAGACCCGAAACAACGGTGCAGGGTTTGCAAAGCTCATGTCAGGATGAAATGCATGAAATGCAATGTTTTCCTTTGCATTACAAAGGAAAGAAATTGCTTCCTCAATTATCACACTTCAGCAGTTTGAATAAAAACGTTAAGAATTTTCAGTTTTATATATCTTGCTTTAGTTTTATTCTTTATATTGAGTTCCGTTAAGTCCCATTGGTGACAAATGGAACCATGATAAAAAAAACTCTTCTAAGTATTAAGTACAGCGTAATGCAAGTAAACATTTCTGTTTCCTACTATCCCTAAGCAAAGTTCTGCTTTCTGGAATTTTTTTACTGAAATGAAAAAATTTGGTAGTGAAAGGGTTAATAAGGCCACGGCACAAATCACTTCTCAGCTCAAAAACTGCCAGAATGCTGCAGCCATATTAATGTTTAAAACAACTGCAGGAGCATTTTTGTTTGCTCCCGTGGCTATGCTGCACTGAAGAAGCCCGGCCCGTGACATTTTTACTAAAGCACTTCCTGTCGAGGCAGGAAAAAATGTCGTGGACCAGGCTACTTTAGCGTACCACAACCATAGCAACAAACAAATGCTCCTGTGGTGGCTGCACAAAGAGGAGGTAACTGACTGGGGTAATGTGAGAGGAAGAAGGTTAGATGGAGAACTGATGGGGAGAGGCTGGAACTAGGGGGCCGACGTAGGGCGAAGGAGGGTCTGGGGCACTGGAACGGGTTGCTGGAGGTGGAGACTAGAGATTTATTTATTTATTTATTTATTTATTTAACATCTCTTATATACCGCACTATTGTCATCAGCGCGGTTTACATGGAACAAATCTATACATACAGAGAACTGTAATGCATTTTACAAATAACAGGGGTTTTTGAACTTGGGATTAAAGGTAAACTATATAGACTAAGTAACTATTTACAAAAAACTCTATTCACATTAGTCATATTGGTTATCTTTGGGATTATCTTGGTCAGAAACGTGTAGGTAGTATTTTCCTATGCAAAGATTAGATTGGGAAATAGCTTAAGAAGAGTGGTGTTTGAGGCTTTTTCTGAATTGTGTTAGGCTGACTATAGCTCTCAATTCTGGTGGGAGGGCATTCCAGGCTATTGGGGCATGGATACTGAAGGCTCTTTTGGTTGTTTCCTTAGTGTATCTGATTGCTTGTTTCGGGATTGTTAATGTATTTATAGCAGTTGATCTTCTGGATCTATTGGGGGTTTGTAGATGTACGAGGTTGATGATGGTTGATGGTGCTTGGTTGTTTAGGGCTTTGAATGTAGTGATCAGGATCTTGTAGTGAATTCTCGCATTGGTTGGTAGCCAGTGGAGTCTTTTTAGGACTGGAGTTATGTGATCTGTCTTTGATATAGCTTCAAGTACTCTGGCAGCGGTGTTCATCGCCAGTTGGAGAGGATTTAATGATGCTTGAGGGAGCCCGTATAGAATTGCATTTGCAAAGTCGATGTGAGGCATTATCAAAGCTTGATAGACGGTTCTGAAGTCTGAGGGTTCCAATAAGGGTCGGAGGTGGCGTAGTGTGCGTATCTTGTGATATATTAGTTTTGTTATGTTTTTTATGTGGACTTTTTCATACTGAGACGCTGGTCGAGGGTGATACCTAGGTATCGTATTGTAGGTTTTACTGTTAATTCCTTGTCCTTTATCTTTAAGGAAGTAGGAGGTATGAAGCTGTTGGTTCTTTGTTATAACATCACATCAGTCTTACTGTGGTTGATTCTTAGGTTTTGTGAGGTGAGCCACTCTTCTACTGCTTCAAAGCATTTTGTCAATGGTGTAAATCAGGGTTGGTCGCTGGAGAATGGCATGTATAGTAGAATGTCATCCGCATATGCTAAACAGGTGACATTAAAGGAACGAATGAGGTCGCAGATAGGTTGCATATATATATTAAACATCAATGCTGATAGAGAGGATCCCTGCGGTACTCCTTGATCTTGGAGAAATGGTTCAGATGCTGTTTCACCAATTCGTACTTGTTGCCAGCGGTTAGTTAGATAAGATATACACCAGTCAAGTGCAGCATCAAGGATTCCTTTTTCTTTAAGGCGATCGATAAGTATTTGGTGGCTTACTGAGTCGAACGCAGCTGACTGGGACTGGAAGAGGGCTGATACTGGGAGGTAGACTGTGACTGAAAATGGGCTGATACTGGGGCTGGAGGGAGATTGGACTAGAAATGGGCTGATACTAGAGCTGGAGGTGAGCTGGGGATATAGAAATGGGCTGATGCTGGGGGGGAGGGACTGTGACTGGAAATGGGCTGATGTTGGAGTTGGGAGGAACTGGAAAAGGACTTATGCTGGAGGAGGAATTGGTTCTAGTGGGGGCTAATTTTAGTGCTGGGGGCCTAGTACTGAAAGGAGTCTAATTCCGGCAAATGCTGGGATCAAGGTGTGAAAAAGAAGGAGATGCTGGGGGTATGAGAGGGGAGAAGAGGATAGACAAGTTGCCTGCCTTCAGGCCTAATGGCGGGTGGACGGAGGCTGCAGGTGTCTGGTCAGGGCGGCTGGAGCATATGGCGGGTATCAGGCATCCTGCTCAGGCTTTGGGGCCGGTGAGGCAGCAGTTACGGGTGCAGGCCAGGCCACATAGTAACAGTGTGGGCTCCTGTATATGGACTGCTCCTCTCAGTGTGGTGGGGAGGGGGCTCCGGTTGCATGGCTCTGCTTCTTCTGATCGGGTTTTTCTTCGGAATCGCCTGCCATGCGCAATTGATGATGGCCCACTGCTTCTTTCGTTTTAATTTTTATAAAAAAGGTGCAAGAGGAATTACCACGAGGATAGTGGCAGGCAAGCATGTGAGTGCTCAGGGCACAGGTCCTCTCAAGGCGGCCATACTGCGATGGGCAGCTACATGGTTTAACAAGCAAACATGTTAATTGCAAGCATATGTGAAGGTGATGATGCCATCTAGTGACTGCAGAGATAATGGCACTGTTGGCATATAATTTGTGCAGGTGTATGTTTATATTTAAGGCTGTTGTTTGGCGCAGGCTATATGTGAGGTACCACTGCGGACTATGGGGGAGGGAGCTACAGTTGCAGTTAACTGAGAATCTCTATTTTATTAAAGCAGTCATCAGGCTGAGGGGTGCAGGCTGGACGGGAATGGAAAACAAAGGTAATAAAAATTATGCTAATTGTTATCGATATATCAAAATATATAGATAGATAGATGCATATGGCTATGGATACATGTATTTGTATCTTTGATTATAAGGGGACTATATTGAGGTTCCCATGGTGATGGATGCAGACAGGAGGACATTTGACTGCCCTTGGGGGTCAAGGTTCCCGGATTGCCATGCGTTTGTAGTGGATGGCGTATAACTCCTTTTTCTGCCTCTTCATAGCATTTCTCCCACTGTAGATATGCTCAGGGAGAGCAGCGGCAGCCAAATGGGGATGCAAGGCAGGTGGAGTCCGATGGAGCAAGGAGGAAGACACATGGCTAGAGCCTTGGCAACGGCCATGACCGAGGCATTGAATACAGCAGCGAAGAAGAAGGTGGCAGATGGGATGACAGTGACACACACATATTTGAGTAAGCAGGCAGCGACAGTGCAACAGGTAGTGTTGGTAAGGAATCCGAGCAATGAAATAAAGCAGATTGTTTGTGTCCTCTGTGAGCAAGTTAGCCATCACGGCCCGGGTGTGGTCAGGCAATGCCTCAAGACTACACCCAGCAAGGCGAACCCGCGGAATACCTACCATGCATTTCAATGCAGGGGTTGGCACTGTGCAGATGGCAGCCACCAGTAAGTCTGCTGGTGGTTCGGGGGCACACAAGCTAACAACCTCGACGTCTGAAAGCTCGATGTCAGATAGTGATGATGAGCTCGCCCTAGCGATTATGATTCAACTGGCATTAAAGAACTTTAAAAGAGTAAGGCCTGCCAGAAAAGCTCAGCATCCAAGGTATGCTGGGTTGTCCAGGAGGCGGAAGTATGACAGCAGGAGGAGGAGGCGGCACCACAGCCACGGTCACTGGGGCAGGGGTGTGGTGCATGGGAGGGCCAGACGCCACGCCGGATCCCCCATCAGGTGTTGCCATGGCAGTCTCCAGAACCAATGTGTGCTGTGGTGTCTCCTCCTTAGCTAATTCTGTATGGTAAGAGAGATAAAAAGCCTAAAATTGTCATATCAATCCACAATTGGGTGTCCGCATTCCACATTTTCATGAGTGTCGTTGTGGAGCAGGAGCCCAAGCTTAGCCCTGTCTTAATCCGCTAAGGGGGTCATTCCAGAAGACAAATAAGGGGTTCATATGTGCAGCGGTGACATTTATATGCTGAAAAGGTCCCAGACCATATTCTGAAACACTGCAGATTTACATGGCGCTAGCATGGGGATCTCAGAACGTGGGCAGGAGAGGGCAGAATGGGGGCATGGTCAGCCGAAAAGGCATGCGTAGGTGTGAAATGCTTCTCAGAAATGTCCACATTAGTCCTGCTGAAATGTAGTATGTTTTGAACTGGTGTGACTGCAGTCTGGAAAAAGACAAGATGCAATCTTAAAGTACAGGGAGCAGAGGTGAGGGAATGTTGTAAGGTAAAGAAATATTAAGAAGAACAATAGTGTTTATTCAGGCTATGCACTTATGTGCTGTTTGTGCTAAAGGAGCCAATCTATGGAACCCTAACAATTCCTATGTTCTGAAAAATGGGATTGCTGATACAGGGATAGTATGGGCTTGAGCAGGGAGAGGATTCCTTTTTGGGTGAGAAACAGAGATCATATTTGTAGTCCTGGTACCCCATGCGATTATGTTATGTCATAGCTGTTATGTATAGGTTCAGGGTATCTCTTTGGCAGAATCATGTTTTTGTGAAAATGAGAGCATGTGTGTGTGTGATTTGAGGAGTGCATGAAGGGATCTGGGCAGAATACGGTGGGTACAGGGATGTCCAAAATGTTTACCCGAGGCATGGGGCCAGCTGGATAACACTTGCATGTGTCTGCCGAACACATCTATCTCCCTGATTCCAGCCCCGCAAGCACGTCCAGAGCCATGGATGTGGAATTAGGTTCAAAAGGGGCCCATTTTGATTTAGATGTTTCCATGGGCCAGACATGCATATTATGGAATCACGCCTACATCTGCATACCATAACCTGCATGCACAAGTGCTTTGGGGGATGGACGTGGTTAAATTATGATGTGAGGTTCAGTAAAAATATGGCAGAGGACCACACTATTATGTGACAGCATCGTGTTGTCAATTTCTGGCTTAATGAGATGTCTTCCAACAGGCCATCCCACCCCAACAGTGCGTTTCTGCCATTCCCCACGTGCTCAGCCGGACAGGCAGTTGGACATCGCTACTGCAGACAGTTTAACAATGGTCACTGTACATGGAACCCATGTAAATTCCAGCTTGTCTGTTCAACACCCAGTTACCGCATGCAGAGCCACTAGGGACAGAAAGATCCTCAGGTCTCAGTCCCAACACGCGTGGGACAGAATTGGCCCCGTCACCCATCAGGCTTGATAACATGCTCCCATGGCTGTGATCTTCCCCCCCCCCCCTCCACCTCCAGCATAGGGCACGCAGCATTATGGATAGGTTTTTCCAGGGTTTCTGCATCCTCTCCTCTGTGCCTCCCAGCATCCCCCTGCATACGCAATTCCTCATCTATCCTCAGGCATATCCCAGTAGTATGTGAGAAATTTGCCTAAGAACTTGATCTGGGGAGAATGGCCAGCCCTTATCAAAATCCCCCATTTTCTGGTATAGTCATATCCCCACTGGGTATAGTCCCAAAGAAGGAGCCAGGCAAATTTCACCTGATACATAACCCGTGGTACCCTGACGGCGACTCAGTCAATGACCATATTGACCCGCAACAGTCCTCGGCCCAGTATGCATCTATCAACCAGGCGTTGGTGTGGAAATTGGGTTCTCAGGCACATTCAGGCAGACATTGAGTCGGCTTTCCGTCTGCTCCCAGTGCACCCAGAGTCCTATTACTTACTAGGTTTCCATTTTGTGGGTAATTATTATAACAGTAAATGTATGCCCATGGAATGTTCGTTCTCCTGTGCATATTTCGAGCTATGTAGCTCATTTGTGCATTGGGTGGTTTAAGAGATCTCGGGGCAGGGAAAGGTAGTACATTGCCTAGATGATTTCTTGTTCCTGGGGTCCGGGCCCGAGCAGTGCTAGCAAGCACTGATCTCTTTTGAACATACTGCCCAGCACTTTGAGATTGTTCTAGCAGCAGGGAAGACTGTCGGTCCCTCGAAAGTAATTACATTTTGGATGTGCAAGCCTGGGTGTCATGAATACCACCCGATAAGATTGAAAAATTGCTAATAACCATCAAACAAATGAAAGGCACTCAGAAAGCAATGCTCATGTCTTTCCAATCACTGCTCGGTTTACTATGCTTTGCATCTAGAGTGATTCCCATGGGACGGGTCTTCTGTCTGGCCTTGGCGACGAGGGGAGTTAAAAAGTGGCACCACCATGTCAGGGTTAGGAAGGACACTGGGAAGACTTGGGCATATGAGAGTGTTTCTTACAGTCCTTCAAGGGCATAGTGTTCTGGCAGGACTCTCCTGTTTTCAGCTCCGACCTGGAACTATTCACCGATGCATCTGGAGGGGCTGTATTTGGCAAATATTTCAAAGGGGCTTGGTGCTCCAAACCTTAGCTGCATGATTGGCACACCTGTGGCTCCACCGAGGACATCACGTTCTTTGAATTGTTCTTCATAATAGCAACTCTGTTCCTTTGGGCCCCACATCTAGCCAATAGGTCAATTACATTCCACACCGATAATACGGCAGTGGTGCAGACTGTTAACAGGATGTATACCAGAACGCAAGGGGTGGTGGCGCTGCTCTGGGAGATTGTACTGCTTTGCTTATTACATATCACCTTTAGGGCTAAGCACATTCCTGAGTATCATAACACTATTTCCAATGCCCTTTCTCATTTTAACATGACAGCTTTCTGAAACATCATCATGGGGGCAGATGCAGTCAAGACCCTCATTCCAGGGGCAGTTTGGGCTTTTAGCCTCCCGAAGCATGGAGTCTCTTGATGAGTTCCCTCACAGCACCTACCAGACAGAAATATCTGAAGGCTTGGGAGCACTTCCAGGAGTTTTGTATGCAGAATGGGTTCAGGGATGGTGACTGGTTTAAGCCTGGCAGCATTGTGCAATGGATTCTGTGTTGTAAGAGTGGGGGGATGAATAAATCTGAGGTGCAGACACACCTGGCAGTCATCATGTTTTTTTGCTAGAGCAATGGGGAAGCAGAGCTCTGAGGCTGATTTTGTCATTGCAAGGGTAATGAGGGGATGGTCGGCACCCATCAGACCGAAGACGCCCGATCACGAGGTGCTGAGAAGGCTAGTCATGGGCATGGATGAGGTTTCTCATGACACGTTCGAGGCATGGCTCTTCCAATGCACTTTCACACTAGTGTTCTTTGGGGCACTGAAGATGGGTGAACTAGTATCATCTTCAAAGTGCACACCAGGACATGAAGGCCTCCAACAGGGGGATGGTTAGGGGCACCAAGTGATCATTGGTGCCTCTGCAGGGGGACACTACTTGCCTAATGTGAAACTTTGAGGAGTACAGATGGGTCCGTCTGCCAGGAAGAGAGCAATTCTTGATTCATGTGGACAGCACCCCGCTCTCACGCTATCAGTTTGAAAAAGCATTAAAACTTTGTATCGCTAATATGGGCTTAGAGGAGAGGTATTACGGCACACACTCATTTCACATTGATGCGGCCAGCATGGTGGCAAACATTGGCATGACGCAGGAACATAAGAACATAAGATATGCCATACTGGGTCAGACCAAGATCCATCAAGCCCAGTATCCTGTTTCCAAAAGTGTCCAATCTAGGTCATACGTACCTAGCAGTTTCCCCAAAAGACACAGGTTCCACAATGCTTGTATTGGGTCAAGCATTGATTGACTGTCTCTTGTAGGTTAGCTGTACAGCGCTGCATGTGTGGCGCTCTATAAGTGTCAAATAGTAGTAGTAGCAATATCTTGGGTCCCTTCTTAATAATAGTTAATGGAACTTTCCTCCAGGAACTTATCCAAACCTTTTTTAAATCCAGCTACATTAACAGCCTTTACTACATCCTCCGGTAACAAATTCCAGAGTTTGATTACACGTTGAGTGAAAAAATATGTTCTTTTATTAGTCTTAAATAGTTTACCCTGTAGCTTCATTGCATGTCCCCTAGTCTTTCTATATTCTGATAACGTAAACAATCGATCTACGTTTACTTGTTCCGCTCCATTCATTAATTTATAGACGTCTATCATATCTCCCCTCAGCCGTCTCTTTTCCAGGTTAAAGAGTCCTAACTTTTTTAGCTTTTCTTCATAGGGGTATCCTTCTATCCCCTTTACCATTTTGGTGGCTCTTCTCTGAACCTTTTCTAATAACGCTATATCCTTTTTAAGATACGGCGACCAGAATTGCACACAATATTCAAGGTGCGGTCTCACCTTGGAACAATATAGAGGCATTATAATATCCTTTGTTTGATTTTCCATTCCTTTCCTTATGATACCTAGCATTCTATTTGCTCTCTTGGCCACCGCTGCACACTGGGCCGAGGGTTTTAAAATGTTATCCACAATGACGTCTAAATCTTTTTCCTGGGTGGTGGTTCCTAATGTGGAACCTTGCATCGTGTAACCATAGTTTGGGTTGTTCTTTCCTAGGTGCATAACTTTGCACTTGTCCACATTAAATTTCATCTGCCATTTTGATGCCCAGTCTTCCAATTTATCAAGATCCTCTTGCAAGTTTCCACAATCCTCTTGGGTTTTAACAACTTTAAAGGAGCAGACCATGGCAATGAGCAGGTGGCGCTCAAAGCACTAGAAACTCTATGTTTGCCCAGAGGATAGGGCATCATGGCTCCTGTGTCACAACCTAATATTGTTTGATAATCCACCCTATAATTCTTTTTACAATTTGTCTTTATTTAATTGATTTGTCTTAGGTACAGGCATCCTCAAAGGCCCAAGAGAGGTGTGGATCTACGGCCACTCATTCGTGCACTGGGCCCAGAGAAGCATCCAGAATAGATCCCAGGGTCTTGGGCATGAATGTGTCGTCTGTCATATGAATGGGCATCCATGGTATGGTATGGGACCAGTTGGTACCAACCCTCCTCCACAAAAAGAGGGCATGAGGAGTCCCCTGGATCTTGGTGGTGCACTTGGGGGAGAATGATTTAGCGAGTACTCTAGTGTGGAGCTCACCAGGAAGATTCAGAGGGACCTCCTGGCATTGGCAGCAATTTCCCCGGCTCCCAATTGATATGGTCATATATTATACCATGTAGTGTGGAGAGGTGAAAAATCGCACCAGGCAGTAGAGAAGACCCGACGTAAGGTGAGCAAGTGAATGGCATGATTCAGGGAGGCGAAAGGGGGGTACTGTATCAGGCATGATCTAATGGAAAAAACCTGTCCTGGCCTGTACCACACAGATGACATACATCTATTTGACATAGAAATGGACGATATTCTGCAGGACACGGTGGAAATTTTTGGGAAAAGACCAGGTTGGCTGCAGCTAAGTGCCAGGTGGAGGCCCCCCAACAAGCGAGGAGATGCTTTCGGAGGTCTGTGGATGGAATTAAGGGACACAAGACTGAGCACACAACCATACATGTGAGCATAGAGGAATTGGCCATGAAGGAATTGTCCGCTCCCATCCAGAGTCAGCAGGTTTTTTTAGCAGGACCCAGTGTGTGATGTGCTCCTCCCTACACTTCGACGGTGGGGGGGAAGATCACATCTCTAACACCTGAGCCGAGTTGGGCAGGCGTACTGACATTTGATGGGCCGTTCTCAGTGCCAGGAACGCTGAAACTGCTGTGAACAGGCTTTCAAAAGGTACGCTTTAACAGCCTGCTTTCCCCTCAGCGTATTTCATAAGATTGTGTATGGCTTTGGAGAAAAGAAGGCTAACCAAAGTGTGATGGTGGGTGGACTTCAATGGCCCAGCCCAGATGCAAGTACGGGACTGTGTGTCTCATTTGATCGTGTGAGTCTAATTTCTGTTTGTATAGCATTCAGAATTGTATTTATTGCATTGGTTGTATATAGTCCATTGATAATGTATGTATAGATCATGTTGTGGCCAAGAATTTTGCAATAAACTCAAATAAACTGGAGTGGAGGAGTGGCCTAGTGGTTGGAGCAAGGTACTTCAGGCCAGAAGGTCAGGGGTTCAAATCCCACTAGAGGACAGCAACCTTAGGCTGGAAGGACTGGGGTTTCTAGACCCACAGGTGCTCCTTGTGGTCTTGGGCAAGCCACTTAACCCTCCATAGCCCATGTTCCCTGTAAAAATAGTTATCTCCAAGTTATAATGCCCTGTTCAATATAATTTCAGTTTGTTCAATGTAAACTGCACTGATGCAGAATAGCATAGTATATAAAAGAATGTAAATAAAAATACTCATTGCTTGACTGGTAGGCAACAAGGCAGGAGCAAAGGGGAAGAGAGGGATAGGATAGGAGTAGGGGGTAGGGTATAGTAAGAGGGAATGGGGGGCTGGGGAGGGGGTGTTTCTACCCCAAGACTGTCTACCGGTTGTGTGGACTATCTCTCTCCCCTCAACATTTCCCTCCTGCTTTATTGCTTTATCTTTGTATGATTGTGATCCTTTTCTATCCATGACTCTGGAGTTTCTTTCACTTGCTCTTTTTATTTCAGTTTTTATGGTGAACTACTTTGCCAATCTGTTTGAAGGGCTGTATATCAAACTTTAATAAACGTAAACATAACATAAACATAGAAAGTGGGTGAACGATGGGGCCCCCGCGAAGGAATGAGAAAGGTAGGGAATGGAAGGACTAGGGAAATAAGGTTGGGAAATGGAAATCTGGTAAGAAAGTGAAAGGTGAAAAGAGGAAGACTGAAGATTAAAGAGTGAGAGGGAGGAACAGAATGAATTTATAATTAAGAAAAAGCCAGATGAGAGAAACAGAGAAAACAGAAGGATCAGTGTTGGAAAGATGTAGGGAAGGAAAGGATGACGACAGGCAGTGTGAAGAAAAAGAAAATGAAAATGAGATCCTGGAAAAGGACTTTGAAGAAGAACAACAAGAAGTGCAAAAAAGAGACCAGGACCAGCCCAACTAGAAAAATAAAATGATTGGATAACAAAGATACAAAAGAGTGGCAGTTTGTAGAGAATGAAATATCAGTTTTGAAAATGTGCATTTCTTACAGTTTGGTAGAGAAAGAAATGCATTTTGGTTTCATTCTTCAGTGTTCCAAAGCCCACTGTCTGTTTCAGGGAGTTTTCATTTCAATTTTTGTTTGCATATTTTTTTTCTAATTTGTAGTTTTATTCTTTATTAGGCGATGGTCTCCGTTTTCCATGTGCAGCCGACGTGAAGGATTCTGTTAACATGTTGGTTCTGTGTAGTAATCTATAGCAGTTCAGCTTGTTCTCTTTTTCCAACTGGAGATTGCTGGTGTTTTAGAAAATCTACAGTGCTAATTTTTCATAGGTAGGATTGCTTCTGACTTGGATTTTGTGTTATAATGCATAATGTTTGGCAGTGGAGGGAGTTGATGGTGTTGTCACTGATATTAGACCAGAATTTGAATGGAATCTTTTTTGTATGTTGAGTTGTAAAGTGAAAACTCTACTGCTCAGCATCTGATGGGTGAGTCTTATTGATGAATCTGGGAGCGTCCAATATGAATGAATAATTATGCCTATCAGACAAATGAATAATTATGTGGTGGCCAAAGCCAAAAGGATGCTGGGTTGCATACAGAGAGGAATTACCAGCAGAAAGGAGGAGATACTAATGCCACTGCATAAGTCACTGGTGAGGCCTCGCTTTGTTTATGTTTATGTTTATGCAATTCTTGATATACCGCCCAGGCTGAGGGCATCAGAGTGGTTTACAATTACTATATAAGCAGGTACTGGGTACATTCCCTCGTCCCCAAAGGGCTCACAATCTATGTGTACCTGAGGCAATGGAGGGTTAAGTGGCTTGCCCAAGACCACAAGGAGTGCCTATAGGACTAGAAACCCCAGTCCCTCCAGCCTGGCAATCACACAGGATATGCACTATTCTGGGCACATCATAGTCCACAAGGGCTAAACGTGACTGGGAAATACAGATGGACACAGGTACATCCTAGGTGTGCTTGCAAGGACTACTATCACACACTGGCACTGATGGGGACCTGCAGCACAGCCTATCTCAGCCAAGCCAGGTGCTGCAGACCTGGTGCTGGGCGCCCCACCTCACCCTCAGGGTGAGCACAGGAACCGCACAATGTCACAGTCTGTAGCTACTCTGTGCCAGTAACACACAGGGTCAGTTCCCCCTACCAGGCCAGGGTGCTATAGAGGTGCATACCCAATCTGATCAGATGTAGGCTGCTGATCTACATGTGCAGTGCATCATGGGTACGGGTGGGTTTACCCTATCCTGGTTACCACAGCAGACAGTTTGTGTAGCGACTTGCAGTCTTTCTGTAGCCAGTCAGCAGTGTGTTAGACTCTATAGAGATGTAGCATGCTGGTTGCTACAATGACTGCAGAGGTAGAGGTCATGGGTTTGATCCCACAGTGGTGTTACTTAATAAGGCTGTCTGAGTCTTTTCCTTTTAATTTAAATCAGTGCTGCCAGCAAAAACACCCTCACAGTGCCGTAGCCTACGGTGCCTCATAAGGTGCCCTATAAAGCACCCTATAGGGCACATTATAAGGTGCCTTGGCAGACAGGGCACTTTATAATATGCCCTATGAAGTGCCTTATAGGGCACCTTGTCCGGCACCTTAGGTTACGGCACTGTGAGGATGTTTTTGCTGGCAGCACTGATTTAAATTAAAAGGAAATGCCTCAGACAGCTTTCTTACATAAACACCACTGCAGGATCAAACCCATGACCTATGCTTCCACAGTCATTGCAGTAACCAGTGTGCTACATTTTTATAGCTTCTTATAGTGCGCTGGCATGAACTTAGGATTAACGCGCGTTAATGTGCCACGGCACCTACTATCACATGATACCGATTCCTTGCAGCCTTCCCTCCGGAATGCCCACTACCTTATATGGCATTCTTCACATTAATGCTGCAACTAGCGCCGGTAACATTAAGACGGTTTAGTAAACATACCCCTATATCTCACAAAATAAAAAGACCGGAAATGATTCAGAGGAAGGCGACCAAAATGATTTGGAGCCTGTGCCAGAAGCCTTATGAAAAGAGACTTGAAGACTTAAATATGTATATGCTAGAGGAGAGGAGGGACATGATACAGATCTTTAAATACTAAAGAGTATTAATGAACAACAAATCTAAGAACATAACATATGCCATACTGGGTCAGACCAAGGTCCATCAAGCCCAGTATCCTATGGCCAATCTAGGTTATACGTACCTAGCAGTATCCCCAAGAGACACAGGTTCCACAATGCTTGTATTGGGTCAAGCATTGATATCCTGGGTCCCTTTTTAATAATGGTTTATGGACCTTTCCTCCAGGAACTTGTCCAAACCTTTTTTAAACCCAGCTACACTAACAGCCCTTACTATATCCTCCGGTAACAAATTCCAGAGTTTGATTACACGTTGAGTGAAAAAATATTTTCTCTTATTTGTCTTAAATAGTTTACCCTGTAGCTTCATTACATGTCCCCTAGTCTTTCTATATTTTGATAGCATAAACAATTGATCTACGTCTCTTTTCCAGGTTGAAGAGCCCTAACCTTTGTAGCCTCTCTTAATTAGAGTAGCCTTCCATCCCCTTTACCATTTTGGTGGCTCTTTTCTGTACCTTTTCTAATAGCGCTATATCCTTTTTAAGATATGGTGACCAGAATTGCACACAATATTCAAGGTGCGGTCGTACCATGGAACGATACAGAGGCATTATAATATCCTTTGTTTTATTTCCCATTCTTTTCCTTATGATACCTAGCATTCTATTTGTTTTCTTGGCTGCCGCTGCACACTGGGTGGAGGGTTTTAACATGTTATCCACGATGACTCCTAAATCTTTTTCCTGGGTGGTGGTTCCCAATGTGGAACCTTGCATTGTGTAACCATAGTGTGGGTTGTTCTTTCCTAGGTGCATAACTTTGCACTTGTCCACATTAAATTTCATCTGCCATTTGGATGCCCAGTCTTCCAGTTTATCCAGATCCTCCTGCAGTTTTCCACAATCCTCTTGAGTTTTAACAACTTTAAACAGTTTTGTATCGTCTGCAAATTTGATAACCTCACTCGTTATTCCCTTTTCCAGGTTATTTATGAATATGTCAAAAAGTAGCTGACCCAGCACAGATCCCTGGGGTACTCCACTATTCACCTTTTTCCATTGGGAAAATTGGCCATTTAGCCCTACCCTCTGCTTTCTATCTTTTAACCAGTTCCCGATCCATAATAGTACACTGCCTCCTATCCCATGACTTTTTAGCTTTGCCAAAAGTCTCTGATGAGGAACCTTGTCAAAGGCTTTCTGAAAGTCCAGATACACAATATCAACAACTCACCTTTGTCTACCTGATTATTCACACCTTCAAAAAACATATCAGATTAGTAAGACAAGATCTTCCTTGTCTAAAGCCATGTTGGCTGTCTCCCATTAGGTCATGACTATCTACATGCTGAGTAATTTTATTCTTTATGATGGTTTCTACCATTTTCCCCGGTACTGATGTCAGGCTCACTGGTCTGTAGTTTCCTGGATCACCCCTGGAACCCTTTTTAAAAATGGGCATAACATGAAGCTACAAGGGAGTAAACTGAAAGGCAATGTCAGGAAATACCTTTTCACTGAAAGGGTGGTCGATGCTTGGAATGCCCTCCTGGTGGAAGTGGTGTGGGCAAACACAGTGATAGAATTCAAAATGGCATGAGACAGACGCAGTGGATCCCTTTATAGCAACAGGATGAAATCAAAATAAGCATAACTATCTCTTATATCTCATCAAATAGGGGTTACCTACACGGAGCGGTGGGTACACCCCTAAACAAAGACACGGGGAGGAGTGACCTGCACAAAGTGGCAGATGCACCTACTCTTGCCGCCTTGCTGGACAGACTAGATGGACCATACTGTTCTTTATCTGCCATCATATACTATGTTACTATGCCCTTTATGTAATTATGCATTCGCTGACCATCACATAATTAGGTTAAGTGTGTATTTTCCAAAATGCAGAAATGATATTGGGCTATTTTAACTGCTAAATGTCAAAGACTGGAGCAGAAAGAGACCACGGCCACACAAAAAGGTCTTCTGTTAATACACTTTATTAAAGACCCGGCTTGGCTACTTTTCAGCAACTGTGACTCCTTCAGGGGTAACATATAGTTCAGCTGATGCAATGTAAAGCAATTAAACATCAAAATGAAAAACCGGGAGCAAACAAGTATGTAAACCCTTCTGATCCTGGTCTTGGCCCCGCCCCCACAGGTCACTTCCGGCCCTGGCTTCACCCACAGTTCCACTTTTTTTCTGTCTACAAATTAAGCCCTGATTATAACCAGGGCAGGTGAAAGCACTAGACAAACTAGGCAACTGCCTAGATTGCCTGGGGCTGGCACCAGCTGACTATTTCCATCAACCCTGCCTCTGAGTTACTTACATAAGAATATAACATAAGAACATAAGAACTGGGTCAGACCAAGGTCCATCAAGCCCAGTATCTTATTTCCAACTGTGGCCAATCCAGATCACAAGTACCTGGCAGGTTCCCAAAAAGGTACATAGGTTCCACAATGCTTGTCCTGGGTAAGCAGTGGATTTCCTGGGTCCTCTTTAATAATAGTTTAAGGACCATTCCTTTAGGAACTTGTCCAAACCCATCTACACTAACATCTTTTACTACATCCTCCGGTAATGAATTCCAGAGTTTGATTACTCGTTAAATGAAAAAATATTTTCTCTTATTAGTCCTTAATGAGCTACATTGTAGCTTTATTGAGTACCCCCTAGTCTTTCCACCTTTTGAAGGAGTAAACAACCGATCTACATTTACCCATTGCACTCCATTCATTAATTTATAGACCTCGATCATATCTCCCCTCAGCTGTCTCATTTCCAAGTTGAAGAGTCCTAACCTTTTAAGCCTTTCTTCATAGGGGTATCATTCCATCCCCTTTACCATTTTAGTAGCTCTTCTCTGTTCCTTTTTTAATTCTGCCATATCCTTTTAAAGATATGGTGACCAGAATTGCATACAATGTTCAAGGTGCAGTCGTATTATAATATCCTTGGTTTTATTCTCCATTCCTTTCCTTATGATTCCTAGCATTCTATTTGCCTTCTTGGCCGCCACTGCACACTTGAACCCAAGTTGTCCAATATTCTAAAGGCCTTATCCGGTTAGGGCCAGAGATGGAGCTTGATGTACCGACTCAGGTAGTCTGTTCCAAGTATACAGTGCTACCAGTAAGAATGAGTGAAGTCTGGAGTTGGCAATGAAATAGAAGGGCATAGATAAGAGGGATTTGCCTGATGAGTGGTGTTCCCAAGCAAGGTTGCAGGGAGAAATAAGAGAAAGGTAATTAGAATGGGTGTGCAAGGTGGGTGTAGTAGGTTCTGTAGCATATCCCCAATGTGCAGAACCTGAAGGCACATATGTTGATTGTATCTGGACAGGCGCTTGTGTAACCCCTCTTCTCAAATCACTTTATTGGTTCCCTATTTGTTTCCACATACAGCTCAAACTTCTTCTGCAGACCTACAGTGCATTAATTTTGCAGTTCCTCATTACCTATCTTCTCTTATCTCTCGCTATACTCCTCCTCACGAATGCCACTTACCAGACAAATCTCTCTTAATTATGCCCTTCTATTCCACTACCAACTCCAAACTTTGCTCATTCTATCTTGCTGCACCTTATGCCTGGAACAGACTACCTGAGTGGGTACAACAGGTTTCATCTCTAGTCCTATTCAAATCTAGGCTAAAAACCCACCTTTTTAAAGCAGCCTTTGGATCCTGCACCCCTTATTCTCCTGCTTACCAACTGTGTGTTTTATAACCATTTCCCCTTTGTTCCACCCTAATCCCTTGTTAGTTGTGTGCATCTGTATTGGATAGATGGTGACACCTGTGAGCAGGGGCTGTCTCTCACATGTTTGTGTACAGTGCTGTGAATGCTTTGTAGTGCTATACAAATGTTAAGTAGTAGCAGTAGTGGTACTAATGGAAACACATATGGGCCATGTTGAGCCTAAAGTGGTCAGCAAATCATTGTTATCTATGTCCTCTTCTGCTGCAAACTCCAGACTCTGTTCCTTCTACCTTGTTGCACTGTATGCCTGGAAAAAACTACCTGAGTCAGTGCATCAGGCTCTATCGCTGTTCCTATTCAAATCTAGGCTAAAAATCCATCTTTTTGAGACTGTCTTTGGATTTTGACTCCTTAGCCTCCTGTCTTCACCAATTTGTATGTTAACCATTTCCTTAAGAATGCCCTGGAATGGAGGAGTAGCCTAGTCGTTAGAGCAGCAGTCTGTTGACCAAGAGACCAGGGTTTCCCAATGATACTCCTTGTGGCCTTGGGCAAGTCACTTTACCCTCCATTGCCTCAGAAGAAAGGTCCAGCAATCTACTTCTGGTCACACCATCCTAAGAAACCTAGCAGCTGCTGGGTTGCCAGGAGTGAACATTGACTCAATGGCTTGAACCGCAAGAATTCTCTGGTCCTGTTTGTCTGTCCTAGCAGATTGTAAACTCCGTGGAGCAGGGACTGCCTCTTTCTTGACTACTACTACAGTACTGTGTATGCCTAGTAGCAACAGGATTTAGTGATCTGTTTGATTTGTGCAGAGAAGGAGAGAAAGATTTATTTATTTAGCAATGCTTATATACTGCTTTTCACCAGGTCAAAGTGGTCCACATTCAGGCACAGTATATATTCCCCTTGTCCTCTAAGAGCTCACAATCTATATTGTGTACCTGGGGCAATGGAGGGTTAAGTGGCTTGCCTAAGGCCACAAGGAGTGCATGTGGGACTAGAAACCCCAGTCCCTCCGGCCTGAGGTTGCTGTCCTCCAGCAGGATTTGAACCCACAACCACTAGGCTACTCCTCCCTTAAGATTGTGAGTTAAGTACACCAGGAGAATGGTAGAGTTAACTACAAAAAGAAAGAAAGGAGGAAGAGGGGGAGGTGGGTTTAGAGAGAAAAATAAGGAGCTCTGTCTTGACCATGTTCAATTTTAGACCAGGTTGGGACATCCAGGCTGCGACATCAAACAAACAGGCGGAGATCCGGACCTAGATTCTTGGAGAGATTTCAAGTGCAGAGAGATAGATCTGAGAGTCATCAGCATAAAGATGGTATTGAAATCCATTAGAGGAGGTCAGGGCACCCAGGGAGTGAGTATAGGTAGAAAAGAGGTCCCAAGACAGAGCCATGAGGTACACCACCTGAAAGCGGGATAGTAGTGGTGGAAGATCCGCCAGAAGAAACACTAAAGGTGCAGTAGGAAAGATAAGAAAACCAAGACAGCACAGAGCCCCTAAACCCACGTGAGCAGGGCCGGATTTACCTTGAGTGAGGCCCTAAGCCAACAAAAATTGTGGGCCCCCAGCAGGGGCGGCCCAAGGGGGGTGTGGGGCCTCATTTGCATAAGGGGCCTCATTTGCATAAATATTTGCATAATGTTACCATATACTAACTTTTAGTAAACATGCCTCTTAATGAGTGTATAGATAAAGAAAGACTAAAAGATTTCTACATTACTATAATCCAGTGCCAACCCATAGCAAACCCGCCGTATCCTAACAGCACTACCAGGACTCACAAAGCACCATACTCTACCAATCAAAAGGCAACACTGCAAATATTAAAACCAATACATTTCAGAGAACAACAATACATGACCTACTGGGGAAAGAGAACAAGTGGCAATGTCAAATAGGAATTATATAAACAGAACACCTCAGCTCAGTTACACATGCAGAACATAGACCATCACCAAACAAGTAATCACAATTTAGAAACAGGAAGACAATAATTAAACTGGGAATCCCAAAAGCCAAACTTGGAATGTACAACACTGTAGAAATAAAACTATACATTAATTTGCTCTTGTACTAAACAAAGCGCAGACGTTAATGATGCACATTTACCAGAGCTGACATATTCCAATTAATAAATTCAAAATAAAGAGATATTTTTCTACCTTTTGTGCATTTTTTTTCAGCTGCAATTGCTCCAGCCACTTTCTTCTGGTTTCTTCGTGTCTTCTGCTAACTCTCCATCGTCTGCTGTCCATTTGTCCTTTCTTCTCTCTTCTAGTTTTTTTCCATTCTCTCTCTACATCTGCTTTAACATACTAATCTTTCTCCTTTTGCTCTTTCCTCATTCCTATTTCATCCACTCAAATTTTACCCCTCCATCCTCAATCCCCACTTACTCTCCCAATACCCGGCCAATTGTAGATTTTTTATCCCTCCCACACAAAATATTTTTCCCTTCTCCATTTTAATCTTCCAGCCCCATCCCATTCTAATCCTCCCCCAACATCAGCTCCCTTCTAGTTCCAGCCTCACCCAGCATCCATTCCCTTCTAGTCCCTGCATCAGCCCATTTCCAGTCCTAGCCACCCATCAGCCCATTTCCAGTCCTAGCAACCCCCCAACCCAATACCAGTCCTAGCCCCCCCATCAACCCACTTCCAGTCCTAACCCCCCATCACCCCATTTTCAGTTTAAGCCCCCCCTATAACCCATTACCAGTCCTATCCCCCCATCAGCCCACTTCCAGTCCTAACCCCATTAGCCCACATCCAGTCTTAACCCCCCCAGCCCATTTCCAGTCCTAGCCCCCCCATAGCCAATTACCAGACAGCCCCCATCAGCCCACAGCCCATTATCAGTCTTAACCCCCCCTCCTACCAGTTCTAACCCCCCCAACAGCCCACAGCCCATTATCAGTCTTAACCCCCCCATAGCCCATTACCAGTTCTAACCCCCCCAACAGCCCACAGCCCATTACCAGTCCTAACCCCATCAGCCCACCTCCAGTCTTAACCCCCCCAGCCCATTTCCAGTCCTAGCCCCCCCCATAGCCCATTACCAGACAGCCCCCATCAGCCCACAGCCCATTACCAGTCTTAACCCCCCCATAGCCCATTACCAGTTCTAACCCCCCCAACAGCCCACAGCCCATTACCAGTCCTAACCCCATCAGCCCACCTCCAGTCTTAACCCCCCCAGCCCATTTCCAGTCCTAGCCCCCCCATAGCCCATTACCAGACAGCCCCCATCAGCACACAGCCCATTATCAGTCTTAACCCCCCTCATAGCCCTTTACCAGTTCTAACCCCCCCCCAACAGCCCACAGCCCATTATCAGTCTTAACCCCCCCAAAGCCCATTACCAGTTCTAACCCCCCCCAACAGCCCACAGCCCATTACCAGTCCTAACCCCATCAGCCCACCTCCAGTCTTAACCCCCCCAGCCCATTTCCAGTCCTAGCCCCCCCCATAGCCCATTACCAGACAGCCCCCATCAGCCCACAGCCCATTATCAGTCTTAACCCCCCCCATAGCCCATTACCAGTCCTAACCCCCCCAGCCCATTTCCAGTCCTACCCCCCCCCCCCCATCGGCTCAAGTAAAATGAAATTTTAAAAAAGCAAAACCGCTGGCTGCTACCAAGGCCGCGGCAGCATGGACGGTCCCGCGGGGCCCCCTCTGCCCTGCCGAATCCCTCCCTCCTCGACGGCTTTGAGAGGCGCGAAGGGAGAGTGTCTCCCTCACATCTCTGTTAAGCCCGCAGGGGCTGATGGGAAATTTCCCATCAGCCCCTGCTGGCTTAACAGAGACGCGAGGGAGACACTCTCCCTTCGCGCCTCTCAAAGCCGGCACAGAGGGGCTCAGCCGGGGATTCGGCAGGGCAGAGGGGGCCCCGCGGGAATGTCCATGCTGCCGCGGCAGCTTTTTGTGGGCCCTTGCCAGCTGTGGGCCCTACGCCATGGCGTACATGGCGTATAGGTAAATCCGGCCCTGCACGTGAGACTAGGGTGTCAAAGAAAAGGTGGTGATCAACTGTGTCAAAAGCAGCAGATAGATCAAGAAAGATGAAGATAGAATAAAGTGGAGTGGAGGAGTAGCCTAGTGGTTAGAGCACTGGCTTTAAAGTTAAAGAACCAGGGTTCAATTCCCACTATGCACCCCTTATGGCCTTGGGCAAGTCACTTAACCCTCCATTACTCAGAAAAATCCAAGTTATCAATGTCCCTGTTTAATGTACATTTACCAAGTTTAAGTTACAATATAAACCACTTTGATTGAAATGATAAAGCTGTATTTAAAAAAACTTAAATAAAATAAATAAAGCCCTGGGATTTGGTCAGGAACAAGTCACTGGAGACAAGGGTTGTTTCAGTAGAATGTAAAGGACAAAAGTCAGATTGCAGGGGGTCCAGAATGGCTTGAGAAGAAAGAAAGTTGAGACAGCAGGGGTGAACCACGCATTCGAGTAGTTTAGATGCAAAAGGGAGGAGGGACATAGACCAATCATTGGAAGGGCAGGTATGATCTAGTGAAGATTTACACTGCTTTAAGCAATCATAAAGGCAGCTTTTAAAATTTTAAATAAATAAATACTGCATATACTACTCATTTTTTGGATTAGAGTTTTAGCTAACAAATTAGTGGGCCTGGTTCATCACCTTGAACTGCCTTCGGAAAGTGTGATTTATAAATGTAAATATTCTTTAAGCACCTCAGTCTCTCTGGATAGTCAATACTCTTGAAATTCTTTCCTTTGTTTCTAGTTTCTCTGTAATACCGCTTATGAAGGGAGCTGACAGTGTGTTCACAACTGTAGGAATCAGATTGCAATCTTTCCTCATTTGTTTTGTAGTATGTTGATGCTGAGGAAGAACAAGACAAGTCTGTAGTGCTGCTTACAAATTGTTGCCGTTGTAGCAATGATACTGATACTGGCATCTTTCCCTGTCAAATTAGGGCTTTCTATCTCATTTCAAGGACCATTTCATGCACTGAGGAAGAATTTTATTCAAAGGCAAAATGCAAGATTTATCAGAAAAGTAGCATATTGCTAAACAGGGCTCTTGGAATCAATGCGGAAAAGTTCTTAGTATTCAGAAAGGGTCTTGAATCTCTTCCTTCATATTTCTACTAGGAATAGTCTAGCTTTGCCTCCTTACTGTTGAAGCTGGTATTAATGCCAGATGGATTTATTCTGTCATCATCATCATCATTATCATGTACTTTAACATTGTTCAATGCACAGCTCTTACAGGAAACAGAGCCTCAATTGCTTTTCTCAATTTTAATTTCTTCTGTTTTCCCTAATGGCTATTTTCCTAGCAACACTTGCTAGACCAAGTTCTTTCTATGCCTCAGAATCAGGGTCTGTCACTTTCACCTGAGAAATACAGTAAGTGCCATTTTTATGATTAAGCGCCAGACCTTAAATTCCCCGTAGAATCTGAAAGACTGTGGAATTTATTCAAATATGATTGCTTCTAATTCCTGCAGGCTATTTGTTCAGGATACCTGAATTTGACCTATCAATGATACTACATGATACCTGCAGGCCAAGGACTTTGCCTCTTTCACATATATGCAATACACACTGCCACATCCCACTCCTGGGATGGTGAGCTGCAAACATGTTCACACGTCCTTTCTTTGCTTCATATGCACGGTGTGACCGACAGGTCATTTCACAGACATGACTGGACAACAGTGGAGTCAGTTCATGAGAGTGAGTCTGTGACACCATGACGTATCACAGTACAGCTGCTGGGCTAACACCCCCAATGTGGCCAGACCCTGTTCGGTTGCAGAGCATTTGGCATTTGCATGCTACACATACAAATTAGTTACTATCATCTCTTGGCATCGTGGCCTACTTAATTTGTCAGGCAGTGTACACATGTATGTCCCACTAACTGTCTGCTTATTAAATCATTTAATGCAACTATGTAGTGAAGCTGCTGCAGGACAACGTGACCCATAGGGTTTCCAGAGTTTGTGGCACACAATGAATCAAATGACAGCAACATTATGGAGCTCACATGACCTACAAAGACCCAGAACAGGGATACAGTGGCACAGGGCACCGTCCATGCTTGTCAGACTATTTGACAGAACAGTCCTACATCTGAGGATACATTCTATATACTGTATACTGTGGTCAGCAATTTGGCAGCATCCTCTGCATTAACATCAATTCCTATCACACTATGAATGGCCTTCAACATCCACAGTAAGGTTTTCATATCTAAATTTGTACAATCCTTTCCCTTTCTTCCTTTCCTTCTTCCCATCACACCTATATTAGATAGCATTTGCTACTGTGGTCCAGATATATGTATAACACATGCACACATGTGATATTGGCATCAGGTATGACCTAATGAAATTTGGCACACTTGTCAGGCCTTCAGGACAGACCTCCGCTCATCATCTCACCTTGGAGAAGGGGCATAATAGCACTCATTCAATGGTACAGATACACCACTGAATGCCTTGCAGGGTCCAAGGCTTGCAAGTTCCAGCACACAACACCATGACCTATGATCCACACAGACTCCCCTCCCCCCCCCCCCATCCCAAGCTAAAGTATTGTCAATCGCCATCAGCTTCATTCACACCAATAACTTCAATATGCTACATGCTTTTCCCCTCAGAGCCAGACTCTCCCAACCCTTGGCCTTCATATGCAACTTCCTACCCCCCTCTGACAGGATATTCTTTTGGAGGGGCATCAGTGGCAGACCATGAGGGCACCCACATGCAACAGTATTGATCCATTCGCAATGTTGGAAATACTGGTGCTTGAAAACCTTTTTTCTTGGCATCATGACTCACCCTGTAGTCCTAGCCAGACATGTGGATTCACTAATAGGTAGGCCAGCCCTGCTTGGCATTTTTGAGTCTTGAACTCCAAACTTTGAGTCTATGAGGCAAGTTGCATTACAACAGTGGTAGCAGAGGAAGCTGGTACATGGGTATTACAGCATGACATTTGACAAAGATATGGAATCACTCTGGTGAACCAAGGCAACAGTCTTCATTCCATGAGCACAGCCTGTGTTGACTCATCAGGGGTTGTAGCATATAGTTGTCTCAGTTTTGATCATTGACATTTAATTTTTATTTAGACAGTTTTTGTATATTGCCTTATCCTTCAATCAAAGCGGTCACAACACAATTGGGGGATACATTTAACACGTGGGGATATGAGACACATACACTAATACCTACAGGGAGCATGGGCTATGGAGTGTTAAGTGGCTTGCCCAAGACCACAAGGAGCACCTGTGGGACTAGAAACCCCAGTCCTTCTGGCCCAAGGTTGCTGTCCTCTAGTGGGATTTGAACCCCCGACCTTCTAGCTTGAAGTACCTTGCCCCAACCACTAGGCCACTACTCCACTCTTTGACAGAACACATGGGCCTGATTGTAAATGTGCTCTGCGCAGTCACCAGTGAGTGGCTGTTTACAACCCTCGGCAGGTGATATGCATGTCATTGTTCACATTCATGATTTCCTATGCGTTTGGCTGATCCTCTCAGACAATCACATTCAAGTATTTGATTTGGCTCATTCCATACTGATGGCATTTGGCCATGTTGCCATATTACAGGGGTTCAGACATATAGCTCAGCTTCTCTCCCCCTAAACTCCACCCCAGCCAGACCACAGCACACCACAGCAAGCCAAGATCTTACATTTGATGGAGGTATGCAAAATTTGTAGCTGCTGTTATGCCATCTGCAGAGACTGCAGTGCTATATCATATCACAACTCTATCAGGGACAGAGGCTGTGTTAACCTCTGTCATGAAACAGACCAATTTAGTGACATTGGTTCACATGTCAGTACTGCAGATACTACTTCTCACCCAGATATTTTCTTGGCAGGAATTGGGTGTTGAGCATTTTCTGACTGACACATTGGATGAGGGTGAAGGAGAATAGACTCAGAAGTAATATGCAGAAATATTTCTCTTCAGAAAGAGTGGAACATGCATAGAATAGTCTCCCAGAGACAAGGATTCCAACAAGCATGGGACAAGCCCAGAGAATCTGTAATGGAAAGAAGGCAACTATTGCAGTTGATTTGAATAGACAGATTAGGCATGAATAGGCATGTGGTGTTTTTCAGCCATCATGTTTGTATGTTTCTATTGTTTCCTATGCACCCTGTGCACCATTGACAAACACTCATAGTGCAGCTGGCTTACAAGGGAGGCTCTATTACAGCATACTGCATCTGTGACACACCCATCAACATATATCCTTCATTGACACATAGGCACTACATCACCTTGACAGGACACTCATCCTTTCCTTGTGCCACCATAATTCTTGGAGCAAAGCCTCCAAGTGAGAGGGACAATTTCATAATGATCATAAATAATCCTTTCTTGACATTTACAAGGCATATTGTTTATGTGTGATGCTTACACTCACATACGTATACATATTTCATTATGGCAGGGAAAACAACAGTTCTCCCAATCTTGAGGAATTTTATTTAGAGCTCATATACATTGCCACATAACATACATACACCCCTGTCATGTTGCTACATACATCATTGCTCATATCCATCCACATATGACCATCTGCTTCAGTCATGCCTACCTCTGTCAACTGCTACACCATGCACAACCCAGTTAGGTTTTTACCGTAACTACACATCACTCATATCTATCAAGCGCCTACTGCACACAGCAGCACTCCTACACTATCATGCCTTCCACAGACACATCAGGGTCTTGGAGCTTCCTCATAGGCACACTTCAAATTATCCGACACCACACACTAACATCAGGGCACATTCATAGACTACCCTTCAAAGAACCTTTTGGATTATCGAAGTCCATCTCCTTTTATCTTTCCTTCCATGCAGCCAGGGCCAGCTCTAGAATTGGTTCAGTGTGTTGGTGCCTTAGGCAACCCATGTAGCATCAAAAAACGGTGCTACACGGGTAGCTCCTGCAGCCTCCTTGCTGTGCAAATAACCCCGGCATGGAAAATCCAGGTTAGGCAGGAGGGGGGCGGACTATGCGCTGATGTGGCACATAGCACCTTTCAGATTAAAATCGGGCCCCACATAGTTAAGTCAGAGAGAAAATAAATCAGAACAGCACAGCTATCTCCGCCTCCTACTACTACTCTTATTACTTAACATTTTTAAAGGCCTAACAAACACGTATAGCACTGAACAGACACATACAAAAGAGACAGTCCATGCTACAGAGAGCCTATAATCCAGCCTGATGAAATCACAATGCTTGGAAGTGGTAGGTATAGAAATGATAGTAGAAGGAGAGGTGGGAAGGTAGTGGATGTTTCTGAATTATCCACAGCCAACAATAGCACTAGTAAAGAACAGAGAAGATGGTCTCTAATCCTCTGTAGCCCACCAATACAGCTAAAGAGATATTTATTTAAGAAGAGAGTGGCAATAGTTGCAGTGTCTAGTGAAAATGTGAAAGGCCAGTTTTCTGCTCCAATCTCTACACCAGGAAAAAACAAAAACAGAAGCAGTGCATGTTGTAGGGATAGAAAAACAGCAACAGGTAAAGCCAACAGAACAGAGAAAAAGGAACAGCCTGTTCCTTGCTAAGAGGTGTATGGAGTAGGTTTTGGTAGATACAGAATTTGATAAATCATTAGAGATATGTACAGCCAAGAAATTTGTGGTTTATTTTTGGATTTTTCTAAATTTGTCTCAAATTTTGGGATATTTTTAGTACTTTTCGCACATTCTTCTTCATTGTATACATGCTAGAACTTTTTTACATGTGCAGATTGTAAGTACATTAATTTATAGGTATATGCAGATACAATCCATTTGTACATGCTAAAATGTTTTAGGCACCCATACGAACCAAGGATGCACTAATGAATGCACATCCCTATGAATCATCACATAAGGAATTTCCAGAATCATCTTGCAACAAACAGTAGGAACATCATTGTTTCATAACAGACAATGGGACAAACTTGATTAAGACAGTGAAGGGTGGGGTGGGGGGGGGGCTTTTATGCTTTTCATACTTTGTACACTTTTTGCAGCAGGTAGTACGAGACTCTTGGCTTTATAAACAAGGGCGGTGGCAGCCCTGTCTTGAATCTATTGATTGATAAATGCTGAAAAATTGCTGGGTATTTCCACCAGAGTGTGAAGGGTGGGCATGAGCTGCATAAGAAGCAGCAAGCAGATGGATCACCTGTGTTCCAGCTCATTATGGATATTTGTGCCAGGGGGAATTCCTTCGATCTGATACTGAAGACATTAGTGGAGTAATAGGTAGTCTTCTAACAGATGTTATAGGAGATCAAGATCGATATTAAAAGATTCTGTGGTCATAAGGACTGGACAAATATGACTCAAGTCATAGAAGTTCTGAAGCTCTGTCATGGGGGAACCGAGTTTTCAATATTTGAGACTTTGCTGTCCTATTCTTCATTTTGTGATTACACTGGAGGTAACATTAGAGGGTTTGGGGGAGAAAGAGGGATTCATATCAGAGGTGTTGTGCTGGCAGCTTCCTTGTTATCTTAGCAATTAAGGGAAACAAACAAACAACATTTTTTGTCGGAATGTACACCTTGAGGACAAATGTAAGTTCCCCTCTCATAGTGTAATATTCCTTTTTTTATTTTTTCTTTAGGGACGCAACCCTATCCTTAAAAATACTGAGAGTATTTTTTTAACGCTCAATACCAATCAAATATTAGGGAATTATTTAGCTGCAGTAGAATGTTAGTTGACTGGCCAAGAAGTAATGCAGGAAGTTTGGAAGTTATCCACAGAACTGCTGAACAGCCAAAGCTTTTTCTTCATTCGAAGCAGCAAACTCCACCGGTAGGTGTCAAAACTCCCACAGAGCCAGCAAACTTCATAAAGATCTCCCCAACACAGTTTGAAGAAGGGTCAGGAACTACTATGACCTGAAATGGAACATTGGGTTTATGAAGTTGCCATTATTCTGAGAATTCTGAGAGTTTTGGGATTTACTAGAAAAGCTGTTGGGAGAATTTATTCTCTTATGAAGTTTGTACATTCCGACAAAAAATATTGTTTGTTTGTTTCCCTTAATTGCTAAGATATAATTGTGGGAGATAAGCTTGAGGGTTATTGGGTGGGCAGCTTCCTTGTGGCTAGAAATGCAAAAGAGGCTGAGACTCCTCACCAAAAAGGATGTTTACATACTAGCCCCCCACTGTGACCCACAGGTGAAAGGGAGCATTACTATCCAGTAATTAAGGTGTGTGCATCATAGAACTTTCTTTGTTGATGGAGGCGCTAGCTACAGCGACAAGCAGCAAACACTAGCATCAGTGTGGTACAACTGAGAGCCCTGCATGAATTTCTATGTTATGTACTTTGCAAGACCCATTGAGATCATGACCACAGACTCATTGGCATAATGAGCACACAAGTCGCCTGTGTGGCCAGACCTCTGCACCTTTCTTCTTCTGATGATGTAATCTGTGTCGCTACTTGCCATGCTTATTGGTGGGCTGTGTTAGTCCCCTATACAAAAACATAAAAATGGAGAAGAAAACAATTCCTCTTCCTTTTTCCTCTCTGGCTCTGGTGCTTCAGCCATGTATATCACTGCCTGCCCTCTCTACTCCAGATCCTGCTGCTTCCTGGCCTTCTGCCTGATTCAGTGCTACTATCCTGCTATATTGTTGCTAGTAGCACTCTATCTGCTGCTGACAAACACGATACTTGTATCATTTGCTGTCTAGACCACTGATCGTTGTGCTCTGCCCCATGTCTGGTGCCTTGATCTGTTCATGCCACTGTAGTTGTTGCTGCCAAGAATGCTCAGCTGGATTACTGTAAGAACGCAGTATGCCCATGTAAGTACAACAGACTGGTTTTGTTTTAGCTACGTATTCTCAAGTTGGGCAATAGAACACAGCATTAGAGGACCTGCTTCTGAGATGCATGAAGAGGCAGACAGAATTCCTCATTTACTTGTTTAAGCTATTAAATGTCTTTGAGCAGTACTGTTCCACTCCATTCATTAATTTATAGACTTCTATCATATCTCCCCTCAGCCGTCTCTTTTCCAGGTTAAAGAGCCCTAACCTTTTTAGCCATCACTGCCTCTTCCTAACACTGCTTACAAATGATCTAAGTGATCCATCATTCTGATCCTTCCATCCACCCCATTAGTTTACATGCCAGTCTTCCACCTTAGCAAGCTTGTACCTTTCTTAGTGTTTTGAGTATTCATTCCATTGTTGCTGATGCCACTTTAACCCATGTGTGATTCCTTTGGTATCTACTTTGAATGGGGGACTAGCCTAGTGGTTAGGGGCAGTAGCCTGGCACCAGAAAGACCAGTATTCAAATCCCACTGACACTCCTTGTGGCCTTGGGCAAGCTACTTAACCCTCCACTGGCTCAGGTACAAACTTAGATTGTAAGTCCTCTGGGAACAGAGAAATAAATACTGTACCTGAATGTAAGTCACCTTGAACTGCTACTGGAAAGGCATGAGCTAAATACTGATAATACTTCCCTCCATAGCACCCTCTAGTTTATTTATTTAGAACACACATTTATATACCGCTGATTCCAGCGATCAGTAGCGGTTTGATTCTTCTTTTGGGGATGTCGATCAGGACAGGGTGGGGGAGTAAATACATAGAGGACTTGGGGGGTCACGGCACACATATTTAAGGTTTTGGGGGTAAAACATATTTACATTTATATAATACATATAATACATATTTACAGATTGGGGAAATCTCATTTACTTGGCTATACATGGTTACACAAGGCGGATTTTCAATGTACGTATTCTTTGTTCGTTTTCTGGATTTTGTGACTTATTGCTGGTTGTAATAGCATTTTAAATAGGTGTGTTTTTAACTCTTTCCTGAAAACTTTTTCATGTCCTGGGTTAGCCGCAGGTCAACAGGGAGCTGATTCCATATAGTGGGGCGCAGCGAAAAGAGAAGGCTCTGCGACTGTACTTGTTTTTCACAGTTCGTAATTGCGTTAGGGACCTGCAGGGTGCCCAAGTTGTTAGTTCTTCTATTTTTCTATTTGCTGGTTGTATGTTGATAGAGAGGACAGGAACGAGGGGGGCTCATTGTCGTTGATCAGCTTGAACTTTGTTACTATCATCTTGTACTGTGCCCTAGCAGCAACTGGAAGCCAATGAAGGTCGATCAATATTGGGGTGATGTGGTCAGTTACTCTGGTTCCCATTATTATTCTAGCTGCGACATTCTGGGCCCATTGAAGGATACCCAGTGATTTTTTGGGTAGACCTTGTAGGATGGCATTACAGTAGTCGAGGTGCGGCATGACTAGTGCTTGGGCCACTGACCTGAAATCGCGCTGGTGCTATTATTTTCCTTAGAGGTTGTATCACCCTAAGTTTATAGAAGATGGCTTTGTTGTTTTACGCAGGTGTTTCTCCATTCTTAGGTTGCAGTCGAGTGTGACACCTAGATATTTGATTTCTTCTTTGCTTGTATGTGTTGTTGCACAGGGTGATTGAGTCAGGTGACTTGAAGTTGGGTTTGTTGGACATGTACATTACCCCGTTTTTGTGGTTTTATCGTCATGTTATTTTCTGTAGCATATCAACATTTCGTTCAGGCAGTTTTCGAGCTGTGCATATTTGGGGTCGGCGACGGTCCAGTTGCGTGTAGAGCATAATATCATCTGCATAGATTGTGGTAGTTGATGCTATGTCTTTGAAGATGTCTGCAGAGGGGTCTCATGTAGATATTGAACAGCAGTGCGGAGAGTGCTGAGCCCTGTGGTATGCCCTGCATTTGAGTGAATGGAATAGCTTCTTCTCCCATTAAATTGTACTTGGGGCCTTTCGTTAGATATATAGGAGGATAACCATTTGAGGGGGGTTCCCTCAAACTCCTATGGATTCTAGCTTACTAAGGAGTATCTCATGATGTACCGTGTCAAAGGCGGCGGAGATGTCAATGAAAATGAGTATGAACATTTTCTTTGTGTCTTCTAGTCCTTTAAGTAGGTTGTTCATCAGTGCTATGAGAAGTGTTTCCACTCCATGGTTTCTTCTGAATCCGTATTGTTGTTTGTCAGGGTATCCTGTTCGTCGAGGTGGTCTTGAAGTTGCAAGAGTACTGCCTTTTCTATGATTTTTGCCAGGAAAGCGATGCTTGATATGGGGCGGTATGATGATGGGTCTTCTTTGTTGAGGGAATTATTCTTTAGGATCGGCCTTATTATAGATTGTTTAGTTTTCTCCGGCATTTCTCCTTGGCTTAGTGATTGGTTAACAATGGGCTATTTGCTGGTTTATCTCATTTTTTGACCGCTTTGATCCAGGCCAGTTGGGCAGGGGTCAAGTGGTGAGGTGGTTGGTGTTTATGGAGGTTAGATGTTGGTGGTTGTTGTTTGTCAATGTTGCGGAATTTGCTCCATGTAGATTCTTGTTTCATCTTTGTTCGTTGGTGTGGTGTTTCTAGGGCAAATGTGGGGGGTGTTAGGTATTCAGTTTGCTTGCGTAGTGATCTGCTAGTGTGTGGGTGTATTGAGTTATCCTGAGGTTCAGGGAGGGCTGTCTTTGTAAGTGATTTACTAGGGCGAAAAGCTCCCGTGGTTTGTTAATGGCTTTGTTCAGTATGTTGGTATGGTGTAACCTTTTTGCTGTGTTTATTTCCTCTTTGTAGTTTGCGAGGAGAGATTAAGTACACTGTCCTGAGTTCAGGGGTCAGTGGATTTGGTGTGTCTCCACTTTCTTTCATGCTTCCTGAGCTTCTCTTCATTTGGTCAACGTACTGGTGTACCAAGGTTCATTTTGTTGTTTCGATGCGTTTGGCGTCTGAGTCTCTTGAGAGTTGCTATGGTCCGGATTCCGGTGTCCCATTCATTTGCTAAGTCATTGAGGTTTGTTTTGTCGAGGTCTATATGTGATTGATGGAACTCAATTAGACCTTCCATGTTTGGTTTGTTGAACCGTCGTTGTTGTTGTGTGTTGTTCTTTTGCTTTGGTGTCTTTAGACAGGTTCGGTAAATTTAACTGTATATTGATTTGGTGGTGGTCTGACCAGGGTAGCGGATGATCCCTATCTTGGGCTTCTCGTCCTTGTCTTGAGCATTTTTGGGTGTGAAAACCATGGTCTAGGGTATGACCTTATCATGGGTGGGTTCTGTGATTGTTGCTGGTAGCCTAGTGGGTCATGGCTTCCAGGAAGGGTGGTTGTATTTGTGGCAGATGTTGTGCTAAGTTTAGTCTCCTAGTACAATTTTGGAATTTTCTAGGTTGGGTTGATGAAATTATTTCCAATGCTGATGCTAGTATCTCATATTGTTGTGTGGGGGGTCTGTATATCAAGCAGACGGATACAGCGGGGTTTTCAATCTTGAGTATGTCTATGTCTGGATTTGAGTTCTGATACGTGCTGGGTCCCCAATTACCAAGTGTACTCCTAGGCTAACAAATTCCATGCACCCAAAGACCTTGAGTATTGATGACACTTAAAATGCTGACTGGACTCCAGTGGCTGAAACATAGAATCATGATGGCAGAAAAAGACCACATGGACTATCTAGTCTGCCCTTCCATATCACATTTTGTATTTGTCATATGCTTTTTTAAATTCAGATACTATACTCATCTGGGAGACTATTCCACCATCTGGGAGACTATTCCACATATCTACCACTCTTTCCATTAAGAAATATTTCTGCATATTACTCCTTAGTCTATCCCCCTTCACCCTCATCTTATGCCACCTCATAACAGAGCTTTCTTTCAATCAAAAGAGGCTCTCCTCTTGTGCATTTATGCCATGGAGTTATTTAAACATCTCTATCATATCTCCTCTATCCCGCCTTTCCTCTAACATATACATATTAAGATCTTTAAGCCTGTCCTCATATGCTTTATAGCAAAGATCACTAGCTACCTTAAAACACACACCTTCTTTTGGAATACTATGAACCAGAACCTGAAACACTGTGTGAAGGGCACCCACTTCAATGAAATATGAACACATCCAATCATTCTACCTTCCATACAATAGCAACAACCATCATAACCAACGTCAAGAAACCATGATCCAATATTGTTAATACCTTGGTTTTTAATTCCTTGTTCTATGTAAAGTTCATTTTGTTTAATGTTCAATGTAATCCGCTTTGAATGTAAGAAAAGCGGTATATAAAAATTGTTAAATAAATAAAACCATTTTAGTAGCCACCCTCTGCACCGACTCCATTCTATTTATGTCCTTTTGAAGGTGTAGTCTCCAGAATTGCACACAATACTCCAAATGAGGTTGCACCAGAGACTTATACAGACTTTTTTTCTGCTGGCCATTCCTCTCTCTGTACACCCAAGCCTCCTTCTGGCTTTTGCTGTCACCTTTTCTACCTGTCTAGCCACCTTAACATCATCAGAAACAATCATGCCCAGGTCCCATGTTTCATAGACAGAAGTACTTTGCCCCCTACAATGTGCTGCTCACTTGGATTGTTGCAGCCCAAATGCATGACCCTGCATTTTTTAGCATTAAATCTCAGCTACCAAATTCTAGACCATTCTTCAAGTTTAGCTAGATCCCTCCTCATGTTATCTACTCCTTCCTGAGTGCCTACTCTATTGTAGATTTTGATAACATCCACAAAGAGGCAAACCTTACCCAACAGCCCTTCCACAATATCACTAACAAAGATGTTAAAAAGAATGAGACCAAGGACAGATCCCTGTGGCACACAACTGGTAACTTCCTTATCCTCATAGTGAGCTCCATTTACCTGTACCCTGTGTCGCCTACCACTCAAAATATTTCTAACCCAGTCAGTCACTTTAGTGTCCATCCCTAGGTTGCTCAGTTTGTTTATAAGTCGCCTGTGTGGAACAGTGTCAAAGACTTTACTGAAATCTAAGTACACCAGATCTAGGGCTCTTCCTCAATCCATCTCCCTGGGGATTACTTCCCCATCTGCTAAAACGCCAGCATGCAAATCTTTTGTCTTCATTGCTTTAGGGTCTTCCTATCAATTCTGGTGCTACTTTGCTCCTCTCCCAGTGCCTCAGCGTCTCCGTGCCAATGTTGATGTTGCTTTGACCCTCTCATCATGTGTTGGGGTCTTCATTCCACTATTTGTGTCACTTTTTCTCTTTCACAGGGGCTTGGGGTTTTCATACCACTATTAAAGCCCTTTAGCCTCTTTTGGTGCCATGTAACCTTTGAGGTCTTAAAGTGCTTTTGGCTCTGTAGCAGATGCCTGCCAGCAAGTTTTAGTAAAACTAGATGGAAAACTCCACTATTAGAGTGACTCTAATAAATGAAACAAACCATATGGCTAGTTGATACGAACACAAACTGAACTAAAATCGTTTGCCATATACATCCTAGTTTGCAGATATAAAAAGTATCTGATATATGCATACTGGGTGGATATTTTAAGGAAAACACAGATGGGACTTTCCTTTCAAAAATTCACTTGCAGCTCCATGGGTATAATAACTTATGTATCTGTGAGCAGCCTATGGAGTTTCAACATTGTCCTTCCGCTTTAAATATTAATTAAGTTGCATTAAGCATGCAAAATAACATGTGATTACTTTCTGGTAGGGACCACATGCTGTTGTCATTCCTGTTGTGCAAAGTGACACAATGAAGGAGTAAGGCATAAAAACAAGAAATAAGCCTAATGTACTTAAGGCAGAAATCCTCTATTAATTCACATAGCTCTTCCTGTAGTTCACTGGAAGAAACTTTGGGAAACAGACAGTGTACTATAAGCTCAATGCATATTGAGTATAGGAAGCTCAGATTTGGTTGGAATGAAAAGATGTAGTCCTATGGAGTGCTACAATGAACCACTTGTGTGTTAACTCTGAAAAGCAAAAAAGCAGTTACACTGCAGCAAAATAATAAAATTGTCCCATCTGTTCCACCGTTTCATTATATACGATTGCTAGTAGAGAGGCTACTGTAAAAAAAAGCACTTGCTGTACACATCTAAAACTCAGAAAATGATCATTTTCAGTAGTAGCTCCCATAGTTGGTATAATTACTAAAAGTAGTTAAAGAGATAGCTGACTATGTGGGATGAATAGGTTTTTTCTCCAATGTCTTTAGAGCCGGATCCCACTTCTACCTACATAGAAAGACCAGAGGATTATAGCAACTGGAAAGTGAGGTCACCAGAGGTGCAAAGCACTATATTAGTCCTGCTGCCCCTATGCATCCATTGTGTATTAGCTATTGGCATATTGCTACACAGCATCAGAACAGCTAGGTGGGAACTAGGCATGCCAAATATTTTTGGCCTTGTATTTGTTCGTCCAAACGTATCCATTCGGTTAGTCTTCAGGAGCCAAACTTTTCGGGCATTCATTCCCATTAAAATCTATGGGGGAAGCTCTTTTTCAATGGAACAGTGAGGTTTGCCATCCATTTTCTGTCAAACCTTCTTGAATCTTAGTGACAAGCATGTGTAACAGCACTACAGTAGAAAGACCGCAATGAGTGCACTCACCGCCACCTCCATGCTCCTCTCAGTTAATACTGTGGTGGTGCCCTAATGCGCCATGAATTTGTGCATTAACACCACAGAGCTCTTTAGTAAAAGGGCCTCATAGTTTCACTCATGCAGACAAAGGCAAACAGATAGATCTGCCATACAGTTAATATAGTGCCCATTAAACCAACAACAGCAGAAAAACTCATGAAAAGTTCAATTTAAACTCATACCCAGGCTATATAAAACCATTGCTGCTATCACAACAAACTCTGAAATGCCATGCTTATACTGTATATTAAAAAAAGCAAGTCTTATATAGCAGACCACAATTATATTTCACAAACTGCTAACCAGTAGTATCAAATAAAACCAGACAGCAATTATATTTCAAATGTTGCAACCACACTTTATTAAAACTGTAACACTCATAAAGCTATTCACCAGCCACTTAAATGCCTTTAAAACAGCCATAAGCACTGCAGCCCTCCTCTAAAGAATATTATATGGTCTTCTCAGAGTATATAATTGTATTAAACTCGATATAAATACTCTATTTTAACTACTGTCAATATATGAAATTTATATAAGTGAAACTCCAGCAATATGTCTTATCTCCACCTTATATCCGTTGTTTTAAAACACTATTTCATGGAAAACACAGATTAGTCATAATGTAGTCTCAGACCAATATGGCACTATGAACCACAATCTCTGTGGATAACAGATCGTGCCTCATTTGCATCAACGACTACTAGGGGATCACCATCCCTTTTATTTTTCTTCTTTTTTTCTAAATAGCAAAAGTTTTGTGCAAAAATATCACCAGAATTCCTCTACCGCGTGATTCTTAAAATATCATAAATTAAAGCTTATCTTAGCTCAGTTGTTTTTCTTCTTGCTTCAAACCGCACACTTAATCTTCTCTCAACGCCTTCCTTTGGCGCCTGTTTATCGTTTCTCTCCTTATAGGAGGTTCATCAGGAGAATCTAAGAATGGAAATGCAGTAACGTTATAAATGCTTATGTAGCCTGTATACGGTATTGACTCTTGCAAAAGTTGTTTAAAATTTCTCTCACAATGTCCCCCAATGCGTCCTGAAAGAGTTAAAATATCAAGGAACCAGATACTACTCACTAGCTGATGCTGCCCACGTCTCTCATTTTGTTTCAGTGATACGAAAAAACGCCGCGCATGCGGCTCTGTGGGAACAGCTGACTTTTATACTGATTGCCATAGTGCTGTTTATCTGCATATCTGCCACTCCACTGAGGCATTTAGTCCCAGCGGTTTCACAGTGTTCACCGTGAAAATCCACCGTTGTTCTGCATAAAGCAATGTTTCATCTAAAGTTTTACCATTTTTAGGATTAGAAATTTGTTCTATGCAAAAACATCGTAAGTGTTCAAATGCATGATGAAGATCTTCACAGTGTTGGACAATAGGGGCCGACATGTTCTTACAATGTAAACGGCTTTTGTGTTCTTGCATCCAAACTTTAAAAGGACGAATGGTCTTTCCAATATAAATTAAATCGCATGGACAACGAATAGCATACACCACTGATTCTGAAGTACACGTTGTAGCATGTTTTAAAGAGTATGTTTGCCCTCCTCTAAAGGCATATGTAAAGCAGAGAGCAATTAAAGCACACTATGCAGCTGTGCACTAGCCAAATACTTAAAAATATTTGAAAACATCCCCAAACCACCAGTACTATAGTTTGAAAATGAATTCAATGGAGCAACACCTACATATACCAAGCACCACTCCCAATGCACAAAGAGACTTAAAAGGGCAGGCAACCCTAAGAAAGCTCTTAAAATGTAATTTAAAAGCAGTACCAAGCACAAAGCTGCAGAAACATCTGAGAAACGTACCCTACTACATTCAATCCGTACATATTAAAATTGTAAACTGCTATGTTATCATTTTACTGTACCGATGGAGGTATAGCAAATGTCACCATACAAATAAACTAAATAACATGTAAAGAAAGTTTGTCATCAACATAGAAAATAAGAGTGTCAAGATGCAGCACAACAGCAGTACTATTCAGGCTTAAATATATCATCACTTGCCATCCATTTGTAGCCATTTTTTTTGTTGTAACTCTAGTCTTTCCTCAGGTGTGTTTCCCCAGCCCTGGAAACACGCATTGTTCCGCCCTATCCTTAAAAAGCCCTCACTTGATCCTTTGATTCCCGCGCACTACCGCCCAGTCTCCAACCTTCCCTTTTTATCTAAAATTCTCAAAAAGGTTGTTTACTCTCAACTTTCCTCTTACCTCGACTCTACCCACTTTCTTCACCCCCGTCAGTCTGGCTTTCGCCCCGGCCATAGCGTTGAAACTGTTCTTCTTGGCTTTCTAAATGAAATTCACACTGCTCATGACCGTGGTGATCTCTTGGAGGCGGTCTCCCTCGACCTTTCTGCTGCTTTTGATCTTGTTGACCACTCCCTTCTACTAGCCCGACTACAGGAGGCAGGTCTCTGTAGCACAGTCCTTCACTGGTTCCACTCTTTTCTTTCTTCCAGGTCATATTCTGTTCTCTCCACTTCTACTCCTTCAATTACCTCTGAATCTACTCCTCTCCTCTGCGGTGTCCCTCAAGGTTCAGTCCTGGCCCCCCTTCTCTTCAACATCTTTCTCACACCTCTTTCTCTACTGATCCAGCAACACGGGATTTCTGCCTTTTACTATGCCGATGACCTGGTCCTTCTGTATCACACCTCCCCCCTTTCTCTTGATCTCTCCCCTCTGAACTCGTGTCTCATAGCCGTTGCCAATTGGCTTACTACTCACTGTTTGCATCTTAATCTCACAAAAATCCTGGCCATCTGGTTCTCCCGTGATAGTACTCCCCCCCTGGTTTCCCCCTCTTTTTATGGTTCGCCCGTCCCCTTAGTCTCTTCCTTCCATTACCTGGGAGTCCTCTTTGACCCCAGTCTGACCTCTCGGGATCAGATTGCTCATGTTTCAAAGACTTCATTTTTCTTCCTTCATCAAATTCATGCTATCAGGCCTTCTTTTTCTGCACAGGCACTTACTACCCTTCTTCTGTCACTGGTCATATCCCGCGTCGATTTCTGTAACTCAATCCTAGCCAGTCTCCCTGCCACGCAACTTCACCGTCTTCAACGCATCCAAAATACTGCTGCCCGACTCATTTTTCACTCCTCCATGCACGATCACATCACTCCTCTTCTTATCCGTCTCCACTGGCACCCCAACAAATTCCGCATTCACTTTAAAATCCTGGTGCTCCTCCACCATGCTTTCTACACCCACTCCCCTCAGTATCTGGCTGATCTTGTCCATTTTCATACCCCCATCTCGCTCCTTGTGATCCCTCCACCTCAATCGCTTACATCTTCCCTCACCCACCTCCGCTCACCTCCAATCCACCCACTCCTCTGCATTTTTCTTCCTTGCCCCCGCTCTATGGAACTCTCTGCCCTCTTCTATCCGGCTTGAGCAGGAACATACTACCTTTAAGAACAGCCTCAAAATCCACCTCTTTGCCCTTGCCTTTGACCTCCCTGATCCCTCTACGTGACCTTGTCTTCCCTGTTCTCCTCTCTCTCTCTCCTCTCTATTGTCCTGTTGCATGAATCTGTTAGGTATGCTTTCCTATCCGCCATTGTAATTTCTTTTTCTTCTTCCTTTACCTTATGATATTTCTTTGTTTTGAACTATGTAAACCGCTATGATGTTTTTCGTTTAGCGGTATATTAAATCAATAAACATATACATAAAAAATAAGATATTTATCTGCAGAGTCATTCAAAGAAAACATAGTTCACATGTGCAAGGGGTTGGACGGTGAAGAGCTGAATACATGAAAAGTAAAGGGCACAATGTATAAGTGCAAAGGGTGAATCCCTCTCCCACCACACACACACAGGCATCCCACCTCTGTACCGCACACACACGCACACAAACATATGCAGTCCCACCATTTCCCCACCACATACATGGGCACACCCCCTCCGTATCACACACACATGCAGGCACCCCACCACTGCACTACACACACACACACACACACATCCACAGGTATAACTTAAAGGGTGAATGGGAGTGGTGGGAGTGGTGGGAGAGGGAGGGGGAGGGGGAGTGGTGCTACTGCCTCTGTTGGCACTGTGTAGTGGCCCATTAAGAGCCTGATTAAGCTTTTTCCTGAGCAAAGACCCCTTCCTACTCCAAGACAGGCTCCCTCAGGCCCTGTCACAGATCCCCTGGCTGATCAGCACCCCCATCCCAGCACAGTTACCCCATACTATAGAACCTCCCAAGGACAGTTCCTACACCAGAATCACCCCTAAAGAAAAGCCCTCCAACCAGACCTCCTAAACAGAAAAATCCCCAAAAAGGCAATGCCCCAACTGTCCATACCTCGATCCTTCACTCATCCACCAGACCCACCTCCAGGACTTACCTGGGGGAAACCCTGGTGTCTAGTGGGCCAGCACAGGAGCAATCCCCCTCCGCTCCTTCCTCGAAGTAGCCAGGTTTCAAAATGGCAGCTATGCCCCTAGCAGTAGTCTCGCAGTAGCACCACTAGGTGTAAAACTTGTGATCTGTACAACTTACTCTTTGTAAAGATAAGTAGGCATCCACTTGTCTTTATAAAATAAGTTTAGTATGGGCTTTAACTACACGCACCCTTATAAAATTTCCCTCAAAATGGATTTGTGGTTGTTTATTTCATTTGTTTATTCTGGTTTTAATAGCTGTCCTTCTAAAATGCTGTGCCCTCCTGTATAATTTAATACATTTAAATTATATGTAAATAAATGCGTCTATTAAAATCTTTTGCCCCAATCTCTGTCACTTTCGACAGTAAAACCGGGCTATAACTCTCTTAAAAAACATACAGCTTACAAAGTTTCTTTAACCTGTACTTTCAGATCAGTCATTTAATTTTGGTAGTTTACAAGGTGAAAGGTACAATGCAAATTGTTGAAAACGGAGTACAAATTATAGGTGAACATATCACGCACTACGGACATGAAAATACCAGGATGTCTTTAATCCACCATGTCTATTCATTCTGACATTCTTTGACAAAGCATCTGCACCAAGTAATTCATAGCCTGTAGAACTGGACAAGAGATAATTAATTGCTTTGCCTACAGGCACCGAGGAAATGAGATGCTTCAGTCTTGTAGCAATAGAAAATAATTTTAATTTCCACAGCAACCAGGCCTGAGCCATGGGCAAATGAAATCAGGGATTTTCTTTCTGCTTTTCAGCTTAGGCTGCTCTTTGCATTCTAAAATACTCACCTGTTAGCCACTACATACTGATTACATTCGCCTGAAATATTTCTAAAAGGTTTCAACGAAGTACAATAGTGCACTGCAGCAGTGATCATGCAAGCATTATGAGTGCCATCAAGATTCTGGACACGATCACCGAGCTCACCAGTTCAGCCGTAATGCTAGTTAAAATGTACTGTCTGCTGTGAAGCTGCACACAAAGTAATGACAGCATATGGAACTTTTTCAGAAAATTAACTGCGAAAAGTCTGAACTAAGTTTTAGCTATTGTGCATATCTACCTGATAGTGCAAAATTCAAATTTGCTGTGAGTATGATGCTCCTCACTAAACATGGAACATCATTTGCTTATGACATATTTTAATGTTTGCTCCCAGTAGTCAAGAATCACTGCACCATCTTCTTTTCCTCTAAAGATCTTTTGACACTCCACTTAGTGCAAATAGGGCATGCTTCTATTATGACAATGATACAGTAATTCGGCCCAGTGCTTAGTTTTATAGGATAAAAACATCCTCACTTGGTTTGCAGCTTGTCATGATGTGAGGGCTCGTGTGCATCAGTGATGCTGAGGGCTAAGCTATCAGTAGTTTAACTACTAGCAGGGTCTCCCAAAATAGACAGGTCTCGGCTGAGGTACCAGACCAAGACAAACCAGCCATCTAGGCAGCAGCAGAATGGGACGGTGTTGGCAGAGGAGGATCACATATCTGTGACAACAACAACAACCCTAGAATTACCAGCACGGAAGAAAGGCCTGGCTGCTGATATAGCTGTGCATGAAATAAGAGTGAGAAGCTGCAAAGATGTCTTACATATTGGGACATGGAATGTATGAAGCATGAATCAAGGGAAATTGGAGGTGGTCAAGAACACCTGATGGTTCTCTTGCACAACCTTTACATTGATCAAGAAGCAACAGTTCAAACGGAACAAGGAGAAACAGAGTGGTTTAAAATCAGCAAAGGTATATGACAAGGCTGCATACTTTCCCCCTACCTATTTAATTTATATGCAGAACAAATCATCAGAGAAGCAGGACTGTATGAAGACAACTGAGGTGTGAAGATTGATGGAAGACTTGTCAACAACCTTCGCTATGCTGATGATACCATATTACTGGCTGAAAGTGAAGACAGTCTGAAACATTTGCTTCTCAAGATCAAGGAACACCTGCACCTTAATATAAATAAGACAAAGATCCTTACAACTGGCAAAAGCAATAAGTCCATCGTTGATGAAGAAGAAATTGAAATAGTTGACAATTTTAATCTACTTGGATCAACTATCAATAAAGAAATGACAATCAATCAAGAAATTTGACGATGCATTGCTCTTGGCAGAATGACTATGAAAGACCTAGATAAGATTCTCAAGAATAGAGATGTCTCTCTCCATACAAAGATTCAACTTGTTCAAGCCATGGTATTTTCAATAACGTCATATGGATGCAAAAGTTAGACAGTGACAAATATAGAATATAGACAGGAAGAAAATCTATGCCTTTGAATTAAGATGCTGGTGATGAATACTGTATATACAATGGACTGCCCAATGAACAAACCCATCAGTACTAGAGGAGATCAAACCTAAGCTTTCTTGAAAAGCTCAGATGACAAGACTTTGACTTTCATACTTTGGACACATCATGCAAAGAAAGAGATTGTTAGAGGAAGACATCATGCTTGGCAAGGTAGAAGGTCAATGCAAAAGAGGAAGGCCAGCAGTGAGATGGATCTATCTATTTAGCATTTATATAGCGCTGCAAACGTACGAAGCACTGTACAGACATATAGGAGAGACAGTCCCTGCTCAACAGAGCTCACAATCTAATCAAGATAAATTACAAAATACAAAATACAATAAACAAGACAGAGTATATAAATATTTAGGGATAAATCAAGATAGGGCAAAAAGCACAAACACAAACAGCAATTAAAACTAGTCAAAGCAGGGCAGAGGAGTCAAGAAGAGAAAGCAGAAGTGAAAAGGTGGGTTTTCAACCTGGACTTGAAGAGGGCCAAGGAGGAAGCCCGATGCACAGACACAGGTAGATTGTTCCAGGCGAAGGGTGCAGCCAGGTGAAAGGAGCGAAGTCTGGAATTAGCAATACGAATGAAGGGCATAGATAAATGAAGAGTGTTAGAAAAGCGAAGAGCACGAGAGGGGGTATAAGGAGAGATAAGAGATGACAGGTAGAGGGGAGCTGAGGAGTGAATGCATTTATAGGTCAGGAGAAGGAGTTTGAATTGGATATGGAAATAGATAGGAAACCAGTGAAGTGACGAGAAAAAAGGAGTGATGTGGGGAAAAGTGAGGCTGGCGGAAAATTAGACGAGCAGCAGAATGTTGAATAGATTGAAGGGGAAAGAGGTGGCACGTAGGGAGGCCGGCAAGGAGAAGGTTGCAATAGTCAAGGCGGGAGGTGATTAAGGAGTGGACAATTGTTTTAGTAGTGTCGTCAGAAAGGAATGGGCAAATTTGCTGATGTTGTGGATCAATACAATAACAGCAGCTATGGGTGTCACTCTATCAAAAATGAGCCTCCTGACTGAAGACCAAACACAGTTTAGGACAACTATCTAGAGGGTCACCATGAGTCAACACCGACTTGACAGCACTTAACTACAACAACTGCAGAGAATAGCATGGTGACCAACAACATAAATGAAAGCACAATTTGAGAGTGAAAAAGTCGTGTTATCTAGAACTTTATGTAAACATGTTTAGGCATATTTCACACAAAATTGATAGCGCCTTTTGTTAAGGCATAAAAGCACATTTTAGAAAGGATGTGTAGGCCACCCCAGAAATGTGCATCCATCAACGTCTGTGGTAGATCAGTGATTTTATGTGCAACACAAGCAAAATAGCGGTGTGGATATTTTGAAATATAGACATGGATAAGCCTAGCGAGGTGGATGTCTGTGCAGTGGGGCTGTGCAAGTGTGCTAAACATGCACATCATTGCAAGAGTTATAGTAGCATGAGGGAGAGGTGCACATGCAGCAGGAAACAGGGTGTAGGCAACTCGCCTCTTTCCCCTCAACCATGGAACCTATAGACAAGAAGAGACAGAATGGCCTCCAGGCAGGCTAAGGTCTCACAAGAGGAAAGCCTGCTCCTCTGCAGGCTCATCCTGGAGGAGTACCTTCTCTTCCCCACACATTGCTGGAGACCACTACATGCTACAGCAAGAAGGTTCTAGGAGCTGATCTGCACTACCTTAGCACAGTGAGTCAATCAAGCCTACTATATACTGAGGAATATGTAGAGCAGGCAGAGCTCAGTAGACAAGTTGGGAAGTTTGTCAGACAGGTAATGGTTGAAGGGGCAACTATGAAGGCTGCGCCCTTTGGGGGACACCAATGTGGGGGCCTTGCAGAGCTACAGCAGCAAGCTGAGGGACACACATATAGAGAGAGATGTGCACACTGATAGTCTGATTCTGGAAAGCACACAGTGAGGGACTGGGTGCACACATCAGCAGGAGGCATCCTGGCATGTGTTCAAGGGGAGAAATGTGCACAGGGTAGCAATATCAGCATGGGAAGGATGTGTATATGTGGTAAAATGAACACCAGGGTTTTGCTGAAGCTCTCTGCCACATGGTCACGTGTGGTTATGGTTAGTGTGTGGATGCACAGTGGCACCAATGAGGATGCCATAGCCCTGCAAGCACCATAGCACTGCACAATGTGGACATGGATACAAGTGGAGTAGGTACACAAGGGCAGAAATCCTGTCCATCAGCTGCAGTGTGGTCAAAGAGTGCAGATCAAGTGATGGCAGCCCTTAGTGATGGACATGGGTTGGTCAAAGGATATGCAGGGGACAATGATGTAATTCTGTTACATGTTCTATATATTTATGTAAACTGTTCTATGTAAAATGTTGTTATTCTGTAAACCGTGCTGATCATGAACAGTGCGGTATAAACCAAATAAATAAATGATATCAGCAGGGAAGGAAAGAATATGAAGGCTGCATGAGGGAAGAGTGGATATCGTATGGCAAAACAACCCTGGAACAACCAAAATTCCTCCTCCTCCAGCCCCCTCCCCCCATTATCATCATAAGCTGCCCTCAAACCAGTAACCTTTGGGTTAGAAGATAGGCAGCCTGCAGAAGAGTCATCACATCTCCATGGGACATGGGAGCAGGCTGGAGCCAACCTACTCATTTACTCTTGTTTCTTGGTCATCCTTGTTCCTGTGGCTAGAGTGGGCCAAGATTTGGCAGGTCGAGAGCTTGAAGCAAAATGCTACCTGGTTTGTTTACCCAATAAATCAATTGTCTCATGCTGTAGAGGCTTACTCCCAAGAATATTCCTTCTGTACTATCAGAAAGTCTGTGAATCCATGTTTTACCATATTATCAGAGATATTTGCTATGCCTAGTGCAGATCCTCATTGTCCAAGTACAGAGGAACAACCAGGATCTGGATTAGGCCTAGTAAATGTCTAAGATAGTATACTACAAATACAACAAAAGTGAAATGTCTACAACAGCAATGGTGTAATATTGTGACTTTCTCGCAATAAAGCATTATTACACCATTGCTGTTGTGGACACCTCACTTTTGTTGTGTTTGCTGTTTCTACTGTGAGTGTGTGTGCTCTTGTTTGGACCCCTAAGGTAGTATACTATACATGTTTTCAAAGAATATCTGGCACAACCACATGGACAAAGAAAAATCTTTGAAGACAGAAGTCATTATAGTCACAAGTCAAAAGATCCAGTTAGTATTTTCCACTGAGCTCCAGAGCAGAAAATCTTAGGGTCAATCAGGAAACAGGAAGATCACCAACAACACAAGAGTTAGGAGCAGGCAGGCTCAAATCTGCTCCCATAGAGAACTGATAGCTCCTCCACAAGATGGTAGCCCTGTAACTCAGCTTCTGACTCACAGGAAAAAATCCAGCCTGGTTGTTTATGTGCCAGAAACCTCGATCTATCAGCTATGTTAAACATTTGGGCAACAACTACTTCTGCAGTAAACAACATTAACCTAAAGTGACAAAAATGATTAATTCTAAAACAAAACTATCTGGAAAGGATACAAAATCTTTTTGCAAACACCCCCAGCACAGAGAGAGGCCTGCAGAGCTGTTGCTATGGCCAGAGCACAGGGTTGGTACCCTAGGGCTGGTCTCTTCTGTATCACATATCTATTGAAGCACAACACAAAACTGCCATCTGGAAACAGGCATGACCTGCTGGCATGCTTGCTATTGTGCTGCATGTGCAGCCCGCTAATATGCCTCCCCCTCTGATAGACTATCAACCAGTAGAGTTGGATGCTCTATCTTCCTAGCAGCTGTTAGCAATACTTAATGATCCCACCAGTCATGGTCCTATTTTGTACATGGCCATGGATGTGTGCCCTTGAAAAGAGGGGCAGTACAGCCATGGCCATCCTGACGGACTACTGCTATCTGCTGTTGCCTATGCAAATACAGTTGTACCATGTATGCACCTATGAGTAGCAGACACAGTCAGACATTAATTGTTGGTGTGGTGCAGATGTGTTTGTGACATATCTCTATGTTTGATAGGCATCATACAGTGATATCATTGCTTTGTTCACTTCAGATAATGATGGTTCTGCTGATCCCCTCACTATGTATGTATTGTGCTGCAGTAGATATGTGGCATGGAGGAGCCCAGCCCTATGGTACAAGATCATGTGTCAAGTTGCAATGTGCTGGGGTCATGGGAGCACTGCACAGACATTGCAGGTGTTGTGGATAGAGAAGAGTGCAACCATGTCCATCCTCAACCCCAACAAAACCGCTCACCATGTGATCTATGTATGACAATTGCCAGCCATTCAATGGGTAAATGCATGATAGTGAACAAGCAATCACAGAGTGTGAGTGGGTAGGTAGATGGTGTTGGCAGGCAGCACAGGTGAGATGATGATGATGATGATGTTCTGGCTGAAGAGTCCTCAGTGGTGATTGGTAAGAAGTTCAATGTACCTGAGGCAATAATGCCATAATCCATGATACCCAGGAGGAAGCGGCTATGAAGACAAAGAGGTCCGACATCAATTTACCACCACCACCTCCAAGTAGGCAGAATATCCTTGCAGATGATGACAGCACTGCAGAGGGCTTGGAAAAGCATAATGCATGGCAGTAATCCCGGAAATTTCTGCAGTGTGCAGAACAGAAGATCAAGCAGGACAGGGCACATCAAGCACAGAGAGCAGAGAAATTAGAGCTGCTGCATCAATCCATCACACTGCAGCAGTGCCAATTGGCAGCCACAGAGCACCTGGACACTTCTATCTGCCTACTCCATGCATCATGCAGAAATACTTTGTGGAGATGAGGATATTCTCCCCCTTCAGCTGTACACATGGCATTGTGATCCTTTGTGTACAACACAGGTGTCAGCTTCCACCACTCCTGCTGATAGTACCACCACCACCACCACAAGCTCCAGAACCAACACCATCATTAGAGCTAGGCATGCACAGATCTTTGCCACTCTTGTGCCACTTCCAAAAGCTATTTTGGGACCTGTTCGCTATTAGAGGGGTTCTTCCATTTGCTTCCCCCCTTCCATGCTGCCATAGAGAACGCTGGTGTGCAGCACCTCCTCTGATGCCAGTGGTACTCCAACCAGCACACGAACCACTATTGTAACTCAGGCCCAGGTGCATGTGCCATTGGTTAGGGGGAGGACAGGCAGAGGCCATGGGAGGGAACATGGACAGGGCAAGTCTTAGGGCCATGTCACCAGGGACATACGTTTGCTGGCTGAGCAAGAATGAGTGGACTGGTAGGGGTGTTCAGGAGGATTGGGTGGTTGGAGAATGCAGTGTGTGTAAGGAGAAGGAAGGGTTGGGGGGGTCAGGATGCTGGGTGTGTGAGGGGGACTGGGTGTGGAGTGTGCATGGAGATATGTGGGAATGTGTGAAGAGGAGGGTGTGTGGGAGTTTTGAAAGGGCATGGGTATGGAGGGTGTGTGGGAGTATGAGGGGGAGGGATGTGGAGGGTTATGAGCGTGTTTGAGGGGGAGAGTATGTGGATGATGTGTGGAGGTGTGGGTCCTGGGTAATGGGAGAGGGAGAGGGAGGTTTTATATGATTGGTTTATGCTTTGTTATTCACATGCTCTAACTCTGGCATTAAACAGTCACCTTCACATGAAGTGTCTGTGTATGAGGTTGTTTCTTGCAGCCAAACCCTGCTGATATGCTTGCACTGGTACATCTGTGTCTGCATCTATCTCTTCCTTGGCTATTTCCTGGGGGTCTGGCAGGGGTTGTCTTTGCTGCAATGCATAATTGTGTAGCATACAGCAGGCTATAAATATATTGTACATCCTTGCAGGGCTATACAGAAGTTCTTCTCCCAACTAGTCCAGACACTTGAAGCAGCTCTTCAGTTGGTCAAAAGTTCTATCCCTTCAGAACCTAAGGGCCTTGTTAAAGCACATGCTGCTTGTAAACTCGGCACCACTATGGGGGTTAGGAGCCATGGTCTCATGGACAGGAGAAAGGAAACAAAAGTCTGTTTATTTAACCAGTTTTCTATACTGCCTTATCCTTCAATCAAGGTGGTTTACATTATGCAATCACCACAAACAGGTACTGGATACATTCCCTTGTCCCCAAAGGGCTCACAATCTATGTGTATCTGAGGCAATGGAGGGTTATGTGTCTTGCCCAAGGTGTGCCTATGGGATTAGAAACCCCAGTCTCTCTGGCCTGAGATTGTTGTGCCCATGTGGGACTTGAACCCTTGGCCCTCCAGCCACTCCTCCCTCCCTGCTTCTTCTGTTGGGCACAGGCAGTCTGGTGCCATAGCACCCAGGTACCTAGCAGGGTGGTGCCCAGGAGACATCTTATCTAGCAGCCATCTACCACATATAGCGCCACTCTCAAATCTTTCATATATTCCTGAATGAGTGAGGATGAAGACACCATGACATTATGCTGGGAATCTGGGAAAGACATTTATTATTTCACCCAGTGCATTACACGCTACTTGCATGTTGAGGGATTGGAATACATTTCTATTGCAGAAAGTTGATTCTCTCCCTCATGGCTGACTGAGAGCCACATTTGTGCAGTCTATCAACTCTAACGCTGAAGGAAATCCAGCCACTGTATGTAATTGTTTTTGCCTTTGCTGCACTATTTGTGGGAAGGCTACATAGTCAGCTATGTGGATTAGGAAGGCCCTCAAGAATAAAGAGATGCACTGTGATACTGCAGACTGGCTGAGACCTGCATGACTGCCAACACAGACTGGAAACTACTGGTTGCTAAGAGGGCAAGGATTGTGGTGAACTTTAGGTGGACAGGCATAGGCTGGCCTCTGTGTGGTTGAGCTGAGAAGTGGCTCCAGCACCTGGCAGAGTTAGTACGGGTAGATGACTGCTTTATCAAAGCGAAATATGGTGAGGCATGGCTTATCTGTCAGGTTCATGTACAAGGCCTATAGACCCTGTGATATGGATGCCTTCTTGCTGTCCTCCTGCTCTCCCTGTGGGCCTCATGCAGCATTGTCAGCACCAACAAAGTATTCATTTCCTCTATGCCAGCAAACTCCCAGCAAAAAAGGTGCTACCCCACCACCCAGTGGTTTCCTCACACACCTAATCATTTTCACTTGCACAAACATTCACCCATCCATAGAGAGAGAGAGAGAGGTACACACACACATACACACACAGAGGTGCCCACGAGCACCCTCAGATACACACACAGCCACTGACACCCACACCCATACAGGGAGCTAACTGGACAGCACAAGCCAGGGGCAGGAAGGCATACACATAAACAGGAGTCTCACAGTACAAATGCAGTACACTGGGAGCCACATAGACACAGGTCAAGGGGAAGGGCAGCATAAACCTCACTAGCTGTGGTTGGTGAACTGCTGTGCTTTTCTTAGGGGGTAAGATTATAGTTCCCTCCCCAAGTTTTGCTGGGTACCTTCACGTGGTGGCCCCGTTGTACAAAATCTATACTGAATCCCAGCAAGGTGACATTACGATTGAAGTATGGCAGGAACGAAAAAGAAAAATACATACTGGCCGCACGTTGCCCAGGATAAAAAGATGCGTACCTGTAGCTTACACACTAGGGCTAAAGATGGTGGCTGTGATAGTGCAAGCACTGTAGATAACAGTTCTGTCACAGATCAAGGCCATGGTGAGCATCTTCATGGACCCACTGTGGCAGGAGATAAACCATGGAAATTAATGAAAAAGTTAAGAGCATTAACTACGGTTAAGTGGACTTCTGCAGATAAGGAGGAGATAATATACTGCTATTTTTATGCTACAAACCCTGTATTTAAATCAAGAGAGTATACAAGGAGAATCCGCCAAAAACTGGAAGAAAAAAGAAAATTGCCACAAGAAAAACAGCAAAAAGCAACAGATGCAAATTTAAGATCTTTAATTTCACAGATCAAAGCAAAGAAGTATTTGAATGATAACATCTTGACGCAACTAAGGGCATCTGTGGAAAAAGAAATACAGGGAGGAGGAGACGACAGAAGAAAGGAATACACAGAAACAGAAAGTGTAGTTGAGGGGGGAGATGGATCTTGGAGATCTGGAACTGCAGGAGAGTGAGGCAACTAAAGGACAGGTCAACCAATCAACCGAAGAGGAGGAAGAAAGGGAGGAGAAAGACCCAGAGGTGGAGGACTTCAAGATCGAACTCCTAGTCCACATTGAAAAAGATGAATATGCTGGATTTCACGCAAAGAAAGATTACCCAAGTTAAATTTAAAACCTAAGGTTAAGAGTATGATTATAAAGATGAACAAGGCCATATGCAGTATAAAGGGAACATTTATTGACATCACTAAAATAAATCAAATACAGCATTATGCAGCTAAAATTATTATTACTACAAGAATAATACCAGCTAAAGTGCAAGACAGAAGAAAAAGAAAATAACAGTTCCTCCTTGGAAAAAGTGCATAGAGGGAAAAATAGTCATTGTGTGAGGAGGTATCCCTGATAGATGGGTATCTAAAAGGCTTACGATCATCAAAGATATTAAGGAAGATTCAAGACATCAAGCTGAAGCATGCTACATTAACAGAAGAAGACCTGAAATTTATATATTCCAACAATAAATTGAAAGTAATAGCAAAAACACAAAACCTGCAAAGATATGAAAAAAACTGAAAAGAAAGATATCAAAATAAGTTATTTAGAGAGAACCCAAAACAATGCTACAGGGAATTGGGAAAGAGCATTAAGATAAAAAAAAGCACCGCCAACCAAAGCTGAAACTGACAGCTTCTGGAGAAAACTATACAAGGACCCTTTAGAGCACAATCAAGAAGCAGAATTGTTACCCTGCACACAGGAGCATTTAGAGAAAGAAAACATCAAACCTAAGGCATGGCCTGCAATAACAACAAAAGAGCTGGAAAGCAGATTAGAGTGAGCCCCAAACTGGAAGAGCCCTGGCCCAGATGGATCTAACCAACTTTTGGCTCAAACAGTTAACATCACTCCACCCAGACCTGGTGATTTGCAAAAATCAATTGTTTAAGCAACCAGATTTAACACCACAATGGCTTACTACAAAAGAACATTTCTCCTTCCAAAAGGAGACCCCAGTAACACTCCCAACAATTATAGACCAATAACTTATCTACCTACAATTTATAAGCTATTCACTGCAATAGATGCAGAAATATGAAGATGGTCAGTATATCAGCTATTACACATATTTTGTAATTAATGAGTTAATTGTTATGGAAACCTGTTATCTGTTAACTAAGATATTTATACTGTTCTATGTACTAAGATGTTTATCCATTCCATGTAACAAATGTTTTGTTCAATTTAAACCGCTTTGACCCGGTGAAAAGCGATATTTTATTTTATTTATTTTTAATTTTTTTTATTTGGATAACATCGCAAAGTGAAAATAGTTGAGTGAACTCGAAAATGACGTACGCAAAGTGGGGTATAATAGAGGAGTTTCAATGGTATCCCACATGCGTGGCGTCTTTTTGAACATTCACTGATTTCAGAAATCCTCAGAGAAGATAGCGTCTGCAGCATCTGTCTACAAGCTTTGAATGGTATATGGCAGTTTGTATAGTTAGGTTTAAAGATTTTTGTCAGTAAACATGGAAATGAAGGTTTTGATACTTTTTAGAACTTTTCGATCTTTTGATTCATTTTTAGTTGCAGGTCCCCCTGAAGAAACCCAGAAGGAGTGAAACACAAGAAAGGGTGCCAATGGATGGCATTGGGGAGCACTTTAAAGCTAAGCATTGAATTCATAATTCCTAAGCTTGAGAACAAACTTGAAAGTTTAATCTCTGGGTGTGTAAATTTGCCGGACAGGTCATTGATGCTACTAGGCATGATAATAGATAAGTTCCAACATCTATAATGCAGTGCCGACAAGTCTGAGACCGCCCGTGCATTAAACAATTGCAAAGTTTGGATAAGGGAGTAAGTAGTTTGAAACCCTATAGTATCGAAAATTCCCACAGTAGGGGAGAAAAGCAGTTAATGAAACAGAATTTCATGTTTTACTAGTGTTTAAATGGAGTGACTAATATACTTTTTTGTTTTTCAGAAGAAAAGGTTGGCAATCTACTTCCAGTGATATATTGCCAAGAAAACCCAGAGGTAGCTGGGTCACTATGAATCAACACTGACTTGATGGCACTAAAAAAATAAAAATAAAATCAGGATCAAGCAAGGAATATTTCAAGGGGATTCCCTGTCACCGCTTCTGTTTTGTGTGGCACTTAATCCAATGAGTGCTCTCATCAACTCTTTGGGATGTGGGTTTAGCATGACTCCTAAAGAAGGTAACAACCCAGAAACAACATCTCATTTATTATTTGTAAACGGTCTGAAGCTCTATAGTTCCAGCGACTAACAATTAGCAGAGCAACTCCGAGTGGTGAAAAGCTTTTCTGATGACATCAGGATGACCTTTGGCCTTGACAAATGTGCTAATGCAACTTTTTTTAGAGGAAAATTGAGCAAAATAGAAAACATCTCCCTGGCTGCCGGCTGTGACATCAAGGACCTTGAACAGGAAGGCATATATCTCAGAGTGGAGGAAGGAATGACACTCAAGTAGAAATTACTGAGAGAAATGATCAGTTATTAATACTACAGGAGATTAAAATCATTATTGAAAAGTGGCTTTAACATCATGGAATAAGATACAAGCGATCAATCAGCTGACAATTCTTGTATTTTCATACACCTTTGGGGTTGTGGACTGGCCTCTTAAAGATCTTGAAAAACTGGATGAGCGAACACGAAACCTCCTTCATGCCCATGAAGTGATTTACAAGAATCAGTATATGCCAAGACTGTACATTCCTAGAGCTGAAGGACAGCTAGGACTCATAGAGATTGATTACACATACAGAGTTAATATCATAGGCCTCCAGGTCTACTTAACTGCATCCTTGCATCCAAATATGCAAAATAGTGTGGAAATATGAGAGTAAACATCCAGAATCTGTCTCCATTATCAAACTTGGACAAGCGTTCCAATGATTAGAAAGAATGAGCGAAAATCCACAAGTATGCACAGGGAAGGCAGTTACAGAATTTGCAAAACAAGAGAAAAAAAACTCTTCAAGGAATTAGATCAACAATCAAGGAAAAACAAGTGGCAGATGCACAAATAAGTGGGAAATACAGAGTGTTTCTCCAGTATCCCTTTCTTGATCAAGAACGGACACATGAATGATTAAGGAGGGATGAACTGAAACCGAAGGATAAGAAGTTGATATTTGCAGCCCAGGACAGCGGCTTTCAGACGAGATGGTTTACAGCAAGCACTGAAAAAACTACCAACACAGACATATGTTGATTCTGTAAGAAAGACCTGAAACAGTGATTCACCTCATAGCTGGCTGTGAAGTTCTGATGGCAGAAAATTTCTATACAAAAAGACATAATAAAGTAGCGCGCTTCATTCATTTGAAACTCTGTAAGCACTACAACATCACTGTGCCCAAAAAGCACTGGGATCATGACTCTAAGAATTGCAGAGAATGAGGAGGTTATGATTACCTGAGATACTCCCATTCCGACTGATAAACAGCTGGATGTGAGGAAGCCAGATATAGTGGTTAAGGAAGAAAACACCAGAATGGCATTGATAATAGTGACTACTCTGTGAATCGTGTGAAAAGGCAGAAGATCCTGAAATATCAGGAAATGCAGTCAGAGACCAAGAAAACATGGCAGAAAGATACAGAAATATTCCCCATCGTGTTGGGAACCACAGGCTTGATAAAGAAGAATTTCCAAGCACATCTTGACAAACTACCCATACATGTTACATCTCACAAACTCCAGCAGGAGGTTCTCTTTGGCATGATGCAAGTACTACATCGAAACTTAGCAGCAAATTTGAGAGAGTGAGATTATACTCTCCATGGCCTGGTTTAGAAGTGAGGTTCACGACTGTCATTGTATATGCAAAACTAACCCATTTGGAGAAACTGCCCCGACACAAACGCGGGTCTAACAGCAGAGCACGATCACAGAACACAAGGAGCCACAAGGAGCCAGAGGATCTCTAAAGGTAACAGAGGATCTCTAAAGGTAAAACGTGGACTGTTGTAGTTGTTGTTATGGAAAGACAGACTAGATAGGCCATGTGGTCTTTTTCTGTTTTCATGTTTCTATGTTTCTATGTTTCTATAAACACACAGCCCTATGGGACTTCAAAAACAGCTCACAAGACACCTGGCCACAGAAACAACATATACAGCATGGATTGGGTTTGGTACACTGTGACTGGAGGCATGGAATAGATGGGATGGAGTCTGGAAAGTTTTGGGAAATGGTCAGTAAATGAATAGAACAAGCATAGGAAGGGTTGCTGACAGGATATGTATGTGCACACAGACCACAGTTAAGCAAGGGGTTAAATTGCCAATCTCCTCCAGTCACCAAGAATGCAATCACTCCAAGCAGACAGCAGAATCCCCAGCTTACTTCACCTTTATTGCAAGTCTAGCATGCCACACGCAGGGGCAATGTCCTGCATGTATCTGGGCACTTTCAGAAATATGCTCTGGACATGCACCTTTGAGACACAGCCTCATCCCACCACAACACAACCCTAGAATACCCCACATAGCAACTTCCACGCATAAGAAAAAAGTGATTTTTCAGGTTTGGATAAGGGTCTTAAAATATGTCAGATAAGAAAGATGACAATTTCCCTCTAATTTTCATTTTTTGTTCCTGTAATCAGTACATTTATTTGTGAAGTTCTTTTAGAAAAATTTCTACAGAGAAAATATGCATAAAAGAAAGTGAACAAGAAATCTATAAGAATTATCTGAGGAGAAAAACTGACTTTGGGTCACCAACATGTTCCACAGAAGACTGGTAATATCTAAATTTGCACTACACTGAGAACACCTTATTTGAACTAAGTTTAAACTTCTAGCAAAATATTAGAATGTGTTGAAAACTGACCAGGCGTGAAAGAGATGGTTCAATTATTGATATTTTTTTTAGGTCACAGAGTACCAGATAACAAATTGCCGTATCCCCACTAAACCTAAGTGTATATAATGCTGTATGAATGAAAAAATCTAAGGTCGGAGATTTGAAGTATTCAACCCCTCTAACCTAGTTCTGTCCTAATGATGGTATTCTCAATAGACTTACAAAAACATAGGTGACATATACCAAAGATGCCTCATAAAGCTCAAATTGGGCTAAGGAGGAGCACTCATAATAGATGCTACAAAGCATGGCTGCCTGAACAAGTCTTTTTTTTTTAAGTACTGACATGTCAATGCTGACTCCTGGCAACCCAGCAGCCCCTGGGTTTTCTTGACAAAGTATGACTGAAAGTCAATTGCCAGGGCATTTCTTCCTAAGCAATAGATGATAAAGTGACTTGCCAAAGCCATAACAGTGGGAATTGAACATGGAATTTTTAAGTATACTAGGCTGTTACCATAACCACTGGGATACTCTTCCACTCTACAGAGCAAGTCAGTAAGGTGCATAATAATCATGGCTCCATGATTTTTCTCTATACCTTTTTATAATATTTTTCTGTAATTCACTTTAAGTGCTCATTAGAAAATACCATGTGCTCTGCACAGTCTCTTATGTTATTAAAACATATGGGTCAATTTGGAGCTCCCATAGTGATCAGGGTTTTTAAAACACTGGCTGTGGCATTTACATAATCTATATATTCAACACCATTATACAGATAGTCACTGGTGCTGCATATATGAATTTGTCATTGACTACCGGTAGGTATACCTATAGTGGCGATACTCAGCCATTATGGAGGTCATTTTAGAAGCCCTAATTGTGCTTTGGACATCCAAGTCCAAGTCTCAAAGGGGGGGGGGGGGAGGTGGAAGAGGCATAACTGGGGCATTCTCAGGAACCTGATTTCAGAAAGGTCATGAACATCTAGTATTGCATCTAGGTTTAGACCTGCTCCAGGCACGAACAGTTTTCTGAAAAGTGCTCGTTTTGGCTAAAAAACATCCAGAGAGTGTAAAGAAAAAGGCACTCTGTTATCACCAGTACTCAGCACAATATCAACTATAAGAGCAGTGGGTGAAAATCCCCCTACACATAAAGCTAAGTGGTTTAATTTAGAACTTTTTGCATAGTATGGGGATCATTTTATAAGGAGTCGTCTACTTTAAGGGATCCGTTTACTGAAGTGCACATACGTATGCAATTAACATGCATTTTCACGAGAACTGCTTGCTCGGGCCTGTGACAGCTATTGCCGCGGAGTCATGATAGTTACCACACGCTGATTCATGGGCTGTCACTCGCGTGTTAGGGGTGGTGATGAGTGGGCATGGTGAGTACAGTGCAGTTAGCACAGGGGGTCATATCACGCCTGTCAACGTTGCCATTAGCGTGGATGTACCTAACACCACCTTAATAGGTGGAGTTAAGTGCAACCATGGTAATAGCGCTGTGTATTAGGGCACTCACCTGTGCACTGACTGTTGGGAACATGCTAGTCATGCCCGTGACATTTACCATGAGGGTTTTGCACTTAATACATTAATTTTTGTCCTAACTATGTGTTATGTGCAAAACCCAACATACTTTAGTAAAAGGGCCTCCAAATGTGAAAAAAGGTGCCTACATGGGGATATCTTAGCCATGACCACATGTGGCCACATGCAAACGGCCTCATAAAATAGCACCCAGTGTAAAGGTAAGCACATTGATTCGATGACACTTTGCTAGTAAATGATGACACTTTGCTGGTGTAAATGTCTGTGCCTTAATTTAAGACACAATTTTTGCCACTTGTACTAGTGTTTTATAAAGACAGGAAGGCATCTCCTCCCAGTCAGGGGTGGCTCAAGGCAATCTGCTGTCTTTGGTGAGGGATGATATGGTGTCCCCCTCCCCAGTAGTGGGGGGAGGCTTTCTCAAAACTCCAATCAGGGACTGAACCAAAGATTATATGGAGGAAAAGCAAGATGTTTGCACACCAAGGAACTAAAAGAAAGAGAGAGAACCACAGCACAGTTTATAAAACTAAATTATAACTCATTTTTATTTTGTTGTTATAAACCACGTTATCATTCTTGTTTTTTTCTTTTTGAACATATATTTTGCATCCACAGAACCCCCTTCAACCTTGGATGCAGAGCAGAACCAGGACATTCACCCACAGAACTCAATATCTTAAAAAAAATCTGATTCTGATCATCTCACTAACAACAACAACAACCAACATTCTCCAGTACTAGACATATTGTGAACTAATACAAAACCCTACAACAGAGTCACCGTGTACCTATAGAACAAATCTACCATACCATACCATACCATACCATATCAGCACCAACTTCCAAAACTCACATGAGACCATCCAAAAAAAGCATCACTGTAAATACTATGGGCTCTAAAACATCCAACACCTATTTGAAAAGCTGAACAATTCAGATTACTACAGTACAGATCCCTACACACAACTCCATGTTAACAGAACACCTGGTCTTGGTCACACGCTCAAAACACAAACTCTCATCAAGTACAGAATAAGTGACTATCACCTAAAAATAAACATATGTAAATAAAAATTAAGCTGCAATCCTAAGAAGTCAGATTCTGCATACAGTGCAATACCAGAGAAATAGAAAGAGATGCGTTTCCATGAACTGTATAGAAGTATAAAGATAGCACCAAGTCCAATCATTAAACTGAAAATACAATTCTCTTCTAACTTTGTTGTCTGAATATTTTATTCTCTGATCATGTAGGTCCCAATCTGAAGTTTCTGCTTTCCTCTGTCTCCCAGTGCACCCTCCTGTCTACTTTCCCCCAGGGACGGCATGAGGGTGATGCAGGGCCATGTGCGGAGACTCACTGTGGCATCATTTGCATAAATTTAATATACTTTATTTTAAAACATATATGCCACCCATATAAAATCCTAGGTGGTTTCTAAACATACACATGCAATTCAGGTGTGCACGGACCAGGAGAAGGACCTTGGTGTGATTATTTCTGCAGATCTCAAGGTGGAAAAACAGTGCAACAAGGCAGTGGCAAAAGACAGGAGGATGTTGAGTTGCATACAAAGAGGAATTACCAGCAGAAAGGAAGAGGTACTAATGCCACTGTATAAGTCACTGGCAAGGCCTCACTTGGAATACTGTGTTCAGTTTTGGAGACTGTATCTTGCAAAGGATATAAAAAGACTGGAAACTGTTCAGAGGAAGGCAACCAAAATGATTTGGAGCCTGCATCAGAAGCCTTATGAGAAGAGACTTGAAGACCTAAATATGTACACTCTGGAGGAGAGGAGGGACAGGGGAGATATGATTCAGACCTTTAAATACTTAAAGAGAAATAATGAACAAACAAACCTCTTCCAAACACGGGAAAGCTGTAATACTAGAGGGCATAACATGAAGCTGCAAGGGGGTAAATTGAAAGGCAATGTCAAGAAATACTTTTTCACTGAACGGTTGGTGGATGCTTGGAATGCCCTCCCGATGGAAGTGGTGGGGTCAAACACAGTGACAGAATTCAAAATGGCATGGGACAGACACAGTGGATCCCTTTACAGCAACAGGATAAAATCAAAATAAACTTAACTAACTAATTTCTCAACATACAGGGGTGTCCTACACGGAGCGGTGGTGTCACCCCTAAAACAAAAACATGGAGCGGTAGGTGCACCTACTCTTACTGGGCAGACTAGATGGACCATACTGGTCTTTATCTGCCATCATTTACCATGTTACTATGTTACTATGATTAATGAAAAGCCATTTACCCAGCACCACCCCCCCCCCCAATCAAACCATTACTATCTGCACATCAGATTTATTTTGCTATGACCAAATTATTGATGAGGAGGGAAGATACAAAATGAGAAACTAATCCTGGTAGCCATGAATTCAAACGTTGGATTGGATTGTGCTAGAGCTGGAAAAGTCCAGAACTCAGCAGCAGTGATGCTATCAGGCTACTAAAGATAGTAACATAATATATGACGGCAGATAAAGACCAGCATGGTCCATCTAGTCTGCCCAGCAAGGTGGCAAGAGTAGGTGCACTCGCTGCTCCATGCAGGTCACCCCTCCCCATGCCTTTGCTTAGGGGTGTACCCATCACTCTGTCCAGGTCACCTCTACTTATTAAACCGAGACGTTCCCTGAAAATTAGAATTTTCCTTGAATCTGAACTGACAAAATATTTTAAATTTCAGTCTGGTAGCATAAAGAATATAAAACTGCAAATCTCAAAAACAATATATATTCCAGTATCCCCCCTCCCCAACCAACACCCTACAGTTGACCTCACCAAGAACCCAGAGTACAGGACCCATACAGCTAATCTACTATTCTATAACAGCACTAGCTTCCAAAACTCACACAACATGGAGCATACCTAGAAAAGAGCAGTACCCTAGAACATCCATATTCCTATTCAGAAAACTGAACCGCTCTTTACATAGACACTCCATACTAACAGAACATGTAGCCTCAGTCACACATATGCAGAACAGAAATAGATCTTCACCAAGTAGGGAATATATCAGTGCAAACTAAAAATAGACATATGTAGTCAAAAAAATGTTTTTACCCATTACTGCTAGGTTTTCAGGATTTCTTTCCCAAAATTATACGTTGCTGCAGAGTGAGGCAAGAGAAAGACCTCTCACACACAGGCATCTGTGCTGTCAGCAAAAACTAACATATGGCTCAGTGCAAGTAGCGTAAGTGCAACTAATGCCACCTCAGTGGGAGGCCTTAGTTGCACCAGCAGCTGTTTTGTCATGCTGAAATGTGGTTCTCCAAGGACAAGCAGGATGAGTCAGCCACACCTGGTGACGTCATCCGACGGCGCCGAGACGGAAGTACTCTCCATAGCTCAGAAGGGCTTTCGCCCTTCTGAGCATGGGCCAACTGGCCCTGCCCCCTGGCCCGCCCCTAGCTAGCCAGTTTCACTTCTTCCGCCTTGCCAGCAAGACGGACATTTTCTACTCTACTTAAAAATTTCTGAATAATTATCTTCTACTGCATATTTATGTCTATCAATTGCAAAACTTGCCATTAATTCTTTGTCAAAGTTTCTCATTTCAGATCCAACATCGACTGCGGAGGACCAGGGGTTCATCCTCAAGTGAGGACATGGCCTAATGGCTGAGACAATTTCCTGTGCAACACAGCTAGAACTCAAACCTACCTCCAGCAGTCATCCCTGGTCCTGGACAGGTCATTCTCCGATGGGCTCCTGGTCCTGCCAGCGGCAAAGGACCCCTGTCGGGGCTCTTGGCTGCATGTGCCAATTCAATGGAACCAACTACCGCATGAATTAAGACTCACAAACAGCCTGACTGAATTCAGACGAAAGCTTAAAACATATCTGTTTCAAACCCACTACAACCTGATCTAACCGCAATACCCTACCTCAACCAGATGAACTTTACCGCCCACGACAGCATAAAATCTAATAGCATATAGTCATGTATTAGCCTGTACTCTTTGGAAGTCAACATTGTATATAATGTATATTTGGCCCCCCAACCTACTGAAATCAAATGTATACCCTGATCTGTGTGCTATAATAATTCAACTGTATATTGTATCCAACTGTTTATCCCGCGTTACGTAAATCATTGTCTAATCAAAATGTAAAACTAAAATTTTCAATGTATTATACAATGCATTATGATTTCTGTAAAGTAAACCGCTGTTGATCGTAGGAAACAGCGGTATACAAGTATTTACTAAATAAATAAAAATAAAAATAAATGTGTCTCCGGGGGACTCCGCCGCCAGTTTCCGACTCGGCTCAGGGTGTGCCTAAGGGCCTCCACCCCCAGCCGCAGGCTTAAGGATGGTCGCGGCAAGATGTGACGGCTCCTGCACCTACCAGCAGCAGAAGATCTCTGTCGGGGCTCTTGGCCGCATGTGTCTCCGGTGGAATCCGGATATTCGCTGCTTCTACAACCGCTGCCTCTCGGGATGTGCCTATAAGGCCTCCATCCCCAGTCGCAGGCAAAGGATCTCAGTGGAAGGGAAGCCCCCCCGCATTCGCAGAAGACAGCCCAGGAGGTCACTGATGAGACTTCAGTGACCCAGGATGCGTCTCGCCAGGCCTCTCCCCGATCGCGCTGCGGTAAAAACCCTCCCTCACCCTTACTCCCCTCCGGAGCATGTTTTTCATGGGGGCGGCCATCTTGGAAATCCAGCAAGTCCAGTATTGCTGCTACATGAGGGCTGCTGCTCTCCACGACATCGCCGCGGCCTCTGCCGTCCCCGGCGGCTCTGAGCGTGCCCTCACGGGCCTCCGCTCACAGCCCTGCGGCCCTGGACTCCCAGGTAATTGCTGCCTGCTCCGCCCCGACCAGCCTCGTGGCTTCCATGGCGGCGGCCATCTTGCAGGCTCGTCACAGCTCCCGGCTCCTCCCCTTCGGCGCTATTGGTCGGCGCCGACCAGTCATCCAGGACAGGAGGAGCCGCTTGTTAGACATGCCCCCTTCGCCGACGGCCCCGTTCGGCGCCGAAACATCACGGAGGACCGCGCCGACTCTGGCCGGCGCGGTAGAGGCTGCGGCAGCAGTACTGTTAAGCCAACAGCAGCTGCAGCAGGTCCTTCCACCACCACGGACGCAAACAGCAGGAGCTCCGCCCTCCGTGCTGCAGCTGCGCTTGACAGCGCCGTAGCAGCGCCTTGCCTTGCCGTGGAGGAGACTCGGAGTGGCGCGGTGTCATCTCGGGTGCAATTGGTGGGCGCTGACCTAGGCAGAGAAGGACTCCAAGTTGGACCTTGTCTTGCTGCCAGCTGGAGCCAGCGTTCTGCATCGCAGTCTCGGCTCCTTGCCCCTTGCGATGCCACATCACCTACTCGGGCCTAGAAGGGGTTGCGAGTCAGTTAGACACTGGAAGCCCGAAACAGCGTGGTACAGCACGGTGCCCATCCTGCTTCTTGGCTCCTCGCCCCTCGCGAAGCCATCGCCTCCGGTGCCTGCTCGGGCTTATAGGAGATCGGGGACCAATCGGCCACCAGCCGCCTGGGGCTGGGACTGCACCGCCCATGGCGATCGAAGCTGGGAGCTGTGATGGAGCCCGGCGGCTCCTGGGAGCCCCCCAGTGTGGAGAAGGATGCACAACTCCTGGATCGGGCTGCCTCCAATGTGGTTTTTGGCAGCCCCACCCTCCTCACACACACACACACGTCCCCAGGAGAAGGGACCTCTGCTTCCGGAGTTCAACTTCACACCGGCTTTTGTGCTCATGCTTCGCCTGCTCCAAGTGCCGCAAGTTCAGGAGAAACAGCAGTGTAGGACAATGGTTAAGACACTGACTGATGGTGCAGGGGTCATGGGTTCAATCCCCACTGTGCCCTATGATGTAGGCTGGCTGAGGCACTACCATTAGCCAGCTTCTGGTGAGCGTTGCGCAACTGAACGCAGCACGACCTCGGCAGACGAGCTCATGAACCTGCCGGGCTGAGCCGCTCTGGCAATCCTCCGTGGGCGACATGCCATGTCATCACTAAGCGGAGGGACCCCCCTCCTCGCTCGTCGAGGCCTCCCGGCCCTTGCTGCAATGATTACTTCAGGGTCAGTTGTCATGGGTCCGACCCCACAGTGGCTCAAGTCAAGAAGGCACTCCGAAGTCAGAGGCCTTGCTTATACCCCTTGTGTTCCTCTGTAAGGGTTTTCAACTTAATGGAGCGCATGTGACTCCATATCTGCTCGCTTTTGTATTTCCCCCGTATAGGGACATGATCTCAGACACTTGCTGTCCCCTACGGGGCATGGGAGAAGACTCCAGTCTTGAGGGGCAGAAAAGGCACTTCCTGGAAATCTTATGGGACATGGGAGAAGACTCTTACCCAGTAGCCCCGGGGGCATGGAGTGAGACCAGTTCCTACTGTAAATCGGAACCAGCTCCGACTGTTAGTTGTCAGTTTGGTGGCCAGCAGGCGTTTTAAAATTCACCACACCTGCTACACTGCTTAATACACGGACTGATGGGACAAGGGTCATAGGTTTAATCCCAGCGCACCTATCAATAAGGCTGGTTGAGGCATTGCCACGTGCAAGATACAGCCCTCATTGTGAACCTATAGCAGTGACGACAGTGTGGCACAGTACACACAGCCTGTGTGTCAGAAGCAGAAGGCATGGTTCAAAGCCCACAGTCCTGAGGGGCAGAGAATGCACTTCCTGGAAATCCTGCGTTTCAGGGAAGTGGCAAGGGCGTAGTGCCAGAAGGCTTGCACGCTCCCGCCTTAGTTCGCTACTGCTCCTATTCGAGAATGGAATCACAGACGGCGGCAGAGGGTCTTCGTCTTCCCCTATCGGGATCACGGATAATGGCCAGCACTGCCACCAAAGCACAACAAGCGGCAGGATGCCATCCTTGGCCTGGAACGCTTTGGTTCTTAGTCAGCTACCCAAGTCTTTTCTCGAGCCCACCCAAAGCATGGAACTCGTAAGGGGCAACCGGACACCATCAAGGCCGTGGCATCTTACAGGGGGCAGGGCCCCTGTGCCTCCAGAGGCTTACAGAGTGCTCTCGAGGAGGAATGGCTCAGTGATTGGGACAGATTACCTCAGGCCAGAGGGCCAGGGGTTCAATTCCTACAGGGGGACAAGCAACCTCAGGCCAGAGGGACCGGGGTCTCTAGTCCCATGGCCACTCCTTGTGGCCTTGGGCAAGCCTCTTAATCCTCCATTGCCTCCGATACACTTAGATTGTGATTCCTTCAGGAAAAAAAAAAAAAAAAAGAAAAAAAAAAGTACCTGTTAGTATACGTGTAAGCACAGATTCTAGAGAGTGCAGTACAAATACATTAACATGCACTTGCAGAGGGCACTGTCGCCCACTTGCAGAGGGCACTGTCGCCCAACACATGCTTCTACTGGACATCAGAGTAAACATCACCCCGGACATCTGCCCACACGGGTAGTTCAGTGGGTTTTCTGCTCTCAGTGGTCCCGGACCATAAGGTCCCTGCGACGGGGTGATTATCAACAGTTCCCTGGCCAACACAATAATAACACAACAACACCACTCGGCTCGCACCGACTGGGACTCCCTTCCAGACCCCTACACAGTAGGGGATCCTTGCAATGGATAACTCCATTTTGGGTGGGGAGCCCATTGGGGTGACCCCTTGCGCTCAGGGCAGTTGGACACCAGCAAAAAAAAAAAAAAAAAGGACAATTTAATGATCATAATAATTTAACCTTCTAGAGCTCCGGGCTCTGGCGGAAGTCCTCCGGGCTTCTTGCCACCACCTCACCACCTGTTTCCCCTGCGGAAGGGAACCTGCACTACACAGACCCACCAGGGATCTGGGGCCCTGAGCACAAGAGTCCTACGGCACTGGACCCAGGTTGCTGTGACCATTAGTGCAAGACGACAGAGTCCTGCGGCACTAAACCCAGTTCTGTGGGCATGGGTGCACGGTAGTGAGGTCGAGACCAGTCATGGGATCACCATTACATAAAAGATCACATTCCAATGCCGGACTGCAGGCCTGATTGGAATGCGAGCACACGGCCACAGCACAGCTATGACCTTGCACTCTAAGGCCACGCACACATAGCCCGCAAGGCAGCCATGGTCATGCTCCTTTACAGAAAGGGAACAGGTTCCCTCTCCCCTGCAAGAAGGACTCAAACCCCATCCATCCAGGCAGGCTCCCGAATCTACTGCAAGAGTGGAGGAGTAGCCTAGCCAAGAGACCAAGGTCCAATCCTACGAATGCTCCTTGGGGACTTGGAATGGTCACATACCATCCTTGCTAACCTGCAGGTACGAAAATGCAACCCTTGCAAATCAGATCCCTTCTCCCACCGGTAGAATGACCAGTCCTGCAAGAGCGGAGGAGTAGCCTAGTGGTTAAGAGACCAAGGGCCAACTCCCATTGGCGGGCAGACCACCAAGCGCCCCGCCCGCTTTGCAGGAAGGGCTACTGTTTCAAACAGTTAGAGCTGGGCCATCAGCACCAGTGCGCTTCTCCCTAACTTATGGCCCTAGGATCCCTAGATACCCCTTTTCCACCCCACTAAGTGCGGGTGGGCAAGAAGTAACTCCAGAAGCTGATACGGTTGACAACCACCAATTCAGACCTGGCCTGTCGTCTCCTTCTCTGATACGAATGGTATTCAATCCTGTGAGACTTACACAAGCCCCCAGGAACCAGACAGGGCAGTCGCGCTTACGCAAGCCTGGAACCAGACAAGGCGGTCGCGGCCCCCGATGACTGCACCAGCTTCCTCGATGACTGCATCCCCGACGACTGCGCCCAACATCCTTACGGCCACATACCTACCACTCGTAGGGCCGCAATTACCCCAGCCTGACGCATCATCACACCCTGCTCCCGCTCAGCTTGCCCAGGAACAGCAAGGGGACCAACCCGTCATCGCAGGTGACCTTAAATATCCTGTCAACCGGTCACGCCGTCCCCCACCTCTAATAATTCTGCAATGCCCCACCATCTGGTCCTATCGACCTCGCTGCCGTAGCTGCATCAAGGCATCAGTCTCGCGCCGCTCTTGCCGCACTCCCAGCATTGATACCATGACTTTCCCTGCTCACAGTGGTAATTCAGCTTCGGGGGCACCCTCTGCTTCTGCATCTCTGCCATCAAACCTTCTCGGCAGGTGCCCATTGACGACCATGGTCCCCCCCCAACCACTACTGCCGTGTAGGCGTGAATTTGGGACTGCACGTATACGTTCGGTACCACTAGTTCACTTTTCATGGGCGCACACCCATTAGCACTACACACTACACATTGTTCTGTGTACGCATTGCAGGTTGGCGCATGGCGCGCTGACGCCACCACCAAATAACCAGGGCACATCTTTAAAACATCCAGCCCTGATATCGTGTCTCAGAACCTAATCTCAGCTTCCCCCTTTCCACCGCATCGCATTACAGCTTGGGAGGCACCAGGTGTGGCTGACTCATCCTGCTTGTCCTTGGAGAAAACGGAGTTACTTACCTGTAACAGGAGTTCTCCGAGGACAGCAGGATAAGTCAGCCACACATACCCGCCCTCCTCCCCTGGAAAAGGTCTCAGCCTCTGTCCAGTACCCGCCTCCTAGCGGCTAAGGCTCAGCTAGTGACGAACTGGCTAGCTAGGGGCGGGCCAGGGGGCAGGGCCAGTTGGCCCATGCTCAGAAGGGCGAAAGCCCTTCTGAGCTATGGAGAGTACTTCCGTCTCGGCGCCGTCGGATGACGTCACCAGGTGTGGCTGACTTATCCTGCTGTCCTCGGAGAACTCCTGTTACAGGTAAGTAACTCCGTTTAACTTCAGGGGGATGTAACTGCCTCCATGCACCTACGGCCCTATGTAATCAAACTCTGGAATTAGTTACCAGAGGATGCAGTAAAAGCTGTTAGTGTAGCTGGGTTTAAAAAAGGTTTGGACACGTTCCTGGAGGAAAGGTCCATAAACTATTTTTAAAGAGGATTTGGGAAATCCACTGCTTGCCCTGGGACAAGCATTGTGGAACCTGTGTGCCTTTTTGGGAACCTGCCAGGTACTTGTGATCTGGATTGGCCACTGTTGGAAACAGGATACTGGGCTTGATGGACCTTAGTCTGACTCAGTATGTCATTTCTTATGTTCATATGTTACCAGTGCAAAGCCTAGGAAACATGCTGCTAAAAATGCCAAACAAGCGGGGCTCTATACAAATGAAAAATCCTCACAAGGAGCCAATGTAAACATATATTCCATAAAAAACACAGGAAATGCAAGATGCTCACACACCAAGGAACTAAAAGAAAAAGTGAGAACCACAGCATAGTTAAAAAACACAGGAAATGCAAGATACTCGCACACCAAGGAACTAAAAGAAAAAGTAAGAACCACAGCACAGTTTATAAAACCAAATTATAACTCATTTTATTCTGTTATAAACTACGTTATGATTCTCGATTTTTCTTTTTGAATATATATTTTGCATCCACAGAAACTTCTCCCTCAACAATAGGTGCAGAGCAGAAGTAGGACATTCACCCACAGAGCTCAATATATTTTAAACAAATCTGATTCTGGCCATCTCATTAACAAACATTCTCCAGTACCAGGCATATTGGGAACTAATATAAAACCCTACAAAAGTCACCTAAGCTCTACAAGGTCAAATCTACCATACCATTACCAGTATAAACTTCCAAAACTCATACAAAGTGCCTACCCAGAAAAACAACACACTATAAATACTGCTGTAATCCCTAGAACATCCATACATCTATGTGAAAAGCTGAACAAGTTAAATTACTACAGTACAGTATAGATCCCTATGTACAAATTCCATGTTAACAGAACACTTGGCCTCAGTCACATACTCAGAACACAGACCCTCATCAAGTACAGAATAAGTGACTACAGCCTAAAGTAAAAATAAAAATATTGTATGTAGACAAAAATTAAACTGAACCCCCAAGAAACCTGACTCCACATGCAGTGCAACATCAGATAAATAAGAGATGCAGTTCCTCATACTGTGTAAAATATAAAGATAGCGAAAAGTCAAATCACTAAAATGAAAATAAAATTATTTTTTCTACCTCTGTTGTCTGACCAGCCTCTAATCATGCTGGTCCTGATCTGAGTCTTCTACTTTCCTGTCTTCTCTTAGCTCTCTTTCTATGGTCCTTAGTCCATCTCTCATTTCTTATCTCTTCTTTTGTTTTTTTCACTTCCTGCTATCAGCCTATTTCTAGTCCCAGTAACCTTCCCCAGTATCAGCCTCCTTTCTAGTCCTCCCTTCCCAGTACCTTCCAATGTCAACCCCCTTGCATTCCCAGGACTGCCACTGGTGTCCACTCCCTTCCAGTCCCCTTCCTCCCCCACTGTCCAGCCCCTTCTATTCAAAATACCATCATAGGTATCAGCTCACTTCCACTCCCAGTGCCACCCCACCCTCCCATCAGCTCCCTTCCAGTCCCCCTCCAGTACCATCACCAGGTGTCAGCTCCCTTCCATTCTCCTACTCCCTTCTCTAGTGTCATCACCCTTCCAGTCCCCCTCTAGTACTGTCCTCAGGTATCAGCTCCCTTCCAGCCCTCTACTTCCACCTCCCATATCAGCTTCCATCCAGCCCCCTCCTTCCCCCATATCAGATCCCTTCCAGCTCCCACCGTCCCCCCCCCCCCCCCGCCATGTCAGCTCCCTTCCTGCCCCCTCCTTCCCCTGGCAGCTCCTTTAAGCATCTGCTCCCTTTCAGTCCCATTCTCCCATCCCCCTGCATCAGCCCATTTGTAGTCCTAGCCACCAGTCTTCTTCCAGGACCAGCAGCTCTCTCTCCTCCCCCCCCCCCATCAGCCCATACCCATTCCTAGCCCTCCCATCAGCCCATTTCCAGTCCCAGTCTATTTCCAGTCCTATGCCCCCAGCAGCCAATTCCAGTCCTAGCCCCCCATTAGTCCATTTCCAGTTCTAACCCCCCCCCCCTCCAATCAGTCCATTACAATCATAGCTCCCCATCAGCTCATTTTCAGTCCTAGCTCATTTTCAGTGCTAGCACCCCCATAGCCCATTACCAGTCCTAATCCCCCCTGATAAGCCCATTACCAGTCCTAGCCCCCCCCCTAATCATCCCACTTTTGGCCTCAGCCCCCCAATCAGCCCCTTTCCAGCCCCAGCCTCTTTCCAGTCCTATCCCCCCATCAGCCCATTCCAGACCTAGTCGCCCCATCAGTCCATTTCCAGTCCTAATCCCCCTGATCAGCCCATTACCAATCCTAGCCCTCCAATCATCCCATTTTCAGTCCTAGTCCCCCCCCCCAATCAGCCCATTTGCAGTCCTAACCCTCCCAATCAGCCTATTTCCAATCTTAGCCCCCCCATCAGCCCATTACCAGCTTTAACCCGCAGTGATCATCCCATTTCCAGTCCTAACCCTCCCTCCCTGATAAGCTCATTTACAGTCCTAGGGCTCCTCCTCCCCCCCCCCCCCCCCACAGAAGAGCCCCTCATCTCTCTGACCAGCTTCAGAGGGAGCTGAGGAGGTCCGAAACCTGGAGCCCCGGCTCACCTCTGCAGAGCTGTAAGAAAGAACAGTGTTTCTCTAATTTCCCATGGCTCTGTTAAAGTTGAGCCCAGCAGTGCACTGAATGTTGGGAGCATTTCCTGTCTCGTATGATACAGGAAATGTCCTCATTTAACCTCAGCATGCCACCGGGCTCAACTTTAACAGAGCCTCTCAGGTTCACAGTTGGAAATGACTGCCCCCTCCATTAGCCTCTACCAGCAAGCTTCATATTTGTCATTTCACAGGCCACAGTTAGCTCATGTAGGTCTAACCCATCCACTAAGTGAGCTAGGCAACCACCTAGGATTGCCAGCCCGAATGGGCAGCTGCAATGGCACCCAACTGCTGCCGATTCCGTTTGGGAGGGAGGCGGGCAGTGGCAGCAGCGGTATTTCCAAAAGCGGTGCAAAAAGCCTTCCAAGACAGAATTGGTGGCAGCTGGGAGGGGTGCGGCAACAGCTGGAGAGGGGGTGTGGCGAGGCCGGGGTTTCTGTTTAGGGCTGCAGAAACCCTTGGGCCGATCCTGCTTACATGCAATAAATAAAATGCTAAAAGTGCACCTTTTAAATTAACCACTGTGAAAAAAAAACTATACCATGTACAGCACTGCAAATATTAAAAGAAAGCAATGAAATATAATCCATATGCAATGACCTCTGTGACTGTAGTCCTGTGATACCAGTTCACTGCTAACTTGGGATAAACTAATTCTGGCTTGGTCCTCCTTGGCAGCTGATGAGTCTGTTCCCTGAAGATCCAAATCCGAGTTAAGGTACTGCATGTAGCAGGATCTTCCTGAAGCATGGCCAGAAATTGTCCAATCATTCACATACATCACACCAGTCTCAGTAACCATCAGTAGGGGTTTATCAACTGGTTCTGGTCACAAGTCAAAATAAAACTTAACAACTGCTGACCCAAGCAGATTGAGCAAAAGGGAACGAGGAAGAAGGAAGCATGGGGGAGGTTGGAGAAAGAAATTCCCCAAAAGATTACCCATACCCAAAGTGTACTTACAAACAACAAAATGATATTGTGCTTTATTAACACAACCTTCATATTATAGAACAAAACTGTGCTAAGAGAGAAAGGACTACTGCCACAATAGACTGAACTCTCATCTTTTTTCTGTTATTCGGTCACCCTGTTAGTTAGACTGAATCACCTAACCCTGTCAATTCATATTTTATTAGTTTACTGTCCCCCTCAAATATCATCCTCATCTTGGAGTCTCTTTTATTCATCATTATCTGACATGCCCATTTTTTTCCGAACAACTTATCAAATTTAGTTCTTAAGCAACTTGTTCACCTCCCCACCCATAATACAAGTCATACTCTCAATCTCATTTTCTCTACTGATACACTATTCTCTTCTATTAACTCAATCCAAACTATGATGCTCTTATGGACTGATCATAGACTTGGCACCTTCACATTTCAATACATTTTTCAGTATCAGCCTCCTTCTTCCAGCATGAAACTCACCCGGTTCTCTCTTTGGGTTGCCCTTGACACACTTACCTTGATCTTAAACTGTTGACTATTCCTCCTTATCTCTAGCTGATCAGGTTGACATCTGGAACTCTTTTTTTGAAGCAATATGTACATAAACTGGCCTCATTCTGATACATTTACTGTCCCTCCAAATGCTATCATCCATGGTTCCACCCAGGTCTGCTTTTCCTTAAAAGTCAGACATGCAAAGTTGAGCATTTATTTTATTTTTATTTATTTAATACACACTTATATACCGCTACTTCCAGCGATCAGCAGCGGTTCGATTTCATCTTTGGGGGTTGTCAAATCAAGACTGGGAGGAGGGGATAGTATATACATTAGATCTGAGGGTATGTCACAGCACACAAGGTTAGTGTATTGGGGAAAGGCCTACACATTTTTACATTTATACATACATATTTACATCTTTATACATATAGCGGTTTCAAAAAGCATATTATTATCTGATTGCTTTGCTACGACTCTATCGAAACTTGAGAGTCATAGTTGATTGTAGTGACTTTTGAATAGGTGAGTTTTTAGCTCCTTCCTGAAATTGGTAATGTCCTTGATTAAACGCAGCTCAAATGGGAGTTGATTCCAGATAGTTGGCGCAGAGAATGAGAAAGCTCTGCGACTCTTACTTGTTTTCACAGTTCTGATGTTGGTGGGGACTTGCAGGGTGCCCGAATTGGTGATTCTCCTGTCCCTATTTGTAGGTTGCGTGCTGATAAGTGAGGAAAGGAATGAGGGGGCTATGTTATTGATAAGTTTGAACGTGGTTACCAGCATCTTGTATTGTATCCTGGCCGCAATTGGTAGCCAATGTAGCTCGATTAAAATGGGGGTAATGTGTTCAGCAATGCTTGTGCCCATTATGATCCTGGCTGTCACATTTTGGGCCATCTGAAGGATATTTAGTGATTTTTTAGGCAGACCTTGTAAGATGGCATTACAGTAGTCTAGGTGTGGCATAATGAGTGCTTGTGCAACAGACCGAAAATCACAGAGTTCTAGTATTTTCCTTAGAGGTTGTATCACCCTCAGTTCATGGAAGATGGCCTTGTTTGTTTTACGTAGGTGTGTATCCATTTTTAGGTTGCAGTCGAGTGTGACTCCTAGATATTTAATTTCATTTTTCATGTTGTACGTGTTGTTGCATAGGGTGATTGTAGGAGGGGGCTTGAAGTTCGGTTTACTGGATATATACATGACTTCTGTTTTCTTGTGGTTAATTGTCATGTTGTTTCTCTGTAGCCATCTTAACATCTCGTCCAGGCAGGTTTCGAGGTGTGTATAATTAGGGTCTGAGGTATCCAATTGTGTGTAAAGCATAATATCATCTGCATAAATGTGGTAGTTGATGTTATGCCTTTTGAAAATGTCACAGAGGGGTTGCATGTAAATGTTGAACAGTAGTGCCGAGAGAGCTGAACCCTGGGGTATGCCCTGTGTTTGAGTGAATGCTTCAGCTTTTTTACCATTGAATTGTACTTGTGGCCTTCTGTTTGTTATGTAGGAGGAGAACCATTTGAGGGGGGTTCCCATGATTCCTATAGATTCCAGTTTGTTAAAGAGGATCCCATGATGTACAGTGTCAAAGGCGGCAGAGATGTCAATGAAAATGAGTATAAACATTTTCTTCCTGTCTTCTAGGCCTTTGAGGAGGTTGTTCATTAGAACTAACAAAAGTGTTTCAACTCCATGGTTTCTTCTGAACCCGTATTGCTGTTTGTCTAGGGTATCACGGTCATCGAGGTGATCTTGAAGTTGTATGAGCACTGCTTTTTCAATGATTTTTGCCAGGAACGAAATGCTGGAGATGGGACGGTATGAGGTTGGGTCTTCCTTGTTGAGTGTGTTGTTCTTTAGGATTGGCCTTATTATAGATTGCTTTAGTTGGTCAGGCATAATTCCTTGACTTAGTGACTGGTTTACAATGTGGGATATTTGCTGACTGATCTCCTTTTTTGCTGCTTTGATCCATGCAGTTGGGCAGGGGTCCAATGGGGAGGTGGTGGTCTTTAAGCAGGTTAATATGTTGATGGTTTGTTGTTCATCGATGTTGCGTAAGGTGCTCCATGTTTGTTCTTGCTCAACCTCTGTTCCTTGGTGTGGTGCGTCTACATATAGAGTGGGCGTGGTGGCGGTCAGCTTGCTTGAGTAGTGGTTTGCCAGCGTTTGTGGATGGATGGAGCTATCTTGATGTTCTGGTTGGGTTGTTTTGGTTAACGATTTTACTAGTGCAAAAAGTTCACGTGGTTTGTTGATGGCTTTGTTTAGAATGTTGGTATGGTGTATCCTCTTTGCTGTGTTTACTTCTTCTTCTTTATAGAAAAAAAACCTTAATATCCCTACTTCTTTATCTCAAAACCAATATAAATCTCAAATCAAGTGGGCTAAGAGGATGTTTCTCATTTCAGCCATTGAAAACAGCACAAGCAGTTCCAAGTCCCTTTTTGCTCTCTTCTCCAAATTCACCACTTCTAAGCTTTGCAGCCTCCCTTAATCAGATCTCCTAGTTGATTACTTCCAATCTAAGATCTCAACCAACTTTAATAGTTTCCTCTCTGGGGGACCAAGTTACCCATCTCTTGTTCGTATTACACCAATATAAGTAATATCGAATACCTGGTCCTCCTTTAATGAACTGTCTCTCCTAGCGGTGGAGAAATTTCTCCATAATCTTAGATCTACTTCATGTTGTCTTGATGTCTTCCTTCACAATGGCTTAAACAACCAAGCCTGGAAGTGCTACCAGTGCTACATTCCATTATTAACTAGAGTCCTACTTCTGCACACTTGCCGTCCTCTTTGAAGCCGTCCTCTTTGAAGCAAGCCATAATCCCATTCTAAAAAAGACTAATCTTAACATCTCCTGACTCGCGAATTACCAATCAGTTTCAAATCTGCCAATTTTGTCCAAAATTATAGAGAAAGCAGTTTTTCTTCTACTTTCTGACCTTATAACCAAAACCAACTTGCTATAGCCAAGACAATCATGCTTCTGCAATAATCACAGCACTGAATCTGCTGTAACAGCTTTGCTTAGTGAGCATCACAGTAATTTTGATTCACATAACATAGTGTTGGTCATTTCTCTGGACCTCTCTGCCATTTTTGACATCATTGAGCATTCCCTTCTCCTCCGCTATCTGTCTGAAGTTGGTATAAAAGATCATGTCCTCGATTAGTTTTCACCATTTCCGCAGGGTGGCACTTTTCATGTTCAAACAAGCCTCAACACATTCTCCTCCATCTCTAATTTCCCCTGCAGTGCTCCCCAAAGTTTAATCTTTGGTATTAGCTGCTTTTGTTCTGCAGTTGATTGCTTTATTATTCTACTTCGCCATCTTCTACCGATCTTTCATCTATTAATGCAGGTTTGGATTCGGTAGCCACTTGGTTGGCTTCGTGTCATCTCAAACTTAACCCCAACAAATTTCAGGATCTCTGGATTACAAAGAATTCCTTATCCCTTTTAATTAGTCCACTGATCCAAGGTATTACCATTCCCCTGGTTAACTGTCTCACACAGTTAGCATTATTTTTGATACTCAATTGTTTGATCAGCAAGTTGCTGTTACAGTTCAGTCTTCATTTTTCTCTTTGCACCAAATCCATTCAATCAAACCATTTCTTTCCTTCCAAGCCTTACATGCCCTCATTCATGCTTTTGTCATTTCCTGTCTTGACTAGTGTAATTCCATCTACTTTGGTCTCTGGTCTACTCATCTAAGAAAAATTACAACTGGTTCCAAACACTGCTATCCATCTATTGACCAATGCTTCTAGATATGACCATGTCATTCCCCTATTCTTCCAGCATCATTGATTCCCTCTTTCCTACAGGTTTCATTTTAAAGTGCTTATGCTTGCTCATAAAGCATTCTATACTGTCTTCCCTATTTATTTTTCTGTCTTATTGACCCTCTACTTTCCTTTCTGTACTCTCCATTCTGAGAATGCAAACCTATTAATCATCCCTCCCATCTTTCTTGCCCATATGGAAGTTTCCCTTCATGCAGATTTCTGTTTCTTTGCTCTATCCTTGTGGAATTACCTTCCTATTCAAATATATTCTGAGACCCCCTTTAAGAAATTTCAAATACTGTTCAAACCACATTTTTAATGAAGTTTTTTGAGACTACTCAGCCTAGGATAGAGGTGCACAACTCTCAGTTTCTTTGAGTTATTTTCAGGGAAAGGGATGCACATGTAAATAAATAAATAAATAATAGATATAAAATAAATATTAAAATTTGGTGGATAAATCCTTTGAAAGAAATCCTAATCCCAGAAGAAGGAGGTTTGTACTTCCTCTCTGCTCAACTGACGAGTTTCGAATGATAGAAAGTACCATCTAACAGCATCAGCAACATTGGGGAGACAGTAAAGGGATAATTTTATACAGCCATTTTCATGTTATAGCTATAGTTTATTAATTTTGATATACTGCCCTTTGTGGGGAACATACAGAGTGGTTTACAACACAAATTAATATACAGAAAGGGGCTCCAAACTTAAAGAAAAGAGAGTGGACAGGGTAGGACATGACAGTGAGAGTTTAGTAGGTGAGGAGGGAGGGAAGAAAGAAATTACCAGAAATGTCATATCAACCCTCTGGGAGCCCAATTCTGAAAGCGCACTCAAACAGGTGGATCTATAAGGAAGACTTGAATTTCTTGAATGCGGATTCCAAGAGGATATGAGAGGGTAAGTAGTCCCAGAGGGCCGGGTCAAAAAAGGAATAGGCAGAACACCTGGTATTCTCATACTTAGTGATGGAAGGGGAAGGAATGACTAATCCATTTTTGTGGACGGAGTGTAAACAGTGCAGGAGGCATAGGGAATGAGTTTATTTATTTCATTTATTTAACATTTCTTCTAGACTGCTTTTCATGGTATCAAAGCAGTTTACATTGAACAACTTTTGCTATACAATGAACAAGCAGTAGTGGTTACATGAAACATATTTACATTGGAGAAGTTATAGGTTTGTATCACAGTAATAGAGAGGGTGATAACTTATTTACATGCAAAATGTAGATCAATATGAAATGTATGGGTACTGAGTTTAGGAGGAGGGTCAACATGATGGATACGAAGGATTCTTTGAAGAGGTGAGTTTTTAATTTTCCTCAGAAGTCAGTTAGGTCCTTGGTAGCCCTTAGATAGTCAGCAGCGAGTTCCATAAAGTAGGGCCATAGATTGAGAATGCTCTTAGGCATACTGTTTGGGAACATTTTGTTTTGGGAGCTGGGATAGTGAGAAGATTTAGATGCTGTCATCATCGCAATCTCGTGTCCGAAGGCTTCTGTATGAGTGGCTATAGGCAGGCTGCAGTGAGGTTATGTATCGTTTTGGAGGTAGTTATGATTGCTTTGCATTTGATTCTTGTTTTTATTGGGAGCCAGTATAGGCTTTTGAGCACTGATGCGATGTGGTCAAATTGTGGTGTTTTAGTGATAAATCGGGCTACTATATTTTGAGCAGTTTGCAAAGGTTTGAGGGTAAGATTTGGGATGCCCTAGAGGACTGAATTACAATAGTCCAGTTGCGGGGTGATTAAAGCCTGGCATACAATATGGAAGTGATTGAGATCTAGTAATGGGTGAAGGTTGTGCAAGATTTTTATCTTATAGTAAGCAGAGTTTGTTGTTCTTTTGATATGTGCCTGAAAAGTCAGTCGCTGGTCTAGGGTGATCCCTAGATATTTAACCTCTGGCTTTACAGGGATGAGTCCAGAATGATGAGTCCAGAAAGATACTGGAGGGGCGCTATCATAGAGAACCTTATGAGTTAAAGACAAGATCATATGGTGTATTCGTTGCAGCAGTGAAAGCCAATGATGCTGGATAAACAACGGAATCACGTGATCATATTTCTTGGCACAAGAGAAGGTCCTATGGCAGTGTTTGGAATAGATTGAAGTCTCTTTAATTGCTAGTTCAGTAAACCAGAGTAGATAACATTACAATAATCAGAGACATGCTATTACACTACTAAGTAAAACAGATGTTTGCACAGGAGGATCTAAGAGGGGACACAAAGCATGGAAGTGGCAATGTTTCTGAGAAAGAGGATTAGCAAATTTGACCAATTTTAGTATTGATAGTATTGATACACGCTAAGATAGCTAAAGCATGACTGCACTGAAATGGTGGTAGAGCCGAGGGAAGGGACCAAAGAGGGTGTAGCTGCAGTACCTGTGACTCAGGTGGTAGTTGTTTTTTGGGGGTTGAGTTTGAGAGCTGTTATATGAAGTCATAGGGCTATTTTCTCAAACAATTATTAACCAAGGACAGATCCAGGTGCAGGCTGTCAATTTGGGCAATAAGAAGTATATTGTCAGCATATATTTTTCATTTTCAATTTTCATTTAAGATTTGATATACCGTTTAATGTGGGTACAACAAAGCAGTTTACAATAGAATGCAATAAAAACTGAAGCAAAAAATTAAAAGAATGCCAGTACATAAGATATTCTATATTACACTCCACGTAGACCATATTAATTTTTTGTAGTAGTACATAAGATATGCCATACTGGGTCAGACCAAGGTCTATCAAGCCCAGTATCCTGTTTCCAACAGTGGCCAATCTAGGTCACAAGTACCTAGCAGTATCCCCAAAAGACACAGGTTCCTCAGTGCTTGTATTGGGTCAAGCAGTGATATCCCGGGTCCCTTTTAATAATGGTTTATGGACCTTTCCTCCAGGAACTTGTCCAAACCTTTTTCAAACCCAGCTACACTAACAGCTTTTACTATATCCTCCGGTAACAAATTCCAGAGTTTGATTACACGTTGAGTGAAAAAATATTTTCTCTTATTAGTCTTAAATAGGTTATCCTGTAGCTTCATTGCATGTCCCCTATTCTTTTTATATTCTGATGATGTAAACAATCGATCTACGTTTACCCATTCCACTCCATTCATTAATTTATAGAGCCCTTCAGCCGTTTCTTTTCCAGGTTGAAGAGCCCTAACCTTTTTAGCCTCTCTTCATAGGAGAATCCTTCCATCCCCTTTACCATTTTGGTGGCTCTTCTCTGTACCTTTTCTAATAACGCTATATCCTTTTTAAGATACTGCAGCCAGAATTGCACACAGTATTCAAGGAGCGGTCGCACCATGGAAGAATACAGAGGCATTATAATATCCTTTGTTTTATTTTCCATTCCTTTCCTTATGATTCCTAGCATTCTATTTGCTCTCTTGGCCGCCGCTGCACACTGGGCCGAGGGTTTTAACATGTTATCTATGATGATGCCTAAATCCTTTTCTTGGGTGATGGTTCCAAATCTGGAACCTTGCATCATGTAACTATAGTGTAGGTTGTTCTTTCCTAGGTGCATAACTTTCCACTTGTCCACATTAAATTTCATCTGCCATTTGGATGCCCAGTCTTCCAAATTATCAAGATCCTCTTGCAATTTTCCACAATCCTCTTGGGTTTTAACAACTTTAAATACGTTTGTGTCATCTGCAAATTTGATAACCTCACTAGTTATTCCCTTTTCCAGCTCATTTATGAATATGTCAAAAAGCAGCGAACCCAGCACAGGTCCCTGCGGCACTCCACTATTCACCTTTTTCCACTGGGAAAATTGGCCATTTAGCCCTACCCTCTGTCGTTTAACCAGTTCCTGATCCACAATAGTGCACTGCCTCCTATCCTATGACATTTTAGTTTTGCCAAAAGTCTCTGATGAGGGACCTTGCAAAGGCTTTCTGAAAATCCAGATACACTATATCAATTGACTCACCTTTGTCTACCTGTTTATTCACATCTTCAAAAAAACATAACAGATTAGTAAGACAAGATCTTCCTTGTCTAAAGCCATGTTGGCTGTCTCCCATTAAGCCATGACTATCTACATGTTGAGTAATGTTGTTTTTTATGATGGTTTCTACCATTTGTCCCGTTACCAACGTCAGGCTCACCGGTCTGTAGTTTCCCAGATCACCCCTGGAACCCTTTTTTTAAAAACTGGCGTTACATATATTGTTTATTGTTTATTGTTTATAATCACTTGATATACCGCCCCCCATTACATTGAGGCGGTTTACAATAAAACTATAAAATATACAAAATGATTAAAAAGAAAAGGAAAATAACAATACTTTAAAAATACTTCTTTTTCTTAAAAAAGGATAGGAGAAAAAGAAAGTCAGGTTAGAGAAGATAGATTGCAAATAGGAGCAAATCATAGGAGAAGCAGAAGTTACTGGAAAAGATTAAAAGCAGTGGAGAAAAAATGTGTTTTGAGACGGGAGCGGAAATTAGGAATGGACTGTTCTAAATGGAGGTCAGTGGGGAGGGAGTTCCAGAGAGTAGGACCAATGTAGAAAAAGGCTGATTGCCGGGTAGAGTGAAGGTGAGCTTGAGAGGGAGAAGGGAGGTGCAAGCGATTAATATGAACTGAACGAAGACTGCGGGTGGGAGTGTGAAAGGTTAATAGATTGGATAAATACTGAGGTGTGTGCAGATAAATAGCCCGATGGACAAGAGTGAGGATCTTAAACTGAATTCAAAAGTTTATTGGCAACCAGTGAAGATGCTGAAGAATGGGAGTGATATGGTCACGGGGAGAGGCATGGAGGATCATCCGAGCTGCAGTATTCTGTATGAGTTGTAATCGGTGGTGCTGGTATTGGGGAATGCCAGCATAAACAGGATTGCAAAAATCTAACCTAGTGATAACTAAAGAAAGTAAGAGGGTGGAAAGAGCCTGAGGGGAGAGAAATGGTCTGATGGCACGGATTCGCCTAAGGCAATGGAAAGAGCGACGAGACACCTGGGAAATGTAATCATGAAACGAAAGATTACTATCAAGAAAGACACCTAAATACCGAAGCTTAGAGACTAGAGATATTGAGGTACCCGAAAAAGATGGAGCAAGTGATGGAGCAGTAGAGCTGTGGGGAAACCATATAGCCGCGGTTTTAGAGATATTCAACACAAGACAATTTGTAGAGAGCCAGGAAGAGACCATAGATAGACAGGCATTAAGGGGAGCAATATCAGGTTGGGAAGAGGATGTGTGGTGTAGAAGAAAGATATCATCTGCATAGTAGTAACCCGAAATACCCGATTGCTGTATCAAAAGGGCAAGGGGGGTCAGAAACAGATTAAATAAAAGAGGAGCCAATATAGAGCCCTGAGGGACACCACAAGAAAGAGGAAAGGCATCAGTAGTGATAGAGGAGGAAGTGATTGCAAAAGACCGGGAGTGTAAGTAAGAATAGAACCAGTGGTAAACAGTACCCCGGAGATCTGCATCCCGTAATCGAGCAAGAAGAAGAGAGTGATCCACCAGATCAAAGGCAGCAGAAAGATATAAAGAGACCGCCACCGTGATGTCACCACGATCGTGAGATGAGTGAATTTCATTCAGAACTGCTGTAATAATGGTTTCGACACTATGTCCGGTCCGAAAGCTGGACTACCGAGGGTGCAGAAATTGCGTGGAATCTAGATGGTGTGAGAGCTGGGAGAAAACTGCCTTTTCCAAGAGCTTTGATGCATAAGGAAGATTAGAAACAGGTCGATAGTTTGCTGGCACAGAGGGGTCCAAAAATGGATTTTTAAGCAAGGGCCGGACCACAGCATGTTTCCAAGGGTGAGGAAATAAGCCAGAGGACATACTAGAATTGATAATAGTAAGGAGTGGATGCAATAGATCAGGAGAAGAATCAGAAAACCAACTGGAAGGTATATGATCTGAGCTTAATGAGTTCTGAGGAGGATATGGTATGAAAATTAGACCAGACATGAGAAAGTGACGGGGAGGATAAAGGTGAAAAGGGGGGGGGGGGGAAGACAGAACTTGAGGACAAGAGGGAAGTGAATGACGAAGATCCTGTACTTTGGAAAAGAAAAAAGTAGCCAATGTGGTGGGGCTAGGAATTTCTGTAGAGATGAGAGAATTGCGGGGAGTTTGTGACTGTAGCCGAGAGAGCATGTTGAGGGTTTGAAAGAGAGAATGAGATCTATTTGGGGCCGAAACAATAGAGTCTGAATTGAAGGATCGCTTGGCACTATGAATACTAGCACAATAGTCTGCATGACAGGACTTAAAGTTCTGATAGGTAGAGGGAGAAGGAGATTTCCTCCAGAGACGCTCGGATCTCCGCAACTGGGCTCGATGCAGACGGAGTCCAGCATGGAACCAAGGATGGTGGACCGTGGTCCTGAGATGGTGTATGCGCCATGGGGCAATTTGATCTAATGTATAAGACAGTCCCGCATTCCAGACTGTAACCTGGGATGAGGGCGAAAGAGATAAAAACTCAGAAGAAGGAGCATGGTATCTTTCAAGAAATGCTTGGCGGGTAACAGAATTGATATAGCGAGAAGGACGAGCGGGAGATAGAGAAGAGACAAGAGAGGGGGACGTGAAACAGAAAGCAAAGGTAAGATAAGAATGATCTGACCAGGAAACTGACGTGGAAACAGGGGATGAAATCTGACCAGAAAGAGCTGAGGGAGAAATAATCAGATCTAGGGTATGACCAGCAATGTGAGTGGGAAGGTTCATGTGCTGATGTAATGAGAGATCATGCAAAAGGGAAACAAACGTTACATCCTTAGCTGAAACAGGGAGATCATAATGCACATTGAAATCCCCAAGTATAATCATTTGCGGAAATTGAAGAACCAAGTCGGAAATGGAAACAATGAGGGTATCCCAGAGGGAGGGAGCAGCCGATGGTGGAGAATAAACCAGTAAGAATTGAAAAACTGGTTGGACAGAAAACTGGAGAAGGAGAGCTTCAGGGTAGAGTAGAGACGGAGAGGAGATATGAGAGAAAGGGAGCGTGGAACGGTGTATGACAGCGACTCCACCACTGGTTCATGCTACACGGGGAACCAAAATGGCATCATAATTCGGTGGGAGACAGCGTGTCAGAAGAGGATCCTCCCCCTCCTTAAGCCATGTCTCTACTAGGAACAAGGCATCAAGGGATTCTCTCTCAATCAAGTCGTAGATCAGTGTGGTTTTAGTTCGGAGAGACCGACAATTAAGTAGTCCTAGTCGTAGAGATGTGGACATAATAGAAAGTGGCTCAAATGAGGAGGGGTGACGACTCACTGGGGAAAGCACAGTACACAGATGCAAACAAAGAAAAGGTTTAGGGGGGCGGCGGCCCCACATGACCGGAATGGCGGCCATGAGCACTAACCAGAGAATAAAACAAACGGAGAGATACCTGAAACCGACAAAAAAGCTTTCTTGCAGCTCGAGGATTCTACGAAGGGTATGGCCTGAACGGGGTCCTGGTGACCCGGCGTCTGAAAAAAGCGTGGCAGTTGGTTTATAAAGTTCAGAGGGTGCCCCTCGTCAGCATCCCCAAATGCTGGAATGCTCTACCCCCTGACATTAGGGCCATAACCAATCTATATCAGTTCAGGAAGGCACTCAAAACCTACCTCTTCCTCCAATACTTCCCAGCCAGCAATTGAACCTAGATACCCTTCTCAAGAAATGACCCACTCTAGAAATGCCCTCATATTCATTATCTGATTTTTAACTATCCTTGCTGTGTAAATAGCTTATGTATATAGTTTACCCTGTTATCCAAGTTTGTATCCCTGTTCGATGTAAAACCTGACAATTTGTCGTTATGGTAGTTATGTTATGATGTAAACCGCGCTAATACCGAATAGCGTGGTATATAAGAAACTGTAATAAATAAATAATAAATAAAGGAGCGCGCGCAAGGAGATATAGTACAGATAGGAAAATGAGATGTGACAAGGCAGGGCTGGAGAGGAGTGGTGAGAGAGGAGAATGGGACTGGATATGAAACATAAGGAAATCAACTGAGGGAGTCCAGTGGGAGGTCAAAAACTGTGCAGAAAAAGTAGGCTTTAAGTTGGGCTTTGAACTTTGTAAAAGAAGTCTCTAATAAGAGATCTGGAGGAAGATTGTTCCAAAGGGAGGGTCCAAGGAAATAAAATGCTGAATGGCTACTAGATTGAAGATGGGCCAGAGAGGGAGAGGGTAGGAGAAGACGTTTCATATGAATTGTATGGAGAGAGCATTGTGGGGCAAGAGGAATAAGGGGGATGCTAAGTAATCCAGGGAACCAGTATTAATTGTTTTATGGACCTGGATGAGAATCTTGTAATAAATACGGGATGGTACAGGAAGCCAGTGTAAACAGATGAGGAGGGGGGGGTGATGTGATCAAATCTGGATGAGTGAAAAATTAATCTGGCCGTAGTGTGTTGAATAAGTTGAAGGTGCTTTAAAGAGTATTGAGGGAGGCCAGCAAGTGCTACATTACAATAGTCAAGTCTAGATAGAATGAGAGAGTCAACAAGAGTGATTAAAGCAGGAGTGGTCAGAAGGGAATGGACTGCTCTGATAAGACGAAAGAAAAATGAGCGTTGGATGATTTGGGTGATGTGATCGTGGAAAGAGAGTGAAGAATCCAACATGACTCCAAGTTAGTGAAAAGATGACGTCAGACAAATAGTTCACCCATCCAGAATAGGGGAAAAAGAAGGAGGAGTAATAGGACCAGTGAGCCAAGTTGCAGTAGTTTTCGAAGAGTTAAATAGAAGGTGATTCATAGACAACCAGGCCACAACATGAGTGGGGCATGTATTCAATGGGGAGAGATCCTGCAGAGATGGGTCCATGTGAAATAGAAGAATAATGTCATCTGCATAAAAGTATGTTGAAATGGCAAGCTGTTCGAGCTAGGAGTGAGAGAAAAATATTGAAAAGAACAGGTGCTAGTACGGAACCCTGAGGAACACTACATGGAAGAGAGTGAGAGGAGGAAACAGAAGTGCCCTTGATGACGTGCCCTTGATGATGTAAAAGGAACCATTGAAGAACTATCCCTCGAGACCCAAGGTCATACAACCAAGAGAGGAAAAGATTGTGATTGACGAATGCTGAAGATAGATCAAGTGAAACGGCGACTGAGACATCCCCATGGTCCAATTAATAGTGAACTTCACTAAGAAGAGAGAGAAGAATAGTATCAGTGGAATGACCAGTATGAAATCCAGACTGACAGGGGTGCAAAGCATTAGAGAGTTCAAGTTGGGTGGCTAGTTGTTGAGACACGAGCTTCTTAAGCAGTTTAGAGAGGAATGGTTGGTTTCAGACTGGATGGTAATTAGTCAGGTCAAGCTTGTCTAAGGAAGGCTTTTTAAGATGGGGGTGAATATGGGCTTCTTTCCATGCATGGGGAAAGACACCAGTAGCAAGGCTATTGTTAATTAAAGACACAATAATTAGTTTGAGTGCCAGGGAGTTATTAGAAAGCCAAGATGATGGGAGAGGGTCCAAATTACAAGTAATCTTTCAAGAAGTGGCAAGGGCCTTGGACAGGGAGATGGGTGAAATAGGGTTGAAAGTGCTCCAGATATGTTTCAATGCAGGTGTTAGAGGCATGCATGTAGGATTGCAGACTGGAGGGGGGGGGAGCTGGGGGAAAATTCTGTTGTAAACTAGAGATCTTGGTGGAAAAGAAGGTGGCTAACTGAGTAGCAGTAGGAGAAACATCCACATTGCAGGGTTGGGATGGAGACACTGATAAAGAGGAGGGGATGGAGAAAAGCTGATGAGGTTGTGAAGAGGTAATGGTGATGAGATTAGAGTAGTATTCCCTCTTAGCGGCCACAATAGTACAATGATAGAAACAATGACAGTCCCGGAAACATTGGAGTGCACTGGGAGATTGGGACCATCTCCAGTGGCTCTCAGCTCTACAGAGATGCATACGGGCAAGACAGATGCTGAGATGAAACCAGGGCTGGCTAGGCTTTTGTTTAGATTGAAATGCCCGAACCAGCATGATGTGATCCAAGACAGAATGAAGAAGTGAGTCCCAGAGAAAGAAGTCTGCTTATCCACGGGCATCAGATAGAAGGAGGAGGGGAAAATAGTATCTGCAGATGAGAAAGGTAAGGATATTGTCCAGATTTAGTTTACGAGATGATCTTAGAGGGGGGCAGGGGATAATGGATGTACTGGGTGAGATAAGAGGAAGGAGGAGAGAAAAGAGGCTGAGAAAATGGTCAGTCCAAGGAAGAAGTAATGATGATAAGTGTAAGAAATGTGAAGGTGGATTAAGAGTTGAAATGATGAGATCCAGAGCATGACCAGCAGAATGAGTGGGAAAGGAGATGTGTTGAGTGAGTGAAGATCATTAAGGTGGGCCAAGAACAGCTTATCACGTAGCTTAAGAGGAGAATCTACATGGCAATTGAAGTTGCCAATAATATAAAGGTTGGGGAAGATTGTGGCAACATCCAAGATAATAAGAAGTAGGGAATCCCAGAGGGAGGTGGATAGGGAGGGGGAAGCATAAAGCAAAAGAAGGTGAGTCACAGGTTGTGTTGGTAGGCGAAGGAGGATGGCCTCTGGGAAAGAAAGGGAGTTAGATGTAGAATGAGATTCCAGTTGTTTGGATGAGGCTTGTCAGAGGGCTGAGAAAAATGTTAAATAAGACATGGGACGAGGCAGAGCCTTGCAGAACCCCATAGGATAGGAGGTAAATGGTGGTTGATGAAAGGTTGGCCAATACTTGATAGGTCTGCTCAGAAATGAAAGAGAAGAACCAGGCGAGGACATTCCCTCTGAGACTGGTGCTGTATAATTGGGAAAGGAGGAGGTTATGGTCCACCAAATCAAAGACCTCTATAAGGTCCATTAAGATAGTTAGAGCAAGCTTACCTCAGTCAAGGATACTGTGTATATTTATTTATTTATTTATTTCATTTATTGACCGCACTGTCAAAGCTGCTCCTTGCAGTTTACAAATAACAAAGAGAAACAGTGCTCATAAAAAAAATTGAATTCAATGCAGAATATGCAAACCACTACCCCTCTTACTGAGCCACATCCCCAGAATATGTCAATATATGTGTGTAAAAGGCCTCTTCTAAAATTCCCCCAGGCATAAAAGTATGCCCAGTGTTAAGACTGCACATACTTACATACAATCCAGATGTAGGTTTCTTCAGGGCAGGAATCTGGCTGAACGTGTACATTTCATAAAATACACAGGAATATTTACACCTGCTTCTGTGCAGGCACGAATTTCCATAGCCTCATTTTAGCTGCAATTTCTGCAGAATTAGTTATAGTATTTTATAAAGACACTAGGGAGCATCCTTCTTTAGAGGACTTTCCCTTTGAATGTGCATTAGTTCACTATTATTTGTATTAAGAATTTAGTTTTATTGTTTTCTAAAAGCACCATAAAATCTCTGTTTATGTTCTCACTGTGATTATAAAATGTTAATGAATCCATGCTACATCAAGCTGGCAGCATATTTATTCACTATCAGTGTTTGTTTTGGGTGATTTGAAGAGCACGGCAGCCATGTTAGCCCAGAGGAAAATAGAAACACACGAACTGTGATAACCATCTGCTCAGGAAAAGGAGCCTACCCCTAGTTTCCCATTTATTTAACAGCATTAAAGTACTCTGACACTAGCTTTTTCAAATTGTACCTTGCTTTTCCTTTGGAAATCTGATGCTTTCTTTATCAAAATGGGAATGAGGAATGTCAATTTTTTTTTTAAGTGCCATCAAATCAATTCTGATTCCTGGTTACCCAGCAGCCCCAGGGTTTTCTTAACAAAGTATGGCCAGAAGTTGGTTGCCAGGCCTTTTCTTCCTAGGCAATGGAGGACAAAGTGACTTGCCCAAGGTCACAAGGAGTGCCAGTGAGAATCAAACCCTGATTGCTTGAATAGCAAGTTGTTGCTCTAACCACTAGGCTACTCCTCCTCAAAAGATGTCAATTAAAAGGGGTCAAGTTCCTCAAGAGTTCTGAAATATATTATGACCACCACACTGATCAGAATTGTGATGCCCTCTGTACAGCCGGTTCAGACTGGGTGTACAGAGGGCTTGTACATCTGGGACAGAACCTGTTCTATATTTTGTGACAGACTATGGTTTTCATGTGTAACCGACCTGCTGTATTCTGTTCATGTAGTTTCTATGTAACAGACCCACTTGTTCTCTTTCTCCAGTAGATCTAATGGTATTTTCTAAGCTGTATTGGTTTAATATTTGCAATGTTGCCTTTTGATAGGTAGGGTTTGGTGCTTTGTGAGTCCTGGTAGTGCTGTTATGATGCGGTGGGTTTGCTATGGATTCTAAATGAGCAGGATGTATAGTACTTCCTAATGTGCCTGGAAGTTGACACTGGAGCTTAGTAATGTAGAAATCTGGTAGTCTCTTTATCTTCACTGTCCGTGCAAATGGTATTGAGACACTCATTAAGAGGCATGTCTACTAAAAGTTAATACTCATTCACAAATGTTAATGTGCACTAAGTGCAGCAACACTCATTTATTTCTATTGGCGCAATGGCACTTAACTCACATTAATATTTAGTAGACATGCCCCTAAGTCATTGCCAAGAGAAAAAAGAGTCTCGTGAAGTGCTCCTTTGAAAGCCACCTAAAATTTTAGATGGGTAACATATACATTTTAAAATAAAATAAAGTAAATTTATTCAAATGAGTTCCAGTGGCTATGCAAATTAGGCTCTGCAATGAGTCTCCACACATGGTTCCACATCACTCTTGGGGCACCCCTGCTTCCAGGGTATACCAAAACATGCCTTAAATTAATTACAAATGGCACAATACACAATTGCCCAACTTATCTATGGAGCTCCAAAATCTGAACATATCACTCCAATAGTAAAACAACTGCACTGGCTACCAATCAAAGGCAGGATTAAATACAAGATCTTGCTAAATACATTCAAAATCCTGCACAACCTATCTTCAACTTACGTAAAGTCACTCATACAGACAGACCCAATCAACAGAACAATAAGGTGCTGTACACAAAACACATTAACCTTGCCTATGGAACTTATAAAGAGCAACCAAACCACCTGCAAGAACATTCCTACTCTATGCACCCAGTCTGTGGAATTCCCTCCCTGAAAAAATAAGAAATATATCTGACCTATCAACATTTCGCAAAGAACTAAAAATACATCTATTCATAGACAGACTCATTCTGTCCCAGACATAGATCCCCTCTGTACGTCTGGTCTGAGCCCGACGTGCAGAGGGGATCGCGATTCTGATCCCACAGGGAACATCTAGCCCCCACGGGATCAGAATTACGAACAGTCCTGAACATGCAGGCCAGGTCTGCGATTCAGCCCGGCATGCACTTACTGGACCTTCCCGGCTAACTCATTCAAGGCTCTTCAATTGAAGAGTTCCATTGAAATTAATCAAGGCTCCATTGAAGTGCCGCGATGCCGGCCGCCGGATTCCAACCCTGCATTCCCCACAGCCCAACCCCCGATCTGGCCTCTTAAGGCCAGGCTTGGGCTGCAGGGAATATCTTTGGGCCCCCCCTGCTCCATCCGTGCCCCGGGCTGCCGATCCTGGACATACGGGGAAGTTATTCCACCTCAGAGATGGAATAACTTCCCCATACAAGTCGCCAGCACTGGACATACAGGGCCGACATTAGAATTGGCCCTGTACGTCCAGGGCCGGCGACTTCCCTCTGCTCGCCCTGCCTCCACCCCCGAGCCACCCCTTCCCTGCCCCCGTCTAACTTCCCCAGACAACCGGAAGTTAGATGCCGTCAGGGAGCCCACTAATAGTTGGGATGGATGTCCATCCCCTCTATTCGTGGCACAGAATAATCCCCAGAGCATTTTGAAGGCAGACCAAGTTGCTCATAAATCAAGCTCAACTTATAACTCTATTTTTTCTGTAATGACTACTCATGACTACAAGTTCTTAATAATTTGTTTTGGTTAATATTTTTATATCCTTTGTTAAATCAATTATTGTTAAAATGGTTCTACGTAATGATCGTATGCAAAATGGTTCTATGTAATGATTCTATGTAAAATTCCATGTAACTTGTTCTCTGTAAACTGCTTTGATTTAGAGATAGTGGTATAGAAGAACAGATTCATAAATAAAACTGGGGACTAGAGTATGGTAAGATACACATAAGTAGTGGACAAGACAGTGAGGAGCATCAAGATCCAAAAGCACTCACTGCATTGATAAGCGGGCTGAGGCATAATCAACCATCCTTGAATTCTAAACTGCAAAACGCTCCAGTTCTAAGATACATTTCCATAGTCAAACAATGGTTGCTACTGAATAGGTTTTTGGCAGATATGTTGTGATGGTGCAGCACCTGTTTGTCGTGTACTGAAATCCTTCTATAATAGAGGAAAGACGTTATATTTCCATTTCCTCATCTTCCTTTAGTTTCAGCATGATAAAAGTATTTCATTAATTTAATCACCTAGGTGAAATCAGATAAGGAATTCATGTTGACTACTGTTTGTGAAGGGAAAAATAGCAAGAAATATTGCTATATAGGTAGGGTGAACATAACGTGGAGGGCAAAAAGAGGGGAAAAGGGAAAAAAACTGAAACACTCCATACTTAAAGCCAGTTTTAAAATATTTATGACTCATTGCAATAAAAATAAATGATTTTCACTAGCTTAAAACATCACTTTTTGGGGAAGAGAAAAATGCATTTTGTGGGCATTCCAAGCAACCATCTGTGACGCAATGCTTACAAAATTTAGTCATCATTAAATGATAAACATTGTGGTCTAAAAATATGCATTCTGCTTGTCATTGGAAAATAAATTTCAATGGGGTTTCAATCCACTGAGCAACAAAGCATACAAAATTGAGCAAAGATTAATACAGATATGAAGTTGTAGGAGACTATTGCCCAAATGGAATGTTAGTATTCAAATTCTGTTCTCTCTCCTCAGGCATTTGTGAAAGATATAAGGGGCACTGCTGTCTGGTGAAACTTCACTGTTGGCAATAGCTCTTATGCACTATCAGTTGCTAATAATTGGTAGACAATCTTGAGCATGCTCATTAGTCATCAGGAATAAAAGTGGTGCCTGCTATTTATCCATGGGCAAACCTCCTGTTGCATGCAAGCTTTCGGCAGTCAGCATTGCAATTTGCAGGCATAAACGGCGCTGCAGCTATAAATTTACTCTTGTTTCAATAAAACAATTAAGAATTCAGTCTAGCATTGTATAGTAAATAAAATGGCATATGAGAAAGATACAAAAAAAGAGGTCTAGCTAAAGAGAGTGGAAATGAGAGGGAGGGAGAATTGGATCGATTGGAAAAAATGTGTCCTGAATTTTCATCATTAAAACTTGAATTTTACCTTCTGAATTGCTTTCTACATAAGCTGTATTCATTTGTTATTTTGATAGACAATAATTTATTTGGAAAACATGCTACCTTGAAGGGAAAAAGAGAAATATAATGTAAGCAATTGGATGCTGGTTTAAGTTTGCTCCAAAACAAAGCATGAATGATTTAAGGTTAACATATAGTTTATGGTTTATTGAAAGTTTGATATACTGTTTTTCAGGTAAGCAAAACCATTAACATTAAAAAGTAAAATTTAAAACAAAATCAGAACACACAAAAAGAAAAAAAACAAAAGAAACAAGAGAATTGAAAAAAAGAAGGAACTCCATTTAAGAGAGTAAAATAAAGAACAGTGAGGAGGGACAAAGCTAGCTTTCAGGCAAGACATCAGGACCCAGGCAACACAGTCAGATAGTAATCCCAAAGGAGCGATGGAAAAGAAAGGTTTTTAAATCAGATTTGAAGGCTTTGTAGGTCAAAAGACGAAGATGTAATGGGAGAATGTTCCAAAGGGCAGAGGCAATAAAAAAGAATGCAGACTGTCTAGTGGATTCATGGTATGCTTTGACTGGTGGGGGGATGAATAACTGGTTGCCGTGACCTGAACGAAGAGTGCAGAATAGAGCATATAGAGTAATATCAGAGGACAGATAAAGTCATATGCTGGGCGGCCCCGATGGGTAACACCTTTGCTTCAGCAGGATCTCAAGCAGATTTCAATAAAGTTAAAAGGACATTTGAAATCTAAGCAAGAAGACAACAGATTTTATACTAAGGCAATTTAGACAAATACAGTCCCTTAGGAAAGTATTCAGACATTCTGCTGTGTAAAAAGTACAATTCAAAACGCATTAAAATAGGAGTTTATTTACTAATCTACACAACATAGTCTATACCTTCAACCTGAAAGATCAATTATAGAAATATTCAAAACCTAATTAAGAATAGAAAAGCAAAAGGTTTTGTCTTTTTTTCACACCCTTTGTAATAGCAATCCAAATTAGTTCTGTTTCCAAAAATAGACTTCAAAAGACCCATAAGTTAAACAGTGCTTTACCTGTATTTGAATGACTTGAGTATACCTGAATGAAAAATTAAGTTGTTTCTGTTGTATGAAGTGATTTTGAAGCAAAGGTGAAAATATGACAGACACAACCTGTTGAAAGACCTCTTGGATAAAGTTATTCAAAGGTACAGATTGAAAGAGAGCTATACAAACATTTCAGTGGGTTTGAATATTTTAATTATTTATTTACATAACCGGGTAAGGCGGACACGTCGCCTCTCGCCCTTCTAAGCCCCCCCCCTAATTTTCCCCTCCAACACTGCATTCAAAACAAAACACATGACAACAATCATGGACTTAAACTGGTCGCAGCTTTAATAACCTTTTTAACAAATCAACCAATACAAATCGACACATTATAACTCCCCCCCCCCCCCAAGCAGAGCGAGCCCTCACCAGCCATGTTATTAGCAAGGTGATGCCGCATCCGCTTCCGCCGGGTACAGGCCCGACAATTTTCCACACCCTCCCTCTTCCGGCTTCGCCATATTATTAGCAAAAACCTGAGGGATTAACCGGGTCGGGGGTACCCCACCCCCGCCCTCATGCTTGCCACCGGCTCCGGACCCCAGAAACCTCTGGGATCCCACCAAAAAACACACTCTCCCCCCCCCCAAGCTGCAACAACCCACTACCCCCATAGCCGAGCATCCCCAAGGAAGGGAGGGCGGGTGGGACGTCCGGCGCCTTCCTGCTCAACCGACCACGGCCGGAGCAGAGCCGAGTCCCCGCACCACCCCCCCCCCCTGCTATCATGGCCCCAGCCTTCTCATTAGCTCCCGCGCGTTTCAAAATGCCATGGGAGCCAATGAGGTCGCCGGGCCGTGCGGTACCCACCACGTCCCGCACGCCGCCGGAACGCGGGGGGCACGAGCGAACTGCCGCCCCCCCCCCCCCCCCGGTTATAAGCGGCCACGGGCACGGGGCCCGCGGCCTTACATTAACCGGGTAAGGCGGACACGTCGCCTCTCGCCCTTCTAAGCCACCCCCCCTAATTTTCTCCTCCAACACTGCATTCAAAACAAAACACATGACAACAATCATGGACTTAAACTGGTCGCAGCTTTAATAACCTTTTTTAACAAATCAACCAATACAAATCGACACATTATAACTCCCCCCCCCCAAGCAGAGCGAGCCCTCACCAGCCATGTTATTAGCAAGGTGACGCCGCATCCGCTTCCGCCGGGTACAGGCCCGACAATTTTCCACACCCTCCCTCTTCCGGCTTCGCCATATTATTAGCAAAAACCTGAGGATTAACCGGGTCGGGGGTACCCCACCCCCGCCCTCATGCTTGCCACCGGCTCCGGACTCCGGAAACCTCCGGGATCCCGCCACCGGCTCAGGTCAGCCACGACCAGAGCCGCCCCCCAAAGGTAAGCTGCGACCAGTCCTCGCCCCCAACCTAATAACTTCCAAGGCCTCCTGCCAATCGATAAGGAGTACATACACGTGGGACAAGTGCACGCCATCAGACCTGTAGAGGCCCGCGCACTGAAGGTCCACCCTAGGGTGCAGGATATGCCAGCCACCCCGCTCCCCCACCCATCTGCCAATTCGACGGTTAATCTTCGTCACACCCCGTGATGACCGTCGCTGACCCCAACAGGCCGGCCTTGGAATGATATCAGACTAAACCAATATGACACCTGAACATCCCCAACACCACCCCAAAGTCCTTTAGAACTGCACGAATCAACTGTCGACAATGTCCAGGAAACCAGATTAGTGCCACCTAAGTGGAGCAGCAAGATGTCCGGTGTGCCTCTTTAACGCTGGTGGTGCCGAAGCAAGGGCAAAAACTGGATCCACCGAAGTCCACGCTCGCCCAGCCCTATGACGGCACCGCACGCTCCGGAGGCCCCAAATTCAGTCCCCACTGGGCACATCGCTGCTCTCTGACCAGCCCAGCACCGAAAGGAGTGGCCAATCACCCAAAAAGACGCTCCTGGCCGTGCATCTGCAACAGAAAGAACAGAACAGTTATCACCCCCCCCCCCACACACACACACAGACACACCCTTACAAACGCACGTAGTTTTTGGAAGGCCCGCGACAGCCATCTATGTATCCGCCGTATCTCCTGTTCAGGCAGTCCAGCAGCCGCAGCACTAGCCGCCGTCCCAATCCGGAAGGAGTGAGGGGCAAACGCACCAGGGTCCTCACCAATCACCCGTAAGGACAGCCGAAGGACCGCCGCAAACTGAAAACACAGAAGAACCCACGCATCCTGATGTATAAAAAGGCTACCGGACGCACGCGTAAGAATGCCTGCAGTAACGCCACAGGACATGAGCCCCGAACCGCTGCCAATTCGACCCACATACCACTCCCCGCCTGATACATACCACTCCCCGCCTGATCCGTCTTAGAACGGGCAAGGCGGATACGAACCCCACCCCCGATCCATTGCACCTGACTTAGCTGGACCTCCCACCCATCGCGAATCCGACCCGACTCCGCCACCAATTCACCCAGCCAAAAAAAGGCTACTGAAAAGACAGTCCGAAAGTGCACCCCTTCCTACGATGACGAAAACACCTGGGGCAATGCGCCGCATAAACGCCGCAGCAGGTCATGCATGATGGGGCGCCGCCAATCACACGCAGAAGGGCAGGATCGTTCCCAACCACGCAAAAGCGTACGCGTTGAAAAACCCCCCACCCGCTCCTCCCCACCCCAGGGCCCGAGCCAAAAAAGGAGAAGCCCGCCAGATTTCTCCGGACAGTAATCCCCGACAATCCCGCAGCTTTAGTTGCCGACCCTACTGACCCAGCTCATCAGAGGCCGGACCTAGTACCAAAAGGAGACCACACTGCAGCCGCCCCGTTGATAAGCTACCCACGTGACAAGCCTTAATCACAAGATTCAGCCGCATCAGTATACAACTGCAGATCCGCAGAAGTCACCTCCCGGCCGCAAAATGAGCTAAACTGCATGAAATAAGCACAGGAAACTGCACAACCCATAGGCATGCTCTTATCAAAGTAAAATTGCCCCTCGAAAGCAAAACCCCTACAAATGAAAGGCTGATAGGTGCACCGGCAATAAACGGAAGGCTGATCCATATCCACTTTCACCAGCAAGCACCCAGGCCCACACAGCCTCATCCAAGGAGGCGTAACGTCCCACGCACCAATCCCGAGGAATGTGACCATTGACCGAGGAACCAAAAGGGAAAGGGAAGCTTACGTATGAAGCGATACTTTCCCGGCTCCTTCTTTGGAATGATACCCAACAGAGACACCACAAGGTCAGCGAAAGGCTGTTCTCCGAAAGGGCCCGCTACCCTACCTAACTCAATCTCGGTTGCCAACTTATCCCATACCAGCTGCGCAAAATGCCGAATGGAATGCGAATACCCGGCCTTGTTCGCCCCTACCCTACCTACTACCGGTATAGGAAACCCCTCCCGAAACTCATTCTCGAAATTGCAGCTGACCTGGCTCCTCGTATATCTCCTACGCCACAGACCGAAAACATCAATCGCAACCGGGGTGGGGGCCAAACTCCACGAGCCTCTACTATTTTGTGCGGGGGGGGGACCGCGGCTACCCCAACACTCTTTTTGACACATTTGAGTGCTGAGTGGCCCCCATTACAGATGGAGCAAGCGCGACGGAATGTGCAAACAGGAAAGGGGCATGAAGAGTTGTTGAACCGCCAGCACAAGTCCCCCGCTCCCCCCCCTGGAGTTCCCTGCACAACCGGGGGCACGCCCGCTCGAAAGGGCAGATCCGCCCTCGTGGTGACGGACAATCCACCTTTTTGCCCGCTCACACTTCCGCCTACCGGTCTGATCGCCATCTGCGTCAGCCACAGATTAATGTCCTGCGTTCCCCGGGTGAGCATTTGATTCTCCTCCATCATATCACGGAAGTTCTCATCATAGTTGAGCCAAGCCCCAACCCTCATGAGTCTGTGATGCCTCTAAGATGGAATCCGCGTAAGCCAGAAGCATATCATACTGCTCCGGGTGCAGATGCCCCCATACACTAGCCACACGCAGGAAGGCCCGAGTCGAATTGACCACATTCCGCGCCACTCGCTTCACCCTACCAGCCCTCTCATCCTTCCTACGCTTCCTCCGACTGTCCCCTGACCGTTTTCGACCTTCGAGCAATCAAAATATATCTAAGTAGCGACACTTCACAATCTTCTTCCGAAGATTCTTTGGCGCTCCCTCCCATAACTCAGAGAAAACCGCCACTGAGGGTGCCGCACCAACCTGTCCGGCATGCCCCACATCACCATTGGCTGCGCGACCACGGCCGAACCAGTCCGAAATAGAACCGGACGAAGACTCAGAGGTTGTATAAGAGGAGGATCCCGAACGCCTATGCCGGTGACAAGAATGCCGCCTCCTCTTGTTCCCACACTCCCCACCCCCCTCGGCTGACCGAGCACCACCTCCCACCGCTGCACCATCAACCCGCACCGCAGCGCCAGCAGCCCGCACCGCATCGCCAGCATCCCACTCACCTGCAGCAGCCGGCGCCCTCGCGGCAGCCGCACCCGTCTCCCGTCGCGGCCACGCCGAAGCCACAGATTCTCCCCCGGTTCCACCAAGCAAGGGGCCTCCGCCATTGCTCGCCACACCATCCGACCGTCCAGCAGCAGCCATCAAAGGATGTCCCACGTAGTGCCATACTGGAGAAACATGCGGAGAAAAAACAGGAAAAGGCAAAGGGATACCTGCCACAGCCCACAGGGACTGCCACGCCCCCCGCCACTCCGCCCTGGGAGAGCCCCGACCCCTGCTCCGCCAATGCGACGAAGCAGGCGAGCAACCACCCCTCGCAGCAGCCTACAAACCCCCCAGACTTGCCTCCGCCAAACACGCACCACCCCCTGGCAGGTCCAAACCCTCACCACCCTCCGCAGGCACCGAGCCCCCACCCGGGCCGCCAAAAGACCCGTGGGCCACTCCAAGCCCCGAGATATCTCCCATGCCTCCAGGGAACTGAAAGTAGGCCCAGCACAGGGCTCCATCAGTGCCACCATCCATATGTGAGAACTTTTTCCCACTTATCCATGGAGAAAAACAAACATGAAACACTCAAATATCTTTTTTTTTTTTTTTTAATAAAAGCATGACATGGACAATGCAGTCATGCCTATACAATGATTAGACAATCATACTCCAGCAATAGATACATATATTTGTTCTAGCTGCACAGACCCGCAAACTGTACACAAACTGCTCCGCATTAAAGGAATTACCTCAGCCCACCTTATTTATTAGGTACATTGGGGATTTGAACTCATGACCCCTGCAACATCAGTCAGTGTCTTAACCATTGTGCTGCACTGCTGTTCTGAAACAGCCTCTCCAAGCTGAGGAAACTACACAATTAAAAGCCTGCTCCAGTGGTAGACCTCAAACACCCCAAGAATCTCACAAAAGAATTGATAAGGACTCCCCACATTTACACACAACAACCCCCTGGCCCAAGCAACACCGAACAAACCAACCCACACTCGGCACCAAATGTTCGCTCCCACTTATTCTCCTCAAAATAGCCATGATATTTCAAGCATTGATAAAGCAGCAGTGATTCACCCCAAATATCTACATTTTACAAGTCTCAATATTGGAGAAGTTCCCACAGCAAAACGACAGAGAATGAGAAGAATGTTGGCTGATGTGCATTCCCCTGTCCTGTGCAATAACCGTCAATTCTTCTCTGTTTGTTTGTTTGTTTGTTTTTTAAATTAAATTCTCCACCACCCCGCACCACACAGCCCACAGGGACCCGCCGCGTGCTGCCACAGACAACCCACATGCTGTTAACAAGGAATGGGAACCACCCGCCAGGAAGATAAAACCCCTTGCCTCTCCACCCGGGCCGCCGCCATCAACCTGGACCAACCGCCGCCAGGAAAACACCGCTGCCGTCGAAACCCCCACCGCTGCCACACTGGACGCCGATCCCCGCCGCTGAGGCCCCAGCTTCTCTCGGCTCACCAGCAGCAGCTCCCAGACACGTCCGGTGCCTTCCTGCTCAACCGACCACGGCCGGAGCAGATCCGAGTCCCCGCACCACCCCCCCCCCCTGCTATCATGGCCCCAGCCTTATCATTGGCTCCTGCGCATTTCAAAACGCCACGGGAGCCAATGAGGTCGCCGGGCCGTGCGGTACCCACCACGTCCCGCGCGCCGCCGGAACGTGGGGGGCGCGAGCGAACTGCCGCCCCCCCCGGTTATAAGCAGCCACGGGCACGGGGCCCACGGCCTTACATTTCTCTTATATACTGCGCTATTCTGCATCAGTGTGGTTTACATTGAACAACCTGAAATTACATTGAACAGGGCATTATAACTTGGAGATAACTATTTTACAGGGAACATGGGCTATGGAGGGTTAAGTGGCTTGCCCAAGACCACAAGGAGCACCTGTGGGACTAGAAACCCCAGTGGGATTTGAATCCCTGACCTTCTGGCCTGAAGTACCTTGCCCCAACCACTAGGCCACTCCTCCACTCCTTATCTCTTGAATATCTCTTGAGGCACTGTCAGGTCCACCATTGTAAAATGGAAAGAGTCTGGCACCATCAAGACACTGTCGCGATCAGGCCATCGTTCCATTATCGGCAACCATGGGTTAAGAAAATTGCTGCACAAACACAGTGTGAAGAATTTTACAAGGTAGTGAATTTATAAATATTTATTTACATAAGCTGAATAGATCTTTACTGTGAGGCTTAAGATTACTTGAAAAGAATAACAGAGGTCTCTATATGAGACTGGGGACAGTGTTGACTGTTCAACAATTTCAAGATTACTCTACAAACATGACAAGAATCCACAGTTAAAGAAAAGCCATATGACTGCCACATAGCATTTGCAAAGAAATAATTAGGGAACACTGCATACCTTATGGGAAGTTTTGTGGTCCAAAGAGACCAATGTCAAACTTATTGATGCCAATGTTAAGAAACATGATCATAATTTTATAACATTTTCCATAGTCAACATATATTTTATAAAATAGGAGCGTGTTTGAAAATGTGTTAAATCTAAGGAAGATCACTTACATAAGCCCTATGGCTGGTGTGAATGCGCCTAGATCTATCAAGAATGCACATAAGTTATATGATTTTATAATTTATTTTTATATATTTATTTTTATTTAACACTTTTTATATACTACTTTTCTGGGTAGTCAAAGCGGTTTACATGGAACAACAAGGTGAACTCAGTTGTGTTCAGAAATACAATGAACTAAATAGTTACAATCAACTTGGATATTGTATAGCAGGGAATAACGAGGTGAAATTTGTATAGTATATAAAACAACGGGCGGTCTCGGTGGGGTTTGAGATTTGCCTCAGAAAAATCCAAGTTATTAATGTCCCAGTTTAATGCACATTGCCAAGTTTAAGTTACAATATAAACTTCTTTGAGTGAAATGATAAAATGGTATAAAAACCTGTTAAATAAAATAAATATTCTACATAGAAGTCCCTGGTTGAAAAGCAGACATGACAAAAGCTTAGTTTTATTCTCTATTCCTTTATGAATAATTCCTAACATTGTTTGTTGTTTTGGCCACTATTGTATCCTGAGTGGAGGATTTTCACATATTGTCCATAATGATGCCAAGGTCCTGTTAAATGTTCAGAGCAATCATTCAGACTATGTGGACTTCTGAAGTATTTCTGTCCTGGAACATGACCATAGGGGCAGCTGTAGCATTGGGAAAGGTGAGGTGGCCACTTCAAGCAGCAAATTTCTGGAAGCAGCAAAGTGGCCCAAAACCCCATTATGTCTGCCTCATCCTGCCTATAAAAAAAGGTCAGCCACTTCTCAGCATACTTAAGGTGGAAGGGGTAGCGGCATGTAGATGGCAAGAAAAAAGAAATGTGTAGACAAGAGTCTTTGTGACTTCTGTATGCTGCGAGGCCCTCCCATTCACACCCCTCTCTGATGCATACTTTTCACATTAAAAAAGCGAGACCAGGAGAGCATTCAAAGTAAGCAGGAGGCAGTTTGGAGACCTGCTAACCATGTTAATTGCACTGACTGGAATATTCAGCGGCACCACTAGGCACCCTGATTTTAGCCAGCTACATCGAGGCATTCTGGGAGCAGAGCGGAGGCAGCACTGAGGGATAACTGGGCAGCGGTGATATTCAGCTGCTGCCTAGTTATCCCTCAGTAATGAAAATTAAGCATATTAAAGACTGTCCTAACTTTCACCGTTGAAACTAAACAGGCAGTGGCTGAATATTTCTGCTGCCCGGTTAGCCTCAATGCTATCTGGCTGGCCCAAATATTCAATGTTGTTGGCCGGATATGGCCCTGGCATTGAATATCCTGGTTTTAGATTCGGCGGCTACAGCTAGCCACCATTGCTGAATATCGGGTCCTACCTGTTCTATCTTTATATTTTGCACAGTATAATAGTATCTACATCTCTGTACTGCATTCAGAGTTTGACTTCTTGGGGTTTCAGTTTAATATTTCTCTACATATTTCAATTTTTAGTTTATCACTTACTCCATACTTGATGAGAGTTTGTCTGTGTTCTGTATTTATAAAAGAGACCAGGTGTTCAGATAGGATAGAGTTTCTCTTTAGGAATCTGTACTTAACTGGCTACTGGAGATGAGCTGAAGACTTTTCAGAGAAAAACCAGCATTTATTATGTGGTTGGATCAAAGCCCTCAAGACATTTGACTGCTGATATAGCTACACATAGGGGCTTGTTTACAAAGCCACGGTAGCGTTTCGCGATCGTTATCGGAAATCAATGGGGCCGCGGCTCCGATAATGATCGCGAGCCGCTACCGCAGCTTTGTAAACAAGCCCCATAATGTCTTACATATTGGGACATGAAACATTTGAAGCAAGAACCAAAAGAAGTTAGAGGTGGTCAAGAAAGAAATGGAATGTGTAAAACTCGCTCTGTTGGGTATTTATAATTAAGAAGAAACTTGCAAAAACTGTAATGAAATACAATGCAGTCAGTGAATGCTTAATTTATATTAGTCTATGAGGAATGCCCATCAACACAACTAGTATTCAGGTATATGCCCCAACAACAGCTGCAGAAGAGGATGAGGTTGATGAGTTCTATGAACAAGTACAAGTTGAAAATGATAGAACATGCAAGCAGGATATCCTGATAATCATGGTTGATTGGAACACAAAAGTTGGAAACTTAGAAGAAGACAAAGTGGTTGTAATATATGGACTTGGAAATGAAGCTGGGGAATGACTGAAATGAAGCTGGGGAAAGACTGATAGACCAACAATGTCAAACACTTTCTTCCAGCAACACAAGCGGCAACTGTACAGATGGACTTCACCCAATGGATTGTACAAAAATCAAATTGACTATATCTGCAGAATTCAATGATAGAAAAGTTCCACAACATCAACAAAGACAAAACATGAAGTTGACTATGGTGCAGATCACCAACTACAAGTATGCAAACTCAAACTAAAGCTGAAAAAGTGCAGCCACTCATGAATTTAGCAAAATATGACCTTGAGAATATATCAGCAGTATTTAAAGACTGCCTGTGAAATTTATTTGCTGCTTTCGATACAAATGACAGAGCACCAGAAGAGTTATGGGATGACATCAAGAAAGTTGTGCTCGAAGAAAATGAGAAGTCTCTAAAAAAAGGTGAAAAAGCAAAAATAGTCAAAATGGCTGACCAAAGAAACTCTGAAAATTGACCAGAAATGCAGAGAAGCTAAAGACATAGGAGAACAAAAAGCAATCATAGAACTCAGCAGATTACCAATGTGCAGCATGATGAGACAAGAATTATTACAAGATGCATGCAAGGAAATAGAATCAGAAACTATTAAAGGAAGAACAAGATCGGCTTTATTAAAGCTACGAGAGTTAAAGAGAAAATTCCAGCTTCAAATTGGAATGCTACAAGATGATCAAGGATCTATGTTGAATGATGCTGAGAAGATCAATAAAAGGTGGAAAGAATACAGAAAGTCATAAGATCAAGTGGCCAAACAGCTGTTTCAACCTGTACTTTATGATCAGGAACCATTGGTGATTAAAGAAGAAGTCAAAACAGCATTGAAAGTATTATCAAAGAACAAAGCACTGAGCTTTGATGGCATTCCCCTTGAAGTATTAGAGAAATTAAATGCAGCTTTTATCATACTTACATGACTCTGCCATGAATTTTGGAAGTCAACATCATGGCCAACTGACTGGAAAAGATCTATGCTTATACCAATACTAAAGAAAGGTGATCTGACTGACTGGAAATTATCGTACAATCTCTCTGATCCCACATGCCAGCAAGATTCTACTCAAGATAATTCAGCAGAGACTATAACCATAACTGGAATGAGAACTGCCTGAAGTGCAAGCTGGGTTCAACTAAGGGCAAGGAACAAGAGACTTCATCGCAGATGTGAGATGGATTCTTGAAAAGACAAAAAAATGCCAAAAAGATATCTATATGTGTTTTATTGACTAGAGCAAGGCTTTTGACTATTTTATTTTTATTTATTTTATTTATTTTATTTATACTTTTCTTCTATACCGCTTTTTCCCAAGATCAAAGGCGGTTTACAAATAACATAATGAACAGTTTACAATTAACATAATGAACACTGTTTTACATAGAACATAGTATTTTCTTTAAATTATGTACAATTAACTTTTTATGAACAATAACATTAACTTTTCATGAACAATAACATGGCGCATATAATTATACATATGCTGAACTATTTACATCAGTCAAATATTTACATTAGTCAGTTATTAATCATGGTTTCGAAGGGTTGTTTTTCTTATGTGTGTTGAGGTTTGAGGCTTTTTGATCTGTGTTTAGGGAGGATTTTTATGTAGGTGTGGTGAGGAGGATGGAGGGGGTTCATTAAGGTTTATGAAGTGTTCTTTAAACAGATATGTTTTTAGTTCTTTCCGGAATGTCTGAAGATCCTTTATTTTGCGGAGGTTTAGTGGGAGTTTATTCCATATGGTGGGGGCTGCATATGAGAATGCTCTTGAGCTTGTGGGTTTTTTTGTTTTTCGAATTGATTTTTTTATGTCTAGTGAGTGGGTTGCATTTTGTCTGCGGGTTCTATGTTCTTTTGGAGCATGTAGTAGAGTGGTTAGATGTGAAGGTGATATGTCATTGATAAGTTTAAATGTGGTTAAGAGTATTTTGTATGATATTCTACTATTTATGGGAAGCCAGTGTAGTTCAGCGAGGATGGGAGTTATGTGGTCAGTGAGGCGGGCTTTTGCTGTTACTCGGGCACAGATGTTTTGAGCTCGTTGGAGTAAGTTAATATTTGTGAGAGGGAGGCCGATGAGTAGACTATTACAATAGTCAAAGTGAGGAGTGATGAGTGTGCTGATAACAGATCTGAAGTCATGTGTGTCTAGTATTGGTCGTAGGTGTTGAATGGTTTTGAGTTTATAGAATATGGTTTTCACGGTTTGTTTTATGTGAGGGATCATACTAAGTGTGTGGTCTATTATGATGCCTAGGTATTTTACTTCCTTTTTGATTGGGATTATTGTATCGTTAATTGTTATTGTTTCTGGGAGAGTAGTATCTGGTTTTCTTGTTACGAACATTGCTTCAGTTTTTTTTAGGTTGATGCTAAGGTTATTATTTTGTAGCCAGGTATTTGCTTCACTGATACAGTTTAGTAAGTTCTGGTAGTTGGGGTTATTTGTGTTTATTGGTTGAGTGAGCATGATGTCATCTGCGTATATATAGTGTTTGACTTTATGTTTTTTGAATATATTTGTGATGGGTTGGAGATATAGGTTGAAAAGGAGGTCCGATAGGGCCGAGCCCTGTGGAATAACTTGTCCTTGTATGAATGGCTCAGAGGTGTCTTGACCCAATTTAACGCGTATTGATCGGTTTGTGATGTATGATATAAACCATTGTAGAATTGTTCCTCCTATTCCTAGGCTTATGAGTCTGTTAATAAGTGTGTTGTGGTGGACATTGTCAAAGGCACCAGCTATATCAATGAATATGAGGATGTAACCTTGGTTGCATGTGTCAGTGCCCTTTATGAGGTCATCCATGAGTGTTATAAGTAGAGTTTCGACTCCATGTGAAGGGCGGAAGCCAAATTGATGTGAGTCAAGTGGTGCATGTGTGTCAATAAAATCTTGCAGTTGAAGCTGTATGATTTTTTCTATCACTTTGGCAATGAACGGTATGCTGGCTATGGGCCTGTAGGAGTTTGGGTCTGTAGGATTGAGTTTATTATTTTTTATTATAGGGCGTAAGGATGTGAGTTTTAGGGCATCTGGCATGATGCCTTTAGATAGTGATTGGTTTACTATATTTTGTATATGTATAGCTAATTCAGTTTTAGTGTTTTTTATCCATGACACCGGACAAGGATCTAGAGGGGAGGTAGTGGTGTTGATCAGTGATATGATATTGAGGAGGTGTTTTTGTTCAATATCTTGAAAGTTTATCCATTTATTTGTTGGTTTTGATTCAGTGGGTATGGTTATGATTGTGCTGGATGATTTGTTTTTTAATTTGTTAGCAAAATGAGTTGCAAGTGTTTGTGCGCTTATCGTTGATTGTTCAGGCTCTGGAGTTTGGGTTTTTGTTAGTGTCTTTATAATTGTAAATAGTTCTCTTGGTTTATTGAGTGCCATATTTATGACTTTTGTGTGGTATTCTTTTTTTGATCTGTTAATAGTGTCTTTGTATTTGTTAAGGAGACTTAAGTATTGCGCCTTATTATCGCTTGTTTTAGATTTCCTCCACCGTTTTTCTTGTTTTCTTAGTTGCTTTTTTATAGTGGAGAGTTCTCTATTAAACCATTTTTCTGATTTTCTTTTTGTGAATTGTTTTTGGGGACCTTGAGTGGGAGTTGCTGCTTCTTTTATTATTGAGTTCCATTGTTCCATTATGGTGTTGATTTCTGTTGTGTTATTTATAAGGTTAGGTAGTACGGTTTCTAGGAAGGTGTCTTTGTTGAAGTGTGTAAAGCGAGATTTATAAGGTGTTGAAGTAATCTCTGTGTTAGTGTGTGATAGTGAGATTAAATTGAAGGTTATTAAGTGGTGGTCTGACCATGGTACTTCTGTGATGAGAGGTGGGGATTGTAGTTGGTGTTTATTAAAGGGAGTGGAGATGAATACAAGGTCTAGAGCGTTACCTTTTGTATGTGTGGGTGTTTGTATGATTTGATTGTAACCCATTTCCTTCATTGAATCCATAAAGTTGATTGTGTGTTGTGGGTTGAGCGACGGAAGGTTCAGATCCCCTAATATAACAAGTGGTTTTCTCTGTGTAGCTGTACATGCGAGTTCTAGAATGGGGGTGAGATTTTTGTGGTCCGCTGAGGGGGGTCTATAGATGAGGGACAGTGCAAGGTTTTTGTTTTCTATATTTATGATATCCATACCGTCTATGTTGTTCACATTTTTTAGTGAGTATTTGAGCTCTTTTTTGGTGATGATAAGGGCCCCTCCTCCCCTTTTTACTTCTCGGTGGCAGTTGAAAAGGTCATATTGATGTGCGTTGAGTTGATTCAGGAGGATTGTGTCCGTGGGTGCGAGCCAAGTCTCTGTGATGAGAAGGATATCAGGTTTTTCATCAGTGATTATGTCATTAATTATTGGTATTTTATTTCGTATGGATCTTGCATTTATGAGGATGAATTTTCTGATGGTGTTTGTTTCATGGGATTTGTTTATAGGTTTGACTTGTACAAGATTTATTTGTATTAGTCTTGAGTGTCTGGGAATGTTGGGGCGGTGTGTCTGGTTAAATGTGTGTGAGTATGGTTGTGGTGTGGTTTTGTATGGGTTGTGAATAATGGGGATAGTGTTGTATGCTGTAGGATTTGGTTTGTGAGCATATATGTTTTGGGTTAGATGAATGGTTAGTATGGTGATAATAAGGTATAATTGGTACTTTGTGAGATCCATGTTAATTATAGTGCAATAGCTAAGGTTACTGGCAACAGTATGTTAGACAGTGAGCAAAATTACAGTATTTCAGATAGGTGAGTGAAATTACTGACAACAGTATATCAAGCAGTGTCCATATCTCAAACAGTAGCTGTAATTGGTGAAATCAACAGTCATTAAGGTTGAATGAATTACTGACAACAGTAGATCAGATAGGAGTTATAAATAAGAACTGATTATATCAAGTATATCAAGCAGTGTCCATATCTCAAACAGTAGCTGTAATTGGTGAAATCAACAGTCATTAAGGTTAAATCAATTACTGACAACAGTAGATCAGTTAGGAGTTATAAATAAGAACGACAGTTATTAGGGTTGAATGAAATTACTGACGACAGTAAATCAAACTTGTAGGGGGTGTAGAGGGGGGTGCTGGCTATAGTGGAATTCATGTAGTGGTTATGAGTTGCAAATACTGGCTACAGTAAAAATATGCAATAGTCATCAGTGTCATTCTTATAGAAAATACTTGCTGTGATCTGTTGGTTGTAGGATCGCTTGGTGGTATGTGAGCTCAACCTTAGGGGAGCTCGAGCGGCATTGGCGGGTGTGGGTTGTAGTTGGATAATTAAGTCCTTCACAGGTAGTCGTGGGTGGAGTATCTTCTTCTTCTTGTAGTGGGTGATGATCGTGTGCTTTTTGCCTGTCGTGCCCCGCCTAAGGGCCACGCCAAAGGGCCCTCTTGCGAGGCCCTCAGGCGCGGGCGCGCTTGCGCGCGGCTGCTTTATGTTGGTTGCTGGGTCCTCCCACGGCCCGGATTGGGCCGGAGTTGTAGGAGCGGGAAACCTGCTCTCTCCCTGCTCGACCCCGGCTGGGGAGCTGCTGCGGCAGTATTCGCCGGTGGAAAAGGGCTTTTTTCCTGCCCGCGGCTGCTTTATGTTGGTTGCTGGGTCCTCCCACGGCCCGGATTGGGCCGGAGTTGTAGGAGCGGGAAACCTGCTCTCTCCCTGCTCGACCCCGGCTGGGGAGCTGCTGCGGCAGTATTCGCCGGTGGAAAAGGGCTTTTTTCCTGCCCGCGGCTGCTTTATGTTGGTTGCTGGGTCCTCCCACGGCCCGGATTGGGCCGGAGTTGTAGGAGCGGGAAACCTGCTCTCTCCCTGCTCGACCCCGGCTGGGGAGCTGCTGCGGCAGTATTCGCCGGTGGAAAAGGGCTTTTTTCCTGCCCGCGGCTGCTTTATGTTGGTTGCTGGATCCTCCCACGGCCCGGATTGGGCCGGAGTTGTAGGAGCGGGAAACCTGCTCTCTCCCTGCTCGACCCCGGCTGGGGAGCTGCTGCGGCAGTATTCGCCGGTGGAAAAGGGCTTTTTTCCTGCCCGCGGCTGCTTTATGTTGGTTGCTGGGTCCTCCCACGGCCCGGATTGGGCCGGAGTTGTAGGAGCGGGAAACCTGCTCTCTCCCTGCTCGACCCCGGCTGGGGAGCTGCTGCGGCAGTATTCGCCGGTGGAAAAGGGCTTTTTTCCTGCCCGCGGCTGCTTTATGTTGGTTGCTGGGTCCTCCCACGGCCCGGATTGGGCCGGAGTTGTAGGAGCGGGAAACCTGCTCTCTCCCTGCTCGACCCCGGCTGGGGAGCTGCTGCGGCAGTATTCGCCGGTGGAAAAGGGCTTTTTTCCTGCCCGCGGCTGCTTTATGTTGGTTGCTGGGTCCTCCCACGGCCCGGATTGGGCCGGAGTTGTAGGAGCGGGAAACCTGCTCTCTCCCTGCTCGACCCCGGCTGGGGAGCTGCTGCGGCAGTATTCGCCGGTGGAAAAGGGCTTTTTTCCTGCCCGCGGCTGCTTTATGTTGGTTGCTGGGTCCTCCCACGGCCCGGATTGGGCCGGAGTTGTAGGAGCGGGAAACCTGCTCTCTCCCTGCTCGACCCCGGCTGGGGAGCTGCTGCGGCAGTATTCGCCGGTGGAAAAGGGCTTTTTTCCTGCCCGCGGCTGCTTTATGTTGGTTGCTGGGTCCTCCCACGGCCCGGATTGGGCCGGAGTTGTAGGAGCGGGAAACCTGCTCTCTCCCTGCTCGACCCCGGCTGGGGAGCTGCTGCGGCAGTATTCGCCGGTGGAAAAGGGCTTTTTTCCTGCCCGCGGCTGCTTTATGTTGGTTGCTGGGTCCTCCCACGGCCCGGATTGGGCCGGAGTTGTAGGAGCGGGAAACCTGCTCTCTCCCTGCTCGACCCCGGCTGGGGAGCTGCTGCGGCAGTATTCGCCGGTGGAAAAGGGCTTTTTTCCTGCCCGCGGCTGCTTTATGTTGGTTGCTGGGTCCTCCCACGGCCCGGATTGGGCCGGAGTTGTAGGAGCGGGAAACCTGCTCTCTCCCTGCTCGACCCCGGCTGGGGAGCTGCTGCGGCAGTATTCGCCGGTGGAAAAGGGCTTTTTTCCTGCCCGCGGCTGCTTTATGTTGGTTGCTGGGTCCTCCCACGGCCCGGATTGGGCCGGAGTTGTAGGAGCGGGAAACCTGCTCTCTCCCTGCTCGACCCCGGCTGGGGAGCTGCTGACTATCTAAACCATGAGAAACTCTGGGCCACATTTAGAAGCATGGGCATACCAGAACATCTGATAGTTCTCTTGCACAACCTTTACATTGATCAACAAGCAACAGTTTGAATAGAAAAAGGAGAAACAGAATAGTTTAAAATCAGCGAAGGTGTATGACAAAGCTGCATAATTTCCCCCTACCTGTTTAATTTATATGCAGAACCAATCATCAGAGAAGCAGGATTGTATGAAGACAACCGAGGTGTGCAGATTGGTGGAAGATTCAACAACCTTCTCTATGCTGATGATAATGGTGAGGCCATGGAGCAGGGTCCCCGGTGGCCAAAGGTTACCAGGCGCTCGGCCCGGTGCGGGGACCCTGCTTGCGGTCTTGCGAGGGGCGGTTCTCTGGGGGGGCATTATTTAAATTCATTGGCTCGCCAGGGATGGACGGCGTGGCGAGCCAATGGAGTGAGCCGAGCCTGGGGGATTATGGGGGAGACGCGCCGCGGCGGCAGTCTCCGGCGGCGAGAATAGCGGCAAGGTGCGGGGGTTCTTGCTGCCCACCCTCCCGCCCTTTCCTTTTGTGTGGTGGGTAGGATTTTGAATGGGTTGTCGCAGCTGGGGGGGTGCGGGATCCCGGAGGTTTCCGGGGTCCGGAGCCTTAAACCGGAATTTGGGCGGGGGCGGTTGCCCGCAACCCGGATGACCCCTGGCCGGTCTTTGCTAGTAATATGGCGAGGCCGGATAAAAGGGGGGGTTGACGTTTGCCACTGGCATGGCCGCGGAGGGAGTGGAATGAGGTCACCTTGCTAGTGGTATGGCGGGTGAGGTCTCGTTCCGCTCGTGGGTTATTATTAAGAAGTTTATGTTTCAAGGAAATGTTTTGGAATGTTATGATTGTTAATAAAGCTGCGACCAGATGAGCCCAAAGAACTGTGTTGGTGTTAGTTTGTATGGTGGGGTTTGGGGGGGCTGGTCAGGTTGGGGGGGAGGGGGTACCACCGGGTCTGACCTGCCTCGGATACACAATAATGGCTGAAAGTGTGGACGATCTGAAACATTTGCTTCTCAAAATCAAGGAACATAGTCTTAAAATCGGCCTGCACCTTAATGTAAAGAAAACAAAGATCCTGACAACTGGCAAAATCAATAAGTTCATCGTCGATAGAGAAGAAATTGAAATAGTGGACACTTTTAACCTGCTTGGATCAATAATTAATAAAGAAACGACAAGCAGTCAAGAAATACAGCAATGTATTGCTCTTGGCAGAATGGCTATGAAGGATTCTCAAGAGCAGAGATATTTCTCTCCATACAAAGATTTGACTTGTTCAAACCATAGTACTTTTGATAATGTCATATGGATGCAAAAGTTAGATAGTGAAAAAGATAGACAGGAAGAAAACCGATGCCTTTGAATTATAGTGCTGGAGAAGAATGCTGTATATATAATGGACTTTCCGAAGAACGAACCAGTCAGTACTAGAGGAGATCAAACCTAAGCTTTCTTTAGAAGCTCAGATGACAAGAATTTGACTTTCATACTTTGGACACATCGTGCAAAGTGAGAGATCATTAGAGAAAGACATCAATGCAAAAGAGGAAGGCCAGTAATGAGATGGATCTCTACAATAACAGCAGCTATGGATGCCACTCTGTCAACAATGAACTGCCTGACTGAAGACCAAGCACAGCTTAAGACAACTATCCAGATGGTCACCATGAATCGACACAAACTCGACAGCATTAAAAACAACAGCAACTGTAGTAATCAGTCTAGTTCAGTTTCCTAAATAGCTATATAGATGTTCTAGATCTCTGCAAAAAGTGAGAATCATCGTGCAGTTTACAACACCAAAATAAAATTAGATATAATAATTCAATTTTGCTGTTATCAACTATGCTGTGATTCCTGTTTTCTTTTTTGCTCCTTGATTGGCAAATAAAAATATACCAAGGGTCCATCAAGCCCAGTATTCTGTTTCCAACAGGGGCCAATCCAGGTCACAAGTACCTGTCAGGATCTCAGAAGCAATATAGATTCTACAGTATACCGCTTGTCCCAGAGGTAAGCAGTGGATTTACCCAGTCCTCTTTAATAATGGTTTATAGACTTTTCCTCCAGAAACTCATCCAAACCTCTTTTAAATTCAGTAACACAAACAGCTTTTTCTACATTCTCTGATAATGAATTCCAGAGTTTGATTATTTGATTTCCCAATTAGTCTTAAGGATATGTTTACTAAAGGGCATTAAGGGAGCTAGTATGCCATTAATGCCTGTTATCGACATCCTTGCACACTTAACATTGGTAAAAAGCTGCTTTAATGGGGATTAAAGGCTCCTGCAGTGTTAAGGATGCTGTAGGTGGAGAGTGGGTGTCTACGGGGCAGAGAGTGGGCGCTAATAGCATGTGCTCCTTTAACACCTGTTGAGCAATGTGTTTAAAAGCCCTTTAAGGCTGGAAACCCTAACACCAAGTAAAACCTTGCAGAAAGGGTGTATTTAGAGGGGAGAGAGCTTATTTAAACATCTGACAAGGGAGCCCCATACAGTAATTGTAGTTCTCCATTAGCAGAAACAGCATGGTGCCCAAGTATGAAAGGACAGTATGTTGATGGTGCAAATGGAGCAAAGAAGATGCCACATGTCATGTCATGCAGTGGGAGTTGCTGGTGCACAGGGTGGACCAGGCAGCTACCCTTGTGGCACATAAGAACATAAGATCCTAAGATATGCCATACTGGGTCAGATCAAGGTCCATCAAGCCCAGTATCCTGTTTCCAACAATGTCCAATCTAGGTCACAAGTACCCAGCAGTTTCCCCAAAAGATACACAGGCTCCACAATGCTTGTATTGGGACAAGCAGTGGATTTCCCGGGTCCCCTTGAATAATGGTTTATGGACCTTTCCTCCAGGAACTTGTCCAAACCTTTTTTAAATCCAGCTACACAAACAGCTTTTACTACACCCTCCGGTAATGAATTCCAGAGTTTGCTTATGCATTGAGTAGCAAACTATATTCTCTTATAAGTCTTAAATGAGTTACACTGTAGCTTCATTGCCTGTCCCCTAGTCTTTCCACATTTTGATGGTGTAAACAATCAAGATATGTTTACCCATACCACTCTATTCAGTAATTTATAGACCTCTATCATATCTCCCCTGAGCCATGTTTTCTCCAGGTTGAAAAACACTAACATTTTTAGCCTCTCCTCATAGGGGTATCCTTTCATCTGCATTACTATCTGTGATGTCTGTCATGATGCCACAGTGTCAGTGGCTCACTATTAACCTTCTGTGTTTTGGCTCTCTTCCCAGTGGTTTTAATATTACTATATGGAAGCTTATAAAAAATGATTATATTTACATCAACCCAACAGCAAAAATGTCTCAAAACGTGCACTCAATTTCACTTCGAATTCCTGTGCTGTTCAAAAACACTATTAATCACTCAGATCTCCTCTTTCAAGACACAGGTCTCAGATCTTCCGGCACAATTGGAGACTCGCGTCTCAACTATTTCATGTGCCTCATAACATCAACGGCCTTATCCGTCTGCTTGAAAGTGGTTCTGTTCACTGATGATTATTTTTAACATCAACCAAACAGCAATGATGCCTCAAAATATGCACTTAACTTCGCTGTCTGTGCTGTTCGGAAAAATAATGATCCTGACGCTTGCCCCTGGTACCACTCTTGCGTTTCACGGCTGTTTCTTCAGGGGATCCTTCACAATCTCTAATCTTAAAAAGAAAACTTAACATTACTACCTAATAAATACCTCAATTTATTTCTAAACCACACTCCCTTATCCTAACACACTTAAAATATCTATAAAGCAGTCGTACCTGTTATGCTGCCCACGTACTATCTTCTTTTAAACCGAAGGCTTTACTCTCTCTTATTTTGTGTAAATTTCTCTACCCTCGGGAAAAACGTCACGCATGCGGAGTCCTTCCCTTCCCTCCTTTTTAAATTCCCCGGCTGATTTTGACTCCTCCCCCTTCTGTTAAACTGAGCCTAAAAAACGGCCCATTACTGTCCCCGCAGTGGAACTCAAAACTAAAAAACCTCTCCTATCGAAACCACTCAACCTCTGCAAAAAGAGTTAAAACCGTCCTACTCTCCTACCTTACTAATCATTATCGCAGCATGGGAAGCAAATTATATACATGCCGCCCAATCAATGGTCACATTTAAACCCCATGGTACTAGAGTGTTTAACTTATAAATCTACCTTTGTTCTTGTAACAACAATGTTCTATCTAAAGATCTTCCAGCCCTACCTGCTTCCACCTTATCAATGCAAAAGCAACGCAACTGTTGAAACGTATGCCCTAGTGTTAAACAATGTTGGACTATTGGGGCTTCCTGTACCTTACACTTTAAATGACTTCTATGTTCCCACATACACGTCCGAAAACATCGTAAGGTCTTCCCCACATACGCTAACCCACAGGGGCAGAATATCACATATACCACACTGGTGGAGTCACAGGTAGTGCTAACCTTTACCAGGATAGTCAGACCCGCATATGTAAAGACCTGGGTTTCCAATGTAATTTCACAAATATCACAGGCCCCACATCGCTGATGACCTCTAGGTTGATCTCGCTGGTCTCTATCCCTTTTTCCAGAGGGTAGAGAAATTTACACAAAATAAGAGAGAGTAAAGCCTTCGGTTTAAAAGAAGATAGTACGTGGGCAGCATAACAGGTACGAATGCTTTATAGATATTTTAAGTGTGTTAGGATAAGGGAGTGTGGTTTAGAAATAAATTGAGGTATTTATTAGGTAGTAATGTAAGTTTTCTTTTTAAGATTAGAGATTGTGAAGGATCCCCTGAAGAAACAGCCGTGAAACGCAAGAGTGGTACCAGGGGCAAGCATCGGGATCATTATTTTTCCGAATAGCACAGAAATTTTCAGCGAAGTTAAGTGCATATTTTGAGGCATCATTGCTGTTTGGTTGATGTTAAAAATAATCATCAGTGAACAGAACCACTTTGAAGAAGACGGATAAGGTCGTTGATGTTATGAGGCACATGAAATAGTTGAGACGCTAGTCTCCAATTGTGCCGGAAGATCTGAGACCTGTGTCTTCAAAGAGGAGATCTGAGTGATTAATAGTGTTTTTGAACAGCACAGGAATTTGAAGTGAAATTGAGTGCACGTTTTGAGACATTTTTGCTGTTGGGTTGATGTAAATATAATCATTTTTTATAAACTTCCATATAGTAATATTAAAACCACTGGGAAGAGAGCCAAAACACAGAAGGTTAATAGTGAACGACTGAAGAACATACTATTGAAGATTTATCGTTCTGGAGTAGACCGTTTAATAGTGTGGATCCACAGTGACAGTGGCGGCACAGACATTCTGCTGCAGCAGAAAGGTGATGTGCCACAAGGGGTGGTCCAAGGGATCCGGAACCCTAGGCAGAGATCCCAGCTCCTGCTGAACCCCTGCTGCTGCTGCTGCTGCTGCTGCTGCTGCTGCTGAACCCAGCTGTGGAGGAAGAGGCCAATAGTGCCAGCAGCTATAGTCCTCCAGGTAGATGCAAAATGCAGGCACCCGGGGAACTCTCACAACACTGAATGTCCTCCTCCTCTTGAGACATATTGGTGGCAGGTGGTGATGGATCCCTGAAGAGACAGATGGGGAGCTGTGTAGCCGTCCATGTGTGCCTCCACCCCCACCCCCCCCCCCCCACATCTGGACCTTGCGCCCTAGGCACCCACCAAACCTACATGTTGGACAGGTTGGATCTGCGCACCACCTCCACTGACAGCTCACGGGCATGTCAGCATAGTGTGGCGGTCCACTGTTCTGTGGCTTTCTGCACTTCACTGTGTCTTGCATTACCTAAGCTGTTTCCAGCATTAGTCTGCAAATGTGCATGACGAGGAGCAGAGGATTGTGTTCTCTGTAACAGAATTTATACTTGTTTCTGTACAATTCATAATGTTATTATTTGTAAACCGCGCTTGATCATTTGGAAAACGCGGTATAAAAATGCTAATAGAATAAATAAATAAATAAAATAAATTGTGGTATGGCAAAGAGAGAATCTGAAAAAAAAAAAGCTTGCTGTGGAAGCAAAAATGCATAATAAAACCTTTTTCAAGTACATTTGTAGCAAAGAACCTGTGAGAGAGTCAGTAGGACCATTAGATGATTGAGGGGTGAAAGGGGCACTAAGAGGGAACAAGGGTATAGCGGAGAGACTGAATGAATTCTTTGCTTCAGTCTTTATTGAGGAAGCTGTATGGATGTTACCCATGACTGAAATGGTATTTAAAGGTGATGCCGCAGAAGAATTGAAAGAAATATCGATAAACCAGGAAGATGTATTACAACTATTTGATAAACTGAAGAGTAGCAAATCACCTGGACCAGATGGCATACATCCAAGGGTGTTGAAAGAACTGAAATATGAGATTGCAGACCTACTATTAGTAATCTGTGAACAATCATTAAAATAATCTGTAATACCTGAAGATTGGAGGATGGCCAATGTAATGCCAATTTTTAAAAAAGGTTCCAGGGGTGATCCCAAAAATGACAGACCTTTGAGCCTGACATCAGTACCGGGAAAATTGTAGAAACCATTATAAAGAACAAAATTACTAAATATGTAGTTAGTCATGGTTAAACCGGAGACAGCCAACGTGGCTTTAGCCAAGGAAGATCTTGTCGTACTAATCAGTTATGTTTTTTGAAGGAGTGAATAAACAGGTAGACAAGGTGAGTCTGTTGATATAGTACATCTGGATTTTCAGAAAGCTTTTGACAAGGTCCCTCATTAGAAACTTTTGGCAAAATTAAAAAGTCATGGGATAGGAGAAGTATACTATTGTGGATCAGGAACTGGTTAAAAAATAGAAAGCAGAGGGTAGGGCGATCTGTGCTGGGCCCGCTGCTTTTTAACATATTCATAAATGACCTGGAAATGGGAATAATGAGTGAGGTAATCAAATTTGCAGATGACACAAAATTATTCAAAGTTGTTAAAACAGAAGAGGATTGTGAAAATTTGCAAGAGGACCTTGATAAATTGGAAGACTGAACGTTCAAATGGCAGTGAAATTTAATGTGGACAAGTGCAAAGTTATGCCCCTAGGAAAGAACAATTCAAACTATGGTTACATGATTCAAGGTTCACATTAGGAACCACCACTCAGGAAAATGATTTAGGCATCAACATGGCCAGTGTGCAGTTGCAGCCAAGAAAACAAATAGAATGCTAGGAATCATAAGGAAAGGAATAGAGAATAAAACAAAGGATATTACAATGCCGGGGGGCGGAGCCTGATGTCCAGCGGGATGGTCGCATAACGCTGAGGCTCCCGAGAGGCCTACTCAGAATCCTGAATTAACACCTCACATATTTGGAATTTCTACTCTGATCTTGCCGGGGCACATTGGTGAGATGGCGGGGACCAAACCAACGCGCCTGGAATTTGGGTCTCCAGCGGCTTCTCACGGAAAACGTTCCAAAATTGAACCTCCGTCCCCGCAGAAGGGGCCGGCCTTGTGCGAGGGCCCCGAAATGCAGCAGGAAATCCTCGTAGAGATTAGAGGGGTCAAAACCCTTGTGCAGGCAAACGGTGAAGCACTCCGAGCGCTGCGGGACGATTTTGGTGTGCTGCAAGGCAAGCTAGAAGGGCTTTCTTCACGTCAGGACAAAATGGAGAGCATATTGGACTCCCATGCAGCCCGGTTGTCCAAACTCGACAAAGTTGAACGACAGGTGCGGGCCTTGCAGAAAGAGGTGGAAGATGGCAATAATAGAGCGCGCCGCAATAACTTACGACTCGTGGGCATACCGGAGGGAGCGGAATCGGGAGATATGAAAGAGTTTTTATGCAAAGTCCTCCCTTCCTTGCTCCAAATCACCTTTACCAAAGATTTGGAGATTGATCGCGCTCATCGTGTACCCACAAGCATAACGCTCAACAGGAAGACCCCGCGGCCTATCATTTTTCGACTATTGAGATATCAACACGTGGAGCAAATTCTAAGTGCCTCTCGGGCAAAGGGCCATATGGAGTTTGAGAGCCACAAGATCTCCTTCTATCCCGACTTGTCTAAACCCACAGTCGACCGCCGAAAGCGCTTTCTGGAATTCCGGCCGAGGCTTCAGCAACTACAAGCACGCTACGGCCTGATGTACCCGGCCAAGCTCCGAGTCACGCTTCACAATCAGACAAGAACATTCGAGGACCCTGATCTACTAGCGGAGTTTTTGGATTCCAAAGAAGCCGACTTGCTGCGCTGACTTCCAGAATATTCCTGCAAGTCTTCTTATACCCGCTGTATCTGCCATATTGGATCCGCCGCAGCCTTGCAAAGAGTCTTGCGTGGGCAGTCTGTTGCCTTACTCTTGATGGTATCTGTGACCCGACTCCATCTACCCACAGCAGCCTCGCTGAGTATCAGAGACAGTGTTATTATGGACTCTGGTGTTTCTTCTCTTTTTTATACATGTCTTCTATTTCCTCTCTAGGGCCTCCTCCCGCAGACATCTGGTCGCCATATTCTTTGGGGGTTTTGCTTCTTCTCTAAGATACGTTGGTACATACTTTTCAATATGGGGTGTATTAGCCTAAATACTCGGTGATTATGACATTGTTGTACCGATTCTGCTTATGTTCTATGTTATCAAGCGCCCTTATGCACACAGATGTTTTTATACCCCAGAAAAATAGCCAAATGGAACCCAAATGCTAGGGATCTGTGTTGGTCTTGCCATACTGCTGTGGGATCCTTCGCTCATGTTCTTTATGAATGTCCTCAATTGCTGGTCTATTGGGGGCGGGTCTGGGGTCGTATTCAATCTATCTTACACTTTCATGAACCTTTTCTTGGACGGTCGTGGGACTCCGCTCTGTGGCGGAGGTCCCCTCTCTTCCTAAGAAGGGTCGCTTTCTCCTTGATTTCATGCTAGGTATAGCCCTATGCTTAATCACGAGGAATTGGAAGGATAGCTCTCGACTTACTGTCAATAAATGGTGGAACCTCGTCTGCTTATATAGTAAATATGAGCAGATACCTCGGAGAGCTATTCCCCATGTCCAAACTTCCTCCTGCTTGTCTAAATGGCAGATCCTTAATGATTATGTACAATCTGCTTCTAGCTCCAACATGCCTGTATAATGTGCACTCATCATGTTTTAGATCACCGTTAGGCTTTGTAATGCAATCATGTAAGTACACGCCCGCTTTGGGAATGCTTAGTTTTCTAGAGAAGAAGCAGGGGGGAGGGGGGGTGGTAGGGGTTTACTTTGGTGTATGTATTACATGTTATGTATTTGTCTTTTGCTGTATGTCTTCCTTTCCTTTGTTGTTATAAAACGAAAATAAAGAATTTAAAAAAAAAAAAAAAAAAGGATATTACAATGCCTCTGTATTGTTCCATGGTGCAACTGCATCTTGAATAGTGTGTGCAATTCTGGTCGCTGTATCTTAAAAAGGATATAGTGGAATTAGAAGAGGTACAGAGAAGAACCACCAAAATGGTAAAGAGTATGGAAGGATACCCCCTATGAGGAGAGGCTAAAAAGGTTAGGGCTCTTCAGCCTGGAAAAGAGATGGCTGAGGGGAGATATGATAGAGGTCTATAAATTAATGAATGGAGTGGAATGGGTAAACATAGATCGATTGTTTACCCTATCAAAATATAGAAAGACTAAGGGACATGCAATGATGGTGCCAATGGGGCAAAGGAGGTGGCACGTGAGTCATGCAGTGGGGGTTGCTGATGCACAAGATGGACCAGGCAGCTGCCCTTGTGGCACATTAGAACATAAGATCCTAAGATATGCCATACTAGGTCAGACCAAGGTCCATCAAGCCCAGTATCTTGTGTCAAACAGTGGCCAATCTAGGTCACAAATACCTAGCAGTTTTCCCAAAAGACACACAGGTTCCACAATGCCTGTATTGTGGCAAGCAGTGGATTTCCCATGTCCCCTTTAATAATGGTTTATGGATCATTCCCCTAGGAACCCTGCTACACTAACAGCCTTTACTACACCCTCCGGTAATGAATTTCAGAGTGTGACGATGCATTGACTGTAAAAATATTTTCTTTAATTAGTCTGCAATGGGTTACACTGTAGTTTCAGTGCATGTCCCCTAATTGTTCTACATAAGAACATAAGAACATAAGACATGCCATACTGGGTCAGACCGAGGTCCATCAAGCCCAGTATCCTGTTTCCAACAGTGGCCAATCTAGGTCATACGTACCTAGCAATATCCCCAAAAGACACAGGTTCCACAATGCTTGTACTGGGTCAAGCATTGATATCCTGGGTCCCTTTTTATTTATTTATTTATTTATTTATTTAACATTTTTATATACCGCACTATTCATCATCAGCGCGGTTTACATAGAACTACAAAACATCAGATAAGATAAGATACATATATCTGTTTTTACATGGAACAGGAAGAAAAACTTGGAAAACAGGGGTAATAGTAACAAAGGATAATAGAACTTGAACTATATACATATGATAGTAATATTACTTGAAAAAGTATCATGTTAGATAGGGATGGGATTGGAGCTGTTTAGATGAACTTGTGTTATTGTGTTCTCTGGAAAGTATATGATGAAAAGGTGATGCTTCAAGGCCTTTTTGAACTGGGGGATATCAGAGATGGCCCTAATGTGTGGTGGGAGGGTATTCCACAGTTTTGGAGCACATAAGCTGAATGGTCGGTTCACAGTTGCAGAGATGTATTTTAAGGATTCTTTTGGAACTTTAAGCATGTTTAGTTCCGAGATTCTTCTAAGCCTGTTGGAGGGGATAGGTTGGATCAACTCTGATAGAGAGGAGGGAGCAGGTCCTTTGTGAGCTTTGAAGACTAGTAGCAGGGTCTTGAAGGTGATTCTCGCTTGGATAGGGAGCCAGTGTAATTGTTTCAGGAGAGGTGTTACATGTTCTCTTTTTGGTGTCCCGAAGAGCACTCTTGCAGCACTGTTTAATGCGAGTTGAAGCGGGTTGAGGGTTGATTGGGGGAGCCCCTGTAGTATACAATTTGCGAAGTCAAAATGTGGGATAATTAAAGCCTGGTAGACAGTACGGAAATCATCTGGATCAATTAGTTGGCGAAGGTTTCTAAGGGAGCGAATCTTGAAATAAATTGCCTTTACAGTGTTGGCTATGTGGGTCTTCAGGTCTAGATTCTGATCCAGGGTAACACCAAGATAACGGATGTGGGGTTTTACTTGCAACTTAGCATCTTGGACTTCAAGGAATGAAGGTGGTGTGAACTTGGGGTTTCTTGAAATGAAAAGTACCTCTGTTTTCTTGTTCTGGATTCTGAGATTTTGAGTCAGTAGCCAGTCTGAGATGGCGTTAAAACAGTTGGTTATGGTGGTGAGATTCATCTTATCAATGCAAAATGGCATATATAATAGGACATCATCAGCATAGATCATATAATTGACTTTGAAGGACCTGATAATGTTGCATAGGGGTTGCATGTAGATGTTGAATAATAATGATGACAAAGAGGAACCTTGTGGGACTCCTTGACCTTGGTGAAATGGCTCTGATGTTTCACCATTTGAGCGAACTTGCTGCCATCTTTCTGAGAGGTAAGAGTTGCACCATTCAAGAGCATTTCCACAGAGGCCCTTCTCTCTTAGGCGGACAATAAGAATGTCGTGACAGACCGAGTCAAAAGCAGCCGCAATATCTAAAAAGATGAGAACAAAGCCTTGTTTGATGTTGTCGATGCCAGAGTTTAAGCTGTTGAGAAGTGAGGTGAGGAGCGTTTCGACCCCGTAAGATTCCCGGAATCCATGTTGACAGGTATCAAGAGGCGCTTCAGTGTCGATATGGTCTTGCAATTGTCTGTAGACTATCTTTTCGATTATTTTCGCAAGGGTGGGTATGCTGGAGATGGGTCGGTAAGAGTCTGTTTTTTGCGGATCTAATTTGAGGTTTTTTAGTAGAGGTCGGATGGAAGTCTGTTTGAGGGCAGAAGGGAATGAGCCAGTGTCAAATGATAGGCTTATGATTTTGGATATTGTTGGAGCAAGTTCTTTGCGGAGGTCCTTTATCCAAAAAGCTGGACACGGATCGGTGTGTGCTGTGGATAAGTTGAGAGATGAGATAATATCTTCAATTAGCTTCAAAGAAGGGGTGGAGAAAGAAGCTAAAGGGGCTGGGAGTGCATGATCATTCAGGATAGTGGGTATTGTAATTTTGTTTGTGCAGCATAACTTAGATTGTATGTAAAGGGCATAAGCTTGTGGGTTGATTTCACACTGGTGCTCCTGTGAGGGTTCTTTGGATAATTTCTTGACAAGGGTAAATAGGTCGTGAGGTTTGTTTATAGCACGTTTAAGGATGTCTGTATGATATAGTCTCATTTTTTCAGAAATAGCTTTGCGGTGGGTTTCAAGATGTTGCATGTATGCAGACTGATTAGTATCGTTGCGTGATCTCCTCCATTTCTTCTCAAGTTTTCGCAAATGTTTTAGGGATTCTTTCAGATCAGATGTAAACCAAGGTGCTGTAGCTTTTCTTCTTAATGACTTATTTCTGGTGGGACGAGATGAGATGCGGTTAAGTCTGTTGTTCCAAGAAGTGATAATCTCTTCCAGGTTTAGGGTAGAATCATTAAAGAGAGCATCGGTTTCCTCAAGGATTTGTTCCCTGTTAAAAGGTTGGAAGCTTCTGGATGTGGTATTTGCATATTTGTTTATGTTCTTGTCATCGGAATATTGCTTCTTTTGAATGGGAATCTGGAACATAATGAGGTTATGATCTGACCATGGAACCTCTGTAATTGCTAGAATAATATTCTGAAGTTGGTTGAGAGCGGATAGAGGGGCAAATATGAGATCAAGGATGTTGCCTTTTATATGTGTGGATTGTTGTATGACTTGCTTATAGCCTAGTGTTTCTAGGGCATCTATGAAGGCGTCAGATTGGTTGTCTTGTAGAGATGGTAGGTTAATGTCTCCTAAGATCCAATTGGGTCTGTTTGGATTCTGTGAATTGGAGGCAAGATTTATAATGGTTGAGAGATCATCTGGGGAAGGTGATGGCGCTCTGTAGACTAAGTTTATAGAGTAAAGGTTGTTAGAGATAGAGACTGTTTCTAGATGATTGTTGCTAAAAGAGTCGACCATTTTAAGTTGGAGTCCGTTCTTAGCAATGATAAGAACTCCTCCACCTCTTTTGCCTTGTCTGCATCTGGTGAAAACCTCATAGTTAATGGGGAGGAGCTGGTTGAGAATTGTATTGTCTTCTGGAGAAAGCCATGTTTCGGTAACCATAAGTATGTCAAGGTTATTAGATGTTATTATATCTGTGACAGCTGGCCATTTCTTACGAAGGGAGCGAGCATTAATGAGGGCACATTTGAGGGGGCATGGTTGATTGTAGTTTTCTGAGTTTGACTTTGTAGTGTGTTGAAGAGGTATGTATAATAAATAATGGTGATGAGAACGTTGGTCCCAGTTTACATTGTGGTAATTGGTGCGTGACCATTTTTGCCAGTTGTTATGTAAGATAGGTATGGAATTGCCTGAGGAAATTAGAGCCAGTATCTCTGGTATCAGACCTATGAGGAGGAGGTATAGGCCTAGAGTAATTTTGCAGTGGAGGGCCATTGTGAGGCTGAGCTGAATGTCGTTTAAGAGGAGGAAATAAAGGATAGGGTTTGTAATTTATGTGGTGAAGTGTTTAGTCTTTGACTAGGGGAAAAAAGTTCACTAGGAATTAGTTAGATACAAGAAATTGGTACAAAGCTTACCAAGAGATAGTTGCGATTTGATTAGGCAATGATCTTTACTGGAATTTAAAGAGGGAGAGAAAATTGCTTATCAGATGAGCAAGTACTGAGAAGAGTGTCTACAGGATGATACAGTGTAACAATGTATGAAATGTACTAGTCATACTTGAGACAAACTGTTACTTGAGAGGATGCTAGTAACAATAAGCGGTAAGGTATTAGCAGACACAGTGGTGAGATAGCAACATTGTAATATTGGAAACATTGTGCACAAAGATGTGAAACATAGGTATGGCCTTAGCCGTAAGAAACAGCAAAAACCTCCAGGTAAATTTACTATGTAGAGGATATGATGGTTTAAATATTAAAACATTTCATGACTTACATTTCAAGTTTCTTAACAGTTGATAATATACATTACAGGTTATTTAGTAGAGAGCAGTTCATGGAAGTGGCGGTTACTTTTCATTAGGTCTCATTTTTCATCGCGGATTGTGCTCAGCTTCAACTGGGGGGATTGTAATGAAGGTTGTAATCACGGAGAAGGGCTGTCTCGGTTAGCGGCAGTTCTTTATGGGAGTCTTTGTGTCTTCCCGCGAAGTTAATAGTTAATAGTGGTTAATAGTGGTTTATGGACCTTTCCTCCAGGAACTTGTCCAAACCTTTTTTAAACCCAGCTATACTAACAGCCCTTACTACATCCTCCGGTAACAGATTCCAGAGTTTGATTACACGTTGAGTGAAAAAATATTTTCTCTTATTTGTCTTAAATAGCTTACCCTGTAGCTTCATTACATGTCCCCTAGTCTTTCTATATTCTGATAGCGTAAACAATTGATCCACATTTATCCGTTCCACTCCATTCATTAATTTATAGACCTCTATCATATCTCCCCTCAGCCGTCTCTTTTCCAGGTTAAAGAGCCCTAACCTTTTTAGCCTCTCTTCATAGGAGTAGCCTTCCATCCCCTTCACCAATTTGGTGGCTCTTCTCTGTACTTTTTCTAATAACGCTATGTCCTTTTTAAGATACGGTGACCAGAATTGCACACAATATTCAAGGTGCGGTCGTACCATGGAGCGATACAGAGGCATTATAATATCCTTTGTTTTATTCTCCATCCCTTTCCTTATGATACCTAGCATTCTATTTGCTTTCTTGGCCGCCGCTGCACACTGGGCGGAGGGTTTTAACATGTTATCCACGATGAATCCTAAATCTTTTTCCTGGGTGGTGGTTTCTAATGTGGAGCCTTGCATCATGTAACTATAGTGTAGGTTGTTCTTTCCTAGGTGCATAACTTTGCACTTGTCCACATTAAATTTCATCTGCCATTTGGATGCCCAGTCTTCCAATTTATCCAGATCCTCCTGCAGTTTTCCACAATCCTCTTGGGTTTTAACAACTTTAATCAGTTTTGTGTCATCTGCAAATTTGATAACCTCACTAGTTATTCCCTTTTCCAGGTCATTTATGAATATGTCAAAAAGTAGCGGACCCAGTACAGATCCCTGGGGTACTCCACTATTCACCTTTTTCCATTGGGAATATTGGCCATTTAGCCCTACCCTCTGCTTTCTATCTTTTAACCAGTTCCCGATCCACAATAGTACACTGCCTCCTATCCCATGACTTTTTAGCTTCGTCAAAAGTCTCTGATGGGGGACCTTGTCAAAAGCTTTCTGAAAGTCCAGATACATTATATCAACCAACTCACCTTTGTCTACCTGTTTATGCACACCTTCAAAAAAACATATCAGATTAGTAAGACAAGATCTTCCTTGTCTAAAGCCATGTTGGCTGTCTCCCATTAGGCCATGACTATCTACATGCTGTGTAATTTTGTTCTTTATGATGGTTTCTACCATTTTCCCCGGTACTGACGTCAAGCTCACCCGTCTGTAATTTCCCAGGTCACCCCTGGAACCCTTTTTAAAAATTGGTGTTACGTTGGCGACCCTCCAATCTTCAGGTATTACAGATGATTTTAATGAAAGTTCACAGATTACCAATAGCAGGTCTGCAATCTCATATTTCAGTTCTTTCAACACTCTGGGATGTATACCATCCGGTCCAGGTGATTTGCTACTATTCAGTTTATCAAATAGTTGTAATATATCTTCCCGGTGTATCGATATTTCTCTCAATTCCTCTGCAGTATCAACTTTAAATACCACTTCAGTCTTGGGTAACATCCCTACATCTTCCTCAGTAAAGACCGAAGCAAAGAATTCATTCAGTCTCTCTGCTATAGCCTTGTCTCCTCTTACTGCCCCTTTAACCCCTCTATCATCTAATGGTCCAATTGACTCTCTCACAGGCCTTTTGCTACGAATGTACTTGAAAAAGTCTTTATTTCGTGTTTTTGCTTCCGTAGCAAGTTTCTTCTCAAATTCCCGCTTTGCCTGCCTTATCAATGCTTTGCATTTAACTTGCCAGTGCTTGTGCTGTTTCCAGTTTTCATCATTTGGCTCTTTTTTCCATTTCCTGAAGGTTGCTTTTTTGGCAGCAACAGCCTCTCTGACCTCACCTTTAAACCATGCTGGCAGTTTTTTGGACTTTCTTCCACTTTTCTTAATGCGTGGAATACAGCTGGTCTGGGCTTCGAGGATAGTATTTTTAAATAACACCCAAGCTTGCTGTAAGTCTTTAACCTTTGGAACCGCTCCTTTTAGTTTTTTCCTTACTATATTCCTCATTCTATCATAGTCTCCCTTTTGAAAGTTAAAAGGTAGTACTGTGGATTCGTTTACTATCTGTCCTCCACTAATTAAATCAAACATGATCACTATTGCCAAGTGGTCCCAACACCCTTATTTCTTGCACCAGATCTGGCATTCCACTAAGGACTAGGTCCAGTATGGCTTCCCCTCTGGTCGGTTCATGAACCAGCTGCTCCAAGAAGCAGTCATTTATTTCATCTAGAAACTTTATCTCTTTAGCTTGTCCTGCTGTGACACTGACCCAGTCGATACCGGGGTAATTGAAATCACCCATTATTACTACTCTGTTGTGACTTTTGTTAGCTTCCTTGATTTCTTTGAGCATTTCATCATCCATTTGTTCATTCTGGCCAGGCGGTCGATAGTATACTCCCACTGCCTTCACCTTCCCCTTCATAAATGGAATTTCAATCCATAGAGATTCTACAGCAAATTTTGTTCCCTGCAAAACTTTAATCCTTTCTGACTCAATGCCCTCTCTAACATAGAGCGCAACCCCTCCACCAATTTGATCAGCTCTATCATTACGATATAGTTTGTATCCAGGTATCACAGTGTCCCACTGGTTATCCTCCTTCCACCATGTCTCTGAGAGTGCAATCATATCTAACCTCTCATTTAGTGCTATATATTCTAACTCTCCCATCTTATTGTTTAGACTTCTAGCATTGGCATACAAGCATTTTAGAGACTGTATTTATTAATATTAATCTGGCTATTGGTAGGCATGGGTAATTTGGAATCTTTATGCTCTGTCTGCTCCTTACTCAAGGGCATTTGGGCTACTATACTCCCTTTTGGAACCTCACTGCTTTTGGTAGTATCCTTCAAGGATACCTTCATCTGAACCATAAGCTCCTGGGTGACTGTCGGCTTTCCCCTATTTTCTAGTTTAAAAGCTTCTCTATGTCTTTTTTAAAGGTTAATGCCAGCAGTCTGGTCCCATCCTGATTAAGGTGAAGCCCATCCCTTCGGAAGAGCCCCCCCTTTCCCCAGAATGTTCCCCAGTTCCTAACAAATCCAAAACCCTCATCCTTGCACCATTGTCTCATCCACGCATTGAGACTCCGGAGCTCTGCCTGTCTTTTGGGTCCTGCACGTCGAACAGGAAGCATTTCGGAGAACGCTATCCTGGAAGTTCTGGATTTCAACTTCCTACCTAAAAGCTTAAATTAAGCCTCCAGAACTTCCCTACCACATTTTCCTATGTCATTGGTACCAACATGTACCAAGACAGCAGACTCCTCCCCAGCACTATCTATGATCCTATCTAGGCGGTGCGTGAGGTCCGCTACCTTCGCACCAGACAGGCTTGTTACCAGGCGATCCTCACGTCCACCAGCCACCCAGCTATCTACATTCCTAATGATTGAATCACCAACTATAACAGCTGTCCTGACCCTCCCCTCATGGGAACATGGCCCTGGAGAAACGTCCTCGGTGCGAGAGGGTTTTACATCACCTGGAGGACAGGTCCTAGTTACAGGATCACTTCCTGCCACACCAGGGTGATGCTCTCCTGTCACGTGACCTCTCTCCTCCATGGCAACAGGGATGCTGCCAGACTGGAGGTGGGACTTCAGGACTATATCCATATAGGTCTCGTCCATGTACTTCTCTGTCTTTCTTATGTCTTCCAGGTAAGCTACTCTAGCCTCTAGAGAACGGACTTGTTCCCTGAGAGCAAAGTGCTCCTTGCACTTAGTGCATACGTAAGACCTCTCACCAACTGGGAGAAAATCATACATGTGACACTCAATGCAAAAGACCGGAGAACCCTCATCTCGTTGCTGGACTTCTGTCTGCATCTTAGTTTAAAGCTTTTTTTTTTTTTTTTTTTTTGTATACCGCTACTTCCAGTGATCAGCAGCGGTTTTTTTTTTTTTTTTTTTTGATTACAGATTGGAAATTGTCAAATCATGACAGGAAATTTTTGAGGTATAAACACATTGATTAGACAGGAAAGCACAGCACACAGAGAACTATTTTACAGGGAACATGGGCTATGGAAGGTTAAGTGGCTTGCCCAAGACCACAAGGAGCACCTGTGGGACTAGAAACCCCAGTCCTTCCGGCCCAAGGTTGCTGTCCTCTAGTGGGATTTGAACCCCTGACCTTCCGGCCCGAAGTACCTTGCCCCAACCACTAGGCCACTCCTCCACTCCACTCCTCCACTCCACTCCACTCCAGCTTGTGTTTAGGTCTTTTAAACTCTGTATATAATAAGGATTGGTGTAGATGCGTATACTAATAAAAGTGTATCTAATACCCCTAATACACCCTGTGTACCTGAAGCTTAATTAATTAATCTCAGGTCCTCCGTGTATGACTGATTTGGATAAAGAGCTGCACCTGAGAGCAGCCCCTTTCCTCTAAGATGTGCAAGTACCTATAAAACTACAATTACCCCAGGGGTGGGTGGGTGCCGGGGAGGGAGGGAGGGAGATAAGTCCTATTAAAGAGGGCAGTTACAAGGTACCCTGTCCTGAACCCTCAGCAGGGGGGAGAGGGGTACCACACAAAGCCCAGTTAGTTGAGAGAGGCAAGGTAAGTACAGCTGAGAAGGCTGAACTAGCACACCACTAAGACAAACAATAAATAATTAGATAAACAGTTAGACAAACAATAAATAATTAAATAAACAGCTAGAACTCACAGCAAAGTGTCACAGGAGGCAAATATCCACTCTCTAGCAGAGCTCTGTAAAAGCACTGCTCTTCTCTGATCAGAGAAAAGCAAACTAAAACAGACTATGCACACGTGGAGGAAACAGGAAGAAGGCTATACAATACCTCAGCAGGCGGGAGGGGGAGGATTCACTCAGGCAGGCTAGGACAGGAAAAACGTTTAACACACAGCAGGTTCCGGGGAGAGAGATTTTTTTTTTTTGAAACTTTTATTTTCATTTTAGAACATCAAAACAAAAGGACATACAGAATAGAAGACATGAACAAATAATATTATACAATCACGGACAGTTAACCCCCACCACCCCCCTCCCCCCCTGCTTCTTCTCTGGGATACGTAACAATCTAGTATCGGGTGTATATACACATTATTATCTTTCGAGAAAATATAATTATCTGCAACATGATGAGTGTAGTTATACGGTTATATTGGAGCATCTGGCAATCTGAACATAGTCATTAAGCATCTGCCACTTAGATAAGTGAAAGCAGTCCTGAACCTGGAATGCCATCCGGCGAGGTATCTGCTCATATGTGCTATATAAGCAGACAGAATTCCACCATTCGGTAAAAGTTAGGCGGGAGCTATTCTTCCAATATCTTGTGACTAAGCATACAGCCATACCCAACATAAAATCTAGGAGGAAGCGGCCTGTCCTGGGAAGAGAGGGGATCCCCGCCACAGAGCGGAGTCCCACAATCTTCCAAGAAAGGGGCTCCCGGAAGTGTAGGATACTTTGTATCCGATCCCAAACCCGCCCCCAATATTGCTGTAATGTTGGACATTCATAGATAACATGGGCGAAGGTCCCCACCGCTGTATGGCATGACCAACATCGATAGCTTGTATTGACATTCCATTTGGCCATCTTCTCAGGAGTATAAAAGCATCTATGGGCAAAATAGAAGAGCGTTTGAGTGACAGAGGCGGATCTGGAGACCCGCACCACTTTGCTCCAGACTATCTTCCATTGCTGGGGAGTTAAAGTGACGTGCAATTCGCGTTAAAATGGAAATAGTCCTGAATGGCGGCCCGAATGTCTAACTGAAACTCTTGTTGCTCTAGCAGGGTCCTATCAAAAAACCAATTTGCCGGATTCCCACTGGGCAGATTAGCGTGCAACTGGAAGGAAATGGCAGCATGGTCTGAGATATGTAATGGGTGAATCATCGCTGTGTCTACCTGAGATACCAGCACTTTAGATATTAGGAAAAAATCTATTCTGGACTGTGATAGATGGGGGGGAGAATAGAAAGTAAATTCCAGTTCAGCAGGATGCAACAATCTCCAAAGGTCCACTAAGATCTTTGATCAAAGAGGTGAGTGTGAGGGAGCTCTTGGGCAGGCCACTCGTTCTAGGCGGTTGCCTGTCTATCAGAGGATCGACGACTTGATTAAAGTCGCCACCTATTATCAGTGGGGTGTTAGCAGAGGCCTGCGCAACCTGAGCAATGGTAGCAAAAAAGGCAGGATTATCAACATTGGGGGCATAGATACATATACATGTTAGTTCAAGGTGTCCAATTTTAAGATGGACGCGGGACCATCTGCCCTCCGTATCAGAGCTAGTGGCAAGAATGGCGACAGGCAAGGATTTCCTCACCAGAATAGCTACCCCACATTTCTTAGAAACAGCCGGAGAGTAGGCAGCTACCATGTAAGGTTTAATATTGAGTTTCAGAGTTTCGGTAGAATTTAAGTGCGTTTCCTGAAGAAAAAACAGATCCGCCTTTTCATGACTCAAATAACTAAGGATTTTCTTTCTTTTAATCGGGTTGTTGATTCCCTTTACGTTCAATGAAAAAACCTTACATAGGGCCATAAGACATTATCATACATTTGAAGTAAGTAAAAGCGCAGACGAGTATGGAATATATGCCACATCTGTACATCTATTTCATACACATCAATTAGGATACCAAATACACCCCATATGAGAAAACAAGCACCGAAGTGCCCCAGAGAAGAAGCATAACCCCAAATATAAATGGCGACCATATGTCTGCGGGAGGAGGCCCAAGAGAGTGCGATTGTAGTATTCGAACCCTTCTGTTATTATAGTCTCCGATCTCCACCGAAGTAGCTGTGGGCATGACAGAGCAGGGCTATCAAGGCCAGTGAGCCAAGGCTGTGAATTGCCAAGGCAGTCCCTAAGGTAGAGAGCGTCCGAAAACAATATGGCGGGTTTTACCAATATAAGGTCAGTTAACCAAGTGTTCCCTGGATCAACGCATCTGATCTGCCTCTTTGGACTCCAAAAATTCCGCGAGTAATTCAGGATCATCAAATGTTCTGGTCTGGTTGTGCAGCGTTACCCTGAGTTTAGCCGGGTACATCAGGCCATAGCGAGCTTGCAGTTGTTGCAGCCTCGGTCGAAATTCCAGGAATCGCTTTCTACGATCGACCGTGGGCTTAGCCAAATCAGGAAAGAAGGATATCCGGTGGCCCTCAAACTCGATGGGGCCTTTTGCGCGAGCGGCATTCAGAATTTGCTCAACATGTTGGTATCTTAAGAGCCGAAAGATAATAGGCCGCGGGGTCTTCCGATTGAGCGCCATATTGGAGGGCACTCGATGAGCCCGGTCAATCTCCAGGTCTTTAGCAAATGTGATCCGAAGTAGGGAAGGAAGCGTCTTACAAAGAAACTCCTTCATGTCTCCAGACTCAGCTCCCTCCGGTATGCCCACGAGCCGTATGTTATTGCGGCGGGCCCGATTGTTGCCATCTTCCACTTCTTTCTGGAGGGCCCGTATCTGGCGCTCTACTTTGTCAAGTTTCGCCAGCCGGACCGTGTGTGAGTCCAGTATGCCTTCCATTTTGTCTTGCCGTAGGGAAAGCCCTTCAAGTTTGCTTTGCAGCACACCAAAATCTTCACGCAGCGCTCGGAGTGACTCCCCGTTGGATTGCACAAGGTCTTTTACCCCTCGTATTTCAGTGAGGATCTCCTGCTGCATCTCGGGACCTTCTCGAGGTGCGGGCTGCTTCTGCGGAGACGGGGGCTCGGTTTTGGAGCGTTTACCATGGGAATTCGTTGGGGTCCCGAAATCGAGACGTGCTGGTTTGGTCCCCGCCATCACCCCAAGGTACCCCGGTAGAGTCAGAGCAATATTCAGAATTAAAACGGTTCAAAATTCAGGATTCTTGGTAGGCCTCTCGGGAGCCTCAGCGCTATGCGACCATCCCGCTGGACATCAGGCTCCGCCCCCCCACCGGGGAGAGAGATTTAATTTAAAATGAACAGTTTTGATTGTGTAAACAATTGTTCTATGTTTACCCATTCCACTCCAGTCATTAATTTATAGACCTCTATCATATCTCCCCTCAGCCATCTCTTCTCCAAGTTGAAGACCCCTAACCTTTTTATCCTCTCCTCATAGGGATATCCGTCCATCCCCATTACCATCTATGATGTCCAGCGTGATCCCACAGTAACAGTGGTGGCACACAGACATGCTGCTTCTGCGGAAAAGTGATGTGCCACATGGTGCTGTCCAAGGGTCCTGGCACCCTAGACAAAGATCCCAGATGGCCCTCCCTCCTGCTGCTGCTGAAGCCAGCTCCAGAGGAAGAGACCGATAGTGCCAACAGCTGTAGCCCTCCGGGTGCCTGGGCAAATACTACAGCTATGGCTGTCATCCTCCCCCTGAGACATATTGGTGGCAGGAGGGGATGAGGTCCCTCCAGAGGCAGATGGTTGGGGTGCTGCTTGGCTGTCCACGTGCGCCTCTGCTCCCCCCATCTGGATATTGCACCTTAGGTGCCCACCATACCTGCATGTTGGATGGGCTGGGACTACACAACACCACTACTGACAGCATGCGGGCATGTCAGCATGGTGTGGGGGTGTTGGCAGCGAGTATAGTGGCACCCACTTGCAATAAACCAAAGCCATGTTCTTGTCCTTTGTGCTGTGCATTTCACAACATGTGCCAAGGCTTGAGCTGATATGGAGACCAAAGTAGCAGGCATGAATGCCAACCATCCTCACTTTTGCACAGCGTGGCTGTGTGAGTGTGTGTATCTCTCTGTTGTTTTATGGCTTTCTGCACCTCACTGTGCCTTGCATTGCCTAAGCTGTTCCCAGTGAGTCTGCAAATGTGCATGATGAGGAGTAGTGGATTGTGGGTATGGCCTGAAACAGAGTGGATTGGCCAGGATGTATCTGCATTGGAAGTATGGTCAATGGCTGAGACTTCGTAGTACCCGTCTGCCATGTGCATCAACTGGGTGGTCTCAGCATGTCATGCTGAGAGGGAACTCTCACTCTGACCTTGCAGTGACCATGGCACAGCTATGTATCCACATAGTGCTATATAGTGTTTGGCTTCAGTGATGTGGGTGCAATTTCTTTTCTGGGAGCCCAAATGGTGGGTGTCCATGCTGTTTCTCCCAATCCAGGTACATATGGTTGCTCTCTGCACATGCATTTTGTGCTGACCAGTGTAATGGCTGCATTTGGTTCTGAAGCTTATCGCAACTTTCTGTGTGGCAGACAAGCGCATAGGAGCCTATCATGTGGTCTGGCACATGAGACTTGTAGAATTATCTTAACATTTATCATGCTGAGAGAGTAGAACTCTAGCAAGGCATGAAAATGGACTAAAGGCTACTAGCTGGTGCATAAACGTGCTTACCTTACCCACCATTTATATGTACCAGGCAACTATTTGACTCATGAGCAGAACAGACTGCCCATAAATAGTACAGAATTTTATTTACTTAATCTCATTTAAGTATTTTCAACTGTTTTGATTAGATACTCATTGCTTTACATATTATCTGAAATTTTCTTTCATCCCTGTCTTCTCTCTCCATCCTCATCATCACCCCCATCTTAGATTGGACTTTCACCTCTATTTCTTATGGCGCCACACCACTTTGCTCTTCTGCCCCCACTCATCAGCACGGCCATTGCCTAGACCATATTTTCTTCTCTAATTGTTTACCCTCTAATTTCCGTATCTCAGCTCTTCCCTTATCTGACCATCACCTGGTTAGCTTCACTCTTCATCATTCCCCAGCTTAATCTCGCCCAGTCTCCTCCTACCTTTTTAGGAATCTTCATGCTATTGATCCATTGGCTCTCTCGACTATTGTCTCATCACCTCTCTCCTCCACTTTGTCTTCTAACTCTGTTGATGCAGCTATAGTTTCCTATAATACTGCTGTCTCCTTTGCTCTGGATTCTCTTGCTCCCCCTATCCTACATCCTGTGAGGCACACTATACCTCAGCCTTGGCTGTCTTCAACTACCCAATACCTTTGCTCCTGTGCCCATTCAGCTGAGCGCATTTGGCTCAAATCCTGTTCCCTTTCTGACTTTCTGCACTTCAAATTCTGCTTCCTTCCTTCCAATCTGCCATAGCACTCACCAAGCAAAACTACTATGTCTATCTAACCAACTCTCTTGCCTCTGACCCTTGTTGTCTCTTTTCTCAACTCGCTCCTCAAAGCACTACCACATCTGACTTCCCCCCCCCTTCTCTTTCTGCCCAAACCCTTGCTATTTCCACAACAAAGTCCACAAGATTACACTCCAATTCCCCTCATGATCAGCTTCATCCCCTCTTCCCCTTGTCAATACTAACTGTTTCCTCAGTCACTGTTACCCTTTCTTCCTTTTCTAAGATCTCTGAAGAGGAAACCTCTCTTCTTCTTTCCTCCTCCAAACTTACTACCTGTCTCTCTGTTCCTATCCCCACCCACCTCCTTAACTCCATCTTCTTCTCTGTCATCCCTTCCATCACACACATTCTCAATCTATCATTCTGTAGTGCAACTTTCCCTGCAGTCTTCAAGCATGCTCTGTCACACCTCTCCTCAAGAAACCTTCACTTGGACCCTACTTGTCCTTCTAATTAGCGACCAATCTCCCTTTTCCCCTTCATTTCCAAAATTCTTAAGCATGCAGTTTTCCCCGTTGCCTAGATTTTCTCTCCTCTCAAGCCCTCTTCCATCCATTTTAATCTGTCTTTCATCCCTTACACTCTGCTGAAACGGCCCTTGCTAAAGTCTCCAGTGACTTATTCCTGGCTAAATCCAAAGGCCTTTACTCAATCCTTATTCTTCTTGACCTTTCTCCTGCTTTTGACACTGTTGACCACCATCTTCTCCTTGATACATTGTCCTCACTTGGTGTTAGGGGCTCTGTACTGTTTCGGTTTTCTTCTTAGCTCTCCCATCGCTCCTTCAGTGTCTGTTCTGGCTGTTCCTCCTCTACTGCTATCCCTCTCTCAGGTGGCATACCCCAAGGGTCTGTTCTAGGCCCTCTCCTTTTATCATGCTATATCCAGTCCCTTGGTGCTCTCATCTCCTCCCATGGCTTTCAATATCATTTTTATGCTGATGACTCTCAGATCTATCTATCTACTCCTGATATTTCTCTTACACTCCAAGCCCATATATCTGCCTTCCTATCTGACATCGCTGCCTCACCGCCATTTGAAATTGAACATGGCTAAAACCAAACTTCTTATTTTTCCCCCTAAAATCTCTTCCCTCTTTCCTCCTTCCTCCCTTCTCTATCTCTGTTTCCTCAGCCCACAACCTTGGAGTCATCTTCGACTCCTCCCTCTCCTTTTCCACACATATCCAACAGATAGTAAAAACCTGTTGTTTCTTTCTCTACAACATTAACAAAATTTGCCCCCTCCTTTTTGAACACACTACTAAAACATTTACAGTATCCACTTTTTATCACTTCTCGCCTCAACTATTGTAACTTCTTCCTTGCTGGTCTCCCCCTGAGTCATCTTTCTCCCCTTCAATCTGTTCAAAACTCTGCTGCATGGCTAATCTTCCATCAGCCCCAATATGCTCATATAACCCCTCTTCTCAAATCACTTCATTGGCTTCTCTTCCATTTTCATATTCAATACAAACTTCTCCTTCTGACCTTTAAGTGCATTAATTCTATTGCTCCTCTCTCCCTACATCCCTCCTTGTGAACTCCGCTCTTCCTCTGGCTTGCTTCTCTCTATGCCCTTCTCTTCAAAAGCCAATTCCAGACTTTGATCCTTTCACTTTGCTGGTCCTTATGCCTGGAACAAACTACCTGTATCTTTACATCAGGTTTCATCTCTCCCCCTTTTCAAATTCATGCTAAAGATCAACTTCTTTCAGGCCACTTTTGGATCTTACTGCCTGTCTTGATTAGATTGTAAGCTCTGATGAGCAGGGCCATCTTTTATATATGTCTTACAATGTTGTGTATGCCTTGTAGTGCTATATAAATGATTAATAATAGCAGTAGTAACTAGATAAAGTGCTAAGACACTATGAGGATCATTTTAGAAGGCTTGTGTAGCTTTTATGTGTGTAAACAATGACACCTACACATATAAATGACCAATGCTTGCAGACAGCTATTCTAGAAAATTGCCTTTTACATAGATATCCAGCACACACAGTTTCAAGGGAGCATGTTGTAGACATGTTGTGGATAGGCTGGAAAAGTATGACTGCATTTCCAGTTTTGCAACAGCACAAGGAGGGTAATATGATAAGAACTAGCCAGATTTATGCATGTCTTTCATGTCTATTTTAAAAACTAAAGTATAAATTTATTTAACATTTCTTATATACCGCCTTTCATGATATCAAGGTGGTTTACATTGAACAAACTGAAATTACATTGAACAGGGCATTATAACTTGGAGATAACTATTTTACAGGGAACATGGGCTATGAAGGGTTAAGTGGCTTGCCCAAGACCACAAGGAGCACCTGTGGGACTAGAAACCCTAGTCCTTCTGGCCCAAGGTTGCTGTCCTCTAGTGGGATGTGAACCCCTGACCCTCTGGCCTGAAGTACCTTGCCCCAGCCACTAGGCCACTCCTCCACTCTGTGTATGTATGTACTTTCTTTATAAAATATGGGCATTAGTAGTCAAAAACACTTGTTAAACCATGTGCAAGCACTTATGCCCACGTATGGATAGCTGGTGTAAATGCCCACGTATGGATTTAGTAAGAAGGAACATAAAATTAAAATATCCTGCACATTTGCTGCACAAACTTCACCCCATGCTCCACTAAATCCGCTTCAGTAGGTTAGCCAGTCTGCTCCAAGAAGGGCCAAAGTGTCTTCCGCAGCAGATTGGCTAACTTACTGAAAACAGCAGACTAGATGGACCATGATGGTCTTTATCTGCCATCATATACTATGAGGCCAATTCCGTGTGGTAAGTGCCTGGCCAGGAGTTGCACGCGGTTTTGATTCCACAGGGGCTAGACATCCCCACAGGATCAGAATTGGGTGCAACTGGCTTGGATGTTCAGGCCTGGCCTGGATGTGCAGACTGGGCCCTGAATCTAGACTCCCGGATGTCTGGCACACTACTTGGCTAACTCAGCCAGGCTCCTGCATGGAACGGCAGTAGCACGTTTTCCATGCAGGAGCTGCAATCACCGGCTGCCTGCCAAACCCTTCTTTCCCTGCAGCCTGACCCACAATCGGGCCTTCCATGGCCAGGGTCAGGCTGCGAGGAATCCCCTGCACCCCTCACCTTTCTTCTGTTCCCCAGAGCTGCCATCCCCTGACATCCAGGAGGACCTAGTCCACTTCTGAGGTGGAATAAGTACCCCGTCTCTCCTGGTGGACCTGGACGTACAGGACCATGACCGGAATCAGCTCTGTATGTCCATGTAGTGTGCCCTGCCCCGGCCGTCTACTCTCCTCCCCATTGCCACCCATGCCTACCCCGTCCAGAGCTCCACACACATCTCCTATGTACCTACCTGGAGCTTTGGGCAGGGGATACAATCCTAGGGGGTTTTGAATCTACCCCTATGTTACTATGTTGTGGATGGGTGAAGAAAGCCCCCAGGTAAGCGAAAGCCATCAGGTAAGTGAAACATTAAATAACTCTGAAATGGGTAAGAGGGGCAACATCTGGAAATAAGTGTGTATAAATGCCCATAGTATGGGAAATAAGATCCCAGATGTTGAGGCTTTATTGAAAGAGGCTGACTTGGATTTAGTGATGGTTATGGAGAAATGGTTCACGGACAACCATGACTGGGATGTAATTATACTGGGCTATACTTTATTCAGGAAGGACAGGATAGGAAAGGAGGAGGAGTGGCACTATATGTAAAAAATAATATTAAAGCTTTAGAATTACAGGGCTTAAAAGGGATCAAGGAGGCACAGTGGGTTAAACTAGAAAGAGGGAAAGAGAAATCACTTGCATTGGCGAGGTATATAGAACTCCTTCACAGGAGAAGTGGATGGAAATTTAATAAAATACATACGCAGTATTGCCATGAGAGGATAAGTACTACTGATAGGTGATTTTAATATGCCAGATGTTGATTGGCACATCTTTGCTGCGGTGTCATCTAGATTAAGGACATCCTGGATTCTGTGCAGGGAGAACTATTCTGGCAACTGGTGACAGAACCCACGCATCAAGGGGCCATACTGACTTGGTGCTTACCTATGGTGAAAGTGTTTCTAATATTATAGTGAGAAATCATCTCACATCCATTGATCACCAGATGGTGTGGTTCAGTATTAGAACTAGGACTGACTTTACAAATAATAAATTAAAAAAAAAAAAAAAAGAACTAGGACTAGGACTGACAAAAAACATTCAGAAATAAGGGTCTTAGACTTTGGAAAAACTAAGTTTGATGAGATGGGACAATACCTCAAGGAGTCGTTAGTGGGATGGGAACAGGTGAAGGATATAAAAAAAAGCAATGGGCAAAACTGAAAGGGGATATTTTAAGGGCAATGAACCTTTTTGTTAGAAAGGTAAATAAATGTAAAAGGAAAAGGAGGCCACTGGTTCTCAAAAGAAGTAGCTGAAAAGTGAAGAAAAAGAGGGTGGCCTTCATAAAATACAGGAAATTACAGAGAGAGGAAGACAAGCATCAATATTTGGAAAAACTTAGAAAAGCTAGGAAAGTAGTCAGGAAAGCAAAAATACAAAAAGAAGAAGAAATAGACAATGCAATAAAATGAGGGGACAAGACATTTGTCAGATATGTTAGCGATAGGAGGAAGTGCAAATGTGGTATTGTCAGACCCAAGGGGAAAGGGGAGGAATATATAGAAGCTGATGAGAATAAAACAGAATTGCTTAACAAATATTTTTGTTCTGTGTTCACATATGAAAGGCCAAGAGCAGGACCTCAAACATCCACAAATAGGAGCAGAAGGAAAGGGGATCTTGAATGATTTTCAGAAGACTGTGCTCGTGAGGAATTAGCTAAACTAAAAGTTTAAATCAGTCAGGGACTAGTATCAGCAAAGAGCTTTTACTTAAATTAAAAACTCAACAGGTAGATTTAGGGGCTTGTTTACAAAGCCGTGGTATGGGTTTCCAATCGTTATCAGCTCTGATAACGATGGGAAACCACTACCGCAGCTTTGTAAACAAGCCCCTTAGTTTAAGTTTAAAACCCAGCAAAGGGCTTTCAGTTTAAATTCATAACCTGGCAGAGAGCTTTCAGTTTAAATTTAGAACCCAGCAGAGAGCTTTCAGTTAAATTTAAAACCCAGCAGAAAGCTTCTAGTTTAAATTTAATACTCAGTCAGGGCCTAGTATCAGCAAAGAGCTTTAATTTAAATCAAATCAGAGTATAGCTTAGCATAAAAGGAAAAACAGGGTCAGCATTCTTTGAGCAATAAATTATTTCTAGAGACTTTTGCAAAGAGGCCTTCTAGAAAGGGGGCAAGAGACCTGTGAAATTGTTTTAAATAGATGTTAAAGCCAAGTGACCAATCAAAGGAGCATTTTGAAACACTCCCTCTATCCAGGCAAGGGCTGTGTGAATCACCCATGAAATTGGTCACAGATTAGCTTAGAAGCACAGGACAGGGTACTGTGTAGGAGCCAGCTTTTAATAAAGTCTTCTTTCCCTCCCTCCCTCCCTCCCTGACTCCCAGCCACCTCTGGGATTATCATAGCTTTATAGGTTCTTAAACCTCTTAAAGGAAAGGAGATGCCATATTCATTCTCAGGTGCAGTTGTTTATCCTCATCAGGCATACATTCAGGACCTGAGATTAATTAAGCTTGAGGTGAACAAAGTCCATTAAATGTGTTAGGTATAGTTTTATTAGTATAAGTATCCCCAGAAAACCTTAGTAAGTGAACAACTTAAATACCTAAACACAACCTTAAAACTAAGATGCAGACAGCAGTCCAGCAGCAAGATGGGGGCTTTCCAGTCTTTTGCATTGAGTATCACATGTATGATTTTCTCCCAGTTGGTGAGGAGTCTTACGTGTGCACTAGGTGCAAGGAGCTCTTTGCTCTCAGGGAACGAGTCCGATCTCTGGAGGCTAAAGTAACAGACTTGGAGGACATAAGAAAGACAGAGAAGTACATAGACGAGACCTACAGGGATATAGTACAGAAGTCCCACCTCCAATCTGGAACCATCCCTGTTGCCATGGAAAAGAGAGTTCATGTGACAGGAGAACATCACCCTGGTGTGGCAGGAAGTGATCCTGTAGCTAGGACCTGCCCTCCAGGTGATGTAAAGCCCTCTCACACTGAGAAGGTTTCTCCAGGGCCATGTGCCTACGAGGGAAGGATTAGGATAGCTGTTATAGTTGGTGATTCGATCATTAGGCATGTAGATAGCTGGGTGGATGGTAGACGTGAGGATCACCTGGTGCGAAGGAAGCAGACCTCATGTGCCACCTAGACATGGTCTTAGATAGTGCTGGGGAGGAGTCTGCTGTCTTGGTACATGTCGGTACCAATGACATAGGAAAGTGTGGTAGGGAGGTTCTAGAGGCTAAATTTAGGCTTTTAGGTAGGAAGTTGAAATTCAGAATGTCCAGCGTAGCATTCTCTGAAATGCTTCCCATTCCACGTGCAGGATCCAAAAGGCAGGCAGAGCTCCATTGTCTCAATATGTGGATGAGACGATGGTGCAAGGAAGAGGGTTTTGGATTTGTTAGGAACTGGGGAAAAATCTGGGGAAAGGAGGGGGCTTTTCCAAAGGGATGGACTCCACCTTAATCAGGATGGAACCAGGCTGCTGGCATTAATCTTTAAAAAGGAGATAGAGCAGCTTTTAAACTAGATAATAGGGGAGAGCCGACAGTCACCCAAGAGTGCATGGTTTGGAACAATATAGCCTTGAAGAATACTAACAAAAGAGTGATGTTAGGGCATATCAGCAGAGAGGTTCCAATAAATACAAAAGTAGCCCAAATGCCCTAGAGTACAGAGCAGACAGAGCTTAAAGATTCCAAATTACCCATGCCTACTGATAGCCAGGTTCATATGAATAAAATATAGCCTCTAAAATGCTTGTATGCAAATGCTAGACGTCTAAAAAATAAGATGGGAGAGTTTGAAAATATAGTAATAAATGAGAGGTTAGATATGATCAGGATCTCAGAGACATGGTGGAAGGAGGACAACCATTGGGATACTGTGAAACCTGGGTACAAACTATATCATAATGATAGAGCAGATGAAATGGTGGAGGGGTTGCACTCTATGTTAGAGAGGGCATTGAGTCACAAAGGATTAAAGTTTTGCAGGAAACAAAATTCACTGTAGAAAATCTATGGATTTAAATTCCATGTAAAAAGGGGAAGGGGAAGACAATGGAAGTGGGGGTGTACTATTAACCGCCTGGCCAGAATGAACAAATGGATGATGAAATGCTCAAGAAATCAGGGAAGCTAACAAAAGCTACAGTACAGTAATAAGAATGGGTGATTTCAATTACCCCGATATTGACTGGCTCAGTGTCATGGCAGGATATGCTAGGGAGATAAAGTTTCTAAATGAAATAAATGACTGCTTCTTGGAGCAGCCAGTTGATGAACCAACCAGAGGGGAAGCCATTTTAGACCTAGTCTTTTCTGGAACACAAGATCTGGTTCAAGAGATAAGGGTGTTAGGGCCACTTGGCAATAGTGATCATATCATGATCGCATTTGATTTAATAAATGGAGGAAGGATGGTAAAGAAATCCATAGTACTACCTTTTAACTTTCAAAAGGGAGACTATAATAAAACTAAAAGGAGCAGGTGCAAAGATTAAAGATTTACATAAAGCATGGGTGTTGTTTAAAAATACTGTATTCCACGCTTTAAGAATAATGGAAGGAAGTCCAAAAAACTGACAGCATGGTTTAAAAGTGAGATCAGAGAGGATGCTATTGCCAATAAAAGCATCTTTCCGGAAATGGAAAAAGGAGCCAAATGACGAAAACTGGAAACAACATAAGCACTGGCAAGTTAGATGCAAAGAATTGATAAGGCAGGCAAAGACAGAATTCGAGAAGAAGCTTGCTGGGGAAGCAGAAATGCATAATAAAGACTTTTTCAAGTATATTAGTAGCAAAAAACCTGTGACAGAGTCAGTTGGACCATTAGATGATACAGGGGTAAAAGGGACACTAAGAGGGGACAAGGCCATAGTGGACAGACTGAATGAATTCTTTGCTTCAGTCTTTATTGAGGAAGATGTAGGGATGTTACTCATGACTAAAATGGTATTTAAAGGTGATGCCACAGAAGAATTGAAAGAAATATCGATACACTGGAAAGATGTATTACAACTATTTGATAAACTGAAGAGTAGCAAGTCATCTGGACTGGATGGTGTTCATCCATGGTGTTGAAAGAACTAAAATATGAGATTGCAAACCTACTATTAGTAATCTGCGAACTATCATTAAAATCATCTGCAATACCTGAAGATTGGAGGATGGCCAAGGTAACGCTAATTTTTAAAAAGGGTTCCTGGAGTGATCCAGGAAACTACAGTCCAGTGAGCCTGACATCAGTACTGAGAAAAATGGTAGAAACCATTATGAAGGACAAAATGACTGAACATATAGTTAGTCATGGCTTAATGGGGGAGACAGTCAACATAGCTTTAGCCAAAGAAGGTCTTGTCTTTCTAATCTGTTATGTTTTTTTGAAGGTGTGAATAAACAGGTAGACAAAGGTGAGTCAGTTGAGAGACTCTTGGAGAAATTAAAACTACATGGGAGAGGAGGCAGTGTACTATTGAGGATCAGGAACTGGTTAAAAGATAGAAAGCAGAGAGTAGGGCTAATTGGCCAATATTCCCAGTGGAGAAAGGTGAATAGTGAAGTACTCCAGGGATGTGTGCCGAGTCCGCTGGTTTTAAATATAGTTGTAAATGACCTGGAAATGGGAATAATGAGTGAGGTAAACAAATTTTCAGATGACACAAAATTATTCAAAGTTGTTAAAACCCATGAGGATTGTGAAAAATTGCAAGAGGACCTTGATAAATTGGAAGACTGGGCATCCAAATTGCAGATAAAATTTAATGTGGACAAGTGCAAAGTTATACACCTACGAAAGAACAACCCAAACTATGGTTACATGATGCAAGGTTCCACATTAGGAACCACCACCCAGGAAAAAGAAAGGAATGGAGAATAAAAAAAAGGATATTATAATGGCTCTGTATCATTCCATGGTGTGATCGCACCTTGAATATTGTGTGCATTTCTGGTCACAATATCTTAAAAAGGATATAGCATTATTAGAAAAGGTACAGAGAAAGCCACCAAAATGGTAAAGGGGATGGAAGGATACCCTTATGAAGAGAGGCTAAAAAGATTAGGGCTCTTCAACCTGGAAAAGAGACGGCTGAGGGGAGATATGATAGAAGTCTAGAAATTAATGAATGGAGTGGAATGGGTAAACGTAGATCGATTGTTTATGCCATCAAAATATAGAAAGACTAGGAAACATGCAATGAAACTGCAGAGTAACCTGTTTAAGAGAAATAAGATGACATATTTTCGTGTAATCAAACTCTAGAATATCTTACCAGAGGATGTAGTAAAAGCTGTTAGTGTATCTGCGTTTAAAAATGTTTTGGACTAGTTCCTGGAGGAAAGGTCCATAATCTATTATTAAAAGGGACCCAGGATATCACTGCTTGACCCAATACAAGCATTGTGGAACCTGTGTCTTTTGGGGAAACTGCTAGGTACTTGTGACCTAGATTGGCCACTGCTGGAAACAGGATACTGGGCTTGATGGACCTCGGTCTGACCCAGTATGGCATATCTTATGTTCTTATATTATCTTTATTCCTGAGATTTCTTTAACTTTACTTGTTCAAACTTCATGACAAGATGAATTTCCTCATAGAAAGCAAGAAATACAAAATTCCAAAGTGTCCAACCCATGGCATCATACTGTATGTATCATGCAATTAATAATGCATTTTCTGTTTACTATGGAAGCCCTTACAATAAGATGTTGGAAACTTAAAATCTATCTGGAGGGTAGCGGAATAAAATTGTGTGGTCTGCACTAATGGCAGACTATGGTAATTAAAACTTATCCAGCAGCAAGCATTAATCTTTGAGCTCACCCAGGTAATGTTTCAAGACCTGACAATGTGTTTATATGCCACACAAAGTTATGTTAAATTTCTAGAAGCAATCTAGTTAACATTTTAGAACAGCTGTGAAAAGCTGAAACGGTGCCAGAGGGGGGGAAAAAGCTAGAAAGGTATTAAGAAACTATTGATCAAAACTCTATCTAGCCTGGAAGCTTTTTTTTTTTTAAACATCACCCAGCATCCAGGCAGAAGCTGATCTGAGAATGAAATAAGAGAGGAGACACTCAGAATCGTTAGTCTGCAGCACTCCAGGAAGGTATAGCTGGAAGAAACAGAACCAAAGCAGAATGTTAAAATGATCAGTATAAGACCTTTGTGTAAATAAAGGAAGAACCAGACACCGAGTTTCCATTGTTACAGCCTTCAGCTCCATGAGACACGCTCATTATCTAGGTTCCATCCAGATTTATCTATTAAGCACCAGTAACAATGATTCATGTGGCAGAAGGTTGGCTTCCTTTTTTATGAAAAATATCATTTACTAAAAGCAAACATGGTTTAAAAAGGATAGCCAGAGATGTATTATCTTTTGTATGTCTTGATTGACAATAGATTGTATGCATGTATTACAGGCATCTTTACTAAATATCAAAGAAAATGTTAAGTATTATATCAAACAGAAGTTACTGTGTACAGCATGATACGATTTTCATTTTAACTGTATACCCCTCACCCTTATCTGTTCTGCTTTGTCTCCTATTGCTGCAGATGTTTCTTCTTCCTTCAACTCTTCCTCACTCCTCATCGTTGATCTCCCTCATAGATGAATAGCCCCTCATGTGGTTAGAGACGGTGAAAAGCTGAGAGTGCATGATGGATAACATTGTTGCTCACCTGTAATAAGTGTTTTAACTGGGCATCTTTTCTGCTGTCCTTGGCGATATTCAGCAGCACTATCTGGATAGTGCACCTGAATATTGGGATCACCATGATTTAGATGGTTAGCAGGTCCTTCTAAACTGCTTTGAATATGCCCTCCACCCACCATATCCTCTCTCAGTCATCTTTTCTCCATAGTGAGAAGCTTGATAGAAAATCAACTGAAAGAGGACAGTGGAGACAGTGCAAAGGCACTCTCCAACTGAGTTAATGTATGTGAGAGTCATTTCACTCATAAAAGCCTGACACACTCTGTGGCTCCATATATAGTGCAAAGTAACCAGCTCTAATGCAGTGTCCATTCTCTCTCCGCTCTAATCCCAGTTGTTGTTTAAATCCCTACTCATTACACTATATGCAGAAACTGTTTATCTTTCATTAAATCAAGTCAATGTGAGAGGTAGTCATGGGAATGGTGAGAGGAGGAAATGTTGATCCCCCCCCCCCCCCCGAGAAACTAGAGTCAATAGCAGCACGAATGATGATTACTTGACACCGGGATCTCAGAAGCCCCAGTAGTCCACAAGCTAAGATAAAGAGACGTTTTCTATTAGCCGCTGCAGATGCAGGCTCCAGTGAAAATTTTAAATACCAGTTGTCTACTTCCATCTCAGGAGCAAAAGTAAGCAGAAACAGTGCAGGGTGGCAGAAGGATAAGGCCAACAGGTAAAGCCAACAGAGTGCAGTAATATGGCAGCCTCTTCCCTCCTAAGAAGTTACATATCAAGTATATCGACTAGCAAGCAAGATAAACACCAAACTGTGGAAGATTAATTGGTGAAATGGAGACAATTTCTCTTTATGTTCTTGAAGCATACTGAATACGGGTATGACCATCATTAAAAGGGATTGAGAAAGTCTGCAACATTGGAGAAATCCACCCGATCTAGACTAGCCTCATGGACATCTGGAAATCCCCTGTAAGGACTCAATGTACAATAACTGTGAGCTCAAACATGTTGCACACGCGATTAACAGGGTTACACAGTTATTCTGATTAGTACATTTTTAGGATACTCACAGAAGACAGAGCTCTGTTGAGGTTTTGATTGCAATATTCCATTAGGAAACATATTGGACCACACTTGTCTTGGCTGAAATGGAGAGGTTAGCAGACCTGTGTAATAAAAGAGATGTTAAATTCAGAAAGCACAGGAGATTATCATAATAAATGTTGTAACTAGTTTATGTGGCATATTTGTATACAGTATATAAGAACATGAGATATGCCATACTGGGTCGGACCAAAGTCCATTAAGCCCAGTATCCTGTTTCCAACAGTGGCCAATCTAGGTCACAAGCATCTAGCAGTTTTCCCAAAAGACACAGGTTCCACAATGCTTGTATTGAGGCAAGCAGTGGATTTCCAGGTCCTCTTTAATAATGGTTTATGGACCTTTCCTCCAGGAATTAGTCCAAACCTTTTTTAAACCTAGCTACACTAACAGCTTTTACTATATCCTCTAGTAACAAATTCCAGAATTTGATTACATGTTGAGTGAAAAAGTATTTTCTCTTATTAATCTTAAATAGGTTATACTGTAGCTTCATTGCATGTCCCCCTAGTCTTTATATAATTTCATGTCATAAACAATTGATCTACGTTTACCCGTTCCACTCCATTCATTAATTTATAGACCTCTATCATATCTCCCCTCAGCTGTTTCTTTTCCAGATTGAAGAGCCCTAATCTTTTTAGCCTCTCTTCTTAGGGGTATCCTTCCATTCCCTTTACCATTTTGGTGGCTCTTCTCTGTACCTTTTCTAATAACTCTACATCCTTTTTAAGATATGGCGGCCAGCATTGCACACAATATTCAAGGAGCAGTCGCACCATGGAACGATACACTGGCATTATAATATCCTTTGTTTTATTTTCCATTCCTTTCCTTATAATACCTAGCATTCTATTTGCTCTCTTGGCCGCCGCTGCACACTGCGCGGAGGGTTTTAACATGTTATCCACGATGACGCCTAAATCTTTTTCCTGGGTAGTGGTTCCTAATGTGGAACCTTGCATCGTGTAACCATAGTTTGGGTTGTTCTTTCCTAGGAGCATAGCTTTGCACTTGTCTACTTTAAATTTCATCTGCCATTTGGATGCCCAGTCTTCCAATTTATCAAGGTCCTCTTGCAATTTTTCACAATCCTCATTGGTTTTAACAACTTTGAATAATTTTGTGTCTTCTGCAAATTTAATTACCTCATTCGTTATTCCCATTTTCAGGTCATTTACAAATATTTTAAAAAGCAGTGGGCCCAGCAGAGATCACCGGGTTACTCCACTATTCACATTTCTCCACTGGGAAAATTGACCATTTAGCCCTACCCTCTGCTTTCTATCTTTTAACCAGTTCCTGATCCACAATAGTACACTGCCTCCTATCCCATGTATTTTTAACTTCGTCAAGAGTCTCTCATGAGGGACCTTATAGGGCGCCTTATGAGGCACCCTAAGGTTACAGCACTGTGAGGGTGCATTTTGCTGGCAGCACTGATATAAATTAAAAGGAAAAGCCTCATATAGCCTTATTAAATAACACCACTGTGGGATCAAACCCATGACCTCTGCCTCCACAGTCATTGAAGTAACCAGTGGGCTACATATCTACAGCTGCTACCACACTGCTGGTTGGCTACAGAAAGACTGCAGGTCACCACACAAACTGTCTGCTGTGTTTACCAGGATAAGGTAAACCCACCCGTACCCATGATGCACTGCACATGCAAATCAGCAACCTACAGCTGATCACAAGATGGGGTATGCACCCCCACAGCACCTAGGCCTGGTAGGGGGAACTGACCATGTGTGTTACTGGCACAGAGTAGCTAGAGACCGTGACATTGTGCGGGTCCTGTGCTCACCCTGAGGGTAGGTGGGGCGCCCAGCACCAGGTCCGCAGCACCTCGCTTGGCTGAGATAGGCTATGCTGCAGGTCCCCATCAGTGCCAGTGTGTGATAGGTACTCCTTGCAGACACACCTAGGATACACCTGTGTCCATCTGTATTTCCCAGTCACGGTCTAGCCCTTGTGGACTATGATGCACCCAGAATAGTGCATATCCTGTGTGGGGCCATGGTCAAATGTTATAGGTGAAGGGGGGTGTTTGGACCCAAAAGCAGAATATGTAGCACCACCCAACCCACCCTGTGTGGCTCGGGGTGGGGGACAGGATCTCCCACCAACAGATCCACATTCTACATTTCTGCAATGATGGCAGTAGAGGGGACCATCAACCCCAGTCCTGCCGGGGAACAGGCACCCTACAGGGCAGTCAATGCAGATCTGTACACATCACATAAGGCAATGGCAGATGGGCAGAATGCTGAAAAAGCTCAGCTGCCCCCCACCCCTATATGACATTCACCAGCAGAGGGCACAGTCAGTCTCCACCCTCTGCACCCTGCAAGATGTTCCAGCCATACACCTGCTAACTGCAGATAGTCTGCTCACTGGAAACATAGAAATATGATGACAGAAAAAGACCACATGGCCTATCTAGTCTGTCCTTCCATAACAACTACAACAGTCCCCTTTTTACCTTTAGAGATCCTCTGTGTTTGTCCCATGCTTTTTTGAATTCAGTTACTGTCCTCATCTCTACCACCTCCATAGAAACATAGAAATATGATGACAGAAAAAGACCACATGGCCCATCTAGTCTGTCCTTCCATAACAACTACAACAGTCCCCTTGAACAACTACAACAGTCTACTAGTACATGTTCCTGGAAGAACTGTGTGCACCAAAAAATGGGATGTGAGCACACACACCAAGCAGGTATGTCAGCAATTGGGCCCCAGAAAAGGGAACCCATGAATATCACTATGGGGGAACCTAGCCATGCGGTGGCCACTGCTCAGTCAGGGTGAGAGTGACCTCCCAGCATGACATGCCGTGGCCACCCTGTCCGTGCAGGTGATGGTCAGCCACTACAATGTCCCAGCCATTGCCCTATGCCCTGTGCAGATGCATCCTGCCCAGGCCACCCTGTCCGGGCCATACCCACAGTACCTTGCCCCTCATTATGCACATTGGCAGGCTAACACTGGAACCTATGCAAGCAGTGTAGGCTCAGTAAGGTGTAGTGTAGGCAGCCACAACACACTGGATAGACATACATACACTCCCACACCTATGCCAGCTTTGTGCAACTATAGAGGTTTGTGGCAGCCCTGGCTGCCACACCAGTCCTGGGCTCAGTGCGGGCATTGCCATGGTACACAATACTGTTGGGGGTCACTCCCTGGGGTGGTAAACACTGTCAGAAGCAAAAACTGAAACACACTCCACAGATATCAGAAAGGTTGCTATGATGAATCTCTGTCAACAAATTGTGTTTAACCTAGGATTTGTTATATGACATTAATCATAGCAACCTTTTAATATTTGTGGAACGTGTTCCGAAGTTTAGAACGGCATTGCTAAGGTATGCAAGTGCCAGTACTGGGAGATGCTGTTCCGCGCAGGGCCCAACAGCCTGACTCTCCTTGAGGCTTCGGATAGTGGGGCCTGTGGGGCCACAGTTCAGGTTTTCATGCTGTCCCTAATGAATATGCATGAGATACATTTGCATGCAATGGGGGCGGTGCATACAAATGCAGCACAGGCATATTTATTAGGGACAGCATGAAACCTGAATGGTGTTTGGCCCTCCAGGACTGCAGTTGGGAAACTCTGCTCTAGGGATTGCACATGTTTATGGTGTCTGTGCTCTGTAGGGTGAAATATAGGAGTTTATGGCGTGTTTCGTTTATCTGCAATAACGGTTCCGTCATTATTACCACGGTTTAGTACTGGGTAAAATAAAAGGACATGGTTTACAGGAGCCACAGCTGGGACTTGAACCTGTGACCTTCTGCCCCTGAACACACTGGCTGTGTGTACTGCACCAAACCGTTGTCACAGAGGCAGATCATTCCTTGGTGATACCATGACTGTTCATTAGACAGACCTTGTCTGTTGCAGTGCACGGTACCCACCTAAACGGGGCTTGGCCATGGTCTGCTGTGAGCAGATGCCACTGCTCCCTCTGCCACCAGCACCCCTCCGCCACCATGCTGACATGCCCTTGTGCCGGTGGTGCTGGTGGTGCGCAGTCTCAGGCCATTCAGTGTGCTGGTAGGCGGCTGCCTATGATGCGTGATATGGGGTAGGGGTGCCTGCCTAGACATCCACGCTTCTCCCCGGCACCACGTGCCAATGTTCTGTGCCCTTTAGGGTACTTGCTGGGTACTGTCCCCTGGGACACTGTGGGTCACACACTCGTGGCCATGTTTGCCCTTGGTCAGTTGCTGTCTTGCTGGTTTTCCACTTCTACATTCCTATGTGTCACCTAGGCATCTGCCTAGCCTACCCTGTGCCCCAGCTGCCCAACTGCATGTCCCGCCTGCAGCCCCCTGTATTCCATTTGCAGCCTCACAGTAGTGCCCTCTCATACTTGTGCACTGTGATGTTGCTGCATATGTATCACTACTATCACATTTTTTGGTTTCCCTGCCTTACCTGCACATTGCTGACTGAAATGGTCTCTCTCCCCTGCAAATGTGCCTCTAGTGCGAGGTTTTTACTGGCGCTAATTTTCAGAGCTTCATTTCACAGCATTAGTGTGCATGGAGCGTCTCCCCGCCCACTCTCCGCCCATTGACCCCTTCTCTCCACCCCTGGGGATCCTTACTCTGCCCTCTGCGCACCTTAACGCTGCCGAAGATATTATCGCGCAATACATGATGTTTTCGCATGGTAATGCGCCATTATCGCATGATAATGTCACATAGCGCCGTTTAGTAAACATACCCCACAGGGTTTTTAGCACGGGAGCTCATGCTCATTTTTAGTTCCATGCCGAAACTGCACACTAACCCTATGCTGCCCTGGTAGTTTAATATAATAACTGCAGGGTTAACACCGTAGTAATCCCAAAACCCAATTAACAATATTTTTGTCGGACCTACAGTGGGATATGATGCATTCAAAATGAGGGTGGCACTGTATAAGTTTTTTCGGAAACTACAAGTGATACAATTTTGGGGGAAAAACCAGCTGATACATCTACTGAGTCTATGGTTAAACCAGTTTCTAAATGGTTACCACCTGGTACAATTGATTCAGCCATCGCGACATTTCAGTCATTAGTACTGAAGGATTTGGGAGAATCTGAAAAAAGTTTTTCAAAATGGCATCATAATGTCACCAGATCGGATCGGGATAGTTTAAAACAGATGTCACAAGAATCGTCCATGGCTATTCGATGTGCAGATAAAGGTGGTGCCATTGTACTCTTGGCCATGGAGGATTATTTAAACAGCTTAAAAGCCCATGTGTTGGATCCTTTAGTATACAAGCAGTTAGATGGCGATCCTACGTTAACTTTACAAAGTGAAATTCGTGGTTTAGTTATGGAGGCGTTTTCCAGTAAGTGGATCACGTCTAAAGAACTTCCGTTTCTGTTGGTGACTGCACCTAAGATACCAGTTATATATATATGGTATCGAAGATACATAAATCCATACGTAATCCACCGGGCAGATCAATTGTCTCATGTCGTGGTTCGGTTTTAGAACCACTGTCAAAATTTTGTGATGTTTTTTTGAAGGAGGAGGCTGCAGGGGTTCGATCTTTTATTCAGGACGCCACACACTTCTTGAGGTTTCTAAATTGGTTAGTTTTGCCATCATGTGAGTTCTTTATAGTAACGTTGGATGTTGTAGCCTTGTACACGAATATTGACCAGCATGAGGCTCTACAACTCCTTCAAACTCAGTTTTCTGGAGCACCTTCGAGACTCCCTAGGTCCTTTTTGATGGATCTGATTACAATGGTACTCACTCGAAATTATTTTTTGTTTGAGGGGAATTTTTTCCAACAAATATTTGGCATTTCCATGGGAGCTACGGTTGCTCCATCTATTGCCACATTATATATGGCAACTTTGGAGGAACAATATATATATTTGTCACCATTTTTTGTGCATGTGCCGCTGTGGAAAAGATTTCTGGATGACATCTTTTTTGTTTGGACGTCTGATTTAGTTTCTTTATACAAGTTTGTGGAGTGGTTGGATACATTAAAACCAAGTATTAAGTTTATGGCTCATGTTGATCCCCCAACCAGTTGGAGTTTTTGGATATGATAGTTTATCGTGAGGGGAATTCTTTATCCACCACTTTATACCGGAAACCTGTCCAGCGTAATTGCCTATTGAATTTTCAGAGTTTTCATCCGGGACCTTTACGCAGAGGATTGCCATATGGCCAGTTTTTGTGGATCCACCGGCTCTGCACTTCAATGGCGGAGTTCAAATATCATGCACGAGATTTATCATCAAGACTCTTGTCTAGGGGTTACCCTTCAAGTGTGATCTCTCGAGCTTATCGTCGAGCCTTATATACTTATCATGAATGGTTGTTGGATTCAGATACTTTGACGGCTCAGGATACAGCTGAGGATGTGCTGGTGGGGGTTTTACCCTATATGAGCCATTCATCTGAGGTGATGAGTATTTTGAAAAAATATTGGTCGGTGTTATCTCTGCACTCTTGCTTTAATAAACCATTGTGAATGGCATATTCACGGGGTGCAAATTTATGGGACGTTTTGATAAAATCTGCAATTATGAAGGACAGACTGATTTACCCTGAGGTGGGATCTGGGGGGCATTTCCCTTGCAATGAATGCAGGTATTGCACTACCACAGTATCTGGTGAATCATGGTACGATTTACATACTGGTCGGATCTTCCACCGATGGTGGCAAACCACCTGTGGTTCTACTTTTGTTATATGTTTTTTGCAATGTACCTGTCCATTCAGGTATGTGGGAAGTACAACGCGTGCTGTGAAGGTGCAGTTGGGGGGAGCATGCATCGAGACTTCGTCAGTCAGTACAGTCGGCTCCAGTAGTACAACACTGTTTGGATTTGCATCATTCTTTTGAGCAATTGGTTTGGACTGTCATTGATCATGTTCCGGAAGATCCCAGGGGTGGAGATCGAACAGCGCAATTACGTTGGCTTGAACAACTATGGATTTTTAATCTACATTCTGTTCACCCGACTGGAATGAATCGTGAGATTGATTAGATGGGACTGTGTTGATGTGTAACCACTCACAGTTGGGTGTTCCCTGGTTTGTGGGAATCCCCTTTGTGATTAGTGTGTTCTAAGGTGATGGGCAGTTCGCTGTTAGCCAATCATGAGTTCATAGTCCCTTATTTCACCAGCCAATGTATCGGCATTTTTTGTCAGTTGTGAGAAGATTTGGGACACTTTGCAAGAACCTGTTGGAGCTTTGAACACTTTGGAGCACTTGATACAGGGGTAGGAGCACCTCGAAACATGCACATCGTGTTCCATTGATTGATTTGGATTTAAGATAAGTGTTAATTCGTATGAATGGATTTTAAAAATACGCATCTTAGACATTTTGGATGAATAAAATGGGCATGGTCTGACTGGTGGGGATATTTTGAAGTATTTTCCTCCCACAGTCTTGCCCGACAAAAATATTGTTAATTGGGTTTTGGGATTACTATGGTGTTAACCCTGCAGTTATTATTCTTATTGATCACCGTTGGGTTTTTTTGATTCTGGTATTTTATTAGACATGCCACATGGCCTTGTACTTTTACATGCTCTGCCCAAACTCCACATGTATATAATTAAAATATCTAGATTTATGAGTGATGTTCACACATAAATCTAGGTGGCTTGTAATAAAATTACCCCCCAAATGCACGTCCTTTGGAAAGGCAGCCAAGTTCGCAGGACATTCCACCCAGTAATTATCACCAAAGACCCTACTGTGCCAACATGACCAAAACAAACAGTGAGATGGACCCTCAGCCTTGTGCCTATGCTTGCCCCAACAGCAAGTTTCCAGAATCAGGCTTAACCTCTTATAAGGAATCCAGAAAGTTATATTCAGCCCATAAGTAAGGCTAAAATTTATTATTATAAGATACTGTAATTGTTGACAAAATCCAAGAATACTCTATAGTTATTTATTTATTTATTTATTTATTTAACTGGTTTTAATATACCGTTTTTCTACCAGTCAAAACAGTTTACATCGAACAGGGGGAGCATGCAGGATACATCAAAAGCATGAAGCAGAATATAAATGGGCGATCATGGGCGCATGCAGGTTCATTATAACTTTTTTGAACTTTTTAAACAATGAACAAGACATTAACAAGAATAACACTTAAATGGTGGTACATTATGTCAGATGGCTGATTAGGAAGGAGGGGATAGGGGGATGTTCTGTGAGTGAGGTGGGTGTTCCTGCTGAGGGTTGGTCGGAGGGGTTGTGCCATAGTGCTCTTCAAAGAGGTAGGTCTTGAGGTGCTTTTTGAAGGCTTGATATGACTGGATGCTCCGTAGTGTGGGAGGTAGAATATTCCAGAGAGTGGAAGCATTCTGTAGAGTTCAAAGGCTCTCAAGCAGATGTATTGTGTGCTCTTATGTACTTGAGGTGGCAGGTGAAGCAGGTTGAGTGTGCTTTGCATGGCTTACAGGTGTTGGGACACCTGATCAGTGTCTGGAGGTGCTCGGATGTGGTGTTGTTGCATGCCTTGTGGATAATAGTGAGAACTTTGTGTTTGATTCTTGATGCAATAGGAAGCCAATGATGAGATTTCATTATTAAAGTGATATGGCTGTGTCTGGAGGCTCTGACAATGGTGCATGCTGTGGTGTTCTGGGCTAGCTGTAGTGGTGTGATGGCAGTTTTGGCAAGTCCTTGAAATATGGAGTTGCAGTAATCGAGGAGGGGGTGATAGAAGCCTGGCAAACTGTGCAGTAGTTCTCTGTGGAGAGGAAAGGGCATAGGTTGTGAAGGGTTCTGAATTTGAAGTAGATATTCTTGGTGGTGTTCTTTATATGTGCTTGGAAGCTCAGTCAGTGATGCAGAATGACACTGAGGTATTTGACTTGTGACTTGACCTGTAGTTTTGTGTCTCAGTTTTGATGGAGGAGGGGTGTGTGAAATTGTGGTCCTTGGTAACATGGAGGATCTCAGTCTTGTTGAAGTTAACTGCAAGGCTATGGCATTGCAGCCAATAGACTATTTCTTTGAAGCAGGCATTTAGGATGGAGTAGTTAGGAGCAGTGGTGTGGAATGGAGTAAATATCATTATATCATCCACATATAGTTGGTACCCAACATTGAACTTCTGTATTGTTGAGCAGAGGGGCCTGATATAGATGTTAAAGAGTAGGGAGGAGAGTGTGGATCCCTGAGAAACTCCTTGAGTTAGTGTGTAGGGTGCTAAGGTACAGGTCTCAATTCTTATCTGCTGAGTCCGTTGGGAGAGGTAGGAGTAGATCCATTCAAGTGGCTTGCCTTGAACTCCAATGTTATTAAGCTGGTTGAGTAGCGTCTGGTGGGACACTGTGTCAAACACTGCAGAGATATCTAGGAAGAGTAATACGAATCCGGTGGTGGCCTTTACAGTTCTGGCAATGAGCATTGATATGAGCGAGGTGAGCATTGTTTTGGTGCTGTGGAAGGGGCGAAACCCATGTTGATTTCTGTCCAGAGGCGCATGCCTGTCAATGTGCTCCTGGAGTTGAATTTGAACTGTCTTCTCAATGATTCGGGCAAGGAAGGGAAAGCTGGCTATAGGCCTGTATGAGGTAGGTGATCCTGGATCTAGGTTGGGTTTCTTCAGGAGGGGTCTGATGGAGGCTTCTTTCAGGGAGGGTGGGAGGTAGACTTGCAACAGGGAAGTTTTCAGGATGGATGAGATGAATGGTAGGAGCTGCGACTTTGTTGTTTTTACCCAGGAGACTGGACAGGGGTCTAGTGGAGAGATGTTAGTGCTGATGTGTGAGATGATGTCGAGGAGTTCTTTATGGGGAATGTCTCTGAATATGTTCCAGAGTTACATGGTTGTGGTTGAATCACATGGTGTTGGTATAAGGAGTGCAGCAGAGCTGGAAAGACTGTGTTTGGCTTTGAGGAAGTTGTTCATCTCTTGGGGGTTGAAGGTATGGTTCTGTTGAGGCTGGGTAGGATCTCTTGTGAGGGTTTTGACCAGATTGAAGAGCTCCCTTGGTTTGTTGAGGGCACGGAGGAGGGTATTGTTATGGTATTCACATTTGGCGTTGATGGTACTGTTGCAGTAGGCTTTAAGCATGTCCATGTAGCTGGTCCATAGTTGAGGGTCATTGGACTTTCTCCATTTGCGTTCAATTTTTCCAAAGTGTACGCTTCTGTTCCCTGAGATGCATGGAATACCAGGGTGCATGGGGTTGACATGCTTTGGAGGGAGCTCATGGGGGAGCCTTGGAGGCAGCAGAGATAATGGAGTTCCATTCGGCTACCATTGAGTCGAGGTCTGTGCTTTGAGAGGTGCCTTCTAGGGCTGGAAGGGTTGTTTGGATGAAGGAGAATTCACTGAAAGTGAGGAATCTCCTTGTTGTGGGGGTTTCAATATGAGGAGGGTAGCTGAGATGAAGGTGAGGTACAGTAATGTGAATGTTATTACATGGCATCTAACCAAGGGACAGGGGTAGATGTGGGATGGGCGTGGTTTGGTGCGGTAAGTAGATGGTCGGGGCGGAAGAGCAGATCGAGGATTCTGCCTTTTGAGTGCATTGGGGTAGTGATGAGCTGTGTGTATTGTAGTTTGCTCATTGTTTAGAGGAATGCATTTCATTGGCTGATGTTAGATGAAGGGAGGTTGAAGTCACCGAGGAGAATGAGGTCTCTTTGGTGTGAGGAGTGGGAGCAGACTGTCTCAAGCAGGTTGTCCAGTTCCTCAGCATTGTGAAGCAGTGCTATGTATGCGAGGCAGATGGTGAATTGCTTGCTCGCTATGATAAGGGTATCCAGGCCTTGTGAGGAGGTTGTACTCACTGAGATGAAGTTCAGGCATTTGTTTGAGAGGATGCAGATACCGCCCCCTCTGCTGCTGCTATGTGGGCAGTTGTGGACTTTATGGGTGCTGGTGCTGAGTTGACTGAGCAGGGCATTGTCAGAGTCCATGAACCATGTCTCGGTGATGCACAAGAGGTCTATTCCATCGTTGGTAATGTAATCATATAGAGTCTGCATTTTATTGCAGGTGGAACATGCGTTAATCAGGCTACATTTGATGGAGTTGTCTGAGAAAGTTATGTGTGGATTGATAGCTCTGTAGGGAGTCCTGTGGGAATGTGGAGGAGACATACAGGTCATCTATTGTAATGAGTGGTTTGTGAGAGCCTAGGAGGGGGTGTTATGAGCTTTGGACAGTGGATGATAGGGATTGGGCAAGGGAGTATCGAGTGGGTAGTTAGATCACCTATGACTATGGTTGTGAGGCAGAGGAGAGTGTGCCATCTTTGGTGCATGACATGCTTGCTGCTGTGTGGGCTCTAGCAGTGTGAGGGAATTCTGTGTTTGGAAGACTCACCTTCGACAAGGAAGCAGGCAATGGTTCTCCTGGAGGCATGCTGGTGTGTTCTTGTCTTGGATTTGAATGAAGTCTTTCTGACTGGTTGTGCTCAGTGTTGGTGAGTGGAGAGGGAGTTTGGTGAAGTCAATCCATTAAGTGGACCTCATTTATGTTGGGTAGGATTGCTGTTCTGTATCAACCCACTTCCATGGGCCTGCTAAAGGGCACCCAGGCACAGATGGACCTTCTGGCGCCTTTAATTTAAAAGTCCGGTGTGCTGGGAAGTCCTGGGCCCAATTGGCCTCATCGGATGGGGGCGGGGAGGGATTTCCTTACCCACTCCCTGCCGGCGACGATGATCGGGTCCTATGTCTATAGGGTCCTGGGTCTATAGGCTATTTAGGCATAATACTATCTTTACCCAATACTCCACCCAAAAAATCTTTAATGATTTTGACTTCCCTTCTCCTTTTAACATGGAATTTCTATCCACAGAGATTCTACAGTGTTGTAAAACTTTTATTCTGTTTGACTCAATGTTCTCTTTAACATATAGAGCCACCCTTCTATCAATGTGATCTACCCTCTCATTGTGATATAGGGCCTGATATTCAAAAGACATTTACACTGTTAATAGCCAGTTAACCGTAGAAATGCCTGCTAACCGGATATTTGACTGCACTTACAAGGGTAGTGCCGTCGAATATCCCCAACTAAGTCTCCTATGCACCCCAGTCCCCGGGGTGGAGTAGAAATGGGAATCGGTGCTAACTGTGAAGCACCGATATTGGAAGCTGCAGTTAGTGCTCAGCGCCTATAAGATAGGCAAGGAAAACCCTCACCTATCTTAAAGACACTGAGGCTACTGGGCAGTGTGGCCAGACCCAGATATTCAATTCTCTCACCGCAGTGGTGAATATCCGGGGTTAAGGAGTCAGCAGGCAGGTCTAAGCAGCTATGGCACTTAGTCCCTCCCAGATAAATATCGGGCCCTTACTTTTTAGCCTGGTATCACAGTGTCCCATTTGTTATCCTCCTTCCACCAGGTCTCTGGAATGTCAGTTATATCTAATCTTTCATTCATTGCTACTGTATATAGTCTAACTCAACCATCTTATTTTTTAGACTTCTAGAATTTGCATACAGGCATTTCAGAGTTTGTTTTTTGCTAATATTAACAGTTCAGCTATTTGACGAAAGGGTTAATTTGGAATCTTTCAACTCTGTCTGATTTTTATTTAAAGGCACCTGGGCTACTTTTACCTTTATTAGAAACTCACTATCAGGATGCCCTGATTTCTCTGTTTTGCTAGTATCCTTCATCCCAAACCATGCGCTCTTGAGCAGCTGTCGGCTTTCCCTCATTATCTAGTTTAAAAACTGATTTTTAAAGGTTAATGCCAGCAGCCTTGTTCCACCCTGGTTAAGGTGGAGCCCATCCTTTCTGAAAAGCACCCCTCCTCCTTCCCCAAAATGCTGCCCAGTTCCTAATATATCCAAAACCCTCTTCCTTGCATCATCGTCTCATCCACACATTGATACTCTGGAGCTCTGCCTGCCTCTTAGGTCCTACACGTGGAACGTGAAACATTTCTGAGAATGCTTCCCTGGAAGTTCTGGATTTCAACTTTCTACGTAAAAGCAAAATTTGGCTTCCAGAACCTCCCTTCCACATTTTCCTATGCCATTGGTACTATCATGTACCAAGACAGCAGGCTCTTCCCCAGCACTATCTAAATGCTTGCCTAGGTGGTGCATGAGATCCACTACCTTTGCACCAGGCAGGCATGTTATCATGTGATCCTCACGTCCACCAGTCACCAGCTATCTACATGCCTAATGATTGAATTGCCAACTATAATGGTTTCCATTAGAGTCTTCTGATTCATCATTGACATGGAGTCCCATTTTAGATAGAATATATCTGTGAGAAAAGAGACGTCGAGATGTGAACGTAGAGGGAGCATGCAGTATTTTACAAAAGGCTCTGACGAACATATGTATAAGGATGTGCATATGTATTTGTTACCACTCATAGCAGAAGGAGCCATTTTACAAATCTACACATGGGAAAACCAGGCATCACAAACATGGCAGCTTCCATATGGACGTGGCAATTTCACAACTTCCTCTTGCATGTGCCGGCACTTCCATGGGTAGCTGGGCCATCATGCAACCCTATGGAGTGAAAAAGTAGTGAACGACTAAAGCACTGGGCTGACAACAAGGAAAGCTAAGTTTGAATCTCACTGATGTTCAGGTACAAACTTAGATTGTACTTTTTCTAGGGACAGGAAAATGCCTACTGTACCTAAATATAACCATCTGTACTTCTGAGAAAGGCATGAGATAAATCCAGTTCCTTCAGTAAGTGCTGCCATTTTTATTTGAATTTTGGAGGAGGAAATAAACAATGGGGTATTAAAGAGAATAATCCCTCATGTAAAGTCCTAGCTTAAACAAGGGCTTTATAAAAATCTATGTATGCCTCAGAGCTAGTGTAAAATGTGATACAGAAAATGTTTGCCATATATGGAGATTCCCTTTGAGGAGATTCCCTATGAGGAATATAGGTGTAGATTTTTGGCCTGCTCTAGTCATGCCCACACCATGCCTCTATCATACCACCTTGAAATCTCTGCTTAGTTTAGGTCTCCACATACAAACTGTGGCTTCTGAAATCTCATTTACACAAGTACTCCATTCTACACATATAAATGCCACTATTTACACATCGAGATGCTTCTAAAATAACCTCCTAAACTACCTTTGTTATCAACTACAAATTGGGTTACATTCTCCATCTTTACTATTTCTTCATGTTTTTCTTGGAAACCTCTACATTATATGACAACAACTGCCCCTAATCACCTTCTTCTATCTGAGTTAATCAAGCAATTCTCAGAGATACGTCTTGCATATCTCCATTTAATAGTTTCCTGTAGCTTAACTCTTGGTCCAGTTGAAAAGAGGCCACTGTTCTTCTTAGACTAAAGAACCCAATTATGGATTCTCTTACATGCGAATTATCAACCTATTTACAAACTGCCATTTATTTCTAAGGCAGTAGAGTAAAGTGAAGCATCTCAGTTGTCAGATCTTTTTAGAGAAAACAACTGTGCTGCATTGAAGACCATTAGGTTATAGAGTTGGTTATAGCATAGAATTGCATTAGTAGGGTTGACTGGTCTTGTTAGAGTACTGGTAAAATAAGGTAGTGATGTCTTGATGTTGTCATTGGACTTAAGTTCTGTATTTGACTTAATAGACCATATTCTTCTTCACCGATTGTGAGAAATTGGACTTGAGGATACAGTACTCTACTGGATCTCTTGTTTGGAGAATCAGTCTTTCAGGTTCACGCCACATCTTTTACCTTGTAGTATGCGGCAAGAATATATTCTCGGTCCAATCCTTTTTAATATTTTTCTAGGATCACTGGCAATTTTAATACAATTTCTAGGCTTTGCCCATTTCATCTATGGAGATGCTATCCAGCTCTTTATTCCATTTGATTGTTCTAATTATATTCAAATAAAACCAGTTGTTGATAATTTGCCCTTGATTGCTAGTTGGCTACATAGCCAAAGGTTAAAGCTAAATCCAAATAAACTGAAGCCATGATTTTCTCTAGATTCACTTCCTCAGTTGTCCTCTCATTGGTAATTAACAGATTGGATTATTGTAATAACATATTATGGATTTAGCTTTAACTTATAGCTGTATAGCCACCGGGCAATTTCAAGGTAGTAATTTATCCACTATAAACTGATTGCAATTGATTCAAAATATGTCTGTCAAAATCCTCTTTAAAACAAAAAGATCTGATCATGTGACACCCTTATTTAAAGAGGAATATGAGACCTGCTCATTGCCAGGAAGGCTGTGCTGCTCAATTGGCAAGAGGATAAGGAACCTTCTTTCTGCCAATGGTACGACATTCTTCATGGCTGATATTAATGGGGCAGGGGGTGATGTTGCTGACACATTGCATGTGGTAGCTCTTTTTGGACATATGGTGCCAATAAAGCAAACCTTGCCACACAGTGCTTGAAGTGGGGTGCTAAATAGATGGGGGTTAGTGGCATGATAATTGAGATGATGACTAGAAGACTTCCACATGTCCAGTAAGTTTAAAAATGTCTGAACAATGGGAGGGAGGGGATATGAGGACTCAGCCTGTATAAGGAACAAATATGTCCTGAGTTCTAAGGCACTTGAGGTCAAAAGGAAGCAGGTTCACAGGTCTGCATTTTAGAGGAACAGCTAAATGGGGTCAGGTGGGAAAGAAGATACAGTGTAGATTAGTGGTTTTGAAGGTTATCAATGGGGAAATCTTGAAAAACTGAGTTAACAAATAAAACATTCCAATATTTATGAATTAGACAAGCTATCAAAGGGGTCTTGTGTGCATGAGAAAGATCACAAGTCAAATGATCTTCACTATGTTTTTATAATTTAAAAGATGATCCCAATTTGCATATAAGGCATACTGGCCTGCTAGAGTTATAATCTTAACTGATTATCTTGTGTTTAAAAGTCATGTTGCTTATTCTTTTGCTTGATATTAAAACTCCTATATGTCAGAACACAATTGGTGTATCCTCAAAAACTGGCTCATTGAAAATCCCTGCTGTAAGTATGAGAGTAAAACGATTCACACCACGCGTAATTATTGTGATCAGTGGTTTTGCAATGCAAGGATGTATCCAATTTGGAACCTTGCTTTAGAACATAAGATATGCCATACTGGGTCAGGTCAAGGTCCATCAAGTCCAGTATCCTGTTTCCAGCAGTGGCCAATCCAGATCACAAGTACCTAGCAGTTTCCCTAAAAGGACACACAGGTTCTACAATGCTTGTATTAGGACAAGCAATGGATTTCCTGGGTCCTCTTTAATAATGGTTTAAGGATTTTTCTTCCAGGAACTTGTCCAAACCTTTTTAAACCCAGCTACACTAACAGCTATTACTACATCCTCCGGTAACAAATTCCAGAGTTTGATTATATGGTGAATGAAAAAATATTTTCTCTTATTAGTCTTAAACGGGTTCCACTGTAGCTTCATTTTATGTCCCCTAGTCTTTCTACTTTTTGATGGCATAAACATCATATATCTAAATGTCCAAAAAAAGGAATTTGATTTGAATCCCAGCATGTTTTAAAATGTAGATTACAATCTTGTGCATTTAACCGTTCTATAAATACGTTGAACTGCTCCACAGTGGATGTTCATATAAAAAATTGTCAACTATATAGCTGTATCATTTAACACAATCCCATTCTTCAAACGCCATGGTATATAAATCGCTCCAGGCACGAACTGGCATTAGTAAAGTTCTTGTATTGCCCTATGGTGGGTCACAATAAAATCATATAAAGCAGTAATAAAAATATATGTAGATAAAACAAAAGTATCAAGTGCCAAGCCTTTGTTAACTTATGCAAGCACAGAGAGTTAATTTCACTGCAAGGCGCAAAAGACATCATATTCTACACCCAGCATGATTTGGAGGTGGGCAATCTGGAAAAAATAAAAGGAGGCCCTGCCAAAACGTTTGCCTAGGGCCTCATAAGTAATTAAAGTAACCTTGCACATTGCTGTCATTGTCCAGTGTGAATATTGAACCAAATGAATTGTTCAACAAATCGTCTTTCTTGCTATTCTCCTCTTTACTAATGCCATCCTCCCATTTGTTTGTTATTATTCTCCTTTTGGTCTTCCTTTTTTCACTTAAATATCTAAAGAAGGTTTTAACCCTTTCCTTTACCAATTAGGCAATATACATCTCTATTCGAGCTTTTGCCTGCCTTATTGGCCTTTCTACCTACCTTTGTTTCTCGTGGTGATTTTGCCTATATGTGTCCTTCTATGTATGTGAATATATTTCCTGAATGCTATTCCTTTTGCTTTCAGTTTTTCTTCTGTTTTCTTATTGAAACATATTGGCCTTTTCCTTTTATTCTGTTTGCTAGCAATCCTGACACACTGATTTGTTGGCATTTCATTGCTACTTTTTATTGCTATAGGCTGTCTGTAACTCTGAGATCCCCCTCTCCTGTCAAGACTTCCTTTATCATGATTATTATTATTATTTAGTGCTATCATGCTGACTCCTGGCGACCCAGCTACCTCTGGGTTTTCTTGGCAAGGTATCTCTGGAAATAAATTGCCACGCCTTTTCTCCCTTGTAACACCAGTGGGCTGTTTCTTCTACACTCTGCCCACTCTGGCATTTTTACCTGCAGTTTCCTCTTAGCATTTTCTATAGCTGAGATAATGACCTGTGAGCTCCTTCAGTTCTGTGCTCCCTGAAGTACCCTCACGGCAGAGCACCTGGTGTTACAAGGGAGTTTAGAGTTTGTTATAAGAGCAAGCTGAGATACATATTTTGCAACTGGAATGTGCTACAGGCTGGAACATGCTCCTTGCTGTCATCTTTGCCATCACTCAGAACTAAGTTGATATTGCTTATGCCTATTGTGTGATTTCTACACAGCATTGTCTAGTATATTTATGGTCACGGACTATTGCAGGTATGACCAATCTAGGATATACAGTGCGAAATGATCAAGTACGACCGCAAGTCAAGAAGGTGGAGGCCGTTTCCCAAATTCTGGTGCCTGTGAATAAGAAGCAAGTACGGGCCTCCTGAGTATGGCTGGATATTATTGCTAGTTCATTCCGCAGATGGCGGCTACCGCCGAACCCTTGATCCAGCTCTTCCAAAACAAGGCTCCTCTGGACTACCAAGTTGGAGGAGGCCTTTGGGAAGTTAAAGACAGCTTTCTGCTCTAGACCAGTTCTGGTCAGCCCAGACTTCAGAAGATCCTTTATCGTCCAGACAGATGCTTCGACAGTGGGTCTTGGGGCCATCCTGGCCCAGGATGTGGAGAGTGAAGAACACTCATGGCATATATTAGCTGGAAGTTGCTGCCCCTAGGAGAAACGTATGCTACAATTGAGAAGGAGGCCCTGGCAATCAAATGGGCCCTAGAGACATTCTAATTATCTACTGGGTCGCCCCTTCACATTGGTTAAGACCATCAACCGCTCAAGTGTCTGGCACAACATAAGGACACCAACAGTCAGATCCTGTGCTGGTTCCTCACTCTCCAATCCTTTCTTTATGAGGTCTGACATCAGGCTGGCAAGGCACATCTGAACACGGACTTTCTGTCCCATTTGGGTGCCCCAGCTTGCATTGAGGGGGAGGGTATGGGATGTATGAGAAGCTCCCCATCCCGGTTACTGATATATCTCCAGACAGACTAAGGACATGCCCCTTTAAGCACCAGACATCCGGCACCTTTAAGGAACCCAGTTTGAATACACCTGGGAAGGATGTGGCCAGGGATGGCTGTTTTAACTGGGAGGGAAGAGACAAAGAAGGGGAGAGAAGAGCCTGATGTGTTCCAGAGTACGGAGTGACCATCTACCTCTAAGGAGATCCTACAGAAAGGTAGGAGCTGGGGTGTTTCCACGTTGGTCAGCAGGCATATGGTGCTACTGCTGTGAAGTCCAGAATGAAAAAATTTTGAGAAAAGGGAAAACTATTTCTCTGCTACTGCTGTGAAGCCCAGAGTGAAAGAACTTTGGGGGAAGGGGAGAACTGTTTCTCTGCTACTGCTGTGATGCCCAGAGTGAAAAAACTTTGGGGGTGGACAGAACTGTTTCTCTGCTACTGCTGTGAAGCCCAGAGTGAAAGAACCCCAACAACATAGCCCTGATAGAACACGAATCAGACCCTCTGCACACCCAAAAGTCCATAGACCTCAAATTTTCTATACCATGTTTTCCATATGTTATGAACTGTAAATTGTCCACAGGTGAAATATCAGTTTTGTATATAGTTTCCCCTGTTATTTCCAAGTTACTGACCCTGTTGTAATGTAAGCAAAAGATTGTTCTAATGCGAAAATTTGTTATCTGTAAACCGCGCTGATACCAAAGAGCGTGGTATATAAAAACTGTAAATAAATAAATAAAAACTTTGGGGGAGGGGAGAACTGTTTCTCTGCTACTGCTGTGAAGTCCAGAGTGAAGGAACTTTAGGGGAAGGGAGAACTGTATCTCTGCTACCACTGCTGTGAATTCCCTGTAAATAAAATATTTCCCTTTAACCCTCCTCCTGGCTCCATGGGAGTTTGTGTCCTGACCCGCTCGCAGCATCCTACATGGGGATAATGGAAACTATCTTCTCTACACACTCTGGATTTTTTTTCAGCTAAAATGAGCACTTTCCCGATGCTTATTTGTGCCTAGCGCAGGTCGGAACTTAAACATGACTCTGGATGTTCAGGACGTTTCTGAAATCAGGCAATGATATCCAGGTTCCTGAGAATGCCTCCACCATGCCCCCATTCATACTTGGATGTCCTCAGGCTTGGGAGGTCCAGAGACCCGGCTTCTAAAATAGCTTTGGAAATGTCTCTGTGCTTTGGATTTTTTATTTATTTAACCCGTTTTGTCATACCATTTTTCTACAAGTCAAAACGGATGTCTCTATATTGCTTTTCAGATGTCCAAAGCACAAATAGGGCTTCCAAAATAACCTCAACAGTGTTCAGTTTTGCAAAGTTCAAAACTCTGAGATTCAAATGATTTTCAGATTGTTCCATCTTATGGTGTATTACAGTTTATCCTTCACTAAATTATCAGTAATATTCCATGAATCTTTAGCATTGTGTTCCAAGGCCTCAATCTTATCATTTGTTTCTTTAGTCAAAGTATCATGCTTATGAGACAAAAGTCCCATCATTTGCAGTAGGAATGTTATTTCAGTAGAATATTGGAAAATTAATGTTTCAAATTTGATCAGCATCTCCCAGATGACTTGCAAAGTTATCTTAGGGGTCTCTGATACCAATACAGAGGCAGAAATTGATTTCTTATCCAGTTGCACTGATCAAACCAAGTGAGTTACTGGCCCTGTCCTGAATCCATTTCATCAGAGATGGAACTTTCCATGGACTCACTTGTGTCATGTGTATTACCAAGGCTTCAGCAGATGAAACTGGAATTGGAACTTCTCCCAACCAATCCAGATTAAGCCGCTCTTGATGTATTGGTTGTGGTATGGACAGCTGCCACAGGATCAGAGATTTTATTTATATTTATTTATTTATTTTTATTTCTTATATACCGCGCTATTATAATCAGTGCGGTTTACATTTGAAACAGAACATACAAGAATGTAAGCAGTTACATCAAGTTTTTACATTGAACAGGGAATGTAAACATGGAGTAAAAACAAGGGAGAGACTATGTACATATTATAAACAAATTATAATGACACCTTCCCAGGCAAATCCCAATTTGCACCTTCCAGTTTTGCAGTGAGACTTCAAATGCAAGTATTTGCTTACCAGATAAATCACTCAGGTGGGAATCTATTCACTGCTGTTGGAGAATCAAGGTTGCAGGCTTGGAAGGCTTAGGAGCCTGTTTTCTCTGGGGGGTCTTTGGAGCCATAAGCAAACAAATTTTAGAGGAAAAACATCTGTGTCTAGAGTTAGGATGAGGGGCCCTGACATCTTGACTCTACCCTCCCCCCTCCCTCCCTCCCCCTTTCCCCTTCCAACCCTCCATTCATAAAATTATTCATTTTCTTGAAGTCAGCCTTTTTGGAATCTAGGGCTCTTATTCTAGTATAGTGTGGTGCTGATCAAATATTTATATTGACCCACACAGTATGATGATTAAGAACATAAGAAATGCCATACTAGGTCAGAACAAAGTCCATCAAACTCAATATCCTGTTTCCAACAGTGGCCAATCCAGGTCACAAGTACCTGGGAGGTTCACAAAAAGGTACAAAGATCCCACACCGCTTATCTTAGGGTAAGCAGTGGATTTCCCTGATCTTCTTTAAGAATGGTTTATGGACCTTTCCTCCAGGAACTTGTCCAAAACGTTTTTAAATACAGCAACACTAACAGATTAATTAATTCCAGAGTTTGATTACTCATTGAGTGAAAAAATATTTTCTCTTATTAGTCCTAAATGGGCTACCTTGTAGCTTCATTGAGTGTCTCCTAGTCTTTCTACATTTTAAAGGAGTGAACAACAGATCTACGTTTACCCGTTCCACTGCATTCATTAATTTATAGAATTCTATCATTTCTCCCCTCAGCCATCTCTTTTCCAAATTGAAGAGCACTAACCTTTTAAGCCTCTCCTCATAGGCGTGTCCTTCCATCCCCTTTACCATTTTGGTGGCTCTTCTCTGTACCTTTTCTAATTCTGTTATATTCTTTTAAAGATATGGCGACCAAAATTGCACACAAAATTCAAAGAGCAGTCACACCATGGAACAATACAGAGGCATTACTACTACTACTACTGAGAAAATAAGAACATAAGAACATAAGATACGCCATACTGGGTCAGACCAAGGTCCATCAAGCCCAGTATTCTGTTTCCAACAGTGGCCAATCTAGGTCATATGCACTGTTCCCTCTAAGCTGTGCGCGTGTGCGCGCGCACACACCTCGCCGAGCGAGCGCACATACTTTAAAACAGAGCGCACAAAAATTACGGCTCTGATTCTGATAGAAAACAACACAGATGTCTTAAAATTTAAAAGTTATGATTGTAATTAGTAGAAATTTCCCACTTCATTTAGTAATAGTCTATTTTCATTTAATTTGATTAAAATCAATGTGGTGTACATACTGTATTCTGACGTGTAGTCAAATTTTAAAGTATATAACTCCGAGTGTCATTATGTGGCGCACAAAAATTTAACCTTCCTTCAAAAGCTGCACACAGCTGATATTTTATGCGCACACAGCCTACAGAAAATTAGAGGGAACATTGGTCATATGTACCTAGCAGTTTCCCCAAGAGACACAAGTTCCACAATGCTTGTACTGGGTCAAGCATTGATATCTTCGGTCACTTCTTAATAATGGTTTATGGACCTTTCCTCCAGGAACTTGTCCAAACCTTTTTTAAACCCAGCTACACTAACAGCCTTTACTACATCCTCCGGTAACAAATTCCAGAGTCTGATTACACGTTGAGTGAAAAAATATTTTCTTTTATTAGTCTTAAATAGTTTACCCTGTAGCTTCATTGCATGTCCCCTAGTCTTTCTATATTCTGATAACGTAAACAATCGATCTACGTTTACCCGTTCCACTCCGTTCATTAATTTATAGACTTCTTTCATATCTCCCCTCAGCCGTCTCTTTTCCAGGTTAAAGAGCCCTAACCTTTTTAGCCTTTCTTCATAGGAGTATCCTTCCATCCCCTTTACCATTTTGGTGGCTCTTCTCTGAACCTTTTCTAAAATCGCTATATCCTTTTTAAGATACGGCGACCAGAATTGCACACAATATTCAAGGTGCGGTCTCACCATGGAACGATATAGAGGCATTATAATATCTTTCGTTTTATTTTCCATTCCTTTCCTTATCATACCTAGCATTCTATTTGCTCTCTTGGCCGCCGCTGCACACTGGGCCGAGGGTTTTAACATGGTATCCACAATGACGCCTAAATCTTTTTCCTGGGTGGTGGTTCCTAATGTGGAACCTTGCATCGTGTAACCATAGTTTGGGTTGTTCTTCATTAGGTGCATAACCTTGCACTTGTCCACATTAAATTTCATCTGCCATTTTGATGCCCAGTCTTCCAATTTATCAAGATCCTCTTGCAATTTTTCACAATCCTCTTGGGTTTTAACAAATTTAAATAGTTTTGTGTCATCTGCAAATTTGATAACCTCACTCGTTATTCCACTTTCCAGGTCATTTATGAATATGTCAAAAAGCAGCAGACCCAGCACAGATCCCTGGGGTACACCACTATTCAGCTTTCTCCATTGGGAAAATTGGCCATTTAGCCTTACCCTCTGCTTTCTATCTTTTAACCAGTTCCTGATCCACAATAGTACACTGCCTCCTATCCCATGACTCTTTAGTTTTGCCAAAAGTCTCTGATGAGGGACCTTGTCAAAGGCTTTCTGAAAGTCCAGATACACAATATCAACTGACTCACCTTTGTCCACCTGTTTATTCACTCCTTCAAAAAAACATAACAGATTAGTAAGACAAGATCTTCCTTGTCTAAAGCCATGTTGGCTGTCTCCCATTAGGTTGTGACTATCTACATGCTGAGTAATTTTATTCTTTATGATGGTTTCTACCATTTTTCCCGGTACTGACGTCAGGCTCACCGGTCTGTAGTTTCCCGGATCACCCCTGGAACCCTTTTTAAAAATTGGTGTTACATTGGCGATCCTCCAATCTTCAGGTATTAGAGATGATTTTAATGATAGTTCACAGATTACTGATAGCAGGTCTGCAATCTCATATTTCAGTTCTTTCAACACCCTTGGATGTATACCATCCGGCCCAGGTGATTTGCTACTCTTCAGTTTATCTAATAGTTGTAAGACATCTTCCCGATGTATCGATATTTCCTTCAATTCTTCTGCACCTTTAAATACCACTTCAGTCATGGGTAACATCCCTACATCTTCCTCAGTAAAGACCGAAGCAAAGAATTCATTCAGTCTCTCCGCTATCGCCTTGTCGCCTCTTAGTGCTCCTTTAACCCCTTTATCATCTAATGGACCAACTGACTCTCTCACAGGTTTTTTGCTACGAATGTACTTGAAAAGGTCTTTATTTTGCGTTTTTGCTTCCGCAGCAAGCTTCTTCTCAAAAATCTCTCTTTGCCTGCCTTATCAATGCCTTGCATTTGACTTGCCAGTGCTTGTGCTGTTTCCAGGTTTCGTCGTTTGGCTCTTTTTTCCATTTCCTGAAAGATGCTTTTTTGGCAACAACAGCCTCTCTGACCTCACCTTTAAACCATGCTGGCAGTTTTTTGGACTTCCTTCCACTTTTCTTAAAGCATGGAATACAGCTGGTCTGGGCTTCCAAGATAGTATTTTTCAACAATATCCAAGCTTGATGTACGTCTTTAACCTTTGAAATTATATAGTGCTACAAGTTGTACGCAGCACTGCACAGACATGTAAGAGACAGTCCCTGCTCATCGGAGCTTACAATCTATCAAGACAGACAACACAGAAGGTGTAGGCAGGGATAAACAAGGGGGACAGAAAAAGAAAAAGGAGATCAGGTGAGTCAAGATCCAAAAGTAGCAGCGAAGAGGTGAGTTTTCAGACTGGATATTAATGCATGGCTGCGTGGATGGTGTCTTCGAGAGGGTTTTGGTTTCCTAGACCATGGGATGCTGTTCCAAGGGTTGCAGAGCAGAGATGGCATCCATCTGTCCAAGAAAGGTCAACGCATCTTTGGTAGTAGACTGGCTAATCTACTGAAGAGGGCTTTAAACTAGATTCGTTGGGGATGGGTGAAGAAAGCCCCCAGGTAAGTGAAAGCCCCCAGGTAAGTGATACATTAAATACCTTTATGGAAATGGGTAACAGGGGTAACATATGGAAAGCAGTGTGTATTAATGCCCGTAGCATGGGAAATAAGATCTCTGAAGTTGAAGCTTTGGTGGGAGTGGCTGACTTGGATTTAGTGGCAGTTACAGAAACATGGTTCACAGAAAACCATGACTGGGATGTAACTATACCTGGCTATACTTTATTCAGAAAGGACAGGGTAGGAAGAAGGGGAGGAGGAGTGGCACTATATGTAAAAACTACTATTAAAGCTTTGGAATTACAGAGCTTAAAAGGGAGAGAGGAGGCATTGTGGGTTAAACTAGAAAGAGGGAAAGAGAAATCTATTTGCATTGGTGTGCTATACAGACCTCCCTCACAAGAGGAAGAGGTGGACAGAGAGTTAATTGAAGACATACGCAGCATTGCTAGGAAAGGGGAAGTGCTACTGCTAGGAGATTTCAATATGCCAGATGTTGATTGGCACATTCCTGCTGCAGTATCATCCAGGAGTAAGGAGATCCTGGATTCTCTACAGGGAGAACTATTCAGGCAATTGGTAACAGACCCCACACGTGAAGGGGCCATACTGGACTTGGTGCTTACCAATGGAGAAAGTGTTTCTGATGTTGTAGTGGGAGATCATTTTGCATCCAGTGATCACCAGATGGTGTGGTTCAGTATTAGGACTAGGGCTGTTAGAATCCATTCCAAGGTGAAGATCTTAGACTTTAGGAAGACTAACTTTGCAAAGATGGGCCAATACCTCAGGGAGTCGTTAGTGGGATCGGAACAGCTGGGGGATGTAGAAAAACAGTGGGCAAAACTGAAAGGGGGTATTTTAAAGGCAACCAACCTTTTTGTTAAAAAGGTAAATAAAGGCAAAAGGAACAGGAGACCGCTATGGTTTTCGAAGGAAGTAGCTGAAAAAGTGAAGAAAAAGAGGGAGGCCTTCATGAAATACAAGAGATCACAGAGAGAGGAAGACAGGCATCTGTATTTGGAAAAACTTAGAGAAGCTAGCAAAGTAGTCAAGAAGGCAAAGATTCAAAAGGAGGAGGAAATAGCCAATGCAATAAAATTGGGGGATAAGACATTTTTCAGATATATTAGTGAGAAGAGGAAGGGCAAAAGTGGTATTGTCAGACTCAAGGGTGCAGGGGGGGAATATGTAGAAGCTGATAAGGATAAAGCGGAATTGCTTAACAAATATTTTTGTTCTGTGTTCACAGATGAAGAACCAGGAGCAGGACCTCAGAAAACACCCACAAATAAGAACAGAAGCGAGGGACATCTTGAACAATTTTCAGAAGACTGTGTTCGTGAGAAACTAGCTCAACTTAAAGTAGATAAAGCGATGGGACCGGATGGGATACACCCTAGAATACTGAGGGAACTTGGGGACGTTCTAGCAACTCCACTGACTGACCTTTTCAATGCCTCGTTGAGTCGGGAGTGGTGCCAAAGGACTGGAGAGAGGCTCATGTGGTGCCTTTACACAAAAGCGGTAGTAAGGATGTGGTTGACAACTACAGGCCGGTTAGTTTAACTTCAGTGGTGAGTAAATTAATGGAAACGCTGTTGAAAGAGAAAATAGTGATGTTTCTGGAGTCCAGCGGATTACAGGATCCGAGGCAGCATGGATTCACCAGAGGCAGGTCTTGTCAGACAAATCTGATTGATTTCTTTGACTGGGTGACCAGGGAGTTGGACCGCGGGAGAGCTCTAGATGTGGTGTATTTAGATTTCAGTAAAGCCTTTGACACTGTTCCTCACAGGCGACTTATAAACAACTGAGCACCCTAGGGATGGACCCTAAAGTTACTGCTTGGGTTAGAAATTGGTTGGGTGGGAGGCGACAAAGAGTACAAGTAAATGGAGCTCACTCTGAGGAGAAGGATGTTACCAGTGGTGTGCCCCAGGGATCTGTCCTTGGTCCGATTCTTTTTAACATCTTTGTTAGTGATATAGCGGAAGGGCTGTCGGGTAAGGTTTGCCTCTTTGCGGATGATACCAAAATCTGCAATAGAGTAGACACCCAGGAAGGTGTAGATAACATGAGGAGGGATCTAGCTAAGCTTGAAGAATGGTCTAGAATTTGGCAACTGGGATTTAATGTTAAAAAATGTAAGGTCATGCATTTGGGCTGCAGCAATCCAAGGGAGCAATACAGTATAGGAGGTGAAGTACTTTTGTCCACTAAAGAAGAGCGGGACCTAGGCGTAGTTGTGTCCGATGATCTTAAAGTAGCTAAACAGGTAGAAAAGGCGACGGCAAAAGCTAGAAGGATGCTTGGGTGCATAGGGAGAGGAATGGCTAGCAGAAAAAAGGAGGTGATAATGCCTCTGTATAAGTCTTTGGTGCGACCTCATTTGGAGTATGGTGTGCAATTCTGGAGACCGCACCTTCAAAAGGATGTGAACAGGATGGAGTCGGTGCAGAGTGTTGCTACTAAGATGATTAGTGGTCTTCATTATAAAGCATATGAGGACAGACTTAAGGATCTTAATATGTACACCTTAGAGGAAAGGCGGGATAGAGGTGATATGATTGAGATGTTTAAATACCTCCTTGGCATAAATGTTCAGGGAGAGAGCCTCTTTCAATTGAAAGCAAGTTCTGCGATGAGGGGACATGGGATGAGGGTGAAGGGAGATAGATTCAGGAGTGATATGTGGAAATATTTCTTTACGGAAAGAGTAGTGGATCCGTGGAATAGTCTCCCAGTGGAGGTGGTAGAGATGAGGACAGTAACTGAATTCAAAAAAGCATGGGACCAACACAGAGGATCTCTAAAGGTAAAAAGTGGACTGTTATAGTTGTTGTTATGGAAGGACAGACTAGATGGGCCTTGTGGTCTTTTTCTGTCATCATGTTTCTATGTTTTTATGATATGAAGAGGGTTAGAGAAGGTGCCTGGCATATAGACACAGGTAGTTTGTTCCAGGCGTAAGGTGCAGCAAGGTGAAAGGAGTGAAGTCTGGAGTTAGCAATAGAAGAGAAGGGCATAGATAGAAGCAGTTTGCTAGAAGAATGGAGTTCCCGAAGGGGGTTGTAAAGAGAGAAAGGTAGTGAGGAGCCGCAGAGTGAATGCATTTATAGGTCAGCAGGAGAAGTTTGAACTGGATGCGGAAATGGATAGGGAGCCAATGAAGTGACTTGAGAAGAGGAGTAATATGGGCATGACGAGGTTGGCAGAAGATTAGTCATGCAGCAGAGTGTTGAACAGATTAAAGGGAAGAGAGATGATTCAAAGGGAGACCAGCAAGGAGTAAATTACAGTAGTCAAGACGGGAGATGATCAAGGAGTGGATAAGCATCTTAGTAGTGTGTTCAGAAAGGAAAGGACGGATTTTTCTGATGTTATAGAGAAAGAAACGGCAGGTCTCAGCTATCAGATGGATGTGTGTGGAGAAAGAGAGAGAGAGGAGTCAAAGACAACCCCAAGATTGCGGGCCGAGGAAACAGGAAGGAGTACAGAGTTATCCACAGAGACTGAGAAAGGAGGAAGAGGGGGGGAGGTTTTGGGGGGAAAGATAAGAAGTTCAATCTTGGCCATGTTCAATTTCAAGTTGCGTTGAGACATCCAGGCAGCAATGTCAGAAAGGCAGGCAGAGATCCTGGTCTGGATTGCTGGAGAGATTTCAGGTGTAGAGAGGTAGATCTGGGAGTCATCAGCATACAGATGGTACTGAAACCCATGGGAAGAGGTAAGCACACCAAGGGACTGGATATAGAGAGAGAAAAGGAGTGGACCCAAGACAGATCCTTGGGGTACACCAACTGGGAGCGGGATAGCAGAGGAGGAGGAGCCACCAGAACACACACTGAAAGAGCGATGGGAGAGATAGGAGGTGAACCTGGATAGTACAGAGTCCTTAAAACCAAGGACATTATAATATCCTTTGTTTTATTCTCCATTTATATGATCCCTAGCATTCTATTTGCCTTCTCAGCCACCACTGCACACTTGAACCCAGCTTTCCCCTACTTTAATTCCAGTGATACTGTCATCATTTGTCAGTACCAGTTCCAGTGGCATCTCACCATAGATTGGTTCTTGCAAGGATTACAGTATTTCTCTGCTTCTATAAGGTCTAGTGGAGGCACCTATTTTCCAGTTAAAGGATGAAGAGATTGGTCAGCAATTGAAGGGTTTCTAGGATTATCTGAAGGCTTTTAAGATGAGAAAATTTTCTCAGGATAAGACTGACTATGATTCAGGACACGTTTACCGTTGGATGTATGATTCCGAAGAAGGAGCTGCTGGTGGGAGTGGATGAGGAGGTAAACGGGTCATATTTGATTGTTCATCGGATGATACTGAAGAGGAATCCTCTGGAACCAAACCTAAACAAAATCGACAGGTTTTTCACATGAATGGGACTCGAGGACATCGTCCGCGATGAGGGTGCGATTATTACCGGGAGTTGGACCCCCCAGTCACTCGACAACGGGCCCGGCAATCTCACAATCCTTACTGGTGAATTTAACGAATCGCCCATTGGACCCCTCTTGTGAGCGACTTCTTAACTTGGGCCTATCTTTTGTGCCGACAGTCCTTTATGATGCATTTGTTATGCGGGTTGCTTTACAAAACCTTTTTCGCCGTTTACATGTATTACGCTATTTTGAAGACAAGCGGACTGGTTTGATGGACACTTCACTGGTGACCCCGGTTTCCAAATGGATGCCACCGGGAGTGCCTGATCCAGCGATAGTTACCTTTCAGGCTTTAGTGTTACGTGATCTTGAGACTAGTGAGCGAAAGTTTGGGAAGTGGCGTTCTAATATCACTCGGTCTGATTTGATGAACTTGAATGAACTTTCTCGGGACCCTTCCATCATGGTTCGTAGTGCGGACAAGGGAGGAGCGATCGTCTTATGGGATACGGAGGCCTATCTTTTAAAACTGAGATCACATGTGTTGGATGTGCATACTTATACGAAGTTGGATATTGACCCTACGGAGATGTTAAAAGGGGAGATCCGGGAGTTGCTTATGTTAGCTTTCTCGAGGGGTTGGATTACCTCACGGGAATTACGGTTTCTTCTCAATCCTCATCCTAAAATTTCGGTTATTTATTTTGTACCTAAAATACATAAATCATTGAGTGACCCTACGGGGCGACCCATAGTGTCTTGTCGGGGGTCGGTCCTCGAGCCGCTCTCCAAATTTTGTGATGTATTTCTTCGGGGGGAGGCAGCCATGGTCCGGTCCTATCTCAGGGACTCCACACACTTTTTGAGTTGTTTGCATTCATTAGTTCTGCCACCTACTGAATGGTACATAGTGACTTTGGATGTAGTTGCGCTGTATACTAATGTGGATCAGACAGAGGTTTTACATCTCCTTCAGTCAAAATTTTTGCAGGCTCCAGCACTTTTACCTAGGGATTTCTTGGTGGAACTAGCGTCATTTGTGCTAACCCGCAATTACTTTTTGTTTGAGGGTGAATTTTTTCAGCAGGTTTTTTGGATAGCCATGGGGGCCACTGTGGCCCCCTCTATTGCTACGCTCTACATGGCGGATATAGAGGAGTGCTATATTTTTCCATCTGCTGGTTTTGCCAATGTGGCCATTTGGAAGAGATTCCTCGATGATATATTTTTTGTCGGGACGTCTGATCGAGCTTCCTTGGGTGAATTTATCACTTGTTTGGATACGATCAAACCACGTCTAAAATATACAGCACATATTGCTTTAGATAAACTGGAATTTCTGGATATGACGGTATACTGGGATGGTTCCACCCTATTGACTACTCTGTATAGAAAACCGGTACAGAGAAACTGTTTGCTTAATTATGACAGCTTTCATCCGGAACCCCTTCGTAGGGGACTCCCCTTTGGACAATTTTTAAGGATTCGTCGGTTGTGCGCTTCCGTATCCCAGTACAAACATCATGCACGTGATTTATGGCAGAGGTTATCCAGCAAAGGTTATCCCATATCGGTCATTTCCCGAGCCTATCGGAGGGCTTTATACTCTCATCGTGAATGGTATTTGGAAACCACTCCGGCTCCACGTTCCTCTCCTGAAGAACCTTCTGAGAGTGTGACGGGTATTTTACCATATATGAGCCATTCGGGGACAGTAGCTCACATTTTGTGTAAACATTGGTCGGTGCTCTCTTTATCTTCTAGCTTTAACAAACCATTGCAGATTGCATATTCGCGAGGGCGCAATTTGAGGGATTTGTTAGTAAAATCAACTATTCTACGGGACAGACCGTTACTACCTGATGTTCGGACAGGTTTTCATGCAGCATGTACGGAATGTAGATATTGTGCCACCACTATGATGGGGTCGTCCTGGTCTGATATACAGTCGGGTCGGGTTTTCTATCGACGGTGGCGGACCACTTGTGCTTCCAGCCATATGGTCTACTTTCTGGAATGCCCTTGCCTGCAGCGTTATGTTGGGAGCACCACCCGAGTGGTACGGGTTCGTCTGGGGTAACATGCCTCGCGCCTCCGACAATCTGTTTTGTCCGCCCCAATAGTGCAGCATTGTCTGGATTGTCATCATGAATTTGAACATCTTCAATGGACGGTGATTGATTATGTTCTGGAGGACCCGAGGGGAGGTGATCGCATGTCTTGCTTACATAGGCTAGAACAGCAATGGATTTTTAGATTGTGGACTATTGCCCCCTTTGGGTTGAATCGGGACATTGAGTGGTTGGACCTTTAAACGCTAGCCTTTCAAGTAGGGGTTCCCTTCGTCAGTGGGGATTTCCCTATGTATGATTGGCTCTCTCTTAATGGGCGGTTCTATAAGTGGCCTATCTGTGAATTGGTATCCCTGATGTCATTAGCCAAGAATTTGGCGTTTTTTGTCAGTTTGAATGAATGGACACACTTCTTTTCAATCGGGGGCACTTGAGACAGAGGCTTCGGCTTCGAAAGGTGCACGTCGTGTATGATCGATCAGATAAGTGTGAACTTTGATATGGACACAACATGATGAATGTAAATGTTGGAATAAGTTTCTAAAAAAAGGGGCATGTACTGCATGAGAATGAGAGGGGTTTCCTCTTCTTCTTGTGGTCTATGCCCGACAAAAACATAAGTAATGATTGCTGTTTGGGATTAGTGGTATTCTCTTTCTTATTTTGTATTTTATCTCTGAATACCGGAGGACCGGGTTTTTCTTTTTGTCTATATGGTCTAGCAGCAGGCATATTATTATTTACTGTACATCTGGGATATTAAGGCTCCTCATTAACAGCATCTTGCCTTTGCAAGCTCTCCTTTGGATGGCTTCTATCATGTCTATATCCATCTTTTCCCCATGCAATAGTAGCCTAGAGTTATACCTATGTAGCTATTAATCCCCTCAGATCTCTTAAAACAATCCATTGCACTTCAATAACTCCTTACTCACTTGGTATCTCAGTGGCTTTTATAATGTCCCTAACATATAAAACTATTCCTTATGCTTTTCTACCTATCCTATCCGTTCTGAAAAAAATGATATCCTGGTATATTCACTTCCTAGTCCCAGTTATCACTGAACTTTGTTTCAGTTACTGCAACTACATGAATGCCCTCTCCCACTATTGTGGCTTCCAGGCCAGTGAGTATGTTGACTAGACTGAGCATTTGTACACATGACTTTCCAAGTTGTTTCTTTATCTTTCTCTCTCACTTCCTCTCGCATTTCCTATTTGTTTCTTTAGAACTGTACCAATTGCCCCACTGTTATTCGACCAGTTGCCTCAATCCCCTCAGTTCACAACCTTCCATTTTACAGCTGGTATTTTTACTGTCTTCAAATTTCCTGTAGCTTCAGTGTTCCCTATTGTACGGGTGTGCACAGCGAATAAACACTCAGTTGGTGCTTACTTACAATGAATTGTTCTCAGCTTTTCTGTATTTTTTTCATTTTAAATGCACTCTTTGTATGCATCCTAGGACTTTTTTGTGCACACAAATCGATTGTACACACATGAATTCATAGTGATTTGTGTGCATGTTGTATTGTGGCGTGCGGTGGAAGGGGTTTTCTTTAAAACACAGACCAGACAGCAGTTCAGGGAAAACAAAAGCAGTTTTTATTCTGTCCCAGCTTGTTAATCCTCCACAAAGCAAAACTCAGAAAAGACAGAATCAGCTGTACCTTTCTCCCAGCTTGTTAAACTTCCACAGGCTGGTTCTCAGAATTCCTTTGCATGGCTTGCTTTGAAAGGACTTCTGGCTCCATAGCCCTCCCTTCCTCCTGCAGCCTGCAGGATTTTTAACCTCTTCCTGTGAGCCACACCCTCCCAGCCCTGAACTCTGGGCTGCAGACTCTCTTAAAGCGGACCATTGATACTCTTTTTGGAGAGGGACAGATAACATTATATAGATCCCATCACACACCTTCCCCCTCTGCTCAACCATGCTCTGTTTAGCGCCTGCCTCACCCAGGAAAGGAAGTCCGCATTCAGGTGAGTCCGACAAGCCCTTTGGCAGACCTGAAACTGGTAGGATTGGAGACTCAAAAACCACCACATAATATGGCTGTTGGACTCCTTATATTGAGCCAGCCACTTGAGGGGTTGGTAGTCCATTACCAGCATACACAGATGGCCAAACAAATGGTATTTGAAGGTCTCAAGTGCCTTTTGACAGCCAGTTCTTCCTTCTTAATCACTGCATAATGCTGTTCCCAAGGAAGCAGCTTCCTGCTGATGAATGCCACAGGATGTTCTTCACTGCTAACTTCCTGGGCAGAATGGCTCCTATGCCTACCTCTGAGGCATCAGTTTCCACAATAAATGGTAGGCAGTTGACTAGGTATTGAAACATGGCTGGAGCCCCATGTAATCTGAAGGGCAGTACTCTAAACTGGACTAGACCTTGCGATGTTGAAAAAGCAGTCTTTTCCTTGACACCTGGAGTCAAGGGCACCTACCAGTATCCCTTAGTCAGATCCAAGGTTGATATAAAGTGTGCTCCACCAAGTTGCTTGATTAGCTCATCTACTCTGGGTATGGGATATGCTTCCAGTTTAGAATCTGCATTGACCCTCCGTAAGTCAATGCAGAATCTGATGCTTCCATCAGGTTTAGGAACCAAGACGATGGGTAATGACTAGTCACTCATAGACTCTTCTATAATTCTCAGGCTAAGCATTTCTTCAAGCTCCTCAGTGATTAGCCTGTTGCTGGGCCTCCAGAATCTGGTAGGGTCATTGATGAATAACCACCCCAGGGTCAGTAACGATATCATGACAAATGAAATGGGTTCATCCCAGGTGGGTGGAGAACACCTTTAGGTTCCAGTGGATCAAGCCTTCTAAATCTCTTCTCTGGGCAGCTGAGAGCTGGTCTTCAATTGGGACATGAGCTGGATCTGACAGGGCTGAAATGTTTTGCCCAAAATCATCTCCCTGTACCACCATAACTGTCACTGGAGTCCACATTTATAATAGGTTAATATGATAAATTGTGGCTTTCTTCCATTTATCTGGCTGGGCAATCTTGTAGTTAACAGGCCCCACTTTCTGTTCCATTTCAAAGGGTCCCTGCTATTTATAGAGTAACTTGCTCTTGAAACAGGGCAGCAAGACTAAAACTCTGTCTCTTGGTCGAAAGGTGCAGTGCATGGCTGCCCGATTGTAGCCCCTGGTCTGCTCGACCTGGGCTTTTTCCAGACTGAGTTTGGCCACCTCTCCAGTTTTCCTCAGCTGGTCTTGAATTTGTATAACATACTTCACCAAATTACACCTGGCACAGGGTTATTCTTCCTAGGTTTCCCTTACCACATCTAATAAGGTGCTCCTTGTGGTCTTGGGCAAGCCACTTAACCCTCCATAGCCCATGTTCCCTGTAAAATAGTTATCTCCAAGTTATAATGCCCTGTTCAATGTAATTTCAGTTTGTTCAATGTAAACCGCACTGATGCAGAATAGCGCAGTATATAAGAGAATGTAAATAAATAAATATGCCTCTTGGCAGTCTTCCAAAGAGCAACCCAAAAGACGAAAACCACATGAACTCTGAGGTAACTCACAGATGGCAAACATCAAATAGGGTAGGAGAATGTCCCAATTCTTGCCATCCTCCTGCACACTTTTTTAACATCTATTTAGAGTTTTAATAAATTGCTCAATGAGGCTATCTCTCTGTGGGTGATATACTGATGTTTGCAGCATCTTGACCTTCACACACTTGCTTCATCACCTTAGATACAAAGGGTGTTCCTTGATCTGTAAGGATATTATTGGGTATACCTACCCATGAGAATACTTCTCAGAGAGCATTCACAATCATAGTAGTCTTCATATTTCTTAGAGCAATGGCCTCTGGGTATCAGGTAGCATAGTCCAGTATGATTAAAATATACTTGTTGCCTTGGGTGGTTCACTCCAAGGGTCCTACCAGATCCATGGCCACTCTTTCAAATGTGATTTCAATGATGGGCATAGGCACTAGAGGCGCAGGTCAGACTCTGTCAGGGTTATGAAGTTGGCAGATGGGGCATGACTGCAATATAACTGTATCTATTTATGGACCTCAGGACAGAAAAATTGGGCCAAAGCAATCTCTAATGTGTTTTCTCCACCCCCAGGTGCCTCCCTAATAAATGGCTATGGGCCACTGATAACACCTGTTGTGATAGGGCCAGGGAAATATCAGTTGTTCTACTTCTTCCCCCTCAAGGGCACTCTGTATAATAAATCTCCTTTTAGGACTCTCTGTTACCTACTGAAACCCCATCCAACTTGTTAACTTGTTAGCTAAATCAAATTCCCCATTTAACCCTCCAAGTTGTATTTCCCTTGTTCAATGTAATGTTATATGTAAACCGCTTTGAATATATGATGGGGTGGTATAGAAACTTGTTAAATAAAACAAACAAATAAATAAATAAATAAAACCCACTCTCAGGCATGTTAAAGGGACTCATCCTCTTGCTGGGCCCTCCTGAAGCTCTCTAGGTCTTCCCCCAGCCCTCACTCTGGAAAGGGGACAATTGGGTCACTACCACCGAGCACTGAGCTATCCCCAGGGGTTTCTTTCCTAGGGTCTCCCTCCCTGGATCCCTCCCCCATAGCTGCTCCCAAATTCTGTTGGTAGTATAGCTTTTCCCGGTGATGCCAACTCCGGGACTTAGCAGACTTGGGATTCTCAGCATATAAATATGGGTCTTCCAGGTGGAAAATCTCTGGGAAATCTTCCTGGTCCAACATAGCAGAGCCATCAGTTAGTAGGGCCCATATCGCTCTGAAATTTGGGTAGTCTCGGCCAATCATCACTGGATATGGGAGCCAAGGAAGCACCACGGCCTTGAATGTGGCTTGTCCCTGCTAGAGCCTTAAGTGAAAACTGTGCCATTGAATAGTGCCTCTGGTCTCCCTGTACACAGGCTAGTGTTACCGTCTATGCATTGTCAATTTAAATAGGGTTACAGTTTCCCGGCAAATGAGGGTCTACACATTTCTGGAGTCTATCAAGACTTGGAGACAGGTTCCCTCGAGCTCCACTGGAATCACAAAGTTATGTGCCCCGGGTGGGGATTGTCCACAAAAGCTCATGTGTGAGGGGTGGTTAGGCTGGCATCCATGAGTTCTTCCGTGCCCAGAGGACATTCCTGAGCAAAGTGTCCCTAGGCTGCACACCTAAAACAGGTAAAGGGGTCATGGATGGGGCCAATGCCCTCACGTAGGAGGTGACTTTGGGGGTCAGAACATAGGAGCCAACGTCCATTCCAGCTTCTACTTCCATCCTCCTGGGCTGATGGATGACTCCTTCCCCTTCTCACTGTCCACTTCAGTCTCCATCTGGGCTTCATGATACCCCTCAGCTATTTCTAGTGGACTCTTTAGTGTAAGTTTGGGGTGATAACATACCCTCCAAAAACTGCTCCAATAGCACAATCTTGGCTATTTCAAGCCCGGACTTTTCCTCCGGTTACAGCCACTTCCATGTGAGATCCTTCACTTGATAGAGGAATCTCCAAGGGCTCTCTTTTATCTGGAGCTCCCCTTTCTGAATCACTGGCAGTAGGCCTCTGGTGTACAGCTGGCCTGCTCCAGTATGACGGCCTTGACAGAGCATACGTAGCTCTCCCATCTCACTTCCAGCCACCCTGCCATGTGAGCAGTTCATTCAAAGTTCACCAAAAAATGGTCCAGTTCATCTTCTGCTATCATTTTAAGAATTGCTTGTGGTCTCTGCAGAGCCTGGGTCAACTGAGCTAGAGAACTCTTTTGTAGCTCTCCCTGTGCTCATCCTGTATCTGCTACTGCTGTTGTTGCTGCCTTTCCTGCTGTTGGAACTGCTGCTGACAATGTTGCTGTTGCTGCTGATACTGTTGCTGTTGCTGCGGACCTTCTGCCAGAATCAGGAGGAGCTGCTCCATCCTGGCTTGTCACTGTTCTCTTGCAATACCATGACAGCTTCCTCTTTTGTAGCTGAGTTAACCCTGCAGTATTCCATTACCAACAAACATTTAGTGGCCTCTAGTGGCCAAAACAAAGTCTGCCTGTCCGGCTCTGACTATAGTTTCTTCAAGCTCCCTAACTAAAGCGAGGCTAACCCTTTTAGCCCATACAAACAAACAAAAAAATCCTGACCTGCTGTAAAGGCCCAGTCCTGGAGGGACATGGATTTGCCCTCTGTCACGTGGTTAGAGGAAATCCCCATGCTGTCACCATATGTACTAGTGTGGCATGTGGTAGGAAGAGGTTTTCTTCAAAACACAGGCCAGACAGCAGTTCAGCTTGTTAAACCTCCACAAGGTGATTCTTCCGCCTTTCCTCCAGCCCCAATTAAAGTTCCTACCTCAGAACTCCTTTATCGGGCTTGCCTTGGAAGGACTTCTGGCTCCACAGGCCTCCCTCCCTCCTGCAGCCTGCTGGGTTCTTAACCTCTCCCTGTGAACCACACCCTCCCAGCCTTGAACTCTGGACTGCAGACTCTCTTACAAGGGACTTTTGATACTTCCTTTGGAGAAGGACAGTTAACATTTTATAGACCCCATCACAGTGCACTTAGAATTTTTAGGCACCAAAACAAATGTACAGACACCAAAATGAGTGCCGAAAAAATGTACACCCCTACCAACTACTAATACAAAACTCTCTCCGCCTCTCGCCATTCTCAAGTTTTCATTATGGTTGCATGTTCTGCTTGCCTGTGAGCTTTTGTCACCATTCCCCAATTTACTTATTTTTATTTATTTATTTAAAGTATTTATAGACAACACTATCCAAAATCCTAGGTGGTTTACAGTCTTACATACACAAAATATCACAAAGATATAAAAATTAAATTCTAAACAGACAGAAAAGTCATCGGTCCTTCAAAAACATCAACTTGTCTCATTAAAAGCCAGAAAATGTAGTTTAAAGTGCTTGTGGCTTCTTGCCCTTAATTTAAACTGATATCATAGTGGAAGCATCCTTAGATGTTGGTGATATCTGAAAGCAACTGCACACATTCGAAAAAGGATAAAAAGTGTCATCAATAGCGTGATTAACTGCTAAAGGGTGATTTTTATAAATTCCCATGTAGCTTACGTGTGTTTTTCTGCGGGTATTTCATGTCTCTTTTATGAAGTATAAAGTATGCATTACTTTACTTTATAAAATAGGGGCATAAACTGTTCAAAAACGTGTTAAATCTTGGCACAATCACTTACACCAGTCCTATGGTAGGTATAAATGCCAGTGCCTAGATTTGTCAAGAACATGATACACATGCACTGTTGTGCTCTGCCAATACTCCACCCCTGTGCATGCACACAGTGAAGGAGCACTTCATCAACCCTACACATATACAATGCAATGTGTGCCTTCAAGTCAGTCCTGACTCCTGGCAACCCAGAAGCTCCTGGGTTTTCTTGGCAGTGTCACTAGAAGTAGATTGCCAGGCCTTTCTTCTGAGGCAATGGAGGGTTAAGTGACTTGCCCAAGGCCACAAGGAGTACTAGTGGGAATTGAACCCTGGTTTCTTGGTTACCAAGCTGGTGTTTTAACCACTAGGCTACTCCTCCACTCCTATACAGTTACAGCATATGCATAAAAGGCCTCAATACATATTAATCACTAAAATACTGTGATTTACCTAGGGCAAAGATATGAAGCCTTCTAGGTGAACCTCATTCCTGCCGCCCTCTCCTCCCCACCTCCCCCTTCCACCCCTCTTCAGGATCTGCAGCAGGGGCAATGCCTTTGAAATGGTACCACAGTGTTTACCAAAAGCCTCTGGCACTGCGATGCTGTTGGAGCTTTGCTTCCACCCTTTCTGATGCAGACTTCCTGTTTGCATGGGAGCAGAAGCAGCTCCAACAGCGCTGCAGCGCCAGAAGATTTTGGTAAGCACTGTGGTGCCATTTTAAAGGCATTGCTACCATTGCAGGTCCCAGAGAGGGGCAACAGTGGCAGCTTTGGCCCTCCCTGCAAATGTTGGTGCTAGAGGCAGTCACCTAGTTCCCCTAATGGCTAGCTCCGACTCTGGATTTACTCATGTAGAAGGCACATAACCATTTGAAGCTCTTATAAAATTACCCCATAGAGGCCCATTCACATCAGGACATGTCCGACCCATCCGGATGTCCAAAATCTGGACGGGCCAGATTTGCACCCGATTCTGCACCCACAGGAGCTATACATTCCTGCAGGAGCAGAATCAGGGCAAAGAGCCTGGATGTACAGAACATGCCCCGATTCTGCTACCCTGCATGTATGGCTCCCACCCCATTTAACCGTCCCAATGCTCCTGCATGGAGCCTCAATACCGTGGCATCCCATTGGCATGGCACCAGGACACCATGCAGGAGCCCCGATTCCCCGCCGCACAGCACACATGCTGTTCCCCATCACCTGACCCTCGAAGCGGCCTGCCAAGGTCGGGATTGGGCTGTGGGGAATCCCCTGCTGCCGCCCACCTTTTTTCCTGTGCTCACCGGTCCTGATCCCCTCGGCCAGAGAGACTTATTCCAACTCTGATGTGTAATACGTTTCACAGCCATCCGTGATTCCCCAGACGTACTGGGCTGCAACTGGAATCAGTCCTGTACGTCCAGGGCCATGGCTCTGCCTCCGCCCTGCCCACGCTCCTTCTCCAGTCCACCCCCTCCCACCCCCATCCAGATCTCTCTGCACAACGGCATTGTACATGCAGCAAGCTCTAGTGCTGGCATCGGGACCAGGCGAATAGCGGGGGTTGGACATCCACCCTCACTATTCCACCATCAGAATGACTCCCATAGTGGATTACATGATTCAGACAGGAGATTGACTTAAAAACAAGGAAAAGGGATTTATTTGCTTGACCTGAATCTTTGCAAGCCCTTTTTGAGATAGAAGTGATTATTTTTGTACTCAGTTTGATAATTATCTTTTTACTGCAACTGTTTTCTCAAATTATCATGACTCAAGTCCACTGATGATAGGAATAAACAGACAGACATAAAGATTTTTATTTTTAAGTGCCGTCAAGTCAACTACTGTTTTGATTTACATATGATAACTGATAGCTCAGTTAACATGTAAATGGTTTTATGAGAAACTATATAAAAAATTTCATTCTTTGGTTTTGAATTCTAGGACTTGAACCCTAAATTGTTCTTTTCTGTATATTGTTTTTTTGCTGCAGACATCTGACTGGGTACATGTGTGTGTGCCATTGAGTCAATGCTGACTCCTGGCAACCCCTAGGCTTCCTTGGTAAGGTGTGACTAGAAGTAGACTGCTAGGCGTTTCTTCCACAACAGTGGAGAGTAGAGTGACTTGTTCAAGGCCACAAGGAGTACTAGTAGGAACAGAACCCTGGCCTCTTGATCACCAGTTCACTGCTCTAACCACTGTTATTTCTCCATTCACAGAAGTGGCTGGGTACATAGCCCCCTTTAAATGTATATTATAAAGCAGTATTAATAGTCTGCCTCACAGATACAAAATTTAACAAAATATGTAATGTAGCCTAAGAGTTCATTACCATTCCTAAAACTAGGCACGTTTCAAAAAATAATGAGCCAAACAGAACCAGCTTATCAAGTAACTAGGTTCTCATGCCTAATGCATACCAGCCTTAAATCTTATCATTCACATCCAAAATACAAAAGAACAGGAAGGCCAGGCATTCCGATTTACTGTGAATATCTGTTTATTGTATTTCAGGCAATAGCCTGCAATCTACTGGAGATGAAGATGACAGACTGGTAAAAAGGGACAGCAGTAAACCAGCCTTTGCCCATCTGTTGTTATACAATGCAATTAAAATTCTCTTATCTTGCTATGCAAAGCAAAATGATTATACAGACTAAGCTGTCTTAGAAGAGTGCACCGCACTACTAGATAATAGAAAAAGCTTGGATTCTTATGAAATGAACCTTTTGTACCCAGCTTTTGTGATTAATGCTGCCATCTCAAATACTTGGAATGCTGTCACTATGGCAGTGCTACTGAGCAGGGGTACGGTATGAATCATTTGCCTCACTAAGGACTCCAAATATTAAATAATTCTTGATCAAAGTGACTAAATAAAGAATCAATATCAAAAGGTCACCCAGAGACCCCCGAATGAATTCAGAAAATTTTTTTTTGTCGGAGCATACCGAGGGAGGAGGAAACAGAAATTCATCCACACCAGACGATACACTTCATTTTACTCCTATATAGTGTGACAAGGAAGCCTGTTTTGAGCCTATGAGTATAGAAAAGGCCAATGACTTTAACTTAGAGAAAGGAGAAATCCCTGCAGGGCATGGATTTCAGGCCCCTCATAAAGAAAGAAACCTGAGGGAGAGAAAGTGCAGGCAGCCACACCCTAACTCCTATGACGTAACTGCAGGCTTGAGAGGTGATTACAATCACCTGGGAGGAGTGGAGGAAGGGCTGGAGCCTTGGAGAGGGAAATATAAACCCCTGCTAAAGCAGAGGAAAGGGGAAGCTCAGAGGAAAGGGGAAGCTCAGTGGAAAGGAGAAACTCAGAGGAAGGAAGAAGCTCTGGGGAGGAAGAGGTCTCAGGAGGTTCAGAAGACTCAGAGGATTCAGGGGAATCAGGAGTGGAACCAGGAGCACCTGCAGATCTCCAGGAGAGAACCCAGAGAGAAATACAGAGAGCTGTTCCAGAGAGACTAGAAGGAGACAAGGAACCGTAGTGAGCACAACCAGGGAGAACTGCCCAGTGCTTCAGGTACTGACTGTCTTTATCGGGGAGAGTTGAGCTCAGGAGAGACATTAGAACCCCCAGGGAGGCTGTATTCTGAGCACTGTGTCCAGAGCTCAGAACAGGACACTGCCCTAACAACACTAGAGGATATGCAGATTGAGTTGGCAGGGGAGGAATTGCAAGATCTAGATATCCCCATGGACTGTACCCTGTGTCAAGCTACAAGCATGGAATCATTATGCTAAAGGCTAGCATTGAATGAGAAACTCTCCTAGAAGCAGGTAACTGGAAATGGGCCAGGAATTGTGTTTGAAGAAAACTCCACGTGTTTGCATTTCTCAGGAAAGTGCTGAGTCATGCTGAAGAGAAAGCTTGTGAATGTTTGTTACTTGTTTTCTTATTTTGAGTTTAAAACCTATCCTGAAAGGAAGGAGGGAAAGAAGAGGTTGTTCCAGAGGAACTGAGTTATTCTTTTGCTATTAAGTGCTTCACAAACACAAGGTTAAAAAGAAGTGTTTTTACCTTGCTGAGCAGAGCTGTCTCTCTAAGACTGAGCAACGTTGTTAACCAGCTGCATGTGTTTAAAAGACTGTGAAGCAGTTATACTGATCTAAATGCTCTGTTGCAAACAATCCTGAATGGACAAAATTCCTGTGTATAGTTTACTTGAACCTTTACTTTAAAATAAATTCTGTCATTTGCCTTAACATCGGACCATGACTACACTTCTTCTTAAGAGCCAAACTACATGTCCCAGAATCCACCTGAGGAAAAGCTAGTTTATTTGAGCTCACCAAGAGAAGTTCTCCATTACCTCGCCCCTCTAAGCCAGAGGCCAGTGGCAAGGGCATGACAATAGGTTCACCAAAACCAGCTTATCACACAATAAAGTTAGGAAAACTTAACTTAATGAATGTAGTTCAGTAGAATCACACAACGTGCACGTTTCAGAACATGGTCCCTGAATCAAGTGTTTGTTCCACTACTTCCAAACTACCTCCAACTGTTAACAAACGCTGGCTCGCCAAACCAGCAATCTTCAAGGGATCAAATGCATTCAATTGGCTGATGTAAGTTATTTCATCGTTCGAGAACCTCCAATGGCAGGAGGGAAATCCCCATCGTCAGAGGAAACCCTGCTAACTATTGGCTGGAACAAGATAATGTTCTAAACCAAACGGTGTGCACTGATGGCAATTTCATCTGTAATATGATGTAATGTAATTGAAAATGAAAAGCGGGCCATCAAGGGGTGCTATCGATGGAACAGCAGAAAAAGGAAATTCTTAAATCAAACTAGTCCATTCAATTTCCTTATTTAATCCAAATGGATGAACTGAATTTAACAAGAAAATCCAGCGTTGTTCTGTCCATTGTAGTTTAAAAGCCCAGTCGCCCCCACGCAGGTCTAAAGGCACATGGTCAATTATTGTCCACAGGATATCTTCAAAATTATGTTGATAAGCCAAACAGCACGCATCTCGATTGCGACAACAGGTACAGACAGTTCCTATTGTTGAGCACTGTTTGGCTTATCAACATAATTTTGAAGATATCCTGTGGATTTTTCCTTTATTTATTTCTGTTTGTTGTTTTGTGGGGATAGTATGTAGTATGGGGGAGGGGAAACAAGGGATGAGTGTGCAGGAGTGAGCAATGGATTGCGTGCAAGAGGGTGGGATGCAGGGGTGGCTTGGGAGCATGCATGGTTGCTGAGTGGTGGAGTGTTATGTATGGTTGCTGGGAATATGCCCAAGATCATAAGAAGTACTAGTGGGAATCAAACCCTGGTGTCTTGGTTCCCAAGAGAGTACTTTAATCATTACTCCTCCACTCCTCTTATGCTCTTGGAGGGCCTGGCTACCCATAGCTTTACAAAAAGGAAGGAGGCTTTTCTTGCCTTGTTGGAGGTATACATTTCTAACATAGCCCCATGCATCTGTAACAAACTGGGGACATTGTCGGCAGAGGTGAGGGTTTGGTCAGGGAATCTAGCCCAGTTCTCGGGGAGTGCTCCATCGGGAGGCATTGGCGCTGGCCGGGTGGAAGGGGGATCTTCTCCTCTTTTGGTGGTGCTGGGTGCCTCCTTGAGGTTATTTGGTTCCTTGGTGTGATGGGCTGATCCTTGCTACCATTGAGAGCTAGTGGGGTTTGGTCCACTGCCTGGGGCTGGGGTGTGAGGTGTGGAAGGGGGGTTGCAGGGAAAATGTCATGAAAATAAAAACAGGAAAAGAAGCTTGCAAGAATGACCATGTTATATGTGTAAGAAGATGTTTGTTTGTTACTTTGCTGCTCTGAATAGTAGCTGGAGCACTGTGTGTCCCCAAGGTGCCCAGAACAATTTGTTGTTCTTGTGTTGTTTGTTGGGAGTTGTGCAGTTTGGTGGCATGTTTGTCCTTAATAGATTATTACAATAAAAGGTTTCCAGGGGTGATCCAGAAAACTACAGACAAGTGAGCCTGACATCAGTACCAGGCAAAATGGTAGAAACCATTATAAAAAACAAAATTAATGAACATGTAGATAGTCAAGGTTTAATGGCAGAAAGCCAACATGGATTTAGCCAAGGAAAGTCTTCTCTCACCAATCTCTTATATTTTTTTAAAGGTGTGAATAAACAGGTGATATAGGTGTGAATAAACAGGTGATATAGTGTATCTCAATTTTCAGAAAGCCTTTAACAAAGTCCCACACGAGGGACTCCTGAGGAAATTAAAGGTGAATAATGGAGTACCCCAGGGATCTGTGCTAGGCCCGCTGCTTTTTAACATATTCATAAATGACCTGGAAACAGGAATAACGAATGAGCTGATTAAATTCACAGATGACACAAAATTATTCAAAGTTGTTAAAATGCAAGAGGATTGTGAAAACTTGCAAGAGGACCTTGAAAAATTGGAAGACTGGCAGATTAAATTTAATGTGGATAAGTGCAAAGTTATGCACCTAGGAAAGAACAACCCAAACTATGGTTACACGATGCAAGGTAACACCTTAGAAACCATCACCCAGGAAAAAGATTTAGTCATTATCATGGATAATATGTTGAAACCCTCCGCCCAGTGTGGAGCGCTGGCCAAGAAAGCAAATAGAATGCTAGGAATCGTAAGGAAAGGAATGGTGCAACTGCACCTTGAATATTGTATACAACTTTGGTTAACATATCTTAAAAAGGATATAGTTGAATTATAAAAGGTATAAAGAAGAGTGACAAAAATTATAAAGGACATGGAAGGATACTCCTATGAGGAGAAGCTTAAGAGGTTGAGGCTCTTCAACTATGAAAAGACAACTAAGGGGAGAAATGATAAAGGTCTATAAAATAATCAATGGAGAAGAATGGGTAAATGTAGATCAGTTGTTTACTCCTTCAAAAAGTAGAAAGACTAGGGCATATGCAATGAAGTTACAATATAGCACATTTAAGACTAATCGGAGAAAATATAATATGTTGTAATTTTAAACTCATAGGGGAGTATCAGGTAATACAATGAATAAACTCAGAATCATGCCTAGTTTGGGAATGTTGTTAGGGACAGAGCAACCATTCCCTCCTGTTGTATTTAGCTCATTTGTATGCCCGTTCCACTATCTTATTTGGATAGCCCCTTTCCAAAAAATTGTTTTCAGTGTCTGAGAGCAGATTTTAAATTCAGATAAACTCGAACAATTACGTCTAAAGCGCATGAACTGAGAAAGGTGAGCCCTCCATGCAATCTTCAGAGGTGAGCACTTAAAAAATGCAACAAGGTGTCACGATCTGTGGGTTTTCTAAAAATTGTGGTATGCCAGCCTTCATCACCAATCAAAACTAGTACATCCAGACAAGAAATTTGTCTAATATGATAAGTTATAAAAAACTGGATATTGGGGTCCCTAAGGTTCAACACAATCAAAGAACATAGTCTCAAAATGGGCCTGCACCTTAATGTAAAGAAGACAAAGATCATGACAACTGGCATAATCAACAGGTTCATCGTTGAAGGAGAAGAAATTGAAATTGTGAACAACTTTAACCTACTTGGATCAACTATCAATAAAGAAGCAACAAGCAGTCAAGAAATCAGACGACGCATTGCTCTTGGCAGAATGGCTATGAAAGACCTAGATAAGATTCTCAAGAGCAGAGATGTGTCTCTCCATACAAAGATTCGACTTGTTCAAGCCATGGTATTTTCAATAACATCATATGGATGTGAAAGCTGGACAGTGAAAAAGACAGACAGGAAGAAAATTGATGCCTTTGAATTATGGTGCTGGCGGCGAATACTGTGTATACCATGGACTGCCCGAAGAACAAACCAGTCGGTACTAGAGGAGATCAAACCTAAGCTTTCTTTAGAAGCTCAGATGACAAGACTTCGACTTTCATACTTCGGACACATCATGCGAAGAGAGAGATCATTAGAGAAAGACATCATGCTTGGCAAGATAGAAGGTCAACGCAAAAGAGGAAGGCCAGCAATGAGATGGATCGCTACAATAACAGCAGCTACGGGTACCAGTCTGTCGTCAATGAGCCGCCTGACTGAAGACCGAACACAATTTAGGATAGCTATCCAGAGGGTCGCCATGAGTCGACTCCGACTCGACGGCACTTAACAACAACAACAAGGTTCAACCAATGCTGAAATTGAAATAACTGGACTACTGTACCCCTCCCCCCAGATCTAAAAAACGTTGTCAATAAAATGGCACCATAATCTAATTATTTGAAAGACAGGGGAATCATAAACCCACCTCATAGGCACCCATGAAGATATTGGCAATAGAAGGGGCAAATGTAACCTCCATAACTACCCCCGATACCTGATGATAGATAACATCCCCAAAAACAAAAATAATTCTCTTTCAGTGCTAGAGATACTAGCTCCATGAGGAACTGCAAATGGCCCTACATTAAGTCGCTCCTACTGCATAAAGCATCCCATACCATTCTAATAGCCTCCTGCTGGGGAATGCTAGTATACTGTATAATGATGAAACATCCATTGTTACCAGAAGAACATCATATCCCGCAAATAAGAGGGAATATTTTTCAAAAGAGGTTGCAGGAAGGCGTCAATATAAATTGAGAGAGGTTCTAGCAGAGACCCCCTGCTTAAGACAAAAATGTCTCCCCAGGTGATTAAGAAGCTGTTTATGTATTCTGGGAAGCAGGTAGAAGATTGCCATAACAGGAGAAGATACATTCAAACATTTATATTTTATTTCTATTAATGATTTAGCCCTAAAGACTTCCTCCATAAGTTGTTTATTATAAGCTTGCAATCTCACAGTAGGATCCTCTAATAGAACTTCATATGCAGTCAAATCACATAGTTGTTAATGTGCTTCATTCAGATAATCTTTTTTATTAAGGAGGACAACACTCCCCCCTCTTGTCGACCCTTTTGATCACCAATTTGGACATTGATCGCAAATCTGCCAAAGCTAATCATTCCTCCTTCGATAGGCAGTGAAAATTCTTCCTATTGTTGGAATTTTCCAGTGAGATGAGATCCCATAATACCAGCTGATGAAAAACATTCAAAACGGGTTGCATAGGATTGGGAGGGGACCAGCTGCATTTAAATGAAGTGCAACCTTTCCTGGACCATCATCTGTTGAAAACTCCAAATTTTCCATATCATTGGCAGTGTCTTTATTGGCCATTGCAAAGTAGGCCCTGATATTCTGTTTTCAAATAAACTTTTCAAGGTCTATTTGAACCTGAAAAGAATAAATTGCACCTCAGGCACCAGTGAAAGTCCGTTATTCAGTACCTGCTCTTGACAGCACAATCTCAGATAAATTAACAAGCAATGATATTTCATTTTTGGGATCTGGTCCACGTCTTCTGGATGGTTGATATTGCCCTGTTGCCTCTTGTCTCTGTCTTCGAGGGGGCTTCTTTTTGCTCTCCTGATTGTTCTCAAAAAAATCATCTTCCATATGATGGCTACCTTCTGTTTCAAAAGATTCATCCTCACTCCCTCCCCAACACCCAACCACCCCTGGGATAATCGTAGCTTTATAGGTGCTTAAACCTCTTAAATGAAAGGAGGTGCCATATTCACTCTCAGGTGCAGCTATTTATCCTCATCAGGCATACATTAAGGACCTGAGATTAATTAAGCTTCAGGTGAACAAAGTACATTAAACGTATTAGGTATAGTTTTTATTAGTATAAGTATCGCAGGCAACCCTTAGGGGTATGTTTACTAAGCAGTCTTAACGTGCGCTCTTCCACGTTATCACGCGATAAGGTACATTATCACATAATAATGGTGCTTTATCGGGCGCAGAGGTACCTTAGTGCACGATAACGCGCGCAGCGGCGCAAATGAGCGCTGAGGGCGGAGAAAGGCTCCCAGTGGGCGGAGGAAGGCTCCCCAGGGGCGGAGAGAGAGGGTCAATGGGCGGAGAGTGGGTGGGGAGAGGCTCCCTGCACACTAACGCTGTGAAATTCGAGGCTGAAAACTAACACCAGTGAAACCCTGGCGTTAGAGCTGATTTAAAGGGAAAAGAAACCATTTCCGTCAGCAATGTACAGCAAAACCAGGGAAACCTACAAAAAGTGATGTGTGACACATGTGCACAGAACAAAAGGGCAAATAAACAATGAAAATGACCAGCAGAAAATGTAATAAAAACATAACCACGCTGGCCAGTAGTGATTTTAATGGGAAACATCAAAAAACACTCCCGAGAAAGCTCAAAAAAAAAGATATGAATTTTGGAAGGGTCTATGTTCCGTCCCCATACAAGGTGAATGAGCCCACAGTGAAATTGCGCTGAGAAGGGTTTTCCCTCTCCATTGGGCAGGTTTCCTATGGCATGCACATGTTCCACAACAGCAGGGCAGGCATGTCAGAAAGGGCAACTGGACAGATGCTTGAAAAGGGGACACAGAGGGCTGCAGGCGGCACATGCTGTGGTGCAGCTGGGCCACAGTGCGGACTAGATGATGCCTAGGAGGCCCATAGGAATGCTGAAACAGTAGTGCAGCCAAACAGCAACTGATGAGGGCCCAACATGGGCATGAGTGTGCTCCCCACAGTGTCACAGGGGATAGTACCCAGCAGGTACCCACAAGGGCACAGAACATTGGCAGGCGGTGCTGGGGGGAAGCATGGACAGCTATGCAGGCACCCCTACCCCAGAAACCGCACCATAGGCAGCCACATACCCACACACTGGATGGCCTGAGACTGCGCTCCACCAGCACCACCAGCAGAAGGGCATGTCAGCAAGGTGGCAGAGGGGTACTTGTGGTGGAGGGGGCAGTGGCAGCTGCCCAGAGCAGACCATGGCCTAGCCCTGTGTAGGTGGGTGCCATGTACTGCAACAGACAGGCCCTGTCTGACGAACAGTCATGGTATCAACAGGGAACACACTATCTCTGTGGCAACACAGTGGTGCAGTGCACACAGCCAGTGTGCTCAGAAACAGAAGGTCACAGGTTCAAGTCACAGCTGTGGTTCCTGCCAACCCAGTCCCCATCTTTTACCCACTACTAAAACATGCTAATACAGACAGAACCTTTATTTTAGATGACGTAAACATACCCAAAACACCTACATTTTTCCCTACAGAGCACAGACACCATAAACATGCGCATTACCTAGAGCAGAGTTTCCCAAATGCAGTCCTGGAGGGCCAAACACCATTCGGGTTCCATGCTGCCTCTAATAAATATGGCTGTGCTGCATTTCTATGCACCGCCCCCATAGTATGCAGATGTATCTCATGCATATTCATTAGGGACAGCATGAAAACCCAAACAGTGTTTGACCCTCCAGGACTGGAGTTGGGAACCTCTGCCCTAGAGCAGCAGCCAACAGGGGCAGACACATCCGCACCCACAGGCTCCATTATCCGAAGCCTCCTGGAGAGGCAGGATGTTGGGCCCTGCATGCATCTCCCAATACTAGCACTTCCATACCTTAGCAATGCTACCCTAAACATGGGAAAACTGTACACTGCTATCAAAAGGTTGCTATGATAACTGGCAGATAGCAATTCCTACGTTAAGCACAATTGGCTGATTGAGCTGCATCATAGCAACCTTTCTGATGTCTGTGGAGTGTGCTTCAGGTCTGGTGTCTGACAGAGTGACCCCAACAGTATTGCGTACCATAGCCATGCCTGCACTGTGCCCAGGACTGGTGTGGTGGCCAGAGCTGCCAAACACCTCTATAGTTGCACAATGCTGGCATAGGTGTGTGGAGTGTGTGTCTGTCTATCCAGTGTGTGGTGGCTGCCAACACCCTCCACTGCCCACACTGCTAGCATTGTTGCCAGTATTGGCCTGCCAATGTGCATAATGAGGAGCAAGGTACTGTGGGAATAGCCTGGATAGGGTGGCATGGCCTGGATGCATCTGCACAGGGCATAGGGCAATGGCTCGGACATTGTAGTGCCCGGCCACCACCTGCACGGACAGGGTGGCCACAGCATGTCCTGCTGGGAGGTCACTCTCACCCTGACTGAGCAGTGACCACGGCATGGCTAGGTTCCCCCATAGTGCTATATAGTGTTTTTCTCATGTGATATTTATGGGTTCTTCTTTGGGGCCCAATCACTGACTTATCTGCTTGGTGTGTATGCTGACATCCCAGTTCTGGGTACACGCATCTCCTCCAGGAACATGCACTATGGACTACCTAGCAGACTGTCTGCAGCTAGTATGTGTCTTGCTGGAACACCGTGCAGAGACTGGAGGCTTGCTGCTGGAGAATGTCAGATAGTGGTGGGGGCAGCTGAGCATTTCCAGGCCTACTGTCTGTCTGCTATTGCTTTATGGATGTGTACAGCTGTGTGTGTTCCCCAGCAGGACTGGGGTTGATGGTCCCCTCTACTGCCACCATTGCAGGGAGTTAGAATGTGGATCTGTTGGTGGGTGATCCTGTTTCCCACCCTGAGCCCCAGAGGGTGGGTTGTGTGGTGATACATAATCTGCCTATGGGTCCAAACACCCCTTCCCTTTCACCTACATCATGTAACCATGGCACCAACACAGGATATGCACTATTCTGGGTGCATCATAGCCCATAAGTTTTAAACTTTCTCTTAACCTGCCCTGAGGGACCACCCCTCCCCCCTGCTGAGTTAGTGTTGTGGACCTCCATTTCCTGTGCTGCACGTGTCCCTTTGTCCTTAGTGGTGGGTTCCCTTGCCTACTCCACTGTGTGTGCCCACAGTTCAGGAACAGCCTACTGGCCAGAGACACTTAGGTTCCCGCCCACCCTACCCCTCGCCCCACCTACCCCAGGGGCTACATTACCTATATAGTGGTCACATATGTGCCATCTATCATTCCTAACCTGGGTTAAAAGCCATATCTTCTTCATCTGTCTTCTTCTTCTTCTTCCTCTTCTGGGACTGCATAAATAACATGTCTTGTATTCAGTGCAATAACTGCGGTACTTTCATTCAAAGACGAATCATTTGGAGCCTAAAAGCTTGTCCTATATGCCTAAAGTCAGCTGCCATGCATGAAGAACTGTCTCTACTGAGGGAGGAACTGGCTACAATGAAGCGTACCTCTTCTAGGATACAAACTGAAGAAAGTCCACCACCGCTCCCACAAAGAATCAAATGCCCTAGGAACAAATGGATCACAGTGGGTTCTGGTAGACTGCGACCTGTAACACAGAGACATCCTGTACATCAAGAGATATCCCTGCATAATGCCTTCTCTGCCTTGGCTAATGAGGATGCCCAATCCAAAGAAACTGAAGAGCCCTTAAATGAGTCAGACAATGCCCAATCCCCTGCTAAAGCACCAAATATGAAGAAAACCTCACCAAACAGAAAACTACTACTACTTGGAGATTCCATCATCAGAGGCACTAACTTGGGAACACAGTTCAAAGGAGAGAAGATAGTCATGTGCTTACCAGGCTCTTCAGCCAGCAGGAATACAAACCAAATTGTTCAATTACTTAGCGCAAAAAGTGAACACTCCAAGCTTGATGTTATTATCCACTTAGGCACAAACGACCTGGCTAGGAACAGTGCCTCCACAGCCCAAAAGGACTTCCAATCTCTGGAAGAGAAACTCAAGCGCGTTGTTAACACTGTTGCATTCTCAGAAGTTCTACCTGTTCTTGGTAAGGGGACAAAAAGGCTGCATCGTATTAACAGCTTTAATACATGGCTCCAGAGCTGGTGCAAACAAGAAGGATTAAGATTTATTGGCAACTGGGACAACAGATGGACCAACAAAAGACTATACTGTGCTGATGGACTACATCTCTCTGTCGCAGGGAAAAGAATCCTAAGTGAAAAATTCAGGCAGTATGTGGATATGCATTTAAACTAGGAAAAGGGGGTGACAGATGTGGAAGGTCAACATCTGCATGCCACCAGCAAAAGCAGAACACCATCAGAAACAGCCACACTTTTAAACCACACATCAAAAGCATGTGGGAAGAAGTAGGCAGAACAAAATCAATGCAAAATACACACAAGCCAGGAAAATGCTGGAAAGCAATGAGCACAAATGCTCGAAGCTTAGCCAACAAAATTCCAGACCTGGAAGCCTTAATGGTGGAAACGAATTTGGACATTGTGGCCATTACAGAAACATGGTTTAATGAATCGCACGATTGGGATATAGCCATAGCTGGCTATAATCTATTCAGAAGAGACAGAGAAAATGGAAAAGGAGGTGGAGTAGCCTTGTATGTCAAAAGCAATATTAAAGCTACTGAAATGCAGGGAACATGGGGAAAAGAAGAAGCGCTCTGGGTCACGTGATGTGGTGAGCCTGGGGAAGACGTGCTTCCACTGAGCTCCGGGCCCCGCAGCTCTCCAACGGCTACATAGTACCCCTATCGGGGTGCGCTACCGGCAATCCTCACCCCATCTAGCACCGGGACCTGTCGGGACCTAACGGTTGACGTCCGGAGGGGATGGCCTCTGCAGTACGGGGTGTGCGGAGGGAGAAGGACCGCGTGCTTGGAGCCCCAAAAATGGCGGAATCGCCACCGCACACGGCGGCACTACAAACTGTAGCAGCAGCGGTCTCCGTCGAAGAGATAACCGCGGCGGTCACCGGGGCACTTGCGGTTCAGTTTGATAATCTGCGGAGTAGACTGGACACCCTGCAGTCTTCGGTGGATGCCTTCGGCCCTCGTATGCAGGAAGCGGAGGGCCGCATTGCACAAACAGAGGAGGAAGTGGAGAAACTTTCTCGGGAGCTGAAGCTGGTGCGAGAAACGCTCAGGGCCCAAGAGGAGAAACTTGACGACCTCGAGAATCGCTCGAGGCGAAGTAACCTGAGATTCCTGGGTATCCCGGATGCTGTGGGGGACAAGGACTTAAGCCAGTATGTGGCAGCCTATCGGCATCCCTTCTCGGGGCGACTGGAGACCCGGCCACAGTGGTGGTTATTGAGCGGGCTCACAGAGTGGGCCCGAAACTTTCAAAAGACCCACGACCCAGAGTAGTGCTGGCAAAATATTTGCACTTTCAACAAAAAGAGTCGGTCCTGCGTGAAGCGCGGAGGAGGGGCACGGTGGAGTATAAAAATGCACGAATCCGGTGGCCCAGGACTTTTCTGCTGTGGTGAGCAAGCGCCGCAGAGCCTACGCGCCACTGTGCCAAAAGCTCCTTGGCGCCAACATTAAAATTACTGTCCAGTACCCCGCCCGGCTACATGTACTGCAGGAGAACGGACGCCGGGTCTTTGGGTCTGCGGAGGAGGCTGCACCATATATAGACCAACTGGTGAATGCATCATCCCCCCTGCGGCAGGGGCCTCCATGAGACTCGGGACGGGCGAGTGGTCTTTTATAGAGGAGGGCGGCCCGAAGAGTGGGCTTGCATTGAGAAATGTACTCCCACACTATCTCTCTGGACCCATATTAAGACATTAAAGGGATCATTTGCTCTGTCTTACACAGAGGAGCCTGGTCTTTGGGGCTGACGGCTCTGGGGGCAAGTTATTGCTGGGAGATGCCTCCTCTTTAAGATCTAATACTTACTGTCTAGTGCTGTTGGCAATGCTCCCTCAGAGGGGTTCCATGACAGTGCATATTCCGCTGTAGAGTGCACGGAAAGCATGGTTATGACCCTGAGGGAAACCTATACAGATATTTACATCTCTACAGTTCTGTATTTGCAGTGTTTCTAAGTTTTATACTGTTTCTCTCTGCCGTTCTTATAGGGGGCATGAGGAGTTATTATGGTTGGTTGGCTTTTGAAGGGCCTGACCCTGACTCCCATTCTATGTTATCCTTGGCCTTCCCTCCAGGGCTCCACCTGACTGTTGTTTAAGTACATAAAACCGGTGTAGGCCTGGCGGGAACGCTGGCTGTTGGCTACTTGCCTATTTCTTATTATTATTGCTGTAACATTGACCGATTGATGTATGCCTGGGGGTGGGAGCTGAGTTTTGAATTAAGGGGTGCTGGGGGGCCGGGACACATCGACAGTGACTACGCGAAGGGGGGGCCTACAGAAGCAGGAGGGTTTTGGTTGGGGGAGAGGGGAGGGGGGGCGGGGAGGGGGGATGGGAGAAGAGCAGAAGGAGGATGGGGAGGCGTGGAAGGGGGAGGGGGGTTTTCACATGAGCTTTGCGATGTTTAATTTGTCTAGGGGGGGGGGGGGAGGAAGTACTCCTGTAATCCTAGGAGGGCTGAGCACGCGTTGTGACAAAGAACCAGGGGGGGGTCCTAGGCTGGGGGGGCCCTTCCCATATGTGCAGCTAAATACCGTAGTGGAGTTCAATTTGCCTTTAGTAGATCCACCCTGAAGGTTATATCATGGAATGTCTGTGGGTTGGGGAGTCCCGTAAAGAGATATAAGATACTGAAGGCCTTGGCCAGGCAGCGCTGCGACATTGCATTATTGCAAGAGACGCATCAGACTGCTGAGGAACATAATAAATTGTGTAGGGACTGGGTGGGCCAGATGTGGGGTGCCCCTGCAGTAGGGAAAAAGGGTGGTGTGGTCATTTTGATACGTAAGCAAGTGCGGTTCACGTTGGAAAAGCTGGTCGCTGATTTTAGCGGGCGCTTTTTGCTGCTACAAGGAGAGTTGGAGGGTAAAGCGGTCATATTGGGTAATATTTATAGCCCGAATACCCTGGACCAGGGCCTCTATCGCCGACTGGCTGCGAAAATAGAGCAACTGGCCGACCGGCCGCTGATATTGGGGGGGGATTTCAATGGGGTTTTCGATGTTGACTTGGACACGTCAAGGGGGGCGGGATCGCGGGATAGGCAGGTGACTGCTCAGGCTCTGCAAACTCTCCGCGATCGACTTGGGCTGGTGGACCCTTGGCGGTTGCTCCACCCGACCGAACGGGACTTTACCCACCTCTCTCGCGCACATGGCACTAGTGCTAGGATAGATTACTTGCTGATATCTCAGACGCTTTTTACCTTCGTTGCGGAGGCCCACATCGGACCTACCGAAATCTCGGATCATGCCCTGATCTCGCTGGACTTGCATTGGTTGGGGGGAGGGGATGGTCCCCGGGCCCGCGTTTGGCGGTTTCCCATAGAACTCTACAAAGATACCAAATTTGTTTGCTTTCTTCGCCAGCGATGGCAGGACTTTGAGGCGAATCATCAAGGCCATTTGGATGACCCGGCCTTGCTGTGGGAGACTGCCAAGGTGGTTTTGAGGGGCAATATCATTGGGTATGTAGCTCGCCGGAAGAGATTAATGGCGGAACAAATAATTAAACTGGAAAGGTCGGTGACTGCGGCGCGACGTGTCAGTGCCCAAAACCCCACCCCTCAGAATAGGAAGAGACTCTGGGAGCTCCCAGTGACACTTAACGAGCTCCTTCATAACCGAGCGAAAAAGTCGCTGCTTTATTACCGGTACAAACTACATTGTTATGGTGATAAACCGGGTAGAATACTGGGGCGGTGTTTGAAGGGCCCACGGGCTGGGAGAACGGTGGCGGCCATTAGGGATTCTCATGGTGCCCTCCAGAAAGGTAAGGGAGCTATACTGGAAGTGTTTCAAGAGTTCTTTCAGCAACTCTACACTGCTGAAGAGGGGTCTCCTGTTAGGATGGAGGAGTACTTGAGGGGCCTAGACCTGCCTCGGGTGAGCGAGGCGCAGAGGGAGCAATTGGGGCGTCCGATCTCTCTTCAGGAGGTGAGCCAGGTTATTTCGAACGCCACTTGTTATAAATCCCCGGGGCCTGATGGATTTGGAGCAGAATATTATAAACTTCTAGCGGAATCAGTGGGCCCCCTTTTAGTTGCAACTTTTGACCAACGCAGGATGCAAGGACCCGTGAGGAAAGAGGCCAATCAAGCACATATTGTCCTGATACCTAAGCCAGGAAAAGATCTTACCCAGGCGGCCTCTTACCGACCCATTTCATTGTTGAACTTCGATTCCAAGATATTGGCAAAAATACTGGCGGAGCGCTTGGCAGAGGTCTTGGGGGACCTGGTGCATGGCTCCCAGGTGGGTTTTGTTAGGGGGAGGTATGCGGTTCGTAACGTGCGGAAGGTTGTGGCTTCCTTGGAGTGGGTACAGCAGCATCAATTACAGTCGTTGCTGGTCAGCTTTGACGCCGAAAAGGCATTTGATAGGGTTCATTGGACCTATCTCCAATATCTGCTGCCGAGATATGGGCTGGGGGTGCCCTTCTGTGACATGGTGCAGACTCTGTACTTTGCCCCGTCAGCCCGGGTCTTATGCAACGGCGCGCTCTCGGAGCCCATTTACTTAGGGCGGGGTACGCGGCAGGGGTGCCCCTTGTCCCCCCTCTTGTTCGTCTTATCATTGGACCCCTTGATCCGCCGGATGGAACTGGACGATAGTATCAGGGGAGTGAAGATCGGCAGTCAGGGCTTCAAGGTTTCCGCCTTTGCGGACGACTTGCTGGTCCATTTGCTGGAGCCAGAGAGGTCTCTCCCCCGACTGTTGGCGGAATTCACTTTGTTTGGTAGTTTTGCTGGTTTTCGTATTAATGGGGAGAAGTCGGAGGCCCTAGATGTGTCTGGTAAAATCCAAGGGACTTGGGGTGGGCAGTTCCCCTTGAAATGGGCAGCTAATCAGTTTGTTTACTTAGGCATAGTGATTACCCGGTTACCACAAGAGCTTTATGCCCGTAACTTAGACCGAGTCACCTCGCGTATATGTGCCCAACTGCATGCCTGGCAATTTCTGCCGCTATCGCTACTGGGCCGGATAGCTGCGGTAAAAATGGTGATACTTCCGCGGCTACTATACTGGCTGCAAACGCTACCGGTTTGGTTGCTGAACAAGGATGTGCGTCGGATAGAGAAGGACATACGGCGATTTCTTTGGAAGGGGGCGAGAGCCCGTATTCCTTTACAACGTCTGACAGGTACCTGGAAACAAGGGGGGGCTGGTTTCCCGGATGTTAGGCTTTATGCATTGGCCTGTCAGGCCCGCCACTTGGCGGACTGGCTGGGAGAGACGGAACTCTATACCCCTAGGGCGATGGAAGAAGCCCTGGCAGCTCCCCATGACATTTTGGCCGTACTGCACATGGAAAATACCACTTTGCCCATGTATGTTAAGTGCAGTGGCCTGCTGAGCTCCGTACGTCGTACCTGGCGACAGCTCAACCTTTTTTGGAACCGCAATTGGCGGGTCTCCTGTTGGTTGCCGATCCGGGGGAACGTGGCTTTCACCCCGGGTTCTGACTCGAGTTCTTTTCGTATCTGGATGGCACAGGGTATTCGGCTTGTAGGGCATGTGATTGACCTGGCTGGTAGGTGTAAAACTTTCCCGCAGCTCCAGGGGGAATACGAACTACAGACTAAATCTAGATTTGCTTACTTACAGTTGGCCCATTACGTAGCTACACTGCCAGCGGAGGAGCTTGCTGTGGAGCGCTCTGCACAGATTCTGGAATTCTTTGATTTGGGGGGGGATGCTCGCCCGACCATAGCAACTCTGAGAGCGCGATTGGGGCCCTATGGCGTGAAGCCGGACTATGGCGCTGTGGAACGGGCCTGGGCTAATGAATTGCGACAGGACATTTCACCGGGATCAGTCAAGGGGGCACTTCGACGAATACCGGACCTGGTTGAGGGGGCCCGGTGGAGAGAAATCCAATTTAAGTGCGTTACGCGGGCATATTTTTCCCCTCGCAGAGCTTTGCGTAGTCACTGGCGGCTGCTGATGGGTCCTGTCCTCGATGTGCTGAGCCACTGGCTACTCTCTACCATATGTGGTGGGAATGTAAACATATTCGATCTTATTGGTCCAGAATAAGCTCTTGGATGGCTCGGTGTCTGCGACAGCGGGTTCCTTGGTCTGGTCCCCTGGTGGTACTGGATCAACTGAACTCGTCCCTCCCCCAGGGTAGGTGGGTACGGATCTGGGTTCGAAAAGCTTGTTTGGTGGGGAAGGGGCCTATACTCAGGAGGTGGCGCGACCGGCAGCCCCCGTCTTTCTGGGAATGGCGGAATAACCTCCACCAACTGATGTTGGCAGAACGATGGCGTGCCAGGGGTAATGTGAAGAGATGGTCCCATTTTTTGTTAATTTGGGAACCCTATATTCAAAACTTGGGCCCACTGAGTCGTAATGAAGTGCTGAATGTTGGCTGCTAAGTTGGTACTAAAGGGCTGAGGAGCCCCGGTGCAAATATGTGGAGGAGGGTTAACCACGGCCACTAGGATTCAGGAGAATGGGAGGGGATGGGGGGGGGCATGGGGGGGTGGGGGGATCGGCTGGGTTTCACAACACACACATAAAAAGAGAAAAGAAACTGTACTGGTAGCTTTCTCTGTTCTTTATTGCCATTGATGTATGCTATGGTAACCTCCGGGGGGTTAAGAGCCCACCCCTCGGAGGCCTGTTATTGTTATTGTTGAATGTGGCTGGCATGTATTATGTCTGTATAAATAAAAGTTAAAAAAAAAAAAAAAAGAAGAAGCGCTCTGGATTGCGTTGCAAAGAGGAGATGGCACTGTCATCTATATTGCTGTAGTCTACAGACCTCCGACTCAAATTGAAGAGAGAGATAACGAATTGATTAAAGATATTGCCAAGATAGCAGCAAAGGGGGAAGCGATCATATTCGGTGACTTTAATCTACCTGATGTGGATTGGATTACTCCTTCTGCACATCTGGAAAGAAGCAAAAAGATTGTGGATGCTCTCCAAGATGCATTATTTAGACAAATGGTGATGGAACCAACCAGGGAAAGCTCAACACTGGATGTAGTGCTCACCAACAGTGATAGTGTGTCAGATGTCTGCGTGAGTGCCCCTGTGAGCAACAGCGACCATCACACGGTGTGGTTTGAGATAAAAGCCATGGTACAGGCCAATCATAGCAAGCTCAAAGTCCTAAACTTCAAATACACTGACTTCAATAAAATGGCAGAGTACTTAAAGGAGGAGATGACGGGGTGGAAGGAGATAAAGGAAGTGGAATTGCAATGGGCTAAACTCAAGAAGGCAATAAATGGGGCAACAGATAAATATGTAGGAAAAGTAAATAAAAACAAGAGGAGAAGGAAACCTATTTGATTTTCCAAAGAGGTGGCTGCTCAAATAAAGGCAAAAAACGCAACTTTCGCAAAATACAAAAGCTTGCAAACAGAAGAGCACAGAAATGAATACAGGATCCAACTCAAAGAGTCTAAAAGAGTAATAAGGATAGCAAAATTAAAGGCAGAGGAAAGGATGGCTAAAGATGTTAAGGGTAGCAACAAAACTTTCTTCAGGTATATTCGGGAAAGGAAGAAGATCAGAGTTGGAATTGCAGGACTCAGAAGTGCTGGGAAAGGACTCGTGGAAAGTGACACTGAAAAAGCGGAATTGTTAAATAAATACTTCTGCTCTGTTTTTACTAAAGAAGATCCTGGAGATGGACCAGCTGTGACTCCCAAATATAAAAATGGGAATGAAGTAGATACCACACCATTCACAGAAGACGAGGTGTTAGAACAACTTGCTAAACTGAAAGTGGACAAAGCCATGGGACCGGATGGGATACATCCTAGGATACTGAAAGAGCTCAGAGAGGTTCTTGCAGGACCGCTAAAGGATGTCTTCAACAGATCCTTGGAAACAGGAGAGGTTCCTCAGGACTGGAGAATGGCTGATGTCGTACCTCTACACAAAAGTGGTGATAGGGAAGAAGTGTCAAACTACAGGCCCGTGAGCCTTACCTCGGTGGCAGGAAAAGTAATGAAGGCGCTCCTGAAACAGCGAATAGTGAACTTTCTCAAAACCAACAGGATGCAAGATCCGAGGCAACATGGTTTTACCAAAGGACGGTCTTGCCAAACAAATCTGATTGAGTTCTTTGACTGCGTGACCAGGGAACTAGATCAGGGGCATACGATGGATGTCATCTACCTGGATTTCAGCAAAGCCTTTGATACTGTTCCTCATAGGAGGCTTGTCAACAAGCTCAGTAGCTTGGGGATGGGTCCCAAGATGGTAAACTGGATTAGAAACTGGTTGACTGACAGACGACAGAAGGTGATTGTACATGGAGCTCACTCGGATGAGAGGAAGGTAATTAGCGGGGTGCCCCAGGGTTCGGTCCTGGGTCCAGCACTGTTCAATGTATTTGTGAGTGATATTGCTGAAGGACTAAATGGAAATGTCTGTCTTTTTGCAGACGACACAAAAATTTGCAACAGAGTGGACTCCCCCGAGGGAGTGGTTAACATGAGGAAAGATCTACAAAAGCTGGAAGACTGGTCTAATGCTTGGCAACTACGATTTAATGTGAAAAAGTGCAGTGTCATGTAGCAGAAATCCAAGGGAAATGTACAAGATAGGGGGTGTGAGGTTGGTCTGCACAGTTCAGGAGAAAGACCTTGGTGTGATTATCTCTGATGATCTCAAGGTGGCAAAACAGTGCGACAAGGTGGTGGCAAAAGCCAGGAGGATGTTGGGCTGCATACAGAGAGGGATTACCAGCAGAAAAGAAGAGGTACTTATGCCACTGTATAAGTCACAGGTGAGGCCTCACTTGGAATACTGTGTTCAGTTTTGGAGACCATATCTTGCAAAAGATGTAAAAAGACTGGAAACTGTTCAGAGGAAAGCGACCAAAATTATTTGGAGCCTGCATCAGAAGCCTTATGAGAAGAGACTTGAAGACCTAAATATGTACACTTTGGAGGAGAGGAGGGACAGGGGAGATATGATTCAGACCTTTAAATACTTAAAGAGAAATGATGAACAAACAAACCTCTTCCAAAGACGGGGAAGCTGTAAAACTAGAGGGCACAACATGAAGCTGCAAGGTGGTAAATTGAAAGGCAATATCAGGAAAAAAATGTTCACTGAAAGGGTGGTGGATGCTTGGAATGCCCTCCTGAAGGAAGTGGTGGGGGCAAACACGGTGATGGAATTCAAAACAGCATGGGACAAACACAGTGGATCCCTTTACAGCAATAGGATAAAAACAAAATAAACAGTACCATCTAACTTCTGAACCATATAACGTCTCAACAAATAGGGGTGTCCTACATGGAGTGGTGGGTTTACCCCTAAACAAAGACATGGGGAGGGGTGGCCTGCACAGAGTGACAGGTGCACCTACTCTTGCCATCTTGCTGGGCAGACTAGATGGACCATGCTGGTCTTATTTATTTATTTATTTAGTATACATTTGTATACCGCTACTTCCAGCGATCAGCAGCGGTTTGATTACAGATCGAAAATTGTCAAATCATGACAGGAAATTTTTGAGGTATAAACACATTGATTAGACAGGAAAGCACAGCACACAGAGAACTATTTTACAGGGAACATGGGCTATGGAGGGTTAAGTGGCTTGCCCAAGACCACAAGGAGCACCTGTGGGACTAGAAACCCCAGTCCGTCCGGCCCAAGGTTGCTCTCCTCTAGTGGGATTTACTATGTTAAAGGGCTAGACATGACTGAAAAATACAGAAGAACACAGCTATAACCTAGGTGTGTCTGCAGGAACTACCTATCACACACAGTAGCACTGATGGGGACCTGCAGCATGGCATATTTCAGCCCTGAAAGGTGCTGTGGACCTGGTGCTGGGCGCCCCACCTCACCCTCAGGGTGAGCACAGTACCCGCACAATGTGACGGTCTGTAGCTACTCTGTGCCAGTACCACACATGGTCAGTTCCCCCTACCAGGCCGAGGTGCTGTGGGGGTGCATACCCCATCTTGTGATCATCTGTAGACTGCTGATTTGCATGTACAGTGCATCATGGGTACGGGTGGGTTAACCCTATCCTGGTAACCACAGCAGACAGTGTATGTGGTGACGTGCAGTCCTTCTGCAGCCAGCCAGGGGTTTGTTAGCAGCTGTAGCCCACTGGATATTTCACTGCCTGTGGGTCCAGAAGTCATGGGTTCAAACCCTTGGTGGGGTTATTTGATAAGTCTGTCTGAGGCATTGTCTATCTTTAATGTACATTAGTGCTGCCAGCAAAACCACCCTCAGTGTACTGTAACCATAAGGCACCCTCTAAAGCACCTTATAGGATGCCTTGGTAGACAGTGCACTTTATAATGTGCCCTATGGAGTGCCTTATAGGGTGCCTTATGTGGCACCTTAGGTTATGGCACATGAGGGTGTGTTTGCTGGCAGCACTAATTAAACTACAAATAAAATGCCTCAAAAATCAATACTTACACATAAAAGCTAATGCCTCAGCCAGCCTTATGGATTAGGCACACTGGGGGATCAAACTCATGATCTCTGTACTATCAATCAGTGTTTTAACCATTGTGCTACACCTCTGTTTCTGTGTTTACATTTCTGCACGCCTACTTAATATTACCGCGCGTTAACGTGCTTAGCGGTGTCTCGCCCGATAATGTGCACAGCGCACATTATCACGCGATAATCCCGTTTTGCTACTTTAAGACCGAAACGCCCACTCCTTTTATGGCATCCTGCACACTAACGCCGGGTGCACGTTAAGACAGTTTAGTAAACATGCCCCTTAGTAAGTAAAGAACTTAAATATCTAAACACAACCTTAAAACGAATGGGTATGTTTACTAAACCATCTTAATGCTGCAGCGGTGGTATTATCACACGATAAGTGACCAGCATCCCTCAATATCAACGTTGTAGGCTACAGTTATTGCAAAACTCTGCAGCTCAGATGATCCTACATGCTTCTTCCCGTGATCACATCACTCCAATCTTACAACATCTCCATTGGTTACCATTAAATTTCCGTATTCAATTCAAAATTCTTATCTTGGTTCACCAGGCTATTTATTTCCATAGACCTCAATATCTGTCCGATCTCTTAACTTTTCATACTCCCACCCGTAGTCTCCGGTCTGTCCATGTTAATCGTCTGCACCTTCCCTCTCCCTCACAGGCTCACCTTCAATCCACCAGACAGTCAGCGTTTTTCTACCTTGGTCCTTCCCTGTGGAACTCCCTGCCTACCACCCTCCGACTAGAAGAGTCTTATTCTAAATACAGCTCTCTCCTTAAAACTCATTTCTTCTCTTCTGCTTTTAACCTTCCTCCCTGATCCCTAATCTCTTTCGTTTCTTATGTTATTCAATCCTGTTTCTACTTTCTTTTTCTTTTTTCTTTTCTTTCCTTTTCTTTAGTTTATTGTAACTTCTTTTCCTTTTCTAATTTACTCTTTATTTATTATTGTAAACTGCCCCGATGTAATGGGGGGTGGTATATCAAATGTTAATAAACAATAATCGTGCGATTAACATTATCGTGCGATAACATCACTTATCGCATGATAACATCACTTATCGCGCGATAACATCACTTATCACGCGATAACGTCACTTATCGCACGATAACGCAGCGGCAGCGTTAAGGCACACTAACGCTGTGAAATCCGGGTCTGAAGGGTGGAGTAAGGCTTCCCAGAGGGCGGAGAGAAGGGATCAATGGGCGGAGAGTGGGAGGGGAGAGGCTCCAGGCACACTAAGGGGCTTGTTTACAAAGCCGCGGTAGTGGTTCGCGATCGCGATCGCAGCCGCGGCCCCATTGAAATCAATGGGGCCGCGGCTCCGATTACGATCGCAAACCGCTACCGCGGCTTTGTAAACAAGCCCCTAACGCTGTGAAATCCGGGTCTGAACACTAATGCCAGTGAAACCCTCGCGTTAAGGCACATTTGCAGGAAAGAGAAACCATTTCAGTCAGCAATGTGCAGCAAAGCCAGGGAAACCCAGAAAAGTGATAGTTGCGATACATGTGCAGAGACCAAAAAGGCAAATAAACATATAAAAGGACCAGAACCACATTTAAAATCCCAATAACCAAGCTGGCCAATAGTGATATTAATGATAAACATAAAGCAACACTACTGACAAAGCGTATAAATTAAGATATCATGTTTGGAAGGTTCTATGCTCTATCCCCCTACAAAGTGAATGATCCCACATTGAAATAGCGCTGATCAGGGTTTCTGTCATTTAGATAGGGCAGGTTTGTTATGGAGTGCACATGTGCAGTGACAGCATAGTGGGCACGTAGGAAATGGCAACTGTACTGATGCTGTAAATGGGATACAGGGGGCTGCAGGCGGCACATGCTGTGGTCCAGCTGGGGCACAGCGCAGGCTAGGCAGATGCCTAGGTGACACATAGGAATGCCGAAACTGTAAAGCAGCAAGACAGCAACTTACGAGGGTCCAACATGGGCAAGAGTGTGTGTCCCACAGTGTCACAGGGGAGATTACCCAGCAGGTACCTCCAAGGGCACATATCATTGGCAGGCGGTACAGGGGGGGGAAGCGCACATGTCCATGTAGGCACTCCTACCCGAGAACCCACACCATAGGCAGCTGCCTACCGGCATACTGGATGGCCTGGGACTGTGCACCACCAGCACCACTGGCATAATGACATGGCAGCATGGCGGCAGAGGGGTGCTGGTGGCGGAGGGGGCAGAGGCATCTGCCCACAGCAGACCATGGCCTAGCCCCGTTTAGGTGGGTGCCGTGCAATGCAACAGACAGGGTCTGTCTTACGAACAGTCATGGTATCCCCAGGGAATGCACTATCCCTGTGGCAACAGTGTGGTGCTGTGCCCACAGCCAGTGTGTTCAGGAGCAGAAGGTCAAAGGTTCAAGCCCCAGCTGTGGCTCCTGCCAACACAGTCCCCATATTTTACCCAGTACTAAACCATGATAATAAAGACGAAACCTTTATTGCAGATAAAATAAACATGCCTGAAATGCCTATATTTTACCCTACAGAGCACAGACACCATAAACATGTGCAATCCCTAGAGCAGAGTTTCCCAACTGCAGTCCTGGAGGGCCAAACACCATTCAGGTTCATGCTGTCCCTAATAAATATGCCTGTGCTGCATTAGTATGCGCCGCCCCCATTGTATGCAAATGTATCTCATGCATATTCATTAGGGACAGCATGAAAGCCTGAACTGTGTTTGGCCCACCAGGACTGGAGTTGGGAACCTCTGCCCTAGAGCAGCGGCCAACAGGGGCATAAACACCCACACCCACAGGCTCCACTATCCAAAGCCTCATGGAGAGTCAGGCTTTTGGGCCCTGTGCGCAGCAGCATCTCCCAATACTAGCACTTGCATACCTTAGCAATGCTGCCCTAAACGTGGGAATATGTTACACATATATCAAAAGGTTGCTATGATTAATGGCAGATAACAATTCCTAAGTTAAGCACAATTTGCTGATAGAGCTGCATCATAGCAACCTTTCTGATATCTGTGGAGTGTGTTTCAGTTTTGGTTTCTGACAGTGTTTACCACCCCGGGGAGTGACCCCAACAGTATTGCATACCATAGCCATGCCTGCACTGTGCCCAGGACTGGTATGGTGGCCAGGGCTGCCAAAAACCTCTATATTTACACAATGCTGGCATAGGTGTGGGAGTGTGTGTCTGTCTATCCAGTGTGTTGTGGCTGCCTACATCTTACTCAGCCCACACTGCTTGCACGGTTTCCAGTCACTGCTTGCACGGTTTCCAGTGTTAGCCTGCCAATGTGCATAATGAGGAGCAAGGTACTGTGGGTATGGCCCGGGCAGGGTGGCCTGGGCAGGATGCATCTGCACAGGGCATAGGGCAATGGCTGGGACATTGTAGTGCTCGGCCACCACCTGCATGGACAGGGTGGCCAGAGCATGTCCTTCTGGGAGGTCACTCTCACCCTGACTGAGCAGTGACCATGGCATGGCTAGGTTCCCCCATAGTGCTATATAGTGTTTTTCTCAAGTGATGTTTGTGGGTTCTCTTTTCTGGGGCCCAATCACTGATTTATCTGCTTAGTGTGTGTGGTCACATCCCAGTTTTGGGTGTATGCCTCTCTTCCAGGGACATGCACTATAGGCTAGCTAACAGACTGTCTGCAGTTAGCATGTGTATGGCTGGAACACTTTGCAGGGTACAGTTGCTGGCGACTCATTGTGTTTGCTGCGGGAGAATGTCAGATAGTGGTGGGGGGCAGTTTAGCATTTCCAGGCCTACTGTCTGTCTGCCATTGCCATATGGATGCGTACAGATCTGCATAGGGTGCCTGTTCCCTAGCAGGACTGGGTTTGATGGTCCTCTCAACTGCCACCATTGCAGGGATGTAGAATGTGGATCTGTTGGTGGTAGATCCTGTTCCCCCACCCTGATCCCCAGAGGGAAGGTTGGGTGGTGCTACATAATCTTCCTATGGGTCCAAACACCCTCCTGCATGTAAATCATGTGACCATGACACCCACACAGGATATGCACTATTCTGGGTGCATCATAGTCCACAAGGGCTAGACGTGACTGGGAAATACAGATGGACACAGGTGTATCCTAGGTGTGTCTGCAAGGACTACCTAATCACACACTGGCACTGATGGCGACCTGCAGCATAGCCTATCTCAGCTAAGCCAGGTTCTGCGGACCTGGTGCTGGGCGCCCCACCTCGCCCTCAGGGTGAGCACAGTACCCCCACAATGTGTCGGTCTGTAGCTACTCTGTGCCAGTAACACACACGGTCAGTTCCCCCTACCAGGCTGAGGTGCTGTGGGGGTGCATACTCCATCTTGTGGTCATCTGTAGACTGCTGATCTGCATGTGCAGTGCATCATGGGTACGGGTGGGTTAACCCTATCCTGGTAACCATAGCAGACAGTTTGTGTGGTGACCTGCAGTCCTTCTGTAGCCAGCTAGGGGTTTGCTAGTAGCTATAGAGATGCAGCCCACTGGTTACTTCACTGACTGTGGAGGCAGAGGTCATGGGTTTGATCCACAGTGGTATTATTTGATAGGGTGTCTGAGGCATTTCCTTTTTTAATTTAAATTAGTGCTGCCAGCAAAAACACCTTCAGTGCTGTAACCTTAAGGTGCCTCATAAGGCGCCCTATAAAGCACCCTATAAGGCACCTTATAAGGCGCCCTATAGGGAACATTATAAGGTGCCTAGGCGGACAGTGCACTTTATAATGTGCCCTCTAGAGTGCCTTATAGGGCACCTTAGTTTATGGCACTGTGAGGGTGTGTTTGCTGGCAGCACTAATTTAAATTAAAAAAGAAAATGCCTCAGACAGCACTAATTTAAAGTAAAGGGTATTGCCTCAGACAGGCTTACTCATTAAGCCCACTGGGGGAATTGAACTCATGATCACTGCTTCATCAGTCAATGTATTAACCATTGTGCTATGCCTCTGTTGCTGTGCTTCTAGATCAGCGTGCCTAATTAAGGCTAACGTGCCACAGCTCCCTCTATCGCGCGATAAAGGACTTTATCGCGTGATAACCCGAAATGCTACCTTAAGACCGGAACACCCACTACCTTATATGGCATTCGTCACAGTAAGCCTGCAATTAACGCCGGTAACATTAAGACGGTTTAGTAAACATACCCCTAAGATGCAGACAGTAGTCCAGAAGCGAGATGGGGGCTTTCCAGTCTTTTGCATTGAGTGTCACATGTATGATTTGCTCCCAGTTGGTGAGGGGTCTTACATGTACAGTAGGTGCAAGGAGCTCTTTGCTCTCAGGGAATGAGTCCGATCTCTGGAGGCTAGAGTAGAAGACTTAGAGGACATAAGAAAGACAGAGAGGTACGTAGATGAGACCTACAATGATATAGTCCTGAAGTCCCACCTCCAGTCTCCAGCATCCCTGTTGCCATGGTGGAGAGAGGTCATGTGATAGGAGAGCATCACCCTGGTGTGGCAGGAAGTGATCCTGTAGCTAGGACCTGTCCTCCAGGTGATGTAAAACCATCTTGCACCAAGGAAGTTTTTCCAGGGCCATGTGCCCATGAGGGAAGGGTTAGGGCAGCCATTATAGTTGGTGATTCGATCATTAGGCATGTAGATAGCTGAGTGGCTGATGGACATGAGGATCACCTGGTACATGCCTGCCTGGTACGAAGATAGCGAATCTCACACACCACCTACACAAGGTCTTTGATAGTGCTGGGGAGGAGTCTGCTGTCTTGGTACATGTCAGTACCAATGACATAGGAAAATATGGTAGGGAGGTTCCGGAGGCTAAATTTAGGCTTTCAGGTAGGAAGTTGAAATCCAGAACTTCCAAGGTAGCGTTCTCCAAAATGCTTCCTGTTCCACATGCAGGACCCAAAAGGCAGGCAGATGATTTTAATGATAGTTCATAGATTACTAATAGGTCTGCAATCTCATCTTTCAGTTCTTTCAACACCCTTGGATGTATATCATCTGGAAATCCACATACTATCTTTCTAAGACCAAGCATCACAAGGAGGCGAGAAGTAAAATCATGGTCTGTGGTTTTACTTCTCGTCTCCTTGTGCTAGTATACCATCTGGTCCAGGTGATTTGCTGCTCTTTTTTTTTCGATACTTTATTTTTAAGTTTGAACATACATAATAAGAAAAGTAAACCAGAATAGTATACAACAAACTATCCATACATACAATCAAGTCCACATCAAGGAGGAATTTCTGAAAATAAAAGCAATATCTCTGCAAAATACAATAAACAAAAACCCTTTAACAAAATCAAAAAGATGAAAAAACAGAAGAAAATTAATTTTTCCCTTGAAGAAACTCTTCTAACTGAACAGGATCATAAAACATAAATCCCCTGATAAACAATATGACATTTACAGGGAAATTTTAAATAAAACGAACCTCCAAGAGCCTGGACACGAGGTCTAAGCTCAAGGAATGCCTTGCGATGCTTTTGAGTTCCCCTAGAGACATCTGGAAAGATCTGCATTACCTGACCATAAAACTTAACTGATTTCTTAGGAAAATATGATGTCATAATTTCTCCTTATCCACATCAGACAGAAGGGATACAACCAGGGTAGCCCTAGAAGTGATATCTTCCTGCGAACATTCCAAAGAAGCGGAAATATCCAATGTGGAGACAGATAACTGATCATAATCCTGTTCAGCCTCAGCATCCCCACTCACTACCTTCCCCTTGGGACTATAATAAATCTTAGATAATTTAGGAAAATCACCACCAGAAAATCCTAATACTTCCTTCAGATACTTAAGGAAAAGAATTTGAGGTGAAAGATAGTGAATACATGGAAAGTTTAACAAGCACAAGTTCTTAGAACAAAGATTAATCTCAAGAATTTCATTCTGATGATGAAGAAGTGAGTCCCTCACCGAGGAAGCCAACGCTGCCTGGGCCAAAGAGACCTGTGTATCTAATTTACCCGGTGAAAAGCGGGATATAAATGCAGCTAAATAATTTAGAACATCGAGTATACAATTCCTTTAAAGAAGTCTCATGGTCCGAAAGCTTGGCAACAACCTCCTTGGAGAAAAGAGAAATTTTCCCCAAGGAGGCATTAAGAGAAACCTCAGTGCAGGAAACCACCTCCCATATGTCTTTAAGGGTAACTTCAGAAGATGAAGCAACCACTTCCCTAGAAGCCTGAAAATCAATTACCGTGGGGAGGGAACAACCAGATGGTTCAACGGGTTTTAAAGTTAAAAAGGAGTCCAGAAGAGAAACCAACCCGAGGTCATTACCTCCTCCCATATTAGGTGAAGAGGCTATCTCAGGTAAAATGCCTTGCTGATTGGGCGGGGTTAAAAAACCCTTAGAGTCATTAGAAGGGGAACAAGATGAAATACTCACAAGAGATGCATCCTCCCCAACCAAAGACAAACAAGGAATAATAGAGGAAGCCCCAACAGGTTTAAAGTGAACATCCATAGGACTGGACACTTTAACCGCCTTCAAATTTGGAAAGGATGCAACTCTCTTTTTCCGCTTCCCCATTACAGGAAGCAGAAAATCCCCAGGTAGCGCCTAAGTGTGCCGAAGGGGCACCAAAAGGGGAGGATCTGCCCCTTTGGACACGCCACTTTGGGCACGCACCGACGGGCATGCACCCGTGACCATGTCCCGTGGTAGGGGCTCAGCTGATATAGCCCTTCCTAGTGTGTCAGCCAACCAGCACAGTCACACGGGTGCAGAGATCCAATAGCAACAAAGACAGCCAGGCAGAAGAAAATGCAGGAAATACCTCGGTGTCCCGCAGTAGGGGCTCAGCTGATATAGCCCTTCCTAGTGTGTCAGCCAACCAGCACACAGTCACATGGGTGCAGAGATCCAATAGCAGCAAAGGCAGCCAGGCAGAAGAAAATGCAGGAAATACCTTGGCGTCCTGCGTAGGGGCTCAGCTGATATAGCCCTTCCTAGTGTGTCAGCCAACCAGCACACAGTCACACAGGTGCAGAGATCCAATAGCAGCAAAGGCAGCCAGGCAGAGGAAAATGCAGGAAATACCTCCATGATTTGCTACTCTTCAGTTTATCAAACAGTTGTAATACTTTCAATTCTTCCACTACATCACCTTTATACTATGCCATTTCAGGAATGGATGGCTTCACTACATCTTATTTTTTATTTATTTTATTTACATTCTCTTATAAACTGCGCTGTTCTGCATCAGTGCAGTTTTCATTGAACAAACTGAAATTACATTGAACAGGGCATTATAACTTAGAGATAACTATTTTACAGGGAACATGGGCTATCTTCTTCAGGGAAGACAGAAACAAAGAATTCATTCAGTCTCTCTTCTATGGCCTTGTCTTCCCTTAGCGTCTCTTTTACCCCTGTTTCATTCAATGGTCCAACTGATTCTTTCACATGTTTTTTGCTATGAATGTACTTGAAAAAGTCTTTATTATGCATTTTTGCTTCCACGGCAAGCTTCTTTTCAAATTCTCTTTGCTTGCCTTATCAATGCCTTGTATCTAACTTGCCAGTGCTTGTGTTAATTTCCGGTGCTCATCATTAGGCTCCTTTTTCCAATTCTTGAAGGGTGCTTTTTTGGCAACAACAGCCTCTCTGACCTCACCTTTAAACCATACTGGCAATTTTTTGGCCTTCCTTCCACTTTTGTTAAAGCACGGAATACATCTGGTCTGGGCTTCCAAAATAGCCCTTTAAAGAACTCCCAAACTTGATGTAAAGCATTGGAGGGAAAGGTTTATTTAAGGCATATGTTGAAGTTAGTATGCATGTGCGGCGTTTTTTGGCGAGAAAAACTGATAGAAGGCTGGTATGCCCCATGAAGTATAATGTCTGCAGCATCGTTGAAAGTGGTAGGTGGAGATTTGTATTTACACATTTGTATTAAGAGAGGAATAATAGATAATTTAGGGCTAAGACAGAGTATAAGGGGAATGTTTTTAGTAGTTGAGATTATTTTTTGTATTTATAGAGAATGGTGCCAAGAAAATCTTGCGGAAACCCCTGAAGAAACTAGGAAGAGTGAAACACAGTATAGGCGCTGGAAAGAGGCATTGGGAACTAAAGATAAGCACTTTTCAAGCATCTTATAAGTTCAATCAATTTTATGTGGAGTTGTTTGTGAAGGTCATTGTTGCAAATAGGCACTACAGATAGACATGAAAGAAGTCTAACAATAAGAGTTGATAAGTCTGAGACCTTCCACACTTTCATAAAAGAATATAAAAGAATAGAGTGAGATATAATCACTACGGAATTTTTTGAGAATTCTAAGCCTTTGAGAGAGACATATAGAGTGATTGAATAATATCATTTGATGTAAATTTTTAGCTTTGGCAGCTGCTCATTTTATTTTTTCTTAACTATTTTCCTCATGTTATCATAGTCTCCCTTTTGAAAGTTAAAAGATAGTACTGTGGATTTCCTGCTGTCTTCCATTTATTAAATCAAATGCGATCATGCTATGATCACTATTGCCAAGTTGCCCCAAAACCATTATCTCTTGCACCAGACCCTGTGTTCCAAAATTGTTTCCCCTCTTGTTGGTTCATGAACTAACTGCTCCAAGAAGCAGTCATTTATTTCATCTAGAAACTTTATCTCTCTAGCATGTTCTTCTGTGACATTGACCCAGTCTATACCAGGGTAATTGAAATCATCCATTACTGTGTCACATTTAATAGTTCTCTGATTTCTTGTAGCATATCATCATTGTTCATTCTGGCCAGGTGGTCGGTAGTACACCCCCACTATTGTAGTTTTCTGCTTTGTACATGGAACTTCTATACATAGAGAATTTACAGTGTATTTTATTTTAATTCTATGTAACTCAATACCCTCTTTAACATAAAGCACAACCCCTCCACCAATTTGATCTACTCTATCATTATGATATAGTTGGTACCCAGGTATCAAAGTGTCCCATTGGTTGTCCTCCTTTCACCAGGTCTCTGAGATGCCAGTCATAGCTAACCTTTCATTTAGTGCTATATATTCTAGCTCTCTCATCTTATTTTTTAGACGTCTAGCATTTGCATACAGGCATTTTTGAGGTTGTATTTTATTCATATTAATCTGGTTATTAGTTGATATGTGTAATTTGGAATCTTTCAGCTATGTACGGAAGGATGTCTGGGTTACTTTTATTTTTGTTGGAACCTCTCTATCGCAATACACTAACTTTCCTGTTTTGCAAATATCCTTCAAGGATACATCCTTCCAAACCATATGCTTCTGGTTGACTGTTGGCTTTCCGCTACTATCTAGTTTAAAAGCTGCTCTATCTCCTTTTTAAAGGTTAATGCCACTGGTCAACAAATTTTTACAAAAGTCATGTTACTGAAATAAAAATAGTCATTTCTTATCAATTTTTATATGCTGAACACAAATATGACAGTGAAACTGCACAGTTTATTTATTTTATTTATTTTATTTAATTTAATTAATTAACAGTCGCTTATATACCGCACCTTCCAGAGATCAGGTGCGGTTTACATTTAACAACAATATAACAGGCTGATGTCTGTTTTACAATGAACGTCTGAAACAGTGTAACTATTATACAACAAAACAGTCAGTAATCATTTACAAGGAACATCCTAAAACAAAGGAAAATTGTGCAAAAGCAAATAACATTTTGGTAACTATATACAATTGGGATATGAGTGCATTACATAAGACGTAAAAATATATTATAAATTTCTAAACTAGTGTAAAATCTTAGGGGTGGAAGGTGTTGGATCATGTCAATTTTGTGTCACTCAGTCAAACAGTGTTATTATCCGTTTTCTGGGAGAGGGAGTTTGTTGATAGCCCGTAGTGTGCCTTAAATAGATGTGCTTTTAGACTCTTACGGATCTCTTTTATCTCATTTATTGATCTGATTTCCTCTGGGAGGTCATTCCAGATAATGGGGGCCACATGGGAAAATGCTTTTTTGTTAGTTGTCTTTTTAGCTTTTATGTATTCTTTTGGGGTCCTTAATTTGTTTGTTTGGTCTCTTCTATGTAGATTATTGGTTGATTCTTTAGATATGAGATTTTTTAGGGTCGGTGGGACCATATTGTTTAAAGCCTTGAAGGTTGTTGTTAGTGTTTTGTATAGGATTCTGCTTTGTATTGGTAGCCAATGAAGATTTGCCAGTATAGGTGTTATGTGATGAAATGGTGGGACATTCATGATGGTTCTGGCCACTGCGTTTTGAGCAAGTTGGAGTCTTTTGATGTTTTGTTTCGTTACCCCTAATAGAGTTAGGTTGGCGAAGTCGAAGTGAGGGGTTATTATTGCATGTATTATTTTTGTGAAATCTTGTAAATGTATTAGAGGACGTAGTTGTTTTAGGATTCTGAGCTTGAAGTAAATTTTCTTTGTTGTGTTTCTTATGTGCATATTCATATTGAGATGTGTATCCAGTATGACGCCTAAATATCGTACTTCATTCTTTATTTTGATTTCGTGGTCCTGAAGTATAATATGTGGTGGGGGAGAGTATGATTGGTTTTTGGTTACAATTAGTGCTTCGGTTTTGGAGTGATTGATGGCGAGGTTATTGTTATTTAGCCAGGTGGTAATTTCGTTGAAACATTCAGTGAGTAATTTAAGTGGTAGATTGGGGATCGTGAATGGGATATACATCATTATGTCGTCTGCGTACAAATGATAGTATACCTTGAATTTTTTGAAAATGTTACAGACCTGTTTTATATAAATATTAAATAGGAGGGCTGATAGAGCAGAACCTTGGGGTAGGCCAATTTCCTGATTATATGTGTTAGATGTGTTGTTTCCTATTCTGACAGTTTGAGTTCTATTGCCTAGATATGAGGTAAACCAGTTTAGCACTGTTGATTTTATCCCTATTTGTTTAAGATTATTGAGCATTATGGTATGGTGAACACTATCAAAAGCCGCAGATATGTCTATGAATAGAAGTAAGAACGCTTGCTTTGGGTTATCTATCCCTCTTAGAGTGTGTCAATTAGGACAGTTAGAAGTGTCTCTACTCCATGGCGAGGGCGGAAACCATATTGTTGATTATCCAGGGGTGCTGAGTTGTCTATATATTCCTGCGTTTGAATTTGAACCATCTTTTCAATTAGTTTTGCCATGAATGGTATGCTTGAAATAGGTCTGTATGAATTTGGTGAAGATTTGTCAAGGGTGTTGTTTTTAAGCAGTGGGCGAATCTGTGCATGCTTTAGAGCTGGTGATAGGTACCCTTTGGTTAAGGATAGGTTGATTATTGGGAGAATGAATGGTGATAGGATTGGTAGAGATTTTTTTATCCAGATTACTGAACATGGGTCAAGATAAGACGTAGTGGTGTTTAGGTTTAGTATTATGTTCTTGAGTGTATCTTTAGTTATGGGGTAGACATTAGACCAAATTATCTGGGTAAATATGTTGAGATGTGTTTGTTGTTTTTGGCAGGTTCAGGAGGTGTTTAGTTTTATTTATGTAGTGATTTACCAGAGTCTGAGGGGAAATTTCTGTGATTTCCATGCAAGAGCTATGATTGTTATTCGTGAGTTTTTGTACAATAGAGAATAATTCTCTAGGTCTGTTTAGTGAATTATCAAGTATTGCTGCATGGCAGTCCTTTTTAGAGCTATCTATTGCTTCTTTATACTTTTTGAGTTGGTTGTGATAGGACTCATAATATGTAGTATCTTTATTTTTGCGCCACTTGCATTCTGTTTTCCTTAATTCTTTTTCCATTTGTTTTAGTGTGTTGTTAAACCAAGGCTCATTTCCAGTTCTAGGGCGACTGTTCTTTTTATTCAGATGTTTGTTAGTTGCAGCATTTTTGATTGTCCTATTTAGCTGTATTTATATCCCGCTTTTCACCGGGTCAAAGCGGTGGAACATTGAACGAGGGGGAGGGGGACAATAATCAATTCTAGGGTATGTGCCGTCACCAGGCGGGGCAACATTTATGATTTTGACAAATATTGGGACGTAGACATAGACATTGAGCTACAGTTGGCTCTAGTTTTTTTGTAATCTACAAGAATTAATGTTTACATCATGAAATGCATGTCAATAGTAAATATAGTAGGCCTTCGGTTAATACCTGTAAAAAACCAATTCATAGACGACTTCTTAGATTTTTTTCGCCTGTCTCTGGTACAGCTGTTTGGGAGCTTCTCTGGGGAGTGTCCAGCAGTAGTCAGCCAGCATTGTAGTGGACCATTTTCCCTGGTATCTTTGCTCCATTGTTGTGATATCCTGGTGAAAATGTTTGCCCTGTTCATCACTAACTATACCACAGTTGTCAGGAAAGAAATCGAGATGGGAATCAAGGAAATGGATATTTAGAGACATATTGCAGCCAAGTTTCTGATACTGCATCAGCATGTCTTCTACAAGTTCCTTGTAGTTTTCTGCCCTAACATTCCCGAGAAAGTTTGTTGACACTAGGCGAAAAGCATTCCATGCTTGTATCGCATCACCCTGCAGCAAGTTGTTGAACCGGTCATCTTTGAAGAGCTCTCAAATCTGAGGACCCACAAAAACTCCCTCTTTAATCTTTGCTTTGCTGAGTCGAGGGAATTTTTCATGCAGGTATTGGAAAGCTGGCGAAGTGCAGTCCATAGCTTTCACAAAGTTTTTCATCAAACCTAGTTTGATGTGAAGGGGTGGTAGCAGGATTTTGTGAGCCTCAACCAGAGCTGGGTGCTGGATATTCTTCTCTCCAACTGTTACATTTTGTCTGCGATTCCATTCCTTCTGCAAGTAGTGCCAATCCCTTGCTCGGCTATCCCACTCACATAAGAAACACATGTATTTTATATATCCCTGCTGCAGTTCCATTAAAAGGGCAACTACCTTCAAGTCACCACAGAGGTGCCAGCTGTACTTGTTATAGTTAATGGAAGTCAGTAGATGCTTTAAGTTATCGTATGTCTCTTTCATGTGGCGGCATGCGCTACTGGAATAGATGGAAGATGGTTTCCATTGTTCAAAAGCATAGCCTTCAGACTCATTTTCGAAGAGTCTATAAATAGTCTCCAGTCTTGTGGGTCATGAGTGATTTTAAGGCATTCATGAGGCTTTCAATATCAGAACAGAATACCAGATTACTTTCCTTTCCGACTGCATATAGTATACACTGCTGACATCAGATGGCTTCAGCAGCCATCTGGCAGTAGTATTGCATTGCATCAGAAAATGATGCAATCAACTCTGGATGATGTGTGCATGCTGGTATTATGCAATGTGATGCAATATTACATCATTCAAGGCTTATTTGGGATGTTATTGATGTCCTACTGGAAAAATTTACACGGTGAAACGTCAAAAATAAACTACATGCAATATCTTCAAAACGAGAGCCAATAAAAATTTTTTATGTTATATTCGTGTTCAGCTCATCAAGATACTACAGATTAGGGCGTTTTAAAGTCAGTAACGATTTCAATGTTGACCAGTGTAGTTTTGAATGTTTTTTGATATACAATAAAAAAGAGTAAAAAAAAGAGGAGCTTTACAGGATCAGTGATGTTCCAAGCATTGGTCCTGGACAGATGTTATACTGCCCATGGTGATAGGCTTGCATGATCCTGAGATCCTTTTCTCCTCAAGTTAATTGATCCTGCTGCTGGTATTTTGAGAGCTCTTTTTGTGTTTTTTGGAGTGAGTTCCTACTGTACGATGTTTACATCTTAACTCATTTTGTGATTTGGCGTCTAGTGAATGTGAAAAGTACAAAAGGTGGCACATTTAAAAAAGGGAAGCAAACCTATAGGTAAAAACTGAACTGTGACCACATCCTTGGTAGTTAGGGCACAAATGCTACATCCACGTGTGCAGAGGGTCCCTATCCTGCTGACCTAGTATGCAGGCTGTGCCTTTCATCCTGAGTTACCAGGGTGCTTGACAACCTAGGCTTCCATGGAAAAGTGGTGAGGCTTCTGGTGTGTGTATGTGGGGCAGGGGGGATTGGGATCCTTCCTTGGCACGCCCCTCATATAGTTGGCACTGAGCCCTTGCTAGGAAGGAGTGTGGAGCCCTTTCATGTGCTTGATGCGGGGGGGGGGGGGGGGGAGGCACCATGGCCTGATGCACAGATAAGCTGTTCAAACACAATGACCAAACAGATTTAGGGTGTATCTGGCATAGACTATCTAGACACAGACCCTAGGACAGGCATATAGGTCATTCACACCACCAACTGGTTTTCATGGGATGGAAGGCACTCCAAAGTCAGTTAGAAAGTTCAGTTCTATGTAAACAGTTGAAACACACTGTCATCCTATGTTCTCTGTAAACCGTCCTGAATCGAAGAAGGACGGTATATAAAAACTGTTAAATAAATAAAATAAATAAAGTAACCCATGTTCTTAATATGTTCATGGCTCTGAGGACACAGCACTGTACAACATATACACCACCATGAAGCAGGGCACCCCTAATGGGTCCACAGTCCAAGCATCCCAGCTTTGAGGAAACTGGGATGCTTGGATATATCAGCCGCATTCGACACCATCTCCCATAACACCCTCATCCACAGACTCCAAACAATTGGGATCAAAGGTACTGTACTCCAATGGTTCAGGTCCTATCTAACCAACCGACAGCAACTGATCCGCACCAAAACCTCCACCTCATCCCCCTTCCAGCAACATCAAGGAGTACCACAAGGATCCACACTATCAGCCATGCTTTTCAACATCTACCTCCGTCCACTCTGCTCAGTCATACGCACTCACAATGTCAACTTCCACATATACGCCGACGACATAATGCTCTACGCCCCAATTACAACAACGGACCCAACAAACAACCAGCTATCAATCTGCTTCACCGACGTATCCAACTGGCTACAAGAGAACAACTTATCCATTAACATAAAGAAGACTGAAGCCCTTATAGTGACAAAAGACCCAGACTTCAAACCACCCACTCACTTCACCATGGGAACCACGCAAATTCAAGTACAACCACACATAAGATATCTCGGCATTATCATTGACCAAGCCCTAACTCTTAAGCAACAAATCAACAAGACCACGAGAACTGTATTCCACAAGGTGAAAACAGTACAACGCCTCCGACCCCTCCTCGAACCACAAGACTTCAGGACAGTAATGCAAGCTCTAACACTCCCTCATCTGGACTACTGCAACATAATCTACCATGGCCTACCTGCCACACAGACCAATCCCCTCCGAACTGCCCTAAACACCACGGTGAGAATAATTCACAATGCAAGGAAATGAGACCACATCACCCCAATACTGAGGGACCTTCATATTCTCCCCATCGAAGCAAGAATCAAGTACAAAACTCTTCTACTCACCCACAAAACCATCCACCAAACACAGGGCACCCCACTCCGCACCCTACTGCCTCGCCCAACCCACAGCAGAACAACCAGACAATCCTCCAACAGCTCCGTTGCCATCCCCCACAAAAGAACCAATGCAACTCAATGGACCTGCAACAGAGCCTTTGAACTCTATGCCCCATCCCTCTGGAACTCTCTACCAAATCACATCAGGAACAACGGTGATCTCCCATCATTCAAAAAGCAGCTAAAAACCATCCTATTCCAAGAACATCTCTGAATAGGAAAACCCCCCCCCCCCCTATTTCTCTCCAAGATCTCCAAACCAGTAACTATGCTATCTTGTCAGTCTCTATGTTCACCCCAAAAATCATCAATGTTGAACCCCCGGTGATGCCCCCCCCCCCACATTTGATCCCCCCCCCCCCTGGTTATATGTCCCACCGCTTTGACCCGGTGAAAAGCGGGATATAAATACAGTTAAATAAATAAACTGAGAGCTCCCAGACCCTATGAGCCTGCATATGCTCCTCAGGTAAGCGAAACACCTCATTCCCTCTGCAATATCCTGGGTGGGGAGACATTCATCATGGAGCTCCAATGGAGCTAGCCCTTCTTCAATTGTTAGCCTGGACTCTGAGCCAGTAGGCTACAGACATGTTCTCCTATGGTCAAGGTGAATGGTCATGTCCCCACCCTCCATCCCTAGAAATGGAGCCCAAGGCAACAGCATGGCCTCCCAGATACACATGTGTACCAATATATAGCCCCCCATAAAGGGGAGACACATACTCCACATACCCTGGCTTAGAAATGAGGTTCATGACTGTCATGGTATGCGCAAAACTAACCTATTTGGGGAAATTACCCCAGAAGACAGTGGTTGGGCTGCACATTTCTGTGCCAGACCAACATTTTGCCAGTAGTTGCACACCATAAGAACATAAGAACATAAGATATGCCATACTGGGTCAGACCAAGGTCCATCAAGCCCAGTATTCTGTTTCCAACAGTGGCCAATCTAGGTCATACGTACCTAGCAGTTTCCCCAAGGGACACAGGTTCCACAATGCTTGTATTGGTTCAAGCATTGATATCCTGGGTCCCTTCTTAATAATGGTTTATGGACCTTTCCTCCAGGAACTTGTCCAAACCTTTTTTAAAACCCAGCTACACTAACAGCCTTTACTACATCCTCCGGTAACAAATTCCAGAGTTTGATTACACGTTGAGTGAAAAAATATTTTCTTTTATTAGTCTTAAATAGTTTACCCTGTAGCTTCATTGCATGTCCCCTAGTCTTTCTATATTCTGATAAGGTAAACAATCGATCTACGTTTACCCGTTCCACTCCGTTCATTAATTTATAGACTTCTATCATATCTCCCCTCAGCCGTCTCTTTTCCAGGTTAAAGAGCCCCAACCTTTTTAGCCTTTCTTCATAGGAGTAGCCTTCCATCCCCTTTACCATTTTGGTGGCTCTTCTCTGAACCTTTTCTAAAATTGCTATATCCTTTTTAAGATATGGCGACCAGAATTGCACACAATATTCAAGGTGCGGTCTCACCATGGAACGATATAGAGGCATTATAATATCTTTTGTTTTATTTTCCATTCCTTTCCTTATCATACCTAGCATTCTATTTGCTCTCTTGGCCGCCGCTGCACACTGGGCCGAGGGTTTTAACATGGTATCCACAAGGACGCCTAAATCTTTTCTTGGGTGGTGGTTCCTAATGTGGAACCTTGCATCGTGTAACCATAGTTTGGGTTGTTCTTCCCTAGGTGCATAACCTTGCACTTCTCCACATTAAATTTCATCTGCCATTTTGATGCCCAGTCTTCCAATTTATCAAGATCCTCTTGCAATTTTCCACAATCCTCCTGGGTTTTAACAAATTTAAATAGTTTTGTGTCATCAGCAAATTTGATAACCTCACTCGTTATTCCACTTTCCAGGTCATTTATGAATATGTCAAAAAGCAGCGGACCCAGCACAGATCCCTGGGGTACACCACTATTCACCTTTCTCCATTGGGAAAATTGGCCATTTAGCCCTGCCCTCTGCTTTCTATCTTTTAACCAGTTCCTGATCCACAGTAGTACACTGCCTCCTATCCCATGACTCTTTAGTTTTGCCAAAAGTCTCTCATGAGGGACCTTGTCAAAGGCTTTCTGAAAGTCCAGATACACAATATCAACCGACTCACCTTTGTCCACCTGTTTATTCACTCCTTCAAAAAAACATAACAGATTAGTAAGACAAGATCTTCCTTGTCTAAAGCCATGTTGGCTGTCTCCCATTAGGTCATGACTATCTATATGCTGAGTAATTTTATTCTTTATGATGGTTTCTACCATTTTTCCCGGTACTGATGTCAGGCTCACCGGTCTGTAGTTTCCCGGATCACCCCTCGAACCCTTTTTAAAAATTGGTGTTACATTGGCGATCCTCCAATCCTCAGGTATTAGAGATGATTTTAATGATAGTTCACAGATTACTGATAGCAGGTCTGCAATCTCAAATTTCAGTTCTTTCAACACCCTTGGATGTATACCATCCGGCCCAGGTGATTTGCTACTCTTCAGTTTATCTAATAGTTGTAAGACATCTTCCCGATGTATCGATATTTCCTTCAATTCTTCCACACCTTTAAATACCACTTCAGTCGTGGGTAACATCCCTACATCTTCCTCAGTAAAGACCGAAGCAAAGAATTCATTCAGTCTCTCCGCTATCGCCTTGTCGCCTCTTAGTGCTCCTTTAACCACTTTATCATCTAATGGACCAACTGACTCTCTCACGGGTTTTTTGCTACGAATGTACTTGAAAAGGTCTTTATTTCGCGTTTTTGCTTCCGCAGCAAGCTTCTTCTCAAATTCTCTCTTTGCCTGCCTTATCAATGCCTTGCATTTGACTTGCCAGTGCTTGTGCTGTTTCCAGGTTTCATCATTTGGCTCTTTTTTCCATTTCTTGAAAGATGCTTTTTTGGCAACAACAGCCTCTCTGACCTCAGCTTTAAACCATGCTGGCAATTTTTTGGACTTCCTTCCACTTTTCTTAAAGCGTGGAATACAGCTGGTCTGGGCTTCCAAGATAGTATTTTTCAACAACACCCAAGCTTGATGTACGTCTTTAACCTTTGCAACTGCTCCTTTTAGTTTTTTCTTAACTGTTTTCCTCATTCTATCATAGTCTCCCTTTCGAAAGTTAAAGGGTAGTACTGTGGATTTCCTTACTATCCCTCCTCCACTAATTAAATCAAAGGCGATCATGCTATGATCACTATTGCCAAGTGGCCCCAACACCCTTATCTCTTGCACTACATCTGGTGTTCCACTAAGGACTAGGTCTAATATTGCTTCCCCTCTGGTCGGTTCATGAACCAGCTGCTCCAAGAAGCAGTCATTTATTTCATCTAGGAACTTTATCTCCCTAGCATGTCCTGTTGTGACACTGACCCAGTCGATGCCGGGGTAATTGAAATCACCCATTATTATTACTGCACTGTAACATTTGCTAGCTTCCTTGATTTCTTTGAGCATTTCATCATCCATTTGTTCATTCTGGCCAGGCGGACGATAGTACACCCCCACTGCCATCGCCTTCCCCTTTTTACATGGAATTTCAATCCATAGAGATTCTACAGCAAATTTTGTTTCTTGCAAAACTTTAATCCTTTCTGACTCAATGCCCTCTCTAACATAGAGCGCAACCCCTCCACCAATTTGATCAGCTCTATCATTTCGATATAGTTTGTACCCAGGTATCACAGTGTCCCACTGGTTGTCCTCCTTCCACCATGTCTCTGATATTCCAATCATATCTAACCTCTCGTTTAGTGCTATATATTCTAACTCTCCCATCTTGTTTTGTAGACTTCTAGCATTTGCATACAAGCATTTTAGAGACTGTATTTTATTCATATTAATTTGGCTATTGGTAGACATGGGTAATTTGGGATCTTTAAGTTCTGTCTGCTCCATACTCGAGGGCATTTGGGCTACTTTACTCTTTTTTGGAACCTCTCTGCTTTTTGTAGTATCCTTCAAGGATACATTCTTCCGAACCATGCGCTCTTGGGCGACTGTCGGCTTTCCCCTATTATCTAGTTTAAAAGCTGCTCTATCTCCTTTTTAAAGGTTAATGCCAGCAGCCTGGTTCCATCCCGGTTAAGGTGAAGCCCATCCCTTCGGAAGAGCCCCTCCTTTCCCCAGAATGTTCCCCAGTTCCTAACAAATCCGAACCCCTCATCTCTGCACCATTGTCTCATCCACGCATTGAGACTCCGGAGCTCTGCCTACCTATTGGGTCCTGTGCGTGGAATGGGAAGCATTTCGGAGAACGCTACCCTGGAAGTTCTGGATTTCAACTTCCTACCTAAAAGCCTAAATTTAGCTTCCAGAACCTCCCTACCACATTTTCCTATGTCATTGGTACCAACATGTACCAAGACAGCAGACTCCTCCCCAGCACTATCTAAGACCTTATCTAGGTGGCGTGTGAGGTCCGCTACCTTCGCACCAGGCAGGCATGTTACCAGGCGATCCTCACGTCCACCAGCCACCCAGCTATCTACATGCCTAATGATCGAATCACCAACTATAACTGCTGTCCTAACCCTTCCCGCATGGGCACTTGGCCCTGGAGAAACCTCCTCGGTGCGAGAGGGGTTTACATCACCTGGAGGACAGGTCCTAGTTACAGGATCACTTCCTGCCACACCAGGGTGATGCTCTCCTGTCACGTGACCTCTCTCCTCCATGGCAACAGGGATGCTGCCAGACTGGAGGTGGGACTTCAGGACTATATCCTTGTAGGTCTCGTCTATGTACCTCTCTGTCTGTCTTATGTTTTCCAAGTCTGCTACTCTAGCCTCTAGAGAACGGACTCGTTCCCTGAGAGCAGAGAGCTCCTTGCACCTAGTGCACACGTAAGACCTCTCACCAGCTGGGAGAAAATCATACATGTGACACTCAATGCAAAAGACTGGAAAGCCCACATCCCGCTGCTGGACTGCTGTCTGCATCTTAGTTTTAAGTTTGTGTTTAGATCTTTAAGTTCTATATGTACTAAAGGGTGCAATGGATATTTATACCACTAAAACTGTACCTAAGAAGTTTAATATACCTTGTTCACCTGAAGCTTAATTAATCTCAGGTCCTTGGTGTATGACTGATTTGGGTAATGAGCTTCACCTGAGAGCACCTCCTGTCTTTTAAGTTGTGCAAGTACCTATAAAGCTGTGATTTTCCCAGGGGAGGGTGGGTGTGGGGAGGGAGGGAGGGATATAACACTTATTAAAAAAGGGCTGCTACACAGTACCTTGTCCTGTGCTGCTGAGGAAAACTATATTCTGATTTGATTTAAATTATAGCTCTTTGCTGCTACTAGGCTCTAACCTATTATGAAATTTAAACTACAAGCTCTCTGCTGGATTCTAAATTTAACCAGAAAGCTCTCTTCTGTGTTTTAATTTGAAACTAAAAGTACTTTGCTGATGCTAGGCCCTGAGTGACTATGAAATTTAAACTACAGCTGTCTACTGGGTATGAAAGGTAACCAGAAAGTTCTCTTCTGTGTTTTTAAATTGAATATTAAACTGTTGCTACTAGGCCCTGACTGATTTAACAAAAAAAATAGTGGGTTCACAGATTAATTAGCTTTAAAAGAAAAAAAAAAATTCCTTTCAGAAAAATTCCCAGAAGTATATACTCACAATTTCAGATTTCTCTCCAGAAGTAACAGCCCCCCTTTCCAGTCCTTCAAGACCATATTTGTATGCCCCACTTTCAACTGTGTTCAACCGTCTCCAACCCTGACTGAGTGGGCCACTTTGCTCGATTCAGTGTATATAACTTATCTCTCAACTCCTCCTCAGCTCATCACAGCAGCTGCCCTATCACATCTTGCCAGTACACATGCAGACCTGCACATCACACTTTCCAGACAACCATTGTTTTGTACTGTAGGAAAATATGTACACTGGGTACAGTCCTCTGCTGAAGGATCTGGTTTTAGTGACTGTTAGGGTCATTTTATTTGTTATCCTGGCTGCTGCATATTCATACCATCTGTCGCTACTCTGGGTGACCACCTGCTTTTCTTTGGTACAGTACCAGCCAAGGGTGTTGTCAGCATACATCAGCATGACATTATCCCTAGCATAGGTATCATGACTTTTCCCAGACTTTGGATTACAAGCAGCTTTGTTACTCTGGTGATGTCAGTCTCCAAATTTTATGAGCGTGGTTTACAAGATGAGATTAGCTCTGACCCCCTGGTGATGCCAGTCTCCAGGCCTGATGAGATTAGTCTGCAGCCTCTCCTTGCTAATCAAATGATAGCAAAACTGACCAAAATTATGACAAAGGGAGGTGCTGGAGATTTTCTCTATAAATACAGAAACACAAAAATAGCTCTCTCTCTGTTGATGGGACACTTCCTACTATGAGGCTCTGACCCATACTTCTCTCTCTCCCCCCCCCCCTTGTTCTTTTCTTTCTCTATATATTCTTCTTACTATGAGACTCTGACACACACTTCACACATGCACACACCCACAGATGCAGCTCTGTAACAACCCAATAACTCTGTTCTGTACCTATGTAATAAGCCTATTTCTATATAAAACTCTTTTTTCCAAGCCACACCAGTTTTGGTTGTCTTATTTGTGCTGCTTACCCTACTGTCTCTGTGAAATGAACCCAGGACCAAACGGAGCATAACCAAAAGTAGAGAGCGGTGAAAGATTACATTTACCAGAAGATTACATTTTATAGGGGCCGTCTCAGACTTCACAGCAGATCTCCAGTTGGGTAAGTAATAATTTTGTTTGATACATTAAAGTGGATTTCAGACAGGGTGCGACAGGAAAATCAAAAGCCCTTGTGACCATTTGTTTTGTGGGTTAGACAAGGTGGAGATTTTTATTGTCAAAAGGCTCTGTAATAATCCTGAATTTTAATATTACCCACACCTAGGGACATTACATAGAGTGGCTTGCAATTTTCTTATTTGTAGGTAGAGGCTTGTTACGGTTTGTTACAAGGCACAGATTTTTCTCTAGTATTTGAGCTGCTAAGAAAAGACAGAGAGATAGTCCAGCTTTAGTTTTGAAGTGGTATACAGGTAAACAGTCCCTCATTGAATACAATATACATCTTTCCTGGTAACACTATTACCTCCTGTCCCTTTGCCTTTTATTTCTCAGTCTCCTGTCAGTAGGTATCTTGGTGAGAGCAGGCTTAAAGTTTGCTGCAATTGATACAGTAACTGACAATTCTGTTAATCTCCTAACACCCTTCTTACTATAATTTCATCCTAAACTTCCACCCTGTTAAAAGGTGGTAAGCACTTTTTATTCAGGTATAATTTTAAGGCGTGGTCTTTATGCCAGTACTCTTTACTGAACACCCATAAAATTTATGCCATTCCAACTATAATTCTAAGTCTCACTTCTTCATAAAAGTGAGCATTCCTCCTTCCAAGGTTGCACATTTGAGATAGTCACATAAAACCAAATAAAAAATAATAAGCTAGGCCCCTGTACCAACTACAGTCTTTCTGCAGTCTCAAATATGGAAGCCTTTGATTTTAAAGAACTTAAAGAAATAGTATTGACATACTGTAAGAGAAAAGGTGGTCCCTTTGAAGGGGAATTCCCTGAGGCATCATGGTATAATATTCAAAGGCAAATGTTAAACCATTATCAAAAAGAAAAAAGAAAAAAAAAGAAAAGAAAATGCCTTTTTATCCAAGGCATGTGCAGGGGGCTCATTAGCATGAAACAGGACAATACTGAACTGACTTCTCATTGTACACAATTAACCAAAGACCTTGAGGAGGCACATATTTGCATTTCTATGCAAAGGGCTCAGGTGATACAAGCCGCAAATTCCTTTATAAATGTTAGTGAGCAATTAGAAGCACTTAAACTTGAATTGAGGCACGTTAAGGATGAATTGGCCTCTGAACGACAAAAGAAATATAAGCTCTGCACTATTTCACCCTCAGCCCCCCCTGCCTATGACACACCCTATAAACAAAAGAATACAGAAGTATCAATAGCTGGGCTTAGGAATGGAAAAAATAAAGATGAATCAGAGGAAGAAAATCCTAATAGTTTATCTCAGCCAAAACAGAGCAATAACCAGGACCTGTGTCAGGAGGATAATTCAGATGACTCAGAGCCGGCACCCAGTACCGAACTCAGAGCACCAATTAAAGTGATGCTGCAGGACAATTTAAAAGATAGGGACATAGAAAGGATAGTTGAGAAAACTGGCCCTATGCCTTTTAATGTTAATGACTGGTGCAAATGGGCCACTGATATTCTGATTCACTGGGGTCTAGGGAAATACAGAAGAAAACAATCAGAATTTGATAGACTTATGCATCTGGCTCTGGGGCCACACTATTATAAAGTTGGCTCTCTCACTCACCCATACCAGTTGGTTAAAAGGGGCATTGAGAAACTATTTCACTGTTCCCCAATGCAAGTATTTAAAATTATTTCACCTCTACCAAATGATACACTGGAACAGTTTGCATATAGAGACTGGATTTTAAAAGCAGTTCTTAATGAGCAGGAGTCCTAGCCCAATGCAGAAGATTATGGGGAGAGCACGCATAAGGCATTTTTATTAGAATTGCTATCC